>CAMTZB010000016.1:9465000-10715000 GCA_947086495.1 Morpho achilles
GTACTTGTATCCCTCACGCGAGGCCTGAGTTAAACGGTTAACCTATATTATAATAACTCTTGTATTGTAAATAAGTTCTTATATGTACCAATTACGATTTTGTCGTGGTGCCTATCCACCTCATGATGATTCGGTTTCGCGGCGAAACGATCGTAGAGATTGTGGTAGTGAGTGTGTGTGGTGCTTGTGTGGAGTGTTGGTGTTGGCAGCATTTTGTGATACGTGTGGTGACTTGACATGCATGTGTAAGATATGTGAATGTTGGCTCCTTCATACACTTACCATTTCATAGATTCACACAAACCCGGAATACAGCAAAATAATTATATTGTAACTCCTAAACTCTATGTTAATTTTTGTTTACAATATTTTTTCTATATTGTCACCTCAGTGATATTTCATTTGGAAATCTTAACATTTAATCATTGTGAAATTGTGCTGTTTATATCACTCTTAGTCGTTCATAATCATTCAAAAAACGCTTTCATCTGAACTATAGTAACAGTTGATCCATCAATTTCTTTTGTTAATTTAAGACGGTAATATGCGATTAATATATTCTGAGCAACAGAGCGTAAAAAATTATCGATTCAAGTGTGTACAACATCAATTAAAAAGGGCTCGCGTATTTTCTATAATAACGCATACATTCATTTTAAGTCTTATCGCAGAAATCTTAAATGTCAGTTTCGTTTAGGTTTCATAATTTTAAAATTGGTTAAGGTAGTTTGGCATTGTAATCGAGATTAGGGGTTAACGAACTGGCAGATCGCAATCGATAAAAGTGACGTGGTGATTCGATTTCAGATCAAATCGATTGTACGTAACGTCAGTATGATCAGATAAGGCGGCACGTTGATAATCTTGTTGAAATTCATTTCATCATAGATGCTTATTGATACAGAATTATACTGACATAATATCTTTTACTTGATATTTTTATTTAAATCCATCATGGGTATAGGCTTTCATAGGCCAGCGGTTAAACTGTGATACTCTTTTCGTCGTGTGGTATCCGGCTGAATTGAATAGTACCACCCTCATTTCTTACCAAGGTGTCGTAAAAGGCGACTAAGGCTAGTCGACCCGTCGTGTGGTATCCGGCTGAGTAGAATAGACCACCCTCATTTCTTACAGAGGTGTCTAAAAAGGCGACTAAGGTAAGTTGACCCACCGTGTGGTATCCGGTTTAGTAGAATAGACAACCCTTTTTCTTACCGAGGTGTCGTAAAATACGATTGAGGTAAGTTGACGTCAGGCAGGCGGCCGGTCGTAAAAACGCAGCCAAATCATGTGACAGCATGTTTATAACATGTTGTGCCGACACCGCTTAGAGTGGGATAAGGGCAGGAAGATGATGATGATGAATTGGTTTAATTGAAATGTTAGCTGAAGATCTTCATTGAAGCAGCGTGGTAAGTCTTAAGACACAATCCTTCTACCCTAAAGAGGGAATAAGCATTTAACTAATAGTGAAATGGTAACAGACTTTAATGAACTTTTTTTTGTATTGTCTCTACCAAATAGACCAATAAGAAATTTAGTTCTTGTTTTAATAATTATATTGCGTAATTCGATAGAAATTCTTATCAATGATAACTTTAAAAATCTCAATCAATCTTCGATTGTATAATGCGAATATAAGCATATTCGAAATAGAGCTTACGTAAGAACAAAATTGAATGCTGATTTATTTTAACTATAAAAGCATGAAGCAACTCTAATAAAATACTTCTTAACCTTTCAAGGCGTAAGCCTATTGATTTGAGTCCGGACAACTTACTTCAGTTTCTACCTAGTCTATTAATTATCAAATTTCTCGTAAAGTCGAGATATTAAAGATTTTCCTTGAACCCAGAAACGGAGATAAATTCTCTGTGAGGAGTAAAATCAATGAAAAAAGAGATAAAAAACAAATAATTATTTAAAAAAAAATCAGAATAAATACATACGTTATCGTAAGTAGGTGCTGTTCACAAAAAGATCAATGCTGATAAGTTATATTTTAATTATTTATGTACCATAAAAAACGTTATAAAGTTCTCTGTGAGAAATAGAATCAATGAAAAAAGTATTTTAATTAAACAATAAATTTAAAAGAAAATCAGAATAGATACAGACGTTTTCCTAAGTCGCAAGTTATTTCTTTATTTATTTATAGCGTTTGGGACAAGAAAAATGCGTGGTGAGGACAAACAAACAATACCCATTTATATTATTAGGATGGACTGAATTCATGCTTGAAAAGATTTTCCTATTAATAGAACATAAAATTGTCGAAAGATCCATTAAGGACCGAGTTACCGAGTTCGAGCCATAAAAATAAATTTACAAAATGTGACTTAGCAATAAAATGGCAATAATAATAATTTACTAATTTACTAAACCTCTTAAAACATACGAATATCAAATCTATTTTATAAGCACTAAGGTTTAAATTTGAGTTTAAAAAACCAACTAAACTATCTGTAAATATCGTTATTGAATAAGGGTACTGCGACTTGATTATAAAATGTTTTAAAACTATAAACTTTATAACATTATATTGGTATTCTTAATGCACCCGTAGAACTTAATTGAAATACTAAACACTATTAATAGTTTGAAGTCGTAAAAAAAGACTATCGGTTTGAGCGAGTCATTCACACCAGGTTCGTAGTCTTAAAACCTAGCGATTTATCTTTTAATTTTACGTAATTGATATTTACAATTTATCAGGTGAGATGCAAATTCCATGAATTTTTAGTTATTTTACGACCAGCCGCCTGCCCGCCGTCAACTTACCTTAGTCGCCTTTTACGACTCCTCGGTAAGAAATGAGACTATACTACTCGACTGGACACCACACGGCGGAATATATTTATATATACATATGTAAATAAAGTAGAGATACAGTCTCGAAGAACCAAAGCATTGTTTATAGAAAATTCAGAGGTCACCTAGTACAGGGATCAGTCTCTCACACCACTTCTATTTGTACCCTTAAGAATGGCACCATTACTATTGTTATTTTGTGTGACGAGAAACAAAAAAGAAATATTATTATTATTATAATTATGGCCCTCAGTAAGAATCGAACCCGTAACCCACGGATTTATAGGCAAGATCACTGCCAACCTCACCAAGGGCCAGTCATAACTGCGATGAAACCTATATATCTTCATCATAAAGCATATTATTAATTAAGCATATCTCTTAGGTATCTGTGTGCTAAGTAACGTAAGCGTAACGCAATTTGTATGGCGCTCAAACACCGGCCACTAGATGTCGCTGTTGAAGCGCATTCGAGTAGTTTAAAAAAACTCGCACTAAGCACACTGGACGAGGCTCGAACCGCAAGCTCTTTTAAGTATCACGCGCTATAACCGTTGGGGCCGTAAAGGCTTAATTTTTAGCATTTTTTGGTTTCTTGATGGTGGTGGTAGTAAGATTTTAATACTTGTAATAGGGTACTTTGTTTGCAGTAAATGTGTACATAAATTTTGCAATCTGAAGCTCAGGTTCAGCAGACTATGAATCATTTCGTCGAGTGCTTTTAGAGCTAATTTTATACCCAATTATTTTATTCGAAAATACAGACGCCAGGTTTGTTTTCGATTATTATTCATTTATTTTGTGCTATTTAGAGATGGATCTATATTTATTATCCTCATTTCTATAAAGAAGAATAATAAAGTACCTGATTCTAACAAAATTTTGAAAGCTCGAATGCTAGATTATTTATTTATATTTGTCTGGGAAATGGCATCTCTTTTTGACTGGCCTGTTGGCGCAGTTGGCCTGCCTTCAGCTCCACGGGTCGCGGGTTTAATTCCTAACGATGGCCAACATTTTCTGTAATCAATTTGTTGGTTCCTAAAGTCTAGGTGAATGTATTTAAGTATGCATTTTAAATTACATAAGTATATATTTACCTATAGTCACCCATGACACAAGTATTAAGTTACTTCGAGAATAGATGACCATGCGTCCCCTATAGTATATAGTAATAGTTCCAGATATATTTATTTTCTTTCGTTCTGCGGTGTTCAATATAATATTATTAGACGATTTAATTTATTTCTTCATATTTATTCATATTTTGTATTTATACTCGTGGTAGCCACGCCTTCGCTCACACCAACATAATCGTTTAAGTAAACTTTAATTCTTCAACTTACTGTTCCCGAAAGAAAAACGAGAATTATATAGTTTTAATTGTGCCAAAATTAATCTTTTTCTTTCACTTTTATGGTAGATTCCTTTATAACAGGTTCGTTGTCTTTTTAGGTTCAACCAACGGACATCCGCTTTTCGATAGATAACTTCAAGTGATTTCTAAACTAAACCAGACGGTTTCTTTCATACTTTTTTAATTTTATGAGTTCAATTAGATTGGAATCTACCAACACTGCATTTACCGATCTGGGTTCGTTACTTCTCTTTCCGGATTCTACTGAGTTTATTATACAATAATAAAACTACGAACGATGGATTTTATTATAATTCAAACATAAAATATAAATAAAAGAATTTTACGAGCGACGACACGAGCCAAGTCGTACATGTTAAATAATTTTAGTGTCCGTTACTGTCCGTCTACCAATTCATACCTGGGGAACGTGGAAATGGCGTTTAAGGACCAATTTGATGGCCATATATAGGTACTAATCCACACCGTGTGGTATCCGGCTGAATAGAATAGTACCACCCTCAATTCTTACTGAGGTGTCGTAAAAGGTGACTAAGGTAAGTCGACCCACCGTGTGGTATCTGGCTGAGTAGAAATGACCAAACTCACTTCTTACCGAGGTGTCGTAAAAGGCGACTAAGGTAAGTTGACCCACTGTGTGGTATCCGGTTTAGTAAAATAGACCACCCTCTTTCTTACTGAGGTGTCGTAAAATACGACTAAGGTAAGTTGATATCAGGCAGGCAGCCGGTCGTAAAAACGCAGCCAAATCATGTGACAGCATGTTTATTATATGTTGTTCTGACCCCACTTAGAGTGGGATAAGGGCAGGAGGATGATATAGTTACTAATCCACATTTGGAAAAAGCCCCTTCTCTTCCCTTTTGTAACTAAAATAATAATACAAGGGTCTTGGCACGCCGTGCCTTTTCAGAACGTCCAGTTTAATCTTTCAAAATGTAAGAAACTTCTTTACATACTCCAACAATCTATACTAGTTTTTCTCTGCATACGATTTTATACTTATAAACATCAATATTCGATTAATTTTTTCAGTATTAGCAGAAATAAAAGAATAATCAGTTTCGGTTTTTCAAAATTCTTATAGTTACGCTTCGAAATTAGTTTAATAATTTTTTCTTACAATTTACTGACATAGGTTTCCGGCTGCTAGAATAGACCACCCTGATTTCTTATTGAGTTGTCGCAAAAATAACGACTAAGATAAGTTGACCCGGCGTGTGGTATCCGGCTGAATAGAATAGACCACCCTCATTTCTTATAGACGTGTAAAAGGCACTAAGGTAAGTTGACCGCCGTGTGGTTTGCGGCTGAGTAGAATAGACAACCCTCATTACTTATCGAGGTGTCGTAAGAGCCGACTAAGGTAAGTTGACGTCAAGACGGCGGCCGGTCGTAAAATAAAAAGCCAAAACATGCAGTAACATGTTTAAAACATGTTTTTCCGACTCCACTTCGAGTGGGATATGGGCAGGAGAATGATGAATGAAGAATAGGACGTTTCATAATTGTTGCTACTCGTATATTAAAGTAAGTAAAAGATGCATATTGAAGTTTATATTATAAATAGTAATTTATATTTCCCCTTGGAATTAAAATAGACAAAGTTTTCAAGCTTCACTTTGAAGATGTAAAGTGCTAGACTTTAATGGCGTGGGGTTACGGCGTTTACCCTCAAAGCAATGACAAATTAATGTACATGTAAAGGTCTAGGGCTCTAGACCTTTGCCTTAGGTCGCGAAATCCTGTGCATAAAGCGTTAAGAGCTAAAAATTGATGAAATAATATCTTTGCATATGTTGTCATATAATATAGGCACTTTTAGCCGTGTTTGTAAAAGTTCGAAGGAAAGAATTACAATGATCCAGGGCATCTCTGAAAATCACACCGAAGAAATATTACATAGATCAGTTTTGTCTTGAGGCCAAAGTCTATATCTATACTTATTATAAAATAAAGTCCCCAAAAGCTGTCTGTCTATATGTGATCGATTTTCTCAAAATCTACTGAACCGATTTTTGTATGCTTTTATAAAATAGAAGTACAATTCTTACGGAAGGTTAGGTTAATAGTGCATTACGGTTTTGTGTTTTATGTTTCACAGTTGTCAAAGAACTCCCCTGCTGGGAGCTTAGTACTATGCGCTGTGTAAACCAACAGATACACTAAATCAATGTACTATAAAATTGTAGATCCACAGAAATACTACAAAAAAGTCCGGGACAGCACGTCTCTATATCTTATGTTTATCACACCATAACTACTTTTATGTTCAAAATTTCAAATAAATTCACTGATTTCAACACGTGAAGCCGTAAGCACAGTTAGTAGTCTATTAATAAAGAAGCTTTGGTTTCCGGGGCGAAAGGATTTTTGAGATCGTATTAGTGAATGTGTGCAGTGCAGTATATATAGTGATTAATAGTGCAAAAGTTTTACGAATTCTGCATCCACAGGCTATGAACACGAACAATATACTCAAATTTTACTTCAAACGGACAATAGATTTTGTATAAACGCGGATTATAGCAGTGTAATATTATAATACTATTGTAAAAGGGACCTCTAAAAAAGTATCGCCATATTCTTTAAATCATCAATAAAGTAAAGTAAGTAGCGGCCTGTTACTCTCCCACTGCTGGGAATAGGCCTCTACTCTCCGTTTTTGGAGAGAAGGATTGGAGCTAAGACCTAGCATGCTGCATCAATGGGGATTGGTAGGTTACACATATCTCCAGAATTCTCTAGAGATATGCAAGTTTCCTCACGATGTTTTCCTTCACCGAAAAGCGTGTGTTAAATTTTAATTCTCAATTAGACATATAAATTAAACTCATTGGTGTTTGCTCGGGTTCGAACCCGTGACCTTCTCAAAAGAGTCGCATGATGTTACCACTGGTGTTATCACAGCTCTAAATCATCAATAGGAAGTAGTGATTCAAATAATTAATGCTAAATATTGCTAAGAAAAACTAAACATTAAGAAAAATTTAAGCATTCCATCACTCTCCTTGTAAAGGACATATGCATTTTGCGCATAAAAAAGAACGTTACACAATATTAGGGTCCTTTTAATAGTTTTGCGTTAACAAAGATAAAATAAACTGTCACTTAACTTATCTAAACTGTTCATCCAATTATCCCTAACGGCCTACCAATTGAATACGATATTGTTGTCATTATACTAAAACTACTAAACGAAACTTCTTTTTAAGACTCAGAAGTAAATTAAGTTTTAAATAATCTTCTTCTTCCTGTCCTTATCCCACTCCAAGTGGTGTCGGCACGACATGTTGTCACATGATTTGGCTGCGTATTTTACGACCGGCCGCCTGCCTGACATCAACTTACCTTAGTCGTATTTTACGACACCTCGGTAAGAAAGAGGGTGGTCTATTATTCTTAACTGGATACCACACGGTGGGTCAACTTACCTTAGTCGCCTTTTACGATACCTCGGTAAGAAATGAGGTTGGTCTATTCTACTCAGCCGGACACGACACGGCGGGTCGACTTACCTTAGTCGCCTTTTACGGCACCTCAGTAAGAAATGAGAGTGGTACTATTCTATTCAGCCGGATACCACACGGCTGATTAAGTTTTAAATAATGTGATATTTTATTTTGGCTTGACTAAAAACATTGATTAAAAAAATATTAGAATGAAATGTAAAAACCTTACTTTCAACTAACTGTATTTAATAAAAGTTAATAATAAATGAATAATTATCTAAAATGTATCCCATCCCTTGCTACTGTTTATTCATATAGAGACTTCTGTGGACCTAGGCCTAAACGGCTGCGAAGATCATCTGAAGTCATATGGAAAAAATATTATAAAATAAATTGAACGAAATATAAACATATTATTATTCAAGAACAAACAAGTAATCAAAAAGCATAAATAGAGCGGAATATGGAGAGGTAAAGCACTAACAAAGTTCGCTATCAAACTAAAGTCGATTGTGTAATGTCTAGTGCACAGTACGCCGCACATTATTTGTATTAATATTAGTTCGTTTGAATAATTTATAGAATTAGGCGTTACTTTGCGGAGATCCATAATACAAAAGTAATAATAAAATTATTTTGCTATAATCCGCGATGAAGTAAAATAGAAAATATATATAATGCTAAATGTAGAGTGGACAATCGGTTATCATACCAGATACATGCAGGAGTCGTAAAAAACACATGCACAAACCTCCACCACCGCCACCGTGATACACAAGCACTATATACGTTCACTATCACAAACTCAACAATCGTTTCGCCCCGCAACCGAAGCATCGTCAGGAGATAGACTCCACGACCAAAATCGCAAAGCGAAGCAATATCTTCTTTTTTTTTTTTTTTCGAATATGACTAATGCTGTTAGCCCTAATGGCTTTGACAGCGTCACCGATAAGACGGGCGAGCGCGAAAGCATCGCCGAGAAGAAATGGTTAATACAAGCGGGTGCATTACAAGCACCCGCCCTACAGGGGGCGTCGCCTTAAGGGTGTCTCCTGCGAGACCGAACCTCGGCTTAAGGCGGCGCGTTTTTGAAGGGCTGCATCTAATAATTGACTTGGAAGAAGTCTGCGTCACGGCGGCCGCGGCAGAGGGCTGCGGCCGCTAGACACAAGCAAGCGGGGACCTCGTCTTCGCCGGCGAAGACGCTGTTTGTGTGCGTGTTGTGTGTATATCTTGTTGGATGCTGTTATAGCATCGTCGGGGTCGTTAAGGACGCTCTTCGGGCGCCTGTGAATCTTGTTGGGGTGCCTGAACGCTTTATAGTTGGACGCGGCCACTATAAGGGGGTTTGGGTGGATGGACGCTTTCTCGAAGTAAGTCGTCGAGAATCGTCTGAAAAGATCGGCTATCGTAGGTAGGTCGAGATCTCTATGGAGGTTCACGTTGCGCACGAACCACGGACAGCCAGTGGCTGTACGCATGAATCGATTTTGAAGTGTCTGCAACGGACACAGTCGTGATTTCGGAACGTGCGCGAACGCGACGCTCGCATAGGTCATAATGGGTCTGATGCAAGTCTTGTAAAGTGTCACTTTGTTGCGGAGTGACAGTTTACTTGCCTTGCACAGTATCGGATGGAGGCGTCCCAAGGCAAACGCTGCCCGGTTACGGACAACGCGGATGTGTCGGATAAAGGATAGGGTAGGTTCGAGGATGACACCTAAGTATTTGACTTCCTTTTGCTAATCTATGTATTTGTTGTAAATGGAGACACTAGGGGGCGTCCGGATGAAGTCCATGGCTCTCCTAGATCTCGCAAAGAACATTGCTGCGCTTTTATCGGGATTTATTTCGATTCTCCACCGGCGGAACCAGCTTCCGAGCTGGTTGGTTGCTCTTTGGAGCCTATCATTTATCGTTATGGGATCTCTACAGGTAGTATAGATTGCGGTATCGTCCGCGAACATGGCTAAGTGGGTGACTGCACTAGTTTTAGTGGAGAATCGTGGGATGTCACTCGTATAGAGCGAGTAGAGGAACGGTGCGAGTACCGAACCTTGGGGGACTCCGGCGCGTAAGGTGCGTCTTGAGGAGAGTGCACCATCAATACGATATCTAAATGAGCGATTAGTAAGATAATCGCGAATGATAAGAATGAGTCTATCGGGGATTCCTAGGTTCGCGAGTTTGTATATTAAACCCGCATACTATACCTTATCGAAGGCTTTGGCGACATCGAAGAAGACAGTACCGGTGTACCGTTTTTTGGCGAAGCCATTGAGGACGGCTTCGGTAAGTCGGTGTACTTGTTGTACCGCGGTGTGTTTGGCGCGGAAGCCGAATTGCTCATCCGGTATGAGCTTCATCGACTCCATGAACGTTATGAGTCTAGCGAGGATTACTCGCTCGTAGACTTTCCCTAAGCTGTTAAGCAGACTGATGGGTCGATAGCTACTCGGGAGATTACTGGGTTTTCCCGGTTTACGAATACCTATTACTATTGCTTCCTTCCATTCGTCGGGGAAGGAGCAACCTAACAGGAGGGCATTGAAAATCAATACTAATAGGTTTATGAGTTGGTCGGGGAGGCACTTGAGTGCTTTGTTGGATATGGAGTCGGGGCCTGGGGACTTGCGGGTCTTAAGGTTTTGGATAATGGAACGGACTTCCTCTCCGGTAGTGGGAGTGAGCGGCTCGCTTTCGGGAGCCTTCGCGGATATCCTAGCCGCCGCCATTTCCACTTCCGAGTGGAATTTGGCGTGTTCGGGATGACTGGGGTTATTTGACCATTGTCCCTCAAGACTGTCAGCCAAGCATTCGGCCTTATCGATGTCGTCAAAAGCGACCGGACGGTTTAAACGTATCAATGGAGGTGTAGCTGCACACTGGTCTCCTCTCAGGGATTTCGCCAGTTTCCAGAAAGCCAGGTGACTCGGCGAGATCTCTGAGAGTTTGTTGTCCCAGGCGGACTGACGGTTGAGGCTGAGTTTTTCTCTAACCTCTCTTTGAAGTCGCCGGAGTGTTCTCCGGTTATCGTCTGTCGGGTATGCGTCATGGGCCCTAGTGGCGGCACGTTTACGTCTAAGCGAAGCAATATCCAAATAAGTTTAGTTATATACTAATCGGTTCAACCCCACCCTTTATTTTATTTTGCCTGCAAACAAGTGTAACAAGCTTGAACTAGAAACATTTATTTGCTCGTTAATGAGGTTTAATAATCTCAAGGTTTTCCAATAGGCTCAGCTTCAGTCCTTTATTAGAACACGTGTGCAATACTTCGAAACTGTGGTCATTAGGAACTTTATGGCCGCTTTCTATCAAATGTTTGGCGAAATGTGAATTTTGTGGTTTATTATTCCTGAAAGCTGCCATATGTTCTTTAAAACGGGTTTCAAAATTACGACCAGTCTGACCCACATATGTATCATTGCATTCAGGACATTTTATTTTATAAACACCAAACTTTTTCGCGCTTTCTAATTGATCTTTATTATTGCAAAGAATCTTCTTTAAAGATTTACTACTTTTAAAACCTAATTTTATATTTGATTTTGATTTAAATATAGTTGAAATTCGTTCTGACAATGCTCCAAAATAGGTCAGACTGGCTTTGTACTTATTATCTTTGTAATGTGGCACCGCGTACAAATGTTTTGTCAATTGCAATTTCTGTTTATTTTTTAATATATTATGTACTAATTGCTTATCATAGCCATTGGAATGCGCCATCTGGTTGATGATTTGAAGTTCTTTGTTAAAATTCTTCTCACAAAGGGGGACGGATAAGAGTCTATGTAAATGACTGTGAAAGGCGGCAAGTTTGTGTTGCCATGGGTGAAAAGAAGAAGCAGGTATGATCGTATCCGTATAGGTTGGTTTGCGAAAGATCTCAAATGTATGTTTATTGTTAGACCGTGTAATAGTAAGGTCAAGAAAATTTAGTGAGTTATTCTGCTCTGATTCTAATTTGAAACTAATTTTGGGATGTTTGGAATTGATATTTTTAGTAAAAATATCAAGTTGTCTATCTGCTGCTTACGTAAGGCGACAGATAATGTTTTTTTTTAATAGCGTATTTTTTTACGACAACTCAGTAAGAAATGAAGGTGGTCTATTCTACTCAGCCGGATCACCAAAGTGCTATACTTTGTAAAATGATCATTTTCTTTATATTTTCAGGTTTTTATTTTTTTTAGTGTGTAGTTTTACATCTCACAGCTCAAATATAATTTGGATTCAATTCTACATTTTAGCATTTATACAAAACGACATTTTTTTTATATGAAAGACAGTTAGATCAATTTTTGCCGTCCCAAAACCTTCTACATGCTGAATTGTATGAAAATCGTTGGAGCCGTTTCCGAGAGTAAGAAAATATATATGTTTGTAAAAAAAACTTGAAACTAGTGGGAATTGATTTTTGGTAAGTACAATTATTTAGATATCGGAATTTTTTTGATAACGAGCTTTCGCAATTCACTTTTATATCAGCAACACTACAGTTAATAAAAGTACACTTACGTTATAACAAGTTACGGCTATTATAAAGGTATCAGATATCGAAGGGTGCCTTTTTATCGAAAGTATCCCTTCAAATAGCGGCCCATTGTTGTAACGGTTTCGTACCACTTTTTGGTACTATATGTAACTCTATATTGTGTTTTTAACCCAATAGTGATTCTTAAAAAGCTAGGTGAAGGAATGACGCTCGAAAGTAGTAGAGCTCTGACTTACCTTAGACGAACTATCACCGGATATTGGCTGCCATGGGCTTTCATCATTTATAAAAAAATATACTAAAATTTTCAGTTCAGAGTTTGATCCTTAATGGTTTAATTCTTATGTTTTCATTATTCTCTGTTTTTTTTTGTTTTTAGGTTTATAATTGTAAAATTGTTACTAAGAATGATGTGATTTCTTGTAATTGATACTACATAATTAATTGAAGACTACTTGTATATTTTTGGGTTATTTAATATGTTATGCCGTTCGAAATCCGTATAAATAAATAAATAGACCCACCATATAACTTCAATTTTATTAATATCGAGAGATATATTGAGAAATATATGCTACGCCATGTTTTCGATGTTGTGCATGTAAATGTTGTCACACGATTGAGCTACATATTTTACGACCGGCCACCTGCTTGACGTCAACTTACCTTAGTCGTATTTTATGACACCACGGTACGAAAGTGGTCTATTCTACTCACCCGGATAGCACATGGCGGGTCGACTTACCTTAGTCGCCTTTTACGACACCTCGTTAAGAAATGAGGGTGGTCTATTCTACTGAGTCGGATAACTGATGGAAAGTGAACGCATCCAAAACACTCACTGCCCCTCCCTTTTTTATCTGTCATCTACGCTTTTTATACTTTATTGTAAAGACAATAATATACGTGTGCTCTCTAAGTTTTTCTTTTTATTCGTGCTCCCGGAATAAGTGTCAAATAAATTCCTACATGGTAGCAGAGCGTGGTTGCAATAATATTTTACAAAATCATTATATTGATTACCATAGTAAATTTGGATATATATTTACCGGACGCCATTTGTCAAAGTCAAGATTGATATACCGGTATATTTATTATAAAATTTCAGAACAATGTCGAATTCTTTCAATATCGACAAACTAAGTGGTCGAGATAATTATAATACGTGGAAATTCGCCGTACGCACTTATTTAGAGCACGAAGACTTGTGGGAATGTATTGTTGAAAAACACGTGGATGCCACAAAAGACAAAAAGGCAAAGTCAAAGATAATACTATTAGTGGAACCGGTCAATTATGTCCACATAGAAGAATGCACAACATCTAGACAGGTATGGTATAACCTAGAAAAAGCATTTAGTGACTCTGGCCTAACTAGAAAAGTTGGTTTGTTAAAAAATTTAATTACAACTTCCTTAGAGAATAGTAATAGTGTGGAAGATTATGTAAATAAAATAATGTCTACAGCTTATAAGCTCCGAAATATCAATTTTAAGGTAGATGATGAATGGCTTGGCACCCTGCTGCTCGCTGGCTTACCAGAATCATATAAGCCTATGTTAATGGCATTAGAGAACTCAGGTATAACTATATCAGCAGATGCTGTCAAGACCAAAATTCTACAGGATGTTAAACCGGCAGATACAAATTCTGCATTTTATATCCGCAATAATGAAAAACATAATCTATATACTAAAGGAAAATCAAAAGGCCCACGGTGTTATAATTGTAATAAATTTGGTCACCTAAGCAAATTTTGTAGAAATAGAAAACCAAGAAATATTAGTAAAAATAATAGTGGATTTGTTGCTGCTTTTTCTGCAGCGCTAGTCAATGATGAATATAATTGGTATATAGACTCCGGAGCATCAGTACACATGACTAAACATAAAGAGTGGTTGTCAGAAGTAAGTTTACCGAGTGAGAGTCATGTCCGAATAGCAGACGATAAGGTGCTCAAAGTCGAATTGTGTGGGAATGCCACTATTTCAGTTAGAAGTGATGATGGATCTATTAATAAAATACAAGTAAAACATGTTCTATATGTGCCCGACCTGGCAACGAACTTATTATCAGTGAGCAAAATTATTGAAAATGGTTGTAGAATTGAGTTTACTGAGAATGGCTGCCATATTGTTAATAATAAAAATGTTAAGGTTGCAACAGGGAATTGCCTGAACGGGACTTATAAACTAAATATATGTGAAAGTCAAGCCCTGTCAACGCAGGCTGAGAATAATAGCTTTCTCTGGCATCAAAGAATGGCTCATTTGAATTATACTGATTTATATAAATTACAGAACTGTGCTGTTGGTATGAAATTAACACAGAAAGAAGATGTCACATGCATCGCATGTCTTGAAGGAAAACAAACTCGTCAGCCTTTCAAGCATGTGGGTTCCCGAGCAAATGATTTGCTTGAACTCATACACTCTGACATATGCGGGCCGATGGAGCATACTTCAATTGGAGGTTCAAGAAGGAGTATTGGGCAGAGGCAATTCTAACTGCAGCATACATAACTAATCGCTCTCCATCTCGCTCACTATCAGGACTCACTCCCCATGAAAAATGGACAGGATCCAAGCCAGATATTAGTCATATGAAAATTTTTGGATGTAAAGCTATGGTCCATATACCTAAGGAAAAAAGGCTGAAATGGGATTCAAAATCACGTGAGTTAATTTTTGTAGGCTATAGTGAAGCCACAAAAGGTTACAGATTTATTGATAATAAAACAAAACGAGCAATAATGAGTCGCAATGTTGTTTTCTTAGAGGACTCATTAAAACAATCAATAAAGATGAATAAAAACAATCTTAATAATGTAAGTATCAACATTGACAGTTTGCCAGATGATGCATTTGATAACTCAGTTTCTACCTTTGAATCCACAAGCAATACTTCACATTTTGATAGTGTTAGTGATCCTGACTATTTACCTAAAAAAGGTTTAGAAATGCCAAATGTTACAGTGAGAACTAGAAATAAATATAGAAATGAACATATGGATTGCTATAGTCCTGTATCTATGATGTGTTTCAATAATGAATTAGCCATGAGTATGCTAGATTGTGACCCACAAAGCACTGAAGAAGCATTACAAAGTGAACTAGCACAACAATGGAGAGACGCCATGGATTCTGAATATAATTCATTATTAGAAAATAATACATGGGTTCTTAGTGACTTACCGGAAGGAAAAAAGGCGATACCTTGTAAATGGATCTATAAAACCAAAGCTAATGAAAATGGAGAAGTAGTCAGATTTAAAGCACGGCTTGTTATAAAAGGATATAAACAAAAGAAAGACATAGACTATCAAGAGGTTTTTGCACCTGTTATTCGTAACACTTCCTTAAGGTTTTTAATGAGCCTAGCTGCAAGATATGACTTAAAAATACATCAAATGGATGTAGTTACAGCCTTTCTTCAAGGTGATATTGATGAAGAAATTTACATGAATCAACCTCCTCTCTATGAGCAAGAAACAAATAAAGTCTGTCGCTTAGTAAAGTCAATCTATGGTCTTAAGCAGGCCAGTCGCCAATGGAATAAGAAGTTAAATAATTTTCTTACAGGTATTGGATTATTAAGATGTAAAATAGATCCTTGCATATATTATTTTACAGAGAACGCAAATGATATATTTTATTTAGCAGTGTATGTGGATGACCTGCTATGTTTTTATAACAATACAGAAACTTTAAATTCAGTGAGAAGTAAATTAAAAAATATGTTCAATATGAATGATATAGGCGAAGCAAAACACTGCATTGGTTTAAGAATTCAAAGAGGCAATGGTTATCTTTCCTTGGATCAATCTTTATATATTGAAAAGATTTTACAACGTTTTGAAATGTCACAGTGTAAACCAATGAATACACCATGTGATGTTAGTACAAAATTAATACCTGCAAAAGATGACAATGAAGTTTTAACCAATATTCCATTTCATGAAGCGGTAGGATGCCTATTATACTTATCACAAGGAACAAGGCCTGATATCGCTTTTGCAGTGAATACCCTAAGTAGATTCAATCATAAACCTACCAAGGAACACTGGGTAGCACTTAAAAGATTATTAAGATACTTAAAGGGATCTATAAATATGAAATTAACTTACAGGAAAAATAAAGATGACTATATAACTGGATATTGTGATGCAGACTGGGCATCAAATATAGAGGACAGAAGGTCCTGCTCTGGTTATGTATTTCTTTTTCAGGGTTCAGCTATAAGTTGGATTTCTAAAAGACAACTTACAGTTGCCTTATCATCCACTGAGGCAGAATATATGTCACTGACTTTAGCAATGCAAGAGGCACTTTGGCTTAGACAACTTTACAGTGACTTGCAATTTAATAAAGCAATTCAACCTATAATAATTTATTGTGATAATCAAAGCACTATTAGACTTTCAGGTAATGACGTATATCATTCTCGCAGCAAACACATTGATGTGAGGTATCACTTTATTCGAGAGAAGGTGTCCAGTGGTGAGATTGCTGTCTATTTCAAGAGTACTGATGAGATGGTTGCTGATGTTCTAACCAAGGGGCTGTATAGTAACAAGCATGACTTCTGTTCTACTTCAATGGGATTGCGTTCAGGAGAGGATTATGGAAAGTGAACGCATCCAAAACACTCACTGCCCCTCCCTTTTTTATCTGTCATCTACGCTTTTTATACTTTATTGTAAAGACAATAATATACGTGTGCTCTCTAAGTTTTTCTTTTTATTCGTGCTCCCGGAATAAGTGTCAAATAAATTCCTACAATAACATACGGCATTAATCGAAATATGTATAATTTAAATATCAAATAGTTTTTTAGAAAACTCCTTGCTGCCTGCCCAGAGCTAAAGCCAGTGATCTTGATTCACCTTTGGCTACTACGGTTTCTCCACAGTACATTTACTCAACTCCTCAGGGTTCTTCAAGAAGAGAATAATTAAGTAAAAACGATTACCTTAATAAATATTCTCTTAGAAGTAAGTCTTAAGTAATTTTAAGTTAAAACGTAGGTCGTCCTTTTACCCTCTCGTCCTTTGTTGTGTGCTCTATTTAAATAATAAGACTTTATGAGTTTCTCGGGTCCCATAAATTCCGCGGAACGTCACGCTTAAGGTTTTGTATTATGACTTGAAGTTAATAAGTCATAACCTTATTTCCTGGAGACGGCAATAAAGGGGCAATTTCTGTCCCGTTTCAAATTGAAAGTAGACGTAGACGAGTATTTTTGTAAAGTCAAAATATTTGACGACCATTTTTCAGAATTATAATTACTCACGTATTAAGTATATTTATAGTTTTCAAGTGAGAAAATAGGGAAAAAACTTTCATATATTATAAAAACTACTTCTTTATATTAATTTTTGTTTGTAAGACGCTTAGAAGATTTTGTTCTTGTAAGACGATTTAGTAAGATAAATGATTTATCAATAGGATTCTAATGCGTCTCTCTCGCTAGTATATTTCTAAAACTGTGTTTGGACTTGGAAAATGGCCGTCGTTTACTATCTTGTCATGAATAATTCTCTGAAAATCTAATTAGATAAAGACATTCTATAGAAAACGCAATTATAATGTTTTGTAAAACAAACTCTGTTCATCAATTAAAATTTACTTAACGTGTAGTTATTTTGCAGTTAATTTAAATAATGTAATGAAAATAATTTTATTACATTGATTAATCAATACCAACGACTGCTTACAACTTTAAAAGAAAAGAATAACGTCATCGTCTTTATTTTCATATGTCTATAATGAATTAAGATTCCCTCTTGTTTGCCTTTCAGCTATTTCTTTATCGCGCTCGTCATAAGTACTTGAGTGTCAGAAAATTCGTTATCAGTTGTATAATATATGAGAAATAATAATTTCGTTTAATGTGCTCTTTTCTTATCTCTGATAGTTATTTTGTCTGATAGATATATCCTCCTGAGCCAAAAATATATGGCATTTTTCCAATAGATTTTCATTACTGATCATACTTTGGATAGAAATTTTATAAATAGGAATTAAGGAGTTGTTATGTCTTACGGATGAGGACTAAGTTTTATTCACTTCGATATTTTCTGACTTTCAAGTCTAAACTTAGAAGCAAAATCAGTTTGGACATAAAATTAAATTAATCATTACAAAATATTACAAAGACGATATATATATGACTTAAAAGTCCAACTTGAAGAACAATGTGCATAAATTTCTGCACGAACGAACGAAGAACGGCGCGAACGAAGTTTCGGGTACATCTAGGCGCTAATGATGAAGTGAAATATTTTAGATAAAAAATCAATGCATACTTTCTTGTGGGGAAATGCATTAACTGTAAATGACAATCTATGTGGGTTTTGTGCTAACGGACAAACGACTGTCGCGTTCAAATTGAGCGTAAAATTTCGGCGACTTTATTAAAATGTTTACTTTTCAAACAAGAATACGCTTCCGCTCGACAAGCACGAATGCTCTAATCTAATACTTACTGTCCCGTTTATATTAAATTTTAATAATTTATTTCATTCCAAGTAGAAATAATTCTGCTTAAATTAAATTAATCAAATTAAAACATAGTAGAATATTGTGACAGAGATCTATTGATACTGTCACTAGGTCGCCCAATGTCGCGAGTATCAACCTTCCAAAAATAGGACATTTATTGTCTTATTTTTGGAATAAATAGAAAATAATTATTCGAAAAATAACATTATTACAAGTGCTAATTAATTATTAACATGCAATAATAGTAAAGAAAATTAATTATGATATAAATAAATATATGAGACACTATGGGACGTAAGACCGTGTGTGTAACACGGTCGTACGCCCCAAAGTAAGTAACTTAATACTTGTGTTATGGTAGACAGGCAACTGGTGAATATAAACTTACATAATTTTTAAATACATACTTAAATACAAATACAAATATACACCCAGTCTCCAAGACCAACAAATTCATTAATAAAAAATGTTGGCCCTCGGCAAGAATTGAACCCTTTCAAACGGTAATACTACATTCGACCAGCAATCTGCACATTGCGGCTAAGGGAGCGGATTTATCACTATACAAGCTATGTGCTTAGTGCGAGTTATTAACCTACTCGATCGCGTTAGCCTAACGCCAATTTCTATGGCGTTAGAACAGCGGCCACTAGATGTCGCTTTTGCAGCGTCGTATACACTATTGATACATTAACGCGATAGAGTAGGTTAAAAAAACTAAAATCACTTAAAAACGAAGCAATTTTAAATGTAATAATGATCCAGACATAATTAATAAAAATTTGACCCTTTTGAAATTAGATTATCCTTTGTCATGTCCAAAATTAATATAATCAAATAATTCTTTTCCAAATACACGTTCATGTCACTCGTAATTGAATAAAGTATTTTGCTGACTGTTTTATACTCTGAGGAACAAAGTTTTTACAACTTTTTTAACTTTAACTTCACTTTTACTTGTGTTGGGGAAGCCAGGCTACCTGTCTTAAAGTAACAAGGTTATTCAAAAAGGGCTTGCAAACAGGGATATCTATGCTAATATATAAAGCTGAAGAATTTATTTGTTTATTTGATTGTTCGATTGTTTCAACGCTCTAATCTCAGGAACTACTAAACCGATTTAAAAAATTCTTTCCGTGTAACATAAGTCTATTTATCGAGGAAGGCTATAGGTTATATAACATCACGCTAAGATGAATAGGAGAGGAGCAGCAATAAAAAATAGTACGAAAACGGCAAACACGCAGAGTAAACGATAATAGTTATTCGAAAATCATGTATTACAAAATTGTTCCCCTCTAAAAGTTCTAAATAAAAGTCCGCAACAGTCTAAATAAAACAGTTCTAAATAAAAGTCAACTTACCTTAGTTGTACTTTACAATAGCTCGGTAAGAAAGAGGGTGGACTATTTTTTTCAACCGGGTACCATACGGTGGGTCAACTTACCTTAGCCTCTTACGACAACTCGGTAAGTAATTATGGTCCATTCTACTCAGCTGGATGATATTTGCAATTTATCACAAGCTTTTCGGTGAAGGAGAACTTGAAGAAACCTGGCTATCTTTGAAGTAACCCTGGGATATGTGTAACCCACCAATCAGCATTGGAGTAGCGTGGTGGGTCTAAATTCCAACCCTGCTCTCCAAATTTGATTTTTGATTGGCCGCAGTGGGTAGTGATCCTGCCTTCAGCTCCACGGGTCGCGGGTTCGAATCCCGCCGAGGGCCAACATATTCTATAAATGAATTTGTTGGTCTTTGAGCCTGGATATATATTTGTATTTCAGTATGTATTTAAAAATATATAAGTATATATTTACCAGTTGTCTGTCACCCATAACACAAGTATTAAGTTACTTTGGAGACGGACGACCGTGTGTGTAAGTGTGCCATATATTTATTTATTTAAATAAGCAGAGATGAGGCTTACGCCATTTAGTGCCATGGTAACAGGTCATTACTTTTACTAAAAAAAACTAGTTATCTATTAAAGTAAGAAGTGTCACGTACTGATTGTGACTGTCTCCATATACATTATATACTTTAATCCAACTGTAATTAAAATTAACAGGAAATGAAATGTAGGAAACGTTCCTCTAATTGTTAACATATTTGACTTTAAAGTATTTGATTATTTAAACAATATTATCTTTTAAATGCATGTATGTAGCTCTTAGTTTTGATTTTAAGTCTAGTGAATTTAAACATATTTTATCGCTGTTTACGTAATAAAATTAGGGGAACCGATAAAAAAAAAATTGGATACATTTAATATGTTTACGTAACTTTATCGGAAATAATGAGATTCGTAAAAGAACAAAGGAAGAAGAAGTCGGCGGTGGGGTCTGCACAACATATTTCAACCATGTTATGATATGGTTTGGCTAGGTATTTTACGACCGGCCGCCTGACGTCAACTAACCTAAGACGCGCTTTACGACACTTCCGTGAGAAATGAGGGTTGTCTATTCTACTCAGTCGGATACTACACGACGGGTCAACTTACCTTATTCGCCTTTTACAACACGTTGGTAAGAAATTAGGTTGGTTTATGCTATTCAGCCGGATACCACACGGCGGGTAAACTTACCTTATACGCCTTTTACGATACCTCGGTAAGAAATGATGATGGTTTATGCTACTCAGCCAGTTACCTATTCGGTTGAAATAGAAAAACGAAAATACTTTTTATAGCTTACGCTTGCTGGAATGAATGTTGGAAAAGGATATGAAAATGAAGAAATAATACTGAGGTATGGAAAAAAATTTCAGACATCCTGTTCAATTCACTATTATATGTTATAGGAAGTGCTTTAATAATTTTAATTACACAACATTCATGAAGTTTCCGACGGAAATAATTAGATGCGTCTATTTATTTTCTTTTTAAATTAATTAAATCTAAGCAAAAGTAACGAACCATAGTATATCACCAGCATCAGAGCATAACGTACACTTGTGACGGAAATAGTGACTAATTTATTGATATAAGTATCATATAAAGATAACAAAAGGAAGTGAGGATTATTGTTATATTAACAGTTTTTTTAATAGAGCGAGCACCATTTTGTTTTAAGTTTATTTCAAGTATGCGAATATCCTCTTCCATTATAAGTTCCTCTTTCTTACTTACTTTTAAGAACTTTTTCAGTATAAAGTTAATCTTATAAATGCCTGCCTCTTTTAGTTTGTCACGCTTTTACAGGTAATCAGCTGGATATATAATCAACCAGTTGTTTATACATTGTACATTATTTGTAATTTTTACAATAAATATTGTATTTCTAATTCATGGTTGTATTAAATTTTTAAATAATATACGAACCCAGGAAACTAGTCACAATTAATTAAAGACCTTACTTGTTAACGTAATAGACTCTATCTTTCACATTTTTCTAAGGATGTACCAATGTACAGTAAGCAGCGATTTGCGATACATGTAGAGCAAAAGAAAATAAAAGTGATATAGCTACACTGTAAGCGTAAATCTGCCAAAACACCAACGAAAATGCTACTAAATTTCACTCATAATTACACGAATTTCACGAATAATTTTTATCATAATATACGTCTGGTGTACCCTCTATCAATCTTATACTCTAATCTAATACTCAATATATAAACTTGAAGAGAATTAGTCATATAATAGCAAATTCCGTTCAAGTTCTCTAATAAGTTCATTGAGCTTATATAGAAGTAACAGTCAAGCGTTATTTTGTACACCATATACTACTATATATTAACTTAGTTCGCATTTATTGATATTTGCCTGATAGAACACGTTTCCCGATAAAGGTGCAACGGCACGCTTTAAAATTAAAAAATCAATCCTTTGTCGAATCATCACAATGCACCAGAATTGGAATTTTTAATTTCGTATTCGAGTATCCTGCATTCGTAAAACGCGTGTGCCTACAAAATTAATTAGTTCCATCCATCATTCCGTGAATGGTGACAGTCGTAGTCGACCCACTGGTTTCAAAAAGACTAGCATTGCTCAAATAATGTATAGTTACTTGATTCATTGTGTCTAACCCTTCTAATGAAAGAATGACGCTCACGCCCGAACGCGTCTGGGCGGAGTAGAGGCAGACAATATTTTGAAATTTGGTAACGGACGCTTGTATGTTTTTATTTTATCGTTATCGATACTAGGCTAAGCGAGCTATTTTGGCAAGGAATGGCGAGGGATGAGCGAAGATTCCTATTCAAATTCAATTCAAATTCAAAATATTCTTTATTCAAATAAACTTGTAAACAAGTGCTTTTGAATCGTCAACTCTACTGCTGGTTCGGAAAGCTGTTCCTACCGAGAAGAGCCAGCAAGAAACTCGGCGGTTGCTCTTTTTAAAAATATAATTCTTAATGCTAGTTACATTTAATGTTTCTATCTTGTACAGGGTCGAACAATATTTATATCCACGCATTTTTATCGTCTAAATAATCCTCAACAGTATAGTAGGCTTTCTGTATCAGCCTCTCCTTAATAGTGTTTTTAAACTGCTGTAATGGCAAAGTTAAAATTGATTGTGGAATTTTATTATAGAATCTTATACCCAAACCCACAAACGACTTACGTACTTTTTCAAGGCGCAAAGCAGGGGCCGCAAGCTTATGTCGGTTCCTACTTTGTCTATTATATACATCGCCTATTGTTTTATAATTCTTTATATTATTATATACAAAAATTAAATTACTTAAAATATACTGTGAGGCAAATGTAAGAATACCTATTTCCTTAAACTTCTCTCGCAGGGAATCCCGCGGACTTAAATTGTATATGCCACGTACGGCTCTTTTTTGTAATACAAAGATTTTTTCATTATCCGCGCATTTACCCCATAGCAATATTCCATAGGACATAACACTATGGAAGTAAGCAAAATAAACAAGTTTTGCCGTTTCGACGTCAGTAAACTGTCTAATCTTTCGAACGGCATAGGCCGCTGAACTGAGTTTCCCTGCAAGAGTTGTTATGTGTGTGCTCCATTGGAGTTTTGTATCCAAAGTCATTCCCAAAAATACAGTTGCATTATCTGTTTTTAGTGAAACATTATTTATAAAAAGTCTATTTGCTGTTTTAGCAGCATTAGGTAATACAAATTCTATCCATTTTGTTTTATTTGAGTTCAGTACTAAATTATTTTGTCTGAACCAATGAGCAACCTGCGACAAACCACTGTTTACTTCGTCAAATTTGTCGTCATTTCTATTTATTTTAAATATCAAAGATGTGTCATCAGCAAACAGTACAATATCGCATATACTCTGAATAAAATACGGTAAATCATTTATATATACTAAAAACAGAAAAGGACCAAGGATTGAACCTTGAGGCACACCCATAACTAAGGCCGATCCAGATGACTGCACATTATTAATGCACACTCTTTGAATTCGGCTATGAAGATAGGATGCCACGAGTCGAAGCGCATTGTCTGTGATACCATAATGACCAAGCTTTAGCAACAGTGTCTCATGTTGAACACAATCAAATGCCTTGGACAAATCACAAAATACCCCTATGGCATTCTGTGAGTTCTCCCATGCATCAAAGATGTGCTTCACCAATCTCACACCCGCATCCGTTGTAGACCGACCCTTAGTAAACCCATACTGCTCAGGATGAAGCAAGTTATTTAAATTGAAATGCCTGAGCAGTTGATTAAGAATGATTTTTTCAAACACCTTGCTAAGAGTTGGCAAGATGGAGATGGGTCTATAGTTGTTAGGGTCGCTCTTATCACCAGATATTATTATTGTCAAGTTAGACCACATTTTAGGGCTTGCCGGTCTGTAGTGAAAGGATGTGATATGATTTTAACTTAAGGGAAAGATTAAAGTAATTTTATTATTAATTTGGAATTATGGATCTACGCAAAGAAACGCTTAATTCTATAAATTATTTAAGGGAAAGAAGTAGGGATACTTATTTCCCTTTGTACAGATCGAAAAAGGATAATTCCCAGCATTCAAACTAGAGTTACATGGATTTAAAAAGGAATTAGGACTTGGTAGTATTGCATTTGCACACTCAAAAATAAATTTAAACAATAAAACCACACTTTAGATATGCTTATGTGCCAGAAAACTACACCGATGACACTACAGGACTTTTGCTATTGTTAATCTTGGTCTGAAGTCTACGCTTTCATTAGAAAGAAGAAGATGAAATTCCCACTGGATAAGCTGCTATATAAAAAGCTGTAGTAGCCCAGCGGTAACATCGTGCGATTCTTTCGAGGATGTCACGAGTTCGTACCCTGGCAGACACCAATGAGTTTTTCTGTTAAAAACTTATGTGTCTAATTCTAATTGCAATTTATCACACGGTTTTCGGTGAAGGAAAACATCGTTAGGAAACCTGCATATCTCTACAGAATTCTGGAGATATGTGTAACCTATCAATCCGCATTGGAGCAGCGTGGTAGGTCTTAGCTCCAAACCTTCTCTCCAAAAACGGAGAGAAGAGGCCTATTTTCAGCAGTGGGATAGTAACAGGACCCTACTTACTTAAGCTGCTATATTACACATATGTACTTAAGAAATTGCATCTAGATAGAAATGATAACCCGCATTATGAATTCCGAATCTCAACGATGTCTTTAGAATAGCTTGGAGTTTAGATCTGCTAAGAGTTTTTAAGGAACACGAACGTAGAACGTTCTAAAGGCATTAAGATATTTTGTATAAATCCAAATATAATTACTAGCAATTATTATTATCGCCCAAGCTTCACCCTAAATTCTTTTTTTACGTTTTTTAATCGAAAGCGTGTTACTGTCGTACATCAGGGAAAAATTTGCATATGTATAGGTGATAGTTCGAATATGACAGCTATTCATCACGACATCACAATGCGCCCTTCGCTAACCTTTGCCATAGATTCGTTGATTTGTATTTTATTTTGACGGATGCTGGTGAGCATGGAAGGCAAGAGCAACATTTTAATTTAGTGCACTTGAGATTGTGATAGAAGTTTTAATTACTGATATTTGCAAGTGCTTGGACTACTTGGTTTTGTAATTGGAAATGTAATTTCTGTCTGCTTTGGAAAATACAATACTTATTGCTTAGTAACGGGGCCTTGGATCTTAAATCGGTTCAAAAATTGTTCGTGTTAGCTCCTTTATTTTTGTATGGAAATTCATGTAAAGGAACACTAAATGTTGTTCGCAGTTCAGAAGTGACAACAGAGAACTTAAAAAAAGAGTTTGTGGGCGGCTCTTCTGCAAGCAATAAAATACTAAATGGCGTTAGTTCATAAAAGCTTTTACAACTTCTTTCGCGTGGACTGGTTTTCGCGTAATAGGTTGATATTAGATGGCGTTTTTCAATTTCATTCTATTCCTGTAGAATTAACAGGATTTCTATAGCCTATATGTTACCCCGGTGTATAAGGAATATTTGCCAAATTTCATCAATATAGGTTTAGCGGATTCGCCGTGAAAGAGTAACAAACATACATCCATACTCACAAACTTTCGCACTTATAATATTAGTAGGATAGGATAGGATAGAATAAAAATATTAATTCTTTTGTAGTACTTATAATTTATTTGAAAAAACTTAGCCCTTGTATACGATGGTCGTATAAAATTATGGCGATTATCTATCTGATGATACAAATTGTCGATAGTAATTGTCAATCATCATTCTCCTGCCCTTATGTTACAAACATGTTGTTACATGATTTGGCTTCGTATATTACGACCGGCTCCCGCCTGACGTCAACTTATCTTAGTCGCCTTTTACGACACATTGGTTAAGAATGGGGATGGTCTATTCTACACAGGCAGACACCACACGGCAGGTCGACTTATCTTAGTCACCTCTTATGACACCTCGGTAAGAAATGAGGGTGGTACTATTCTATTCTGCCAGATTACCACACGGCGTTATCAAATGAATTTAAGAATAAAGTAGGGCTGTAGGGCAGCTAAGTCGAATAGACATTCTACTCAGCCGAATAGTAGATAAATCAATATAAAATGAATAAAAACCAAGTGTACCATAAAGAGGAAAGGGAAATAAACAAAAAAATGTATTTCATTGCGGAGTATATTGCAAATAATATGCCCGTTATTCATACATGAGTACTTCCTTCCAGTAATTAATTTGTTACACGATGATCCAGTTCTCATCGAATAATTTTAAGCACGTTAATTGGGAACCTGTATAGCTTTTAACTTTTTATCACACTATGCGAAATCATTAAGCTTGCTGTGTTTGTAGATAGAAATAATCGATACAAGAACGCCAGAAATAGATCTGTTGTTCCAAGTGATAAAGTTGAACTGAACTTAGTATGTCTTTTAGTAGACAAAGTGGTGACAGCAATTGATCCCTTTTAGAGGTTTTTGTATTTATTGGTCTCATGATTTAGGAACACGATCATATTCGCACAGCGACTCAAAATCTTGAGTTTGATGATGTCTTTCTGGTTCTGTATTCGGCCATAAGGTTATCTGGCTCTTTTTCTTTTCTCGTTTCTATTAAACCATCTGGTATAATCAACGCTATGAAAATTTTTAGTGGTCTCTTTTTTTCTCATACATTATCAACTCTCATAAATTATCAACTTCTCAATGCTCTGATTTCCATTATTTTATATACAACGATATATTTTCAATAGCTCGCTTCTACGCCTATTCAACTCTTATTATTTGATCTTTGAAAATCTCTGTACTCTCCAGTACAAAGTCGATAGCTTTTTCAATCAATGTGTGTACTGTTTCAAAGTTATTCTTGTAAATGTCTATTTATTTCTGATTTGCTCATGTCAAGATATTTTCAAGCACTTTTCCATCGTTGGATGATAGACACTGATCAACTTGTGTCAGAGTATATTTTATTACGGCAGTTACAAAACGGAAAGCAAGTAACACGTAATAAATACAAATAAATAGGAGGGCGTCCGTTTATTATTGTAAAAACGTAAAGGGATACAATTGGCATAACAATGTGCCGGCGCTTCTTTTGTGTGAAATCTGATTTGCATTGTAACATTTTGATTGTTGTCCATTCGCCGAAAAAGTGTAGATTTATTACATACATAGCGTACATTGAATTTGATCTGAATCAAAGACAAATTGGCACTTATTAATTCAGTAAATCTAATATTACAACTCTAAAGAGTGCAATTTATGTAAATGACTAATTCTGAAGTTTACAATTCAGGTCAGTCAATAACACAAAAATTACAAAATTATTTCATAGCTTTCTATATGTATAGTTATTATAAAACAAAGCCCTTAAAACTGTCTGTATGTGATCGATTTTCTCAAAATCTACTGAACGGATTTTTGTACTGTTTTTACTTAACGATAGGTCAACTCTTCCGGAAGGTTTAGGTTAATTGCACATTACCCTTGATACAAACTGTGTTAAAGAGGGCGCGCGGATGTAAAAAAACTGCCCTGCTGGGAACTTTAGTAGCGTGCGCCGCGTAAACCAGCAGAGATACATAGAAGTAGAGAACTAGAAAATTTTAGATCTATAAAAATACTACAAAAAAGTCGCCGACAGCATGTCTCTATCTCTTATGGTTAATTCACAATTGCTCTTTTCATGAACAAAGTTTCTTCGGGAAATATTTGTGATATAATTATTTAACATCTTTCGAAATTCGATTCTATAATATCTCTTATTTATAGAAGTTGGAGTTTAGCGATCTTTGTGAGTTAGTGCCAACTGCTAATAGCTGGTACACTCGACTAGCCAAACTTCTGCCAAATAGTTAAGTCAGTAAAATTCATGCAGTGACTTAAAAATTTCCATATCCTTTAAAGAATAATTTAAATAACCTTTGTTTTGATTATGAGAATAAAATAACCCCAAATTATCGGCTTTGATTAACAAAACTCATTTGCATACTGCGGTATTGTTAAACTATAAATGGTACAAATTTTATTTCACGAAGTATGAGTACATAGCACGCTGTGATTCTTATTACAAATGTAGTTCTTTTTTAATTGCAACAAAATAAAAAAGGGTTGTGTAAGTACATTCCTGTATAACATTTAAATAGCTGTATACTAAGTATTTTGATATCAAAAATACCAATGTCGTTTTCTTCAGCCTAGTGTAAAAAAAATTTATACCTAACCTTTAAACTGAGACTTAAGAAACATTACACATCTTTACCATCATAATGTAATTGTTGACATTTATATATTATACTTTGTATTATATATAGTGTGTATGTATATATATTTATATATAAATATATTATAAATTTCTTTTATTTTTATTGTTAAATAGGAAATTATTAGTAGGTAATTCTAATTTATAATGTTTGATATTTGCGTACCAACTTTTTCTTTAATATAAATTCTCACTTCGTAGGTTAGCTGGCAGAGATCTCTGTCTCAGGGATAAGTTGACCTTTGTACACTTTTACCAATAATGTTTTTTCCAACATTTTTTATGGTACATAAATAAATAAATTAAAATAGACACTTCTGTTGACACGTCAAACTTGTAGGTTGTTACTTATATGTTTATGGGTATTAAATTAACCCTAATTATGCAAAACTTTATATCAAATGAAAGTAAAAAAGCAAAGAGTAGGTAAGTAAAATATAATAATTTGTTTACTTATATACTCAAAAGTAATTCCATTTTACTATTCATTTTTAAATATTACATTGTAAGAGTCGAAACATACGCCTTGAACGGGTAAAACATAAGAATTTGACATAAAAAAACCCTCGAATTGCAATTTTATACTCTTTGCATACCACTCTCCAATATGCATCTGGGGTTAAATTGTAACCTGATTAAATACAACCAACAAGGGTAAGTAGGGAAGGTTATGTTCGGCACACGTGTTTGTTTTTATAACGCGGTCGGTTTGGTTACCAAAAAAAATATTTGCTCTGTTTTTGCTAACATCGATGAATTCAACACTCGAAATGAAACACCATTGTTATCTATTGAATTGGCATTGTAAGTGGAGTACTTTAAACCTACTGGCGTGCTGGATTATCTTTCACTTCGCAATGTTAATCTTGATCACATGAAATAGATGAGATATTTCTATATAGAGAGAATCTATTATTTTTATATAGAGAGATATTTCTTGTAGCTTTTTTCATTTTAATTTTAATGCCAAACTAAAATAAATGTATATATATATATCGCACGCTTGGTATTAAAGTGACCTAAGTCAAAAAAGTTTTTTGTGGCAAATTACAATAAAGCGTAGTGCCTATGAAACTATAAAACCTCATCATCTTCCTGCCCTTATCCCACTCTAAGTGTGGTCGGCACAACATGTTATAAGCATGTTGTCACATGATTTGGCGACGTATTTTACGACCGGCCGCCTGCCTGACGTCAACTTATTTAAATTAAATTACGACTAAGAAGTCGTATTTTACGACACCTCAATAAGAAAGAGAGTGGTCTATTCTACTTAACCGGATACGACACGGCGAGTCAACTTACCTTTGTCGCCTTTTACGACACCTCAGTAAGAAAAGGGGGGTGGTACTATTCTATTCAGCCGGATAAAACTATAAAACCAGAGCGTAAAAAAGACCCATAACAAGCATATAAGAAAACATTACTTTTTAGTATGATGTCATAGATGACATTTAAACAAGGATTGCAATGTATCTAACCCAATTTGGATAAATTTTGAATTGGGTCATTTTAGTACTACGCGTGCAGTATAATATACGGACGGTAATATATGAGGTATACTTGTGTTATGTTTGATAGATCATTGGTATATAAAACATACAAAATTATAAAAGAAATACTAATATACTTAAACACACCAAGACTTAAAGAATATACATTTTTTTTAATGTTTTACACTTAGCGGGATATTAGATATCTTCCAAAATAAATAACTTTCATCATCTTCCTGTCCTTATCCCACTCTAAGTGGGGTCGGCACAACATGTTATAAACATGCTGTCATGATTTGGCTGCGTTTTTACGACCGGCCACCTGCCTGACATCAACTTACCTCTGTCCTATTTTACGACACCACGGTAAGAAAGATGGTAGTACTATTCTATTCAGCCAGATACCACACGGCGTCAAAATAAATAACTTTCATACATAGATTTTCCCCAATCGCGATTCAAATTAATTCAATTTTGTTTTTTTATGACCTCTTTTCAATTACGTGAATCAATAAACACTGAACCCGATATAAAAATATGTCTGTTTACTTCATAGCTCCAAGTTGGAGCTTAGTTTATCTTTCGGACGCGACATGTTTTGATATTTTGGCAGGCGCGTGCGAAAACTGCTTATTTATACAGTTTTTATTCTTTGTTTACCCTTTCGCGTTTGATTTGGATTATTTTTGCGCTGGAATATATTATTGCGTTGTTCGCATTGCTTGTTTAGTCGGGAACCACAAACGAATGAATAAATTAAGGCAATCAGAGAAATTGCTATTGTTACAGGGTAGGCGGTGTTAGTATATGAAATGAAATTTAAATATTGTAACCTCAAAAATAAATGAAATTTTTAGAGATATAAAAATTTGTTAAAATAGGAGATTTTTAAGATTTATTTAATTGCTAACAGGTTGGTAACTTGAAGAGAATCGCAGAAGAAACGGGACGACATCAGTGAAGATCGCAGGGAGATTTTAGATCCGAACAGAATGAAAAGGCAGACCATATGGCGTGGAAGTCTCCTAAAAGGGGCATCAATTGGTTAAGTCGGGAAGAGTTTTTGTATCGGCGTCGCTTGGTGCTGAGCGCCAAGATCTGGCCTGACAAGGATTTGTAGAAAAAGAATCCTTCTTGAGTCGCGTGCTAACTGCTGAGCATTGTGATGATCCCAATCTCGTCTATTCAGGATTAGCTGCCTTGACTTTTACCGGTCAGCCGCACTGTGCATAGCCAAACTCAGTTTGATATCCAGATGTTCAGACACTTGATTCCTCCATCGTTTAGGGTTCCGACCCCTGAATCTCTTTCCTTCTACCTTTTCTTTTACCATGAGCTTCTCAAGGTTATCGCTAGGTTTTCTGGCAGAAAAGGATACCTAGCATTTAATAACACTGATGTCTGTGACGTAACTGACAACAACACAACCTCGACCAGTGTGCTTAGTGCGAGTTTTTTAAACAACTCGATCGCCTTAGTATAACGCCAGTTTGTACGACGCTGCAACAGCGACATCTAGTAGCCGTTGTTCAAGCGCCATACAAATAGGCGTTACGCTAACTCGAATACGCGAGACAGCTTCCAGTTTAAATGCGACCAATCTGGCTTCTATTTCAAGGATCTTTCTTTCTTATTTGAGAACCATACTTCCACTTTTACCATAAATTCAAATTCGAAATGTTCTTAATCAAATAAACTTGTAAAGAAGTGCTTTTGAATCGTCAACTCTACTGCTGGTTCGGAAAGCTGTTCCTACCGAGAAGAGCCAGCAAGAAACTCGGCGGTAGCATAAATAACTTATGAAACAACAATAATGATTTCGGCTATTTCCGAATTGGACATATTTATCATTTCTTTATATTAAATAATTTTAACTCTTGTAATAATACTTCCTGGCTGGTTCTGGATGTTTTTTAAACAGCAAATATTTATTTATTTCCCTGTATATTCGTATACATTGAAATAAATTTTATCAAATCGGTACTGAATAATACTTAGCTCTACCGTGATAAATTCAGAATTAACGGCCCGTGAAAACGTGTTATAAATAAAATGAGTGTTACAAATTCGACAAAGGCACTCTAAAGCGCCGAAAAACTAATACTTTCAATCAAACCCTTAACGCTTAGAATTCAAGGGCAATAAATTCCTACCAATAAATTGTCAGCGATCACCTTTTTTTATTATCTTGGTACGGAAAGGGTAGCAGTGACTCTATGCTCTTAAACCGTTAAAAAAACTAAATAATTGGAATTGTTGGTTGTTAGAACCAGAGGCTTAACTGAAGTTAAACACCTTACCTACTCTAGTAACTAGGTAAAGTGTTTAAATTCTGTGAAATAACTTTGACATCCTCATCAAAGAACATATTTGTACCTTGTTTTTTTATTTTGTCTTATTTTAATGATAAACGTTGTGCATATGACTTTATACGCCGTGTGGTGTCCGGCTGAATAGAATAGTACCACCCTCATTTTTTACCGAGGTGTCGTAAAAGGCGACTAAGGTAAGTCGACCCGCCGTGTGGTATCCGGCTGAGTAGAATAGACCAACCTCATTTCTTACCGAGGTGTCGTAAAAGGCGACTAAGGTAAGTTGACCCACCGAGTGGTATCCGGTTTAGAAGAATAGACCACCCTCTTTCTTACCGAGGCGTCGTAAAATACGACTGAGTTAGGTTGATGTCAGGCAGGCGGCCGGTCGTAAAAACGCAGCCAAATCATATGACAGCATGTTTATAACATATTGTGCCGACCCCACTTAGAGTGGGATAAGGGCAGGAAGATGATGTTTTGCATATGACTTTATCTGTCCTTCATCCGATAGACGTCTACAATCTACATAGTTCTCTTCGGGATCTCCACACTTGACTTTATCAGATTACAATGATTATTTTTAGTACCTTCGTTATCTCTTTCAATAAGAATTCAGCCTTTATCTGTAACTAACTGTGCCAGCAGCTTCGCCCACATGGAAATGAGTGTATCACAAATTTTGCACATTTGCATACAAGTATCGTGAGTTTATTATAAGAGATTTTTGAATAACTCACCGTTTACTTAACGCACGAAAATTTTGCCGTTTTCGCAATATTATTTATTGCTGCTCCTCTCCTATTCATCTTAGCGTGATGTTATATAGCTTAATAGATAAATGGACTATCTTACACTGAGAATTTTTGAAATCTTTTAGTAGTTCCTGAGATTAAACAAATAAACAACCTCTTCAGCTTTATATATTAGTACAAATAAAATCTATCATCATCGGTTTAGCATCGAACTTGAAAATATAAAGAGACATAATTTAGTTTAATATTTGTATGGACTATATCCTCAAACATCTAACGAAGCATTACCAAGTTGCAAATCTTAAACTTATGGAATAAATATAAATGTTTGGCATAAAATCTCGATCAAGCTTTTATCTTACAACGCAAAAGCTTTAAGTAGGTCTAACGAAGGTTCTTGAAAAGGTCGAAAATGTTTACCCTTAGTATGAGCACCTAATTAATAAAGTTTGAGTGTGCCCTAATAAAACTTTTAAGATTAACTTTAAAATTGATTGGAAGTATTTAATATATACAGAAAATTTTAAGTATATTTAATTTTATAAGAGATGGTTGACTAGTCTTTTAAAGAAACCCTACAGGATGCGCTATATTGAAAAAAATTAAAGTCCCTCAGAAGCACCCCTTATATTATAATAGCGACAAAAAGTTGATTTGTCGCGTCACAGTACTTAAGCAAAGCACCTCGTGTCCGGCACGCGACTTAAAATTAAAAGGAAAAGTAAGCATACAAATTATTACTGTCAGTTTATAACGTAATCCGTTTTTTTAAAGCATTTTATCTTTTGAATGTCTTTTTCTATTATATACCAGTACATTTGCGTATATTTATTTAAAATAAAAAATCTGTAATGAAAAAATCTATTATTATCTGGATGCCGTGGAATATGGTTATATTACTGCGAATATTAATATATTGCATTAATTATAATCCATTATATTACAATGTTACAACAACAATGTAATAAGCCCTGTGTTATCCGGCTAAGTAGAATAGTACCACCCTCATTTATTACCAAGGTGTCGTAAAAGGCGTCTAAGGTGAGTTGACCCGCCGTGTGGTATCCGGTTTAGTAGAATAGACCACCCTTATTACCAAGGGGTCGTAAAATACGACTAAGGTAAGTTGACGTTTGATTAAAAAAATAATAGCGATAAGAGCATTTTTTGTTGTTATATTGTTATAGGTAGAATATAGATTTTTTATAGTTGTGCGTGTACTCGCCAACAAACTTAATCAGTTTTGCGAGATAATTAGTTGTAAGAAAATGAAAAAAACTTTGTTGGAAAAAAAATGTATTTATAATTGTACATTTGCTTAATTAAACATGTGATAGTCTAGAAAAGATCCGCGCTATATGTAATCTGCCTATGTGAATTAGTGTCCAAGAGAGCTTATGTCCAGATTTGGTCAGTAGCAGCCTGTTACAGACCAAAAGCTGTAATCACTATGAACAATCCATTCAAAGGAAATATCCGGTCGTCAATAAAAAGGAATTCTGTTGTAGACATTTATAACGCGTTACTTTCAATGGATGAATAAATACATTTATTTATTCATTCAAAGAAGCGAACAGTAGCGTGTAATAACGGCAGTCTTCGCGCCGGAAATTAAACTGGATTGCCACGTGCTTTCTTTTTAAACCTTGTATAAAGCAATAAAGATACGAGCATCGTTCCAAAATTACAATAATTATTACAATTTAATCCAATTTGTGGATTTTGTAGTTGTGTGACCAAACGTGTGTTAAATTTGAATGTGGATGATTTGCCTAGAGGGAGGTCTAAAAAGAGATGGTTGGATTGTGTGAAGTATGATATGCATATAAAAGGAGTGGCGCCAGAGTTGACGAAAGATAGGACAGAATGGAAGAGAAAAACATGCTGTGCCGACCCCACTTAGAGTGGGATAAGGACAGGAAGATATAGATATTGTGGATTTTGTAGTTATAAAAGAAGGGAAAGTACAATACGAAGTCTTATTTTCTTAGTTTATATTAAAATTAATGTTCGTCTGTACGTTCTTTATAGACTCCGAAACGGCTAGACCGATTTTTATGAAATTGACTATCTTTAGAATGACCATTCCAATCAATTCAATGATGATCCTGTAAAATTTGGTAATGATTCTGATGATGAAGCATTCTTTTAAACTCTTGAGGTTGGCTTTTAAACTACGTTTGTAGGGGAGTTTAAAACCTGACTGAGCCACAGCAACACGTGGCCGGACAGTTAGTTCTAGATAGTTCATTCGCACGTAAAACGAACTTATGCTTACTATACACAAGGCTTACATGCTTACATACGTCTTCTTTCTCGTCAAATTAAATGTTAAAATACTCTTAGTTATGTACTATATCTTTTTCCTGTTGGAAATATGGTAATTTTATCCGGTTTTTTAGCCTTGTATATAAGACAAAAGTAATTAATTTATTATTTTGTTATAATAAATTTTATTGCGAATTATACCAAAATAATAACACAAACTTATATGTAACTTATTTGCGATCACCTGCTTATAAATTTTCACTAATTGCTAGAATAAATTACGTTTATTCCATACTTTAACATTAATTAGGTAAAAGACAGATTATCTTTAACAGCGCTTTTACGTGATTACGTTAGTCACCTGCCCGATCAGTTTCTAATAACCGTCAGTTTAAATATTTGATCTTATCGATGTTTTAAAAGCTTCTAATTAAAACTTGCCTACTAAACCACTAAATTAAAGCCCCTTATAATCGATTGTTACATATTTAACCGTTGATACAGGTGTATCGGGATTTCTTAGTGGCTAGATTCATCTTTCGAATTATCGTTTCTTTGTTTATTACTAGCAATCGCCAGCGGCTTTGCCCGCGTGCAAAGATTAAAACCGTAATAGTCTTTTAATAACCATACGCCGTTGTGGTATCCGGCTGAATAGAATAGTACCACCCTCTTTTTTACCGAGGTGTCGTAAACTACGACTAAGGTAAGTTGACGTAAGGCAGGCGGCCGGTCGTAAAAACGCAGCCAAATCATGTTTTTAACATCTCGTGCCTACCCCACTTTGAGTGGAGTAGGGCAAGAAGATGATGAGTCTTTTGATTACTATAAAAATAGTTAAAGTGGGTTAACCTTAGAAGCTAGACATATGCTGTTGCGGAATTTCATTTAGAACTTTTGGAGGGGAGCAATTTTGTAATTCATGATTTTCAAATAACTTTTACCTACCGTTTCCTAAGCGCATGCAAGGAAAGCTTTAAATATTGCCGTTTTCGTAATATTTTTTGTTGTTTCTCCTCTCTATTCATCTTAGCGTGATATTATAGCCTTCCTCGATAAATGGACTATCTTATACTCAAAGAATTTTTCAAATCGGTCCCGTAGTTCCTGAGATTAGCGCGTTTAAACAAACAAACTCTTCAGCTTTATATTGATTAAAATTTTTCGTAAATTCTTCTGGCCCTATTTGAAATCTATAGTAATATTATTATAATACAAAAATGTGTTTATTTGTGACCTTTGTGTCAACCGAATTTAGGAACAATCAAAGGAGCCTGACTAAGGTAAGTTAACTCCAGGCAGGCGGCCGGTCATAAAATATATAGCCAAAACATGTAACATGTTTGAAACATGTTGTGCCGATTCCACTTAGAGTGGGATAAGGGCAGGAGGATGACGATTAAAGTTCATTTTATCAAGTTTTATACATATATCAGATATATAATTAATCCAATAAGTTAATATATTTGTGGTCATTTAACAAAAGTTTCTAAAAGCCTGATAAGAATTAAAACTTCTATAACTATCCAGTATTTCTGGGTCTCTTCATTTGATTTCATGCCTGCCTTCAGCTCCGTGGGTCGTGGGTTCGATTCCTACCGAGCGCCAACATTTTCTAAAAAAAAATTGTTGGTTCTTCGACCCTGGGTGTATATTTGTATTTAAGTATGTATTCAAAATAATATAAGTATATATTTACCAGTCTGTCTGTCTACCATAACATAAGTATTAAGTTACTTTGGGGACAGACGACCGTGTGAGTAAGTGTCCCATATATTTATTTATTATTAATATTCAATATTTGCGAAGTAAAATCGTAATGCAGTATTTTTGCATATATCTACTATCGGTCAGTATAGTTAAACCAAAATTCCAATTTCAATTTACGTGCAACGTCACACCGCCATAAACCGTTAATGAATTTAACGGGGAAACGCGGTTTATTTAGGTAAAAGCTGCACAACGCTTTGGCTGAGCATATCAGCGATAATTACGTTCATTATTCTTTCGGCAAATCGAAGCGCCTATTTAATTAAAACTATATATTTTAGAGCTCTATATTTTTTTATATTTATTAACCGAATTTTTAATACCTAAACCTCTATATTTAATAACCGAAGCATCATGAGGAGATAGACTCCAGGACAAATTCGAATCGATCGAATATTATTATCTTTTATCGTGGATTATACCTAAATACTATTTTTATTGGTTGCATTTGAAGTGGGTGTTTTTAGTATTGCTGATCATAAATTAAGCTCAAAAGGGATTGTATAAATACGATTTAATGATTGACACGGACATGACGCCGTGTGTTATCCGGCGGAATAAAATAGTACCACCTTCATTTCTTACCGAGGTGTCGTAAAAGGCGACTAAGGTAAGTTGACCCACCGTGTGGTCTCCGGTTAAGTAGAATAGACCACCCTCTTTCTTAACGAGGTGTTGTAAAATACGACTATGGTAAGTTGATGTAAAGGCAGGTGGCCGGTCGTAAAATATGTAGCCAAATCATGTGACAGCATGTTTATAACATGTTGTGCCGACCCCACTTATAGTGGGATAAGGGCAGGAAGATGATGAAGTTTTGTGCATGACGCAACAGCGTACCTACACCTACAACTACCTATACCTACCTTCGTAGGATCACCTACACATGATATAAACCGCAGTCCGGCTTCACACGCTACATATTACATGAATTACCGCAACGAGCGAGCGATGTAGTTCATATAAAATGTACGAGAATTAATCGCAGTCAGTGTATAGCTACAGAACCGTTCTACTCACGTATTCCCAATTGCAGATAACTTTATTGGAAAAGAGGGTAAAGCGAAATTCATGGTGTAATGGGGGATTTCCGACGACGAATTTGAGGACTCCGCAACCTTCGTGTAGAGCGGCCTTTTATGATAGCTTATGCATTAAGTGTTACAGTGTGTAACAGGGGTAATGAGTATATCAGGGGAAGTCTGAAAGTTGCGCGCATTACAGAAAAGATGAGAAGTGCAAGACTAAGTTGTTATGGTCATGTAATGAGGAGGGATGAAAATCATGTGACCAAAAGAGTTTTAAATATGAATGGGAGGCCAAAAAAAGGTGATGGATTGTGTGAAAAATGATATGCATGTTAAAGGAGTGGCACCAGAGTTGACGAATGATAGAGAATGGAAGAAGAAAACATATTGTTCCGACCCCACTTAGAGTGGGATAAGTGGTAAGAGAATAATGATGATGCATTAAGTGTTACACCGTTACTTGGCTATTATAATCAGCTAAAAGTAAAACTTAGATATTTTATAATTCGGCAACAGTGCGCCGTATTTTTTAATACATTTCATATTCAATAAGCTACCTTTAATATGACGATCGTATGATTATCATAGCTTCACTTCATCAAGTATTTAATGAAACTATATTTAAATAACATGTTTTGGATATTTTGACCAAAATATAGCATAAATTATCGTATGTTCAAATATTGGATTAAATTATAAAAATAAATATTATTTTAATTTATAGCAGAGTCATCTATTGACTGCCTTAAATGCTACGTAACGTAAATCTATAGTGCTACAAATTATTTCTACAAGATGGCGGTAAAGAGAAGATGGCGCTAGACAAAAAACATTTCTGTGTACATAATAAATAAAAAAAAAAAAAGATAAAATAAGGGCTCTGTCTATGCACACTCGCCTATAATTTTGTCAAATATTATTTTATTAGAAATTAAATTTTGATAACACATCTAGTTTTCATAAATAAAATATTAAACCGTGCAAATTCGACTCAAAAGCCCCTCAGTACACTATTCTTGTGAAATCTTCAGTCATTAATTATTCAAGCAACCAAAAAGATTGTAGGAAGAGAAGCAACGATAATCTCCATTTGTTTAGAACAAATTGATTATATTCATCATCCTCCTGCTTTTATCCCACTTTAAGTGGGGTCGGCGCAACATGTTACAAACATGTTGTCACATGATTTGTTTACATATTTTACGACCGGCCACCTGCTTGACATCAACGTACCTTAGTCGTATTTTACGACACCTCGGTAAGAAAGCGGGTGGTCTATTCTACTCAACCGGATACTACACGGCGGGTCGACTTACCTTAGTCGCCTTTTACGACACCTCGGTAATTAATTAGGGTGGTACTTTCTATCAGCCAGATTACCACACGGCGTTGTCAAATGAATTTAAGAATACACTCAAAATACTGAGTTTCAGATTATATAATTCTGTATTTCCAGTTTTCCAGTACAACCTATTTGACCTACTTATATAACATTGCATTAATTATTTCATTTATTCAAGCTGTAACATCCTGAATGCAGTGGAACATATGTAGGTCAGACTGGCAGTAAATTTTATACTTTATTTTAGAACTAGCTTCTCACCGAGACTTCGTCCAAAATAAAATTCTTTCAGTGTAAGATAGTCTATTTAGGAAGGAGGAAGAAGGCTATAGACTTTATAACATCACGCTAAGATGAATAGCAGAAGAGCAGCAATAAAAAAATAGTACTTAAACGGCAAAATTTAAAGCTTTTCTTGCGTGCGCTGAGTAAACGGTGATAGTTATTGAAAAATCGTGTACTACATAATTGTTCCCCTCTAAACTAAACTAAATAAAAGTCCACAACAGCATATGTCTAGCTTTTAAGGTTAACCCACTTTAACCATTTTTATAGTTATCAAATCAAATGGCCAGCGGCTCCGCCGGCGTGGAAGCATTAAAACCGTAATATACTATTTTGATAACCATAACAATGCTTAAAATGACTTAACCTTAAAAGCTAGACATATGCTGTCCCAGACTTTTATTTAGAACTTTTAGAGGGGAATAATTTTGTAATAAATGATTTTTGAATAATTTTCCCCGTTTACTTAGCGCACTCAAGGAAAGCTTTAAATTTTGCCGTTTTCGTAATATTTTTTTATTGCTCCTCCTCTCCTATTCATCTAAGCGTGATGTATATTATCTTATTTTCATAACCAAAAAGAGCTATTTCATTGATATAGTATTATTTAATGCATTCTGTTCCCGTGACTTCGGACAGACGTACAGTCTTTGGTGTTTATAATATTAATGTATATTAATTATTCAAATTATATATGTAGTTTATCAGTTGTCTGGCACCCATAACACAAGTATCAAGTTACTTTGGGGACGGATGTGTGTAATTATCCCATTTTTTTATTAACTACTAATAATATCCTGCGGTTTCAGTTGCGTAATATTTAATTTTTTACACCTTATTACGTTTTTATTACGATATTTTTTTTGGAAATTTAAAATAGCCTATGTTGCTCAGTAAAGATACAGCTTTCCAATGGTGAAAGAATTTTTAAAACGTTTCAGTAGTTTTTGTGTGAAAACACTACAAACATACATACAAATTTTTCCTCTTTATTATGGAAATGCGTTATTTGTCTATCCACCGTGCGTGTATAGACAAATAACGCAGACACTCAAGACAAAATTATTTTTACTTTAGTAGATGTTCGACATATTTAGGTGTAGTTGTACTTACTTACTACCTAAAAATATAAACAATAAGAAACTGAAAACTACATCAAAAATTTGTTTAGCGAAACTTTCGCCACAATATCTGTCAAACAAGCAAAACTAACATAATAATTGCACCAAACAATGTTGGCCTCTTGTACTCTCTTTGACTTTGCTTTTTCTTCAATTTAAGTGGCACTGAAGGGTCATGATAGGATGGGCATCGGCCGGGTTTTCTTGGAAGAGACATTTTGATCTGGGATAAAATGACATTGTTACCTCGGCTTTGACACGTCATACCTTTGAAGGGAACAAAGGGATAGCGTTGACGTGGACGAGCTTTGACATCAATACACAAATTAAAGATTTGTATTATATGTACCTATGTATATGTAGGAATCCATACTAACTAATATTATACACGTAAAAGTTTATAAATGGATATAAATGCATTTGACTGGCCCGTTGGCACAGTGGGTAGTGACCCTGCCTTCAGCTCCGAGGGTCGCGGGTTCGATTCCCGCCGAGGGCCAAGATTATCTATAAACAATCTGTTAGTTCTTCGACTCTGGGTGTATATTTGAATTGAAGTATATATTTATTAACTGCTGTCTCTCACCCATAACGCAAGTAAATATTAAGTTACTTACTTTGGGGACGGACGACCGTGTGTGTAATTGTCCCATATATTTTTTTTATTTATTTATAAAAGTCTGTCTGTCCTGCTTTCAGGGACTAATACAAGTGGAATTTGGGGTAATTAAAAATTACACTGGGCTAACATATAGTTAAAAAATTCCGTTTTTCTTTCGAGAATTGATACGAAATATATTTTATTAAGGGTTTTTTTTTTGCACAACATCGAAGAACCAACAAATTGTTTTGTTGGATCTTCGATGTTGGCGGGAATCGAAACCACGATCCACGGAGCTGAAGTCCAAAATGCATCGTTGGTTTTGCAAAACAAACATGAATTTACTTTTCCCATACTACTAAACTTTATACTTCCAGTCTCAATTTTAGCTCATTCAACTCCTAATAAAATATAAAATGTTATAATGTTGTCTATGAGTTCAGTCCCAGATTTGGTGGTATGCCAGCTTGCTCGTAAAATGGTTGATCTTGAATCTGTTTGTCCAAAAACGGCGACGTCGCGGCGGCTTCCCGCGTTTTCATTAACTTTTTACGAGCGAAAACATTCTTATATGTTTGCGAGTTTCAGTTGGTATGGTGGGGTGGCCATGCGTCGATTTTTAATCTTCGTTTTACTAATCATACTTTAATCGTTCATAAACGTAATTAATCATGAAATCAATAATTCTTCTAAGAGTCGATAAACAGTCTAGTGCACAGATGTTTTATGGCACCGTGGGCAGCGACTCTTCGATACTCGTATACTCGTAGGTTAATAACGACATCCAATTTCATATCAGATTGTTACGTGCCATATTAACCAAGTTCATCATAGCTACGAGTATAATTAAAAAAGATAAAATGAGAGAAGAAGAAGAGAGAAAAAGAGAAGATAAAACCTGACCTAAAAGACCTGTTTATGAGGTGGATCATCTAGAACACAGTTCATTATTAGATGCCACGAAATGTGTCTGTGTTGTATAGTCACAATTGATACAAAAAATATAAACAAAGAATACCCTTTGAATTAAAATTTAATTAATATTCGTAAAATGTATATACCTACTTAGATTCAAGAGCATATTGCGTCGGGATATCGTTTCTATTCATAAGCAGGTTCTTTCCTTCATAATTTCGATGGTTTCAGTGTACTAGGAACTTAAAATATCACATGGAACTCCCTATCTTAAATTTCCTGTTTTTTGTGTACCTAATTATTTTGATTCTTTACAATAATATAAGTGCTTTATTTCATTTTAATTTTCCATTTTGTGATGAACCTAGACTTTAATGGCTAAACAGACAAAACATGTCATAGGTGGTACCTATGGTTTTTTGTTTTTAATTTATATGTTTTACTTATGTTTACTATTCACAATCCACTTTACGGTGAAGATAATTATTCCGGTGAAACTTGCATATGCTTAGAAAATGCCTTTTTAGACTGTTCTAAAAAGTTTCTCACAAAATCCGAACGGTTAGTTACCTTCGTGAAAAAAATCAAGTTGTTTTGATCCCCGTAAGGTTTACGAATCTCCTTATGGCCTCTACATTAGGATTAATGGCGCCTTACTAAACAAGTATTTCTCTTACGACTCCCTCGATGATATTTGTTCGAATAACAGTCTCATTTGTTCGGCTACCGTGACGATTATGTGTTGTTTTGTTTATAGGTCCAATACGATAATAGGCGATGTTATAGCTCTTTTATTCTCAAATCTTAACATAAAAATCCGTTATTATTTGACTTAAATGTATGTTATATATTGCGGACTTGGTTAAAGATATAATTATTACATAATAATATAGGTACAATCATCATCGATCATGTCCTTACCTTAGTCTAAGTGAGGTCGGCACAAAATGATCTAAACATGTCGTTACATGTTTTGGCAACTTATTTTACTACCGGTCGCCTGCCTCTCATTAACTTACCTTAGTCGCCGACCCTGTGTTTAAGTGTCCCATATATTTATTTATTTAATAAAAAAAAACTGTTTTTTTGTCATTTTAGCAGGTTGTAGCAAGAACTACATATAACAAAGCTTGTGACGAACAACGTAGTACCACAAAAATAATTTATCAAGATGGCGCCGTTGGAACGGTCAGCCTGTTAAGGATCGATACTAAATGTGTTTGTGGAAATAGAATGTAGGTGAGGGAAATAAAGATTTACTTACTTAATGCTCCCTTTTATTTTATATCCTCTGTTTCAATTTACAATGAAATAAAATTTGGAATTTACAAACAGGAAAAGATTTGTTTTACATTAAAAACAAATATAAGAGAAATTACTTTCCTTAATCATCATTTTCCTGCATTTATGGCTCTTTAAGTGGGGTCGGCACAACATGTTTTGGCTAGTTAATTTACAACCGGCGGCCTGCCTGACGTCAACTTAACTAAGCCTTTTATAACATCTCGGTAAGAAATAAACGTTGTCTACTCTACCGGGGATATAACGGGGCACGCAATAACCATGGTTAATGCGAAATTGAGTAATTGGTGAAATTCTTTTAAATACGCCTTTAAAATTATTAAGAGCAGTTACATGTAACGTAGTATTTAGTATCGGGAAATAAATCATACAATACAGGTTTCAATACAAAATTGTCATAGAGAAACCGTTGCAAGGTATAGTTAAGTATTGTCGACAATAGTTTAGCGCATTTGTGTGTAAATCATATTAAATTTGTATCCAATCATGTCAAGATTGGATACAAATTTAATATGATTTACTTTGGCGGTATGGTTTGGACCTGTGCGTCAAAGTGTGCCGCTAGAAATAAAGCTAGCCGATATTATAAAAGGTAAATTACTTACTCCTTATATAGCAGATAATTGCACTGCGCTAGAGCGATCGACGTCGTTTATTGCGAGGGAATCGACGGCAAATGGTAGTTCATAATAAACGCGTCACGATGTGTCAGCGTCTTAGGCCCGATGCTAATCTTTAATCACGATATTAAAGCGTTTCAACGAACATTAAAGCTAACAAATGGCTTAGACACGGTGATTAGCGACTTTGTCTACAATTTGTGTGGTCCCATTCATATTCCTTAGCGTAGTTAGAAGCGCCTCTCAAAGTTAGAAGCGCGTGCTCTAGGGGTTACACTGTCTTTTGTGGACATCACATCTTTATTAGATTTATCTGTTTTTATTTTACCTAATCTTATTGTTAAACTTTCGCGAGTGTAACAATGAGTTACAGTATAAGGAGACACATTAAAAATTGTGTAATTCCATTTCTTAAATGCATGAAAATACTTCATGATATGCCAAGATTTTCTTAAAAATACTTTTCAGCGTACCTAATCTTCTTATTAATTTAAATAATTTTCTTCTTTTTAATCATTCTGAGAATCTACTGTTTCGTCTTCCGATTTTTACCGAACGAGCCTTGCGTTGAGGAATATCATCATAAAGAAACCTTGTGTGGTGGGCTTAGGCCTACATGTTGTAGAATTTGCTTAAAGTAGTAATTATTTAAGACACAGTAAAAGTTTTAAGCTAAACATTTTATCTTCATTTTATCTTGTACATAATATTATTCTACATTACATATTTACGAATAAATTTATTTTATCTTAGGATTACGCGGACGAAAACCTTTGGAAAACAGTGTCTTAATGTATGGGCCGCCATGTTTAGATTCTCAGCAGACTAAGTGGAGCCTGAAATTTATGTTTATCCGTTCAATACCGTTATATATTCCTCTTTTAAAATTGGTAACTCAAATTTGCTAGAATCACTAGGACTGTTCTATTACTATCTCATAGTAATGCGAATACAAATAAATTTAGGTATTTAAAAGGTAGATACGATTATATTTTGGTTATAATAACCGATTTAACTAAACTTTTGTATGTATTATAGGTAAAGCAATAGTCTTGAGTATAACAATTATAGGACAATAGTTAAAACTTTAGTAATACTATGCAATGACCCTACTAAGATTTCAAAGTGACATATTTTTAATGAATTTTTATGTTTTATGCAAATATGTCTTATGTTGGTTTTTTAAGAATAGTTTTGTGTAATTGTTATTTTTTTGTCTATGTATACTAAATCGTATTTTATTTTATTAAATATTATATTTTATCTGTTTAATTTATGCTATATAAATGTATCTGTATTCTTGTTTTAAAGTACATAGGAGGCTATACATATTTTTTTTAACATCAAAGTAAATGAAAATACTACGTACCCATTTTGCTGCGGCTCTTGATTTTCATCAGTGTCATTACTGACGATTGACTCTAACATCTGTATCTTCAACATTTTAGATGGTTACATGACAGTGATTTTATCCGCCGTGTTTAACACTAAACTATTTTAGAAACCGCACTGAGCACTTCTTTACACGAAACTTTGACAAGACCTGTAACAAGAAAAAAAATATCTTTAAAAAAATATACATACAAAATAAAAGAAATAAATAAATAAATATATGGGACAGACAGGCAGACAACTGGTGAATATATACTTATATATTTCTAAATACATACTTAAATACAAATACACACCCAGGCTCAAATACCTACAAATTCATTTATAGAAAATGTTGGCCCTCGGCGGGAATCGAACCCGCGACCCGCGGAGCTAAAGTCAGGGTCACGACCCACTGCGCCAACGGGCCAGTCGGAAGCTTATCAACGCTTATAAAGCTTATCACATTATAAAATTCACATTCTAAGGAAGTAAAATATTATATTATATAACGAAATAGTAATAGTAATTTAAGCCATAAAAAACCCAAACAAGCAGGTGACGGTAGACGTATCCCATAACGAAAGCCGCCACCAGACTCTGTAATGAGTTTAATCAAGTCTAAGGCTCCTGTTGTTTGGAGATTAAGTTACCATGCAGAGAATAAACCAAAATTATAAAAAAAACGCATGTAACATCATAGACATTGCATCTTACCCGGTTTCTCTTTCAACTAAAAATTCATCGTATTTAAACTTCGTTAAAGACAATGTCCGTTTAATGTATGAATAAGTAAGATTATATTTTTTATATGTAATTACATACATACACTGGTACGCATTTTTTAAATAATTACAAATAATAGTTCCGTGAAAGTATAATACCATAAATTATCCTCGCTTTTTACCTTTTATAGTTTTAGTAAAAAAAGAAAGTTTCATTATTCATAATTTAATATATTTCATTATAATATTTAAATGTTTTATGTCATTATTTATTATAACTCAATGTTAATTGTCAACATACGTTGAAGGAAAATGAAACTTGATAAAGATGGTTGAACATTGAAGAGGACTAAATCTTATCCTGGTTCAAATCCAGGATTCCTAAGTTATATTAGTAATTAAGTAAAATTATTATTTTTATTAAAAAAAACAGTGAAAAGCTTATAGCAGGCTCAACCAGAGAATCTTAATGTGTAAACAAAAAGATTTTATGTGTTTAATTCAGAGTTTTGTTTTTTTTTTCATGTAGAATGAAATTAAATTAAACATTTTATTAAAAATTGGTGATTACATACACATTTTGAACGTCATATTATAGCTATTTACAACTCATACGCTTTAAAGAAAGTGAAAGTGATGTAATGTAGGTACGTCAACTCAAAAGATCTAAGCTTTTTCTCGAGCGAGAATGCGGGCCTTTACCTACCAGTGGAATAAAAATATGCCATTTTATCTCAAGAAGAGCAATTATTTTATAATCTAACACAAACACACTAATGCTATTTATGTTTAGATGGAATCCAAATTTAACTTTAACCTAATTCAATAATGGAAGTTGCCACTCAAAGGCCTTACAACTACTCAAACCCGTCAAGTCCTAACTAGTTCTTAGAGCCAAAGCACATAATATCATTAGGTTGACATTTGAATTTAGAACTTTGAATTGCTTAACTTAGGTATTGATCTTGCGTGTAATACCTAGAAATATTGTTGTATTTACAAAGTAATCTAGGTTTAAATACCCGATTTAGTTGTAAGTGTTCGATGCCGGTAATAAAAAAAACAAAATAAGTACATATAATTTTACTATATCGCTTTATAATATTTATAATATGCTATGTATTAACTGTATACATACTGTTAGCCGTAGCCGCTTTTACAATCCCGATCCTGGAGGAATTCTAGGATAACAAGTATAAAAATACTTAGAAAAGATTTCCAAAATATATCAAAACAATTCTTACACACTTTACTCTTAATTACTTTAAATAATTTTTCGTCAGAACAGAATGACGCCAAAATGAATTCCTATTCCATTTTTAAATCTCCTCTTAAGTTGAGATTACAATATTGAGACTAATGCCAATATTTATACTTCCAAATATACTAAACTGAATACAATAATTTATATCTTATTATGCAAATGTTGAAATTGCTAACACAAGTACTCTATATGATGCTTCACAATATGCTTTATCTTTCAAAAAAGTCCTATCAAAATCTTCAGCTGTTCTGTACAATGTGCTATTGGCTCTTTCTCACAATAAGGTTCTTTAAATAAGTAAGTATTTCAGTAAAAACCGTATAAATCCGTTTAGTGGAATTTGAAAAAATCGATCAACTACAGGTACAGACAGACAGCTTTAGGGTACTTTCTTTAATAATATGTATAGTACGCATTGTATTCTTAAAGCCTCGTTTTATTGTCCATCCCATCTACCTGCCAATGGCTTCGTGACGTCAGAGATTGCGCCTATTTTTTTTCTATGCATCCTAACTCGCACTAACGGAATTTTTAAAGTTTTGCACCATATTATACTTTTTGAATACCACTAGCGTGGGAGTCCGTTTCTACGCTGGGAATGCATTCGTTGAATGCATGTTTCTTTGGATTGAGGGAAGTACTTTATAGTATGGAACTGACATCAGAGGGCACTGTGCCGTTTGATGAGGAAAGCGTGGTGCTTAGCACCCAACACCACAGACGTAGAAGTTTTGACTCCTTTTGCTCGTCTTCATATTTAAGAATTTACTACTTATATATACTAATATTAAAAGCTGTGGTAGCCCAGCGGTAACACCGTGCGCCTCTTTCGAGGAGGTCTAGGGTTCAAATCCCGGGCAGGCACCAATGAGTTTTCTAGTAAAACTTATGTGTCAAATTGAAAATTGCAATTAATCACACGCTTTTCGGTGAAGGAAAACATCGTGAGGAAACCTGCATATCTCTAAAGAATTCTGGGGATATGTGTAACCTACCAATCCGCATTGGAGCAGCGTGGTAGGTCTCAGCTCCAATCCTTCTCTATAAAAACGGAGACAAGAGGCCTATGCCCAGCAGTGGGATAGTAACAGGCCGTTACTTACTTACTTATATACTAATATTATAATGAGGAAAAATTTGTATGTATGTCCTCCTAATGTTATATAGCAACATAGGCTATATAACATTAAAAAAAAAAGAGAGATCCGTAATAAAAATGTAAAAAACTACTCATAAAAAACCGTCATTGCATGCGTTACGGAAATTATTGATGATATATTTAACAAAAATAAATCTATAGTCCGACTTAGTAATCTTTCCACTGCCATGAGATCGGTATGTACGCGGGTGATACAGTGGAATATTACTAGTTACAAATAAAGCAGTACAATGATAGCCCAGCGGTGAGGCCGTATGACTTTTTCAAAGGTGTTACGGGTTCAAACCCCGGGTAGGAATCAATGGGTTTTTAATAAAATTTTTTGTGTCTAATTAATGATTTCAATTTATCACACGCTTTTCGTGAAGGAAACATTGTGAGAATACCTGCATATATCTTATGAATTCTGACGATATGTGATAAAAGTAATGGAAATATTATTTTGATATAATCAGTGATAAATGAAAATGTATGTAGTATTTTATTTTATAAGCCTTGTGGGCTCCGGCTGAATAGAATAGACCACCCTCATTTCACACCGAGGTGTCGGAAAAGGCGACTAAGCTAAGTTGACCTACAATATGGTATCCGGTTGAGTAAAATAGACCACTCTCTTTCTTACCGAGTTGTCGTAAAATCCGACTAAGGTAAGTTGACGTCAGGCAGGCGGCCGATCGTAAAATAGCTAGGCAAATCAAGTAACAACATGTTGTGCCCACCCCACTTACAAGTGGAATAAGAGCGGGAGAATGATGGTAGTTAATAAATATATGGGACAATTACACTCACGGTCGCCTGTCCCCAAAGTAAGTAATTTTAATCCTTGTGTTATGGGTAAGAGACAACTGGTGGATATAAACATTTTTAAATACATACTTAAATACAAATATACACCCAGGCTCGAAGAGCTAAAAAATTCTTTTATAGAAAATGTTTGCCCCAGAAATCGAACCCGCGACCCGCGGCGCTGAAGGCAGGATAACTACCCACTGTGCCCACGGGCCAGTCTAATAAGTACATAATTGATTATCGAAATCTGTAAAAATATATTTAGTACAGGTGGAAATTGATATTTCTAATATAATAGTTAGTAATAGTATATATCACCAAAGTTTCATATACTGTTTACTGTCCTTTGTATAACTTTTCCTATAAACGAGAAAACTTTGCGACGCGTGTTAGAATTTATGTCCAAAGTTGTACCAATGTTTTGATTAAAACGTCCTTGTATTTACCTAGATTTTAGGCTGCTCTGTTCATATAGAAATAAGGTATTGCGTTTTATTAAGCGAGAACGGGACGACCCAAAAGTTTTGGTATAATCCTACGATAATACTAATTCTGGTATTAAAGCTGTGATAGCCCAGCGGTAACACCGTGCGACTTTTTCGAGTAGATCACGGGTTCAAGCGCGGGCAGACACCGATGACTTTTTCTGTTAAAACTTATGGGTCTAATTGATAATTGGAATTTATCACACGCTTTTCTATGAAGGAAAACATTGAGAGGAAAAATCTATATCTAAAAATTCGGGAGATATGTGTAACCTACCAATCCGCATTGGAGCAGCGTGGTAGGTCTCAGCTCCAATCCTTCTCTATTCTTGAAATGAGTTAATGTTGTATGTATATATATATTTATTTATTTTTATTTAAACAAAAAAAAGTTTTATCCCTGTTTTTGGGCATTAAAAAATATTAAAATTTAAATTCAATATATAAAAAAACACTATTTTTGCTGTAAATTGTCATGTCAGTGTAGCTTATTCGTGAAACGGGCGTACTAGAGAAATGAAAATACCTAAGATCGAGCCCCACATACCCAATTATTTTTTCTTTTTTTTTAAGTTTCTTTTTTTTTATTTTGTAAAAAATTACCGGGCAAGGCTCGATCAACCAGGTACTTACTGTACAATAAAGAAATTAAACAAACTAACAAGAATATCGTTTTTTGGAAATAAAATAAATACACTTTATTTTAAATCAACAAAAGGTGTCAATCGCGCTCTTCTGCGGTGGAGATGAGAACAGAAATCTGAACTCTGACCTGAGGGATAGGGAGATAGTATGCCCCCTTACCTCTCCCAGTATCCCTGTTAAACTGGTATAGTATGGATAATTTTGAGTAACGGTCTAAAGTCATCAGCGATTTCTCTGACGCAATGCGCCTTCCCGAGATGAGCTGGACACCCGACATAATTGGTTCAATATTTTATATTTATACTTCAAATACGAAAAAACTTTGATATCGCGGTTTAGACATATTTGGAAAAACTGTATTACATAACACGTACAGTTTCTATAACTAATTCTAATATTTAGATAAATAATTGGAACGAATAAATTTAATAACAGAATAACAAAAAGGTAACGGAATATTTCGTATTTATCATTTCTATAATATATATTAAATAGAGACATCTATTATAACACAAAGAAAACTATGAAATAATTTTATGCATTTTGTAGGGTAGGAAACATAAATAAACAACAAACAAATCTCTCACCCACAGTGCGGTAGATTAGAATTAAAATATAGGGTTTTATGTATATTGCTTGATATAAGACGAATCCTTTTTAAATTTTTGAAAATATAGTAAAATCGAACCACTAGCCTTTTTGAGGTTTCATCAAAAATGTTAAAAACTGCCTGCTGCCTAGTAATCGCACTTTGCGATTTATAAAAAAAATCGCTTAGAGAAGATTACATAACTTTTTTTACTAAATTTTTTCTTAAAATACTAATACTAAAAAATAAAATGATTATTTGTTTGATTATTATCAAAAAAGTACCAGTTTTTGGGAATTCTAAGGAATATAATGATAAACTATAACCAAAGATAAATATATGGGACAATTACACACGGTCGTGCGTCTCCAAAGTAATTTAATACTTGTATTATGTGTGACAGAAAACTGCTAAATATACTACTTATATAATTTTAAATACATTTAAAAAATTTCTTCGTAGCAAATCCTAATTTGCATTCTTTATGTGTTTGCCATTTTACGTGACACTAGCACAGTGATTTGCTAATAATTTACGCTGTACAGGCCATAAAGCAAGATAATAATATTGATAATAATATATTTTAAATAAATACACCCAGAATCGAAGAACCAACAAATGATATCTAGAAAATGTTGGTCCTTGGCGGGAATCGAACCTATGACCCTCGGAGCTGACCTGCCTGCCTGCCTGCCACCTGCACCAACAGGCCAGTCAATTATACTATACTTTTATTTTTTTGGTCCAATATTTTTTTTATTTATTTTACACAAAATACAAAATTTTACATGTAAAAAGTAAAATATTTCATACCATAGTACTATATTCAATGTAAATATACTACTTACATAATTTTAAATACATACTTTTAAATAAATACGCCCAAAATCAAAAAAACAAATTGTATTTAGAAAATGGTGGCCCTTGGCGGGAATCGAACCTACGACCCGTGGAGCTGAAAGTAGTAATTAGTCATTGCCACTTCCGCCAACAGGCCAGTCAATTATACTATACTTTTTATTTCTAATACCAATAATTTTTTTTTATTCATGTATTTTACACAAAAATACAAAATTTTATATAAATTATATTTAAAAAATGTTGGCCCTTGGCGGGAATCGAACCCATGACTCGCGGAGTTGAAGGTAGGGTCACTGCTACCTGCGCCAACGAGCCAGTCATTTATATAAGTAGTATACTTTTATTATCATTTTAGTTTATACAAAAAAAATTCACAAGTAAAAAAAAATAATTATTATATATAAATGTTAAATGTAAAAATGTATATTTTGATCACTATTAATGGAATATAGCATTATTAATTATAAACAGAAGAAACTATTTATGGAAAAAACATATAGCATTTTCGCTCGATCCGAATCGGGATGAGCTACAATGCTGTTTATAAAGCTGTGGTTTGTTATAAATTGTTTTTACAAAATCTTGGCCTTCGGTAGGAATCGAACTTGCGACTCGCGGTCCTGACAGCAGGTTCACTGCGCAACGAGGCAAAAAAAGATAGATTTTTTCAAAAGGGAAGACAAATTCTCTACAGTAGATGGGGGTTTGGCGTGCAGGACGTTTGGTCCCTGTGAAACCAAATGTATTTGTTTAATTACTTTCATCATATCATATATCTTCATCACGTCATTAATTTACTGTAAACGCGTATATACGACTAATTACAGTCATCTGAATGTACGGTCATATTAGACCGGCACGACCGTAAATACCGGCTCACTATGTAGAGACGGTCCTCCCCGATTCTGCGATGAAAACATTTGTACTTATATCTCGCAAGCAAAAAAACTTCGTTAGCGCGATGTAGCATTTTCGTGTATAACTTTGGAATACTTTGAATATTTAAAAATTTTATTAAGCATATATAAGCACATGCACGTTTGTATTATTTTTTATATGAAAATTAATTTGTAAATATTGGTACAACTATGTGTTTTCTCGAATAAACACTTATTTTGTGCAGTTTTCGACGCATTTATTGGTCGCTACAGCTTTAAAGCCTTCAATAAGCTTTGATAATGAAAAGTGATGCTATTGTCGTTAACTTTAGTAGTTATTTCAATAAAAAAAATATTTTTAGCTAATACATTAATAAATATTTTAATAACTTCATTATTGATATTATTAAAAATACTGATTTAAAATATATAATCTATAAAATTGTATTTAAATCTTAATTATTATAAGTTTATTTCTATATTTCTTATTAGTTTCAAATTGCCACCAGAATGTTGCCCTTACAAGAATGAAAAAGGAACCGTTAATTCGTATTGAAAAAATAAAAGGAAATGTTATCTTGAGATGAGGTTAAGTATATATTTGTATAATATATATACTTACATATTAACTATATATCTTTATTATTTAAATAAATTGAAATATCAGTCCAAGAAATAACAATGGAGTCCTCAAATATAAGGAGCATAATATATTAAATTTGTAAATATGTGCTTTTATTATCATTTATTTAACACTAGATTTCAGTTAGTCATAAAAGTCCGATTTGTTTGTTTACTATGTTACTAATTTAAGTTTTTTAAATTATCGATCGCAAAGTTGGTTCTATGTTAGAAATTGATGTATTTATTTTGTTAGTGGCATAAAAATGATTCAAATACATAAGCAAAATGTAGGGTTAAAATCCTAATGAATAGAAATATTTTTTGTTTTGAAATGGTATTAGTATTGACTTATGTATACTAATATCATTTCGTATGATGGTGGAATATGGAATCCATTAAGTTCAGATCCATATTTCACCATCCAATTATCTAATTGTGAAATATACATTGTGTAATTTTTGGTTGAATTTAAGTTTGTTATAACACAATGTCTTCGCGCTTTTGTGCATCCATTATTCGTTAAACATAGTTCATAAATTTGGGTTATAGAAAATTTTAAATGGTGAAATTTGTCAACTCTGCCATCAATAATTTATAGAATTAGGTGTTACTTAATGGTGGGGGGTTAACCTCTGAACTTTATAACTCTGCTTGCTTGGGTATAGCTTCGCTTTGCGTTTTGTCGTGGAGTCTATTTCCTGACGATGCTTCGGTTACGGAGCGAAACAATTGTTGAGATTTTGGTGGTGTATCTGTGCTTGTGCATTGTGGCGGGTGGTACATGATTTTTACAAATTCTGCATGTATTAAGTATGAGAACGAATAGTACACTACATTAAGCGTAACATATATTTTTTTATTGTGAATTATAGCAAAATAATCGCCATCAATATAAATAATCTGTAACAAAAGGGTGTCAAAGTTTTCTTCGTCGTTGGTTGCGAGACTTTTGGCATGCACTCAGTGCCAAATACCAATTGTCATCTAAAGAGGTAGGTGCACTGGGGTATTGAGGTTATAGGATTAAAGACCCTATTACATAACAATAAGAAGGATTTAGGCCAGCTCCTTTACACTGGTTTAACGCGAAGAAACGGACACCCGTATCGTATTAGAAAATTAGTGTATATGTAGTGAAATATTTAAAAACTTCACTAGCGTGATGTAGAAATCTTACCTGAATCTATTTGTCTATTTTAGAGAGTGGTTCGATAGGGATAAATAGTTTTTGTGTCAGTTTTTTTATCACCCTTTGTGTGATACAGGTAACGTAACGGGTCGTCTAAGGTATCCTTTACAATTGATATTGACACTTTGAGTGGCGCATAAGGGTTTTGTAATACGGCACTTTATTTTAATAAATAAAAATATGCACTTAAAAATATAAAAAAAGATTTTTTATTCTGAATTCGAGACAGCCCATTATCTTATTGAGCTCTCATGACTCTGCTATCGACAGAGAAATTATCGCGGATTATAATAAAATCATTTTATTATTACTTTTGTATTAGCGGAATTGTTCTTTGCTTTTAATGCATATACATACAAGATTAACTCATTTGAATATTACAGATTAAAGATACACTCAGATCTATTTTTGTTCGCTTAAGTACTTGGCATTTCTTATTCGCGATGTCCCAATTATGTACAATTGGCAAGATTAACTAACTGGGAATACTTTCAATTGAATACGTTTTTATTTGAAACGACTTAGAAATATCATTACTTTTAACAGTTTTCAATAAATTTGTTTTAGATCGCTAAATAATGTTAGTATTTTTAAAGAGGGTTACTACGACAGTTGTTACAATAGTGAATATATGTACATAAAAATTCCTAAAAATTCTTTATACTTGACAAAATAAACTTAAGAAGCCATTTGTACACATGCAGAGATCATAATCAAATTTTAGTTAATGTTTAATACAAATTCATCAGGCCTAAACACGTTTCCAAGGCTATCGTGTTCGACTGTGGTGTTGATAAGAATTCAAATATTTGATAACAACTGTATTATTATATATACTTACTAGCGGCCTGCCCCTGATTGGCACGGGCTATATAAAATATATAGTTTGTCATGAAAATGTCAGTGAAAAAAATGATTAGAATCGATCCAGTAGTTTTGATTCATTCATTACTGCCCATGGGCCGCACGCGTTAAATTTGGAGAAAAACAATTCCCCTCTCCCTATACAAAGAAGATTTCCTGCTGTATCTAATATCTAAATTCATACACTACATATTTATTTTTACATTTTTTCCTATGTATTTTATTTTTAAAATTTATTTACCGAATATCTTTATATACAACATTCATAGCTTTCTTATCATTATTAGACAATACAAAGATGTTTTCTTTTGAAAGAGCGACAGTTGCGCGTCCGATCGCTGCTAAATTCGAATTGCTCTGGGGCGAAGCGCGGCCCCCTCGCGGGATTTTAAATCTGTGATATCTCCGAAAATGTTCATTTAAATTACATGCTGTAAAAGGCCATATTGATCTATATTAAATCAACAATGTATTTAAGGTATTTAATTGGATAAGGATTAATGCTGTATTGTATAAAAATTGCTTCAAAAATAAGGCATTATTTTTGTAAAAAGTAAATGACAAAAAATTATATTGTGGATTATCTATACGAGATAGACATATACTATCGCGGACCTTTTCAAGGTGTACAAATACTTAATACATCATTTTGATAAATCTCGTAGGGTTTAGCCAGCGTTTGCAATGTAAGCGGAAAAAATGTAATTATTTACAATATTTATTAGAAACCTCAAAAATTACAGTATTTCTTTACTCCGTATTGAATGTTATTATACATATAAACCTTCATCTTGAATCACTCTATCTATTTAAATAAACCGCATCAAAATCCGTTGCGTAGTTTTAAAGAAATAAGCATACATAGGGATATATGGACAAACAAAGAATGTGACTTTGTTTTATACTATGTACTGATTTATATACATATATTTTTCTCAGTTATACAAGCATGCGAAATTTCACTTTAGTCCAATTTGAAGAAACTTAATCTAAGCTAAAATATTATATAGATTTACAGTTTGTTTGTTTGTTTGTTTGATTGTTTGAACGCGCTAATCTCAGTAACTACTACACCGATTTGGAAGATTATTTGAGAGTACGATAGTCCATTTATCGAGCATGGCTATAGACTATATAACATCATGCTAAGTTGAATAAAAGAGGAGCAGCAGTAAAAAATATTGCGATAACGTTAAAATTGAAATCTTTCCTTGTGTGTACTAAAGTTATTCAAAAACCATGTATTACAAAATTGTTCCCCTCCAAAAGTTCTAAATGAAAGTCCGCGACAGCATATGTCTAGCTCTTAAGGTTAACCCACTTTAACCATTTTTATGGTTTTCAAAATACTATATTACAGTTTTAATCTTTCCACGCGGGTGGAGCCGCTGGCGATTGCTAGTAATATAAATTTAGATTTTTCAAAACATGACGTATGTTTAGCAAGTAGTGCCGTGTGGTATCCGGCTGAGTAAAATAGACCACCCTCATTTCTCAACAACGTGTCATTAAAGGCGACTAAAGTAAGTTGACCTGCCGTGTGGTATCCGGCTCACTAGATTAGACCGCTCCCATTTCTTACCGAGTTGTCGTAAAAGGCGACTACCTAAGGTAAGTTGATGTCAGAACCGGTTTTAAAATAACTACTAAAATTACCAACACATGTAAAAACATATTTAAAAGAAGTGCCGACCCCATTGTGGGATAAGGGCAGGAGAATGATGACGTCCGTAGCAAGTAATAAAATTTAAAGTATATAACATGTTGGTACTAGTTTACACAAACAAAGGTAAATTGTTGTATTATTTTAATTTTAACAACAACTACCCACGTTGTGAAATATTACGGTATAACGCGGTTATTGCTTCTCTCATCTCGACAAAGGGTCGGTATAATAAAGCTCGTTTGCGCCACTGTAATATCTTTGCCTCTTGTACCTTGCCTTTATGAGATAGGGATATAAAGGACTTGCATGAAATAACATCATATCAGAGGGAAATGGAAAAGGTGGGTGCTAGTCCCAAACTTTCAGAAGATTAAATATAACTTTTTTATTTTCTGATGAATATATATAAATACTAGCGGCCTGCCCCTGCTTCGCACGGGTATAAAATATGTCTCTGTATGCCTATGTCACTCAGAAAATGATTAAAATCGATCCAGTAGTTTTGATTTATTCATTACTGCCCGTGGCCCGCACGCGTTAAATTTGGAGAAAAACAATTTCCTTTCCCTATACCAAGAAGATTTCCTGCTCTATTTAATATCTAAATTCATATACTACATATTTAAATTTTACATCATCTTCCTGTCCTTATCCCACTCTAAGTGGGGTCGGCACTAGATAGGTCGGCACGGTAATAGAGGGAAATGGAAAAGGTTATTAGGTGGGTGCTAGTCCCAAACTTCCAGAAGTTACAATACCTACATTTTATTAATTTTTTTATTGTATATAGGAGATTTACGCACACGGTCGTCCGTCCCCAAAGTAACTTAATACTTGTGTTATGGGTGACAAACAACTAATGAATATATAAATATATAATTTTTAAATACCTACTTAAATTGTTTTTTAATTTAAACTATCGTGAGTGGTATACATAATTAATGTATAGAAACCGGCTATACTCACGTCTCATTTCATCGGATGAGCCCGACTAGTTTCAAGCTCATACGGGGCTCTTATTCATGAGCTCTTTACGCAGCGTTATACGGGAACTGTAGTTAGTATGGATAAAATAAGACGTGAGTATAGCAGGTTTCTATACATTAATTACATACTTACCTAAATATAAATATAAACCCAGGCTCGAAGAACAAACAAATTGTTTATAGAAAATGTTGGCCCTCGGCGGGCATTGAACCGCGACCCGCAGAGCTGAAGGCAATATCACCACCTACTGCGCCAAAGGGCCAGTATTTTGCTATAATCCGCATTTGCCAAGAGAATATTTGTAGTGCTAGTGTATGAAGCAGGCAACACTCACATACCTTAAACATGCAGTTATAATCTGCGATAAAGAAGCGTTACACTTTATCTCGGATTATAGCAAAATAATATTATTATTACATTGTCTATATTTCAGTTAAATCTAATAAATCAATTTTTTCATTTTTTTTCATACATCCAATTCTACTAATATTATAAATGCGAAAGTTTGTGAGTATGGACGTATGTTTGTTACTCTTTTACGGCGAATCCGCTGAACCAATATCGATGAATTCCTATAGAAATCCTTTTAATTCTATACAAATAGGATGACAACGAAAAGCGCCATCTATTATCGACCTATCACGTGAGAACAGTTCACGCGAACGACGTTGCGGGTAAAAGCTAGTAACAATATATTTTTAAGAAATTGAGACCGATGCTCTAACGCTAATGTTTTGTACCAAAGGATTATGTAAAGTTTGTCTTTTTTGTTTCTTTCTTTGATCCTCGTCAGGTTAGCAGTTACAAAATTTTCTACCAACTTTACATCTATATGCAAGTATAAAGTTAAAATACTCCCAAGTTGTCCAACGTGAAACAATTTTAACTTGCAAAAATACGGAAATAAATTAAGTATTTCTCAAGAGTATTAAAAAAGTTCTCAATTGTAGGAGTTGTTTTTAAAAGCGTAGAAAAAGTTAAATTAAAACAATATAAAACTTTTACTCCATTTCGTCGCGTCTTTGTTTCCGCCGCGACCAAAAAACCTACTTGGGCAAAGATTTAAAAGTATTTCTATTAAGTATTTCTTAAACGTTTTACCCTCCAGGTAATTCCTAATAATTGTTACACTCAGTTTATGTATTTATGAAGATTATTTTTTCCTTGTGTCAAATTTTACAGACAAAAAATAAAAAAAGTAGAATACAAGCTAATCCGCGTCCGTGTAAAAATAAAAATAAAAATATTCTCTTTTATGTACTATGTTATGACACCAAGAAAAACGGGGTATTTTTTATACAATATGTCGTACCAAATCGTACTAAATTTCACCATTTGCTCAAGCGTATTTTAACGTTTTAATAAGTAAATAGTTTAAAATTAGACGTCAAAATGTACAGACAGAATGGATGAAACTTAAAGTTATATGTTTGTATATTTTTATATTTTTGTATATTTTGCTGTTGTAATGAACTCGTCAATGACTTACGTTGAGCTACATCAAAATTCAAATCAATATAAAAATTTTACGAAAAATAAAGATCGAGAAATAGTAGTTAGGTAAATTATAATGTTTTTTTATAAAGGGCTAAGTAACGCTCCATATTTGGAATCCATGTTTGTAATTACACTGTCCAACTCGCAACTCTCTTCTTCCAAAATCAATAGCTAAAATACAGCCTAGGTACACAAGTGTGCGACCATTCTTCAAATCTCGGCAATATCAGTTACTACTATTTGTCAAAGAAAAACATTAATACGAACTTTTACGCTGTAGAAGTCTAGAAAAACAATCGATCACTAATTGATGTCACTTGTTTTCCCGGGTCTTTCTTATGGATGGTGTCACATCTGCTAAAATCAAAGTTTGGAGACATCGACTGTTTGTCTTGCATACGAGAAAATTCGTCATTTTTATTTTAAAGATCAATTTTGTATGTGATTGCTTAAATAACAAAAAAAAAGTTAAGCAGTGATTGATCAACTACCAGTGTTGCTTAATTCCTTTTTTTGGGAAGTCAAAGAGTATTCTAGTGGTATGGTGTTCCTGGTTTTAAGCAAGTGTACCTTTTATTACACATATACGTAAATATGTTACTAATTAACATGGAAGTCGACGTCTAACTTGAACAAAAGATACTCGTAGTATCGCCAAAATAGATCAAAATCAGCTTATAGTGCTAATCGATGGCTTAACTTGCTCGTCAATGGAGGGAAGGAGAATAAATAAAAGTAATGATTATAATATACAAAAATAACATAAAAGGTGTCAAAGAATTCAGAAGAGCACACCTTTTATCGCAACTCCTAAGGGAAAGAAACTTCAAGGAAAGTTTCATAAAGGAACGAAGTTTTTCCGAATTATTAATGGTATGATATTGAAGACTAATGGCGCGTATTGCTTTGTATTCGTCTCAGTTCCACGTAACTTTATTTATGTAGTTTATTTAAATGTAATATGTCTGTAAAACAAAAGTAATGAAATATAAGGCAAAGGTATACTAGCTCAGTTGGGAAAAGGCGGACTTAAGAAGTGAAAATTACTTAGATTTATTAAGTCTCATATAACACCAATTTTGTTTCTTTTTTTTTCATCTTTTTTTTATATCTTCTACATAAATCAAAAATACCTCAGTCACCGAACACAGCTCGGTGACTGAGGTATTTATTGTTATATTTATATCGATTTATTAAAATAACACATTCATTTTGCTGGCTGCTTAGTTCCCAAAAGTCCATTGGTCCATTGAAGCGACACAAAGAATCAGTATTTATCAATTGCATGTTCTAATTATAAAAATGATTTTATCTTACCTGTATATTATTTCACATAAAAAAATAACACAATTATTAATTCCAAATAGACATTTAAGAATTTATTACTTCATATCGATTAAACATCGAACGGTACCGACATCTATGCATGCGACTGGTATGTATTACCTTAATATATTTTATATGTGACAACAGATGTCGCGACTATTTTGTTACCTTAAATGCGAATAGTACATCGTTGAAGGTTAATATGGAAATATCGTTTGTGCATAGTTATAAAATAGAAAATAAAATATATTTAATGTGCATATATAAAGAAAAATAAAATAAAACATATATTGATATTGATATTATTTAGTTTCACAATATATAGGTACCTATTACCTTTCCTATTTTAGCTTAACTTGAATAGAAATATTTTATTGAAGTATTGTCGTGTATAAAAAAATCGTTTTCGGATTTCTATAATACCTATGTATATGTGGGCGCTATCAAATAGCGCCATCTAGCAGCGACTCTAAGCATCAAATTGTAAAATTCAGCTGCGTCATCTATTGAATATCTAAGTTACTAATCCGATGAATTTAGAGATTTTTATTAGTTTTTAAATATTTAAGACTAATTGTAATGTATAGAATTATTACATTTCAATTATTTAATTATTTTAGGATTAATTAAGTAATTATAATCTTAATATATGCTTTTTTTAATTTAACAGGTCCTTATTTGTATCTTAATTTTGGTCATAATAGTTCTTATATAAAAAATTAGATTGTTTTCAATAATTCTTATATATAGGCAAATACTATAAATAATAATTAAAATAAATTATCAGTTATTTGATTTGTAAATACTAATTTTATTTAAAATGAACATTGTTTTGATTGATGATTGTTTTGATGTGTTAAATATTAATAACTATCTTTCATTAAGTAAAATTATTAATTGTATTACATAAATTCATTTAAAAATAATATCTCTATATATTAAAACTATTTAAGACTGTACTTTACATTTTCTTGAATTCTGGAATAAATAATTTAACAATTGACTACACATTTCCTGTCATTGATAAGTTTTATATTAAATAAAATGTTTAAATATCATTAATTATGTGTTAAAATTATGTTATAAAAGAAAGGGTGTTTAAATTAGAAGAGTGACTATATTTGTAATTTACAACTATTCAAAATAAATATAGGTACCGAGAAAATGGTAACTAAATCGATTGTAACTAGAATGGCGCCATTCTTAAGAAAAGGGCGGGTAGCAACTAGCATTAAGGCGGCATTCAATGATTCATGTGTGGTTCAAGTTGTAAAATAGAATAAAAGTGTTTTCTCTCCGAGTTTTTAATTCTTTGTGAGTTTCCTCTCGTTTTTATTGGCTTCTTCACGGAGAGGCAATGGACGCAGGCAGGCAGCCTGGCCACGCGCCGACAGCAGCGGTGGGATCACCAACCGGTGATCCGGTACCACACCCTCCAGATCCTACGTTCACCATGGAACAGGTTATGAGCCTCGTTAATAATATTACTAAGCAAGCAGCGGTTAGTGCTGTCACTGCCGCTTTTTCTTCTGTGGAATTACCATCTCGATATCGTCACGACTTTTATTTGCCCCCCTTTGATCCAGATGAACGATCTCATGATATAAGGTGTTGGTGTGCTCATGTCGATGAGATTATTTCGAAATACAATATTCCATTGCATGAAGCCCGTACGAGGGCGATATTACAGTTAAAAGGAAGAGCAAGAAAATGGGCCGATACGTGGTCTCTTAGTTCTACCTCGTGGGATCAAATTAAAAGCGAATTAATACAAACTTTTGCCAGGGAATTCCGATATGCTGATGATGTCCAAAAATGGAGGGCATATACTTCAGAACAAGCGACTACTTATGCTGAGTACGCCACTACAGCGTGGACTCTGTTCAAAAGGGTCAGGCCAGAGGCTTCGGATGCAGAAATGGTAGACGCTTTAATCACAGGTATTTATCCTGAGTTTGTACGATCTGAGTTCTTACGAAATACGCCTGATTCTTTCCCCAAATTAATATCAGTTTTAAAAACTTTTCGCAAACGAAAAATAGAAGCCCCTAAAATGGAAAGATTAGATACTAAAAAAAATCGCTTCATCGAACCCGGTCCTTCTAGGAGGGAGGCAATTACTTGTTTTACTTGATAAGCCTGGACATCGTTCTCGTGATTGTAAATATGAGTTGAATTCTGGTACTTTAGTTTCATATATTCGTGAACCAAATACAAAAAATTCAAATAGTGAGGGAGTAATAAAATGTGATTATTGTCACCTGAAGGGTCATCTTGAAAAAGATTGCTTTCGACGTCAAAATAATGAACGTTTGATGGCTCAAAATAAAAACGTCAATTATCAGCCCTCCAATTCAGATCGCAATATGATAAAGGGGAAAAAGCAGGTAATTTTATTATCTACTAGAAATTGCCAGCAGCTCCGCTCGTGTGGAAACATTGAAACCGTCATATAGTATTTTGATAACCATAAAAATGTTTAAAATGGGATAACCTTAAAAGCTAGACATATGATGTCGCGGACTTGTATTTAAAACTTTTAGAGGGAAACAATTTTGTGATACAGGATTTTTGAATAACTTTTACCGTTTGCTCAGCGCACGCAAGGAAAGCTTTAAGTTTTGTTTTCGTTATATTTTGAAATTGCTACTCCTCTCCTATTTATCTTAGTGTGATGTTATATAGCCTATAGCCTTCCTCGATAAATGGACTGTCTGACACTGTAAGAATTTTTTTAAATTGGTCCAGTAGTTCCTGAGAATAGCGCGTTCAATCAAACAGACAAACAACCTCTTAAGCTTTATAAATTAGTATAGATTTAACACTGGGGCGGATTGCTCATTAACAAAGGTGGTTTCTATCTATTTAAGAATTAGGGGTAACCTATCATTTTGAATCTGAATATAGCCAATTTAGTAACAACAACTATACTCCCATTGAATATAATTTTAATATGTTAGATTCATAAATACGACTTAAATTACTAGTTGGTTTCGACGTACTGAAAGGACTTGGCGTTAGCATTAATAAAAAAATTAAATGAGATTTGTTTTTATGTACTAGTGAAGTCATTTCACTGTAATCACTGTAATTAACGATACGATTTTTAATCGATATCGATATTAGTATCCAGAGCAACTTTATTACCGGTAATGGCGTTTCTTCAAGTAGCGATTCGTTAAAAAAAAGTGCAGTTTAATAATAAACATTAAATTTATTATTAAATTATAAATTTTCTCCAGTACGAACTATTTTTTTTTTTACTCTCAGTTAAATTTTTAAATATCACAAACCTTAACGCTCTGATATTTACAAACAGGCAAAAGTCCGATGAAAATTTTATTTGAAAAAAAAAACAAATGTTTAATACAGACTTAAAACTTATACAAATTAACAGTCATGAATTATTTCATGATCTCATGTCTTTTCTTTGAATTATAAAAAAAGAGGATGGACGAGCGATTTCTTAAAAATAAAGTTTTTTTTTACTTCTGTATGCTTTTTTTTTTTCTCTTAAAAATTTGGTGATTTCGTGTTATTCCCGCGCCGTCATGTAGACTGTTTTGACAATAATTTGAGCGATGGATCGGCCGTGTGGGCATAGTAATAACCCGGACCTACCTTCTTCTGGTTTGCCTGTTTTAAACGCTTCTAATTAATAAAAAAAATGTGTTTTTTATTTATCTCACCTTACCTTATCCAACTATCCTTCCTTGTAACGCCGTCTGGCCAACGCGCGTTTCCTTTTCCCGGTCTTGGAGGCTAGATCCCAGTATGGGTGCGCCTTGTGTGATGGCTAGATCCCAGTATGGGTGCGCCGTGTGATGGTTAGATCCCAGTGTGGGTGCGCCATGTGAAGGCTAGATCCCAGTTAAGGGTGCGCCTTGTATGATGGCTAGATCCCAGTATGGGTGCGCCGTGTGATGGTTAGATCCCAGTGTGGGTGCGCCATGTGAAGGCTAGATCCCAGTTAAGGGTGCGCCTTGTATGATGGCTAGATCCCAGTATGGGTGCGCCGTGTGATGGTTAGATCCCAGTGTGGGTGCGCCATGTGAAGGCTAGATCCCAGTAAGGGTGCGCCTTGTGTGAGGGCTAGATCCCGTATGGGTGATGCCTTGTGATTTGGCTAGATCCCGTAGGGGTGATGCCTTGTGCGCTCATCCCAGGGTGATGCCATTTGCATTTGTGGGCTAATAAAATTATTTTTGGTTTTTATGTTGTTTAATAATTCTGATGTTAAATGATTTTTATTAGCATGTTTAGTTAAATGTTAAATGTTTTGATGTAAAACATTTTTGTTGATGTCACTAAATGATGATGATAACTGATGTTAATAAAATAATCAAATACGACGTTTTAAGCGATTTCGATGTTGATGTATAATGATTTGGTTGTAATGAAAAAGTTCAAATGATTGTAATTTTCTTAAGAGTTTTGTAAATTTTGGTTCGGTAAGTTTCCTGATATTTATTGTAAAAATAAATATATAAGGATAATATTTAACAAAGGTAAATTGTATTTCTGTATTTATTGGTGATACGTTATTAAAAAAAAATAACAGCTAAGGTAAGCGCAGAGAGCGCGCTTGAGTCAGTATGGCCGTGTGGGCGCTATCAAATAGCGCCATCTAGCAGCGACTCTAAGCATCAAATTGTAAAATTCAGCTGCGTCATCTATTGAATATCTAAGTTACTAATCCGATGAATTTAGAGATTTTTATTAGTTTTTAAATATTTAAGACTAATTGTAATGTATAGAATTATTACATTTCAATTATTTAATTATTTTAGGATTAATTAAGTAATTATAATCTTAATATATGCTTTTTTTAATTTAACAGGTCCTTATTTGTATCTTAATTTTGGTCATAATAGTTCTTATATAAAAAATTAGATTGTTTTCAATAATTCTTATATATAGGCAAATACTATAAATAATAATTAAAATAAATTATCAGTTATTTGATTTGTAAATACTAATTTTATTTAAAATGAACATTGTTTTGATTGATGATTGTTTTGATGTGTTAAATATTAATAACTATCTTTCATTAAGTAAAATTATTAATTGTATTACATAAATTCATTTAAAAATAATATCTCTATATATTAAAACTATTTAAGACTGTACTTTACATTTTCTTGAATTCTGGAATAAATAATTTAACAATTGACTACACATTTCCTGTCATTGATAAGTTTTATATTAAATAAAATGTTTAAATATCATTAATTATGTGTTAAAATTATGTTATAAAAGAAAGGGTGTTTAAATTAGAAGAGTGACTATATTTGTAATTTACAACTATTCAAAATAAATATAGGTACCGAGAAAATGGTAACTAAATCGATTGTAACTAGAATGGCGCCATTCTTAAGAAAAGGGCGGGTAGCAACTAGCATTAAGGCGGCATTCAATGATTCATGTGTGGTTCAAGTTGTAAAATAGAATAAAAGTGTTTTCTCTCCGAGTTTTTAATTCTTTGTGAGTTTCCTCTCGTTTTTATTGGCTTCTTCACGGAGAGGCAATGGACGCAGGCAGGCAGCCTGGCCACGCGCCGACATATACAAAACAATCATAAAAACCATAAAGGGTAAGAAAATTAAAACAATAAATAAGAACATTTAAATTGTATTACTTAATTATTTATTTAAAGAATAATAATTATTTACGATATTAATAATTTTGATAAAATTAATTAAATTGATTCCCTTAATTAATAAATTAAATTAAAATTGATAAAATTAAATTGATTAAAGAATAATAATTATTATTTAAAAACAGTATTTTGGTAAATGTCAGACGAGAGAAGCATTTCTAAAAACGTTCCTTCTTTTTTAATTACGATTTTTCGCTGGAAAGTCAAATTCACTTTTATCCAGAAATATTGGTGGCACGAAAATGACCCCGTCGAGAGAGCTAGTAATTTCGCACGGATGTATCTCAAAGGATTTATTCTGCTTAGGCTTGAAAAGGCCGTGATAGTTTTATATGAATTTATGCTTTATTTTTATAGTAATACAGGAGAATTTAGATCAACCTCCTTGTATATACAAAATGTATTAAACGATCGTGAATTGCCTCTACATCCAACATGTCTTTTATACATTCAGTTCCACTTGGGGAGTTCCGTATAAAAATATATGTAATAATATATAAATATTAAAAAATATAAAAGGTAATGTATATTTTAGATGATGATAAGTCCTGTAGTATCCGGATTAGTAAGTAGGATAAACCACCCTCATTTCTTACCAAGGTGTAAGTAAAAGGCGACTAAGGTAAGTTGACCCGCCGTGTGTAGAAAAGACGAATCGAATTGATTCGTCTCATATGTTGTGGTTAGTCAACAGAACTCCTCCTTGGGGCCTATTTTAAACGCTTTTGGCTCTCTAAAATATTAGCAACGTCTCATACATGTGTAAGAATAATTAAACCATGATAGAAATGGCAAAAAAGAGACCTTCACACTCATAATAAAAAATTTTAGTAAGAAGAAATGTATTAAAATTGTTTCCTAAATGGAATATCTCAAGTTATTTTAAGTAAAAAGTTAGAAAGCTTTTCTTTTAGCCGGATAATATACTGTTAACGTGCAAGTTAGAGAACTTGAAACAAACTTGTAAAAGCTTTTCTTGATGCATTTATTATAGAGTATGAATGTCATTATGGGTTGTCTGGAAGGAATTTTAGACTCGAGATCTTTCTTCTAGAGATCTCTTTGTAGTAGAGATCAATTATAAATTGTAACAACTAGAACTATTTCTGCTAGATGTAGTCAATAAAAATAGGGGTTTTCTGGAAGGAATTTAAGACTCGTTATAAGAGATCTCTGTTTGTAGTTAAGATCAATTAAAAATTGTGACGCTGTAAAAGTTGAACTATTTCTGCAAGATGTAGTCACTAGAAATCGGGACTTAAGTTAGTTCATACATGTAGCTAGTCGTTTCGAGAAATGGATCAAGGCCGTGTTTTTTTCGTGAAGGTAGTTCGGTATTTTGTTTTGTGTTGCCCGGATTGTCAATATTAGTATAATGATCAGTTTATTTATACTTTGATGTACTTAAATACGAGCTTATTATTTTGATTTGTGTATTTACTCGACTGTTTATATAATAATTCAGCTTCATTTAGTAGAAACAACTGCTGTAATGGCCTAGCGGTGTGACCGTGTAAATCTCTAGAGACGATCATGGGTTCAAACCCGGGCAGACACCAATGAGTTTTTCTATTAAAACTTATGTGTCTAATTGATAATTGCAATTTATCACACACGCTTTTCGGTGAAAGAAAACATCGTGAGGAAACTTGCATATCTCTAGAAAATTTTAGGGATATGTGTAACCTACCAATCCGCATTAGAGCAGCTTGGTAGGTCTTAGCTCCAACCCTTCTCTCCAAAAATGGAGAGAGGAGGCCTATGCCCAGCAGTGGGATAGTAACAGGCCGTAACTTACTTAGTAGAAACATTTACAAGGAAATAAACAATCGAATAAACAAAATTAGGAAAAAATAGGATGACATTATTATTGTAAAAATTGCATTAAATTATAAATTTAATTTATAATTTAATTCAGAGTTAATTTTTGTGTTTATGTTACGCAATGGAACCAAAGGTTTTTTAAAAACGCAGTTCGCTTTACTATTATGTCGTGGAGTCTATCTCCTGACGATGCTTCGGTTACGGGGCGAAACAATTGTTGAGATTGTGGTGGTGAATGTGTGCAATGCTTGTGTATTGTTGTGCCATCGGTGTCGGGTAGTGCATGAGTTCTTACAAATTCTGTATGTACCAGGTACGAGAACGAATAGTACACCACACATTTAGCATTACACATATTTTCTTTTATCGCGGATTATAGCAAAATAATACTGTCATTACTTTTGGAACCAAAGCTGTTCGAATGATACAACGTGAATAACATGCTAGGTTAATTAGACTCGCAAGTAAGTAGATAAAATACGGAATAGTAATAGTAATAATAGTAAGTAAAAGAGAAAATACCTAGAGCTTATATACTAGGTATGGATATCTTCGGGAGCGAAATACAGAAACTATAGACTTTCACGTACATTATATTACTTATATGCTAATTTGATATAACATTTTTATTTATTCTTAACTCACGTATCTACTAGTTATAAACTATACAACATGTGAGCTATGCTTTTAATTATGAACTTTTTTTGGCTGTATGCCACATTAATTATACCAAAATGAACAATAATTTAAAGATACCAAAGCATAAATTCGCCGAATTCTGCAGTAAATTTAATTATTTATTTTTAGTATTATCAATTTCACGATAATATTAATGTTACAAAAACTTTTCCAATACTTGTACGAAAAATTAATTTTAACGTTCCTGAAGTAAAGTTCTCTGATATAATAAAAGTTCGTAAATGTTAGCTTAACTTGTTTGACTTTGAAAATCTGAACAGATAGAGTATGTTATTCAACTTTTGAAAAGATCGAAGTTGAATTTTATGAAGAACTTTGTATCGAAGCTACGTGTATTGGATTTGAGTTTCAAGATTATAATCTTTTCCCTTAGTTTAGGATGTCATATTTACTTGAAATTTTTAATGTATATTATATGAGTATTATATAATGGTGAATATGATGACATCATCACTATTCTCCTGCCCTTATCCCACTCTAAGTGGGGTCGGGACAACATATTTTAAACATGCTGTTAGAAGTTTTGGCTAGTTATGGCGACCGTCAGCCTGACGCCTCTTAACTTAACTTACCGAAGTCGCCTTTTATGACACCTCGGTAAGAAATGAGGGTGATTTATTCTACTAAGCGATATATCACACGGCAACTTCAGTTATTATTTATTATGAACCCTTTAAGCAAAATCAAATGATCGAAATCAAAAATAATCATAATTTCTGTCGTTTTCAAACAAAAAAAGCTTCTTACAAAATTACATAGCCCTAATTTAGAGGGGTTCCTTGTTTGGAGCCAATCCTGGCAGCAGCATCAGGTCATGCTTATCATATACATGCATTGTCATCGGGACATGTATGAAAAATATGTACGTTATATAAAAATGTAAGGTATGTAAAATTTCAGCCCAATCAGACACACGAAAGTGGGTCAAATTTAACTTGCAAGATTCTACCTTCACATACATATAAGGCAGGTTAAGTATAAAAGTTTTTATAAATAAATATAAATATATGGAACACTTACACACGTCCCCAAAGTAAGTAACTTATTACTTGTGTTATGGTAGACAGACAACTGGTGAATATATACTTATATATTTTTTAAATACATACTTAAATACAAATATACACCCAGAGTCTAAGACCAACAAATTCATTTATAGAAAATTTTGGCCTTCGGTGGGAATCGAACCCGCGACCCGCGGAGCTGAAGGCAGGGTCACTACCCACCGCGCCAACGAGCCAGCCAAATTTTAATAATAATAATTTAATATACTAATAATAAACTTTTATTAATAATTAAATTAAAAATAGTAAAATAAGCATTTTTTTAAAATTTATAACTTGATCAATTAAATTCGATCAAATGAATTAACGTAATGAAAAAGTATCAATTATGAATATCGATTTAAAATATCGCTCAATACAAGAATTTATGAAAAATTAAACTCTATATGAAGCAATCGGTTCGTTTACATTTAGGCTTCGGTAAGAATAAGTACAAGCGTCAACCTAAAAAATATAAAAGATGTATTGACACGGGACGCGATCGCAAATATCATATATTGCTACTGATATTAGGTTATATCGAGACTCGGTGAATGGAATAAATTGACACTGTGATATTTGAATTATGTAAATCAAACAAGTCACAGGAAAATTGTTTTGTTTGGATATTAAAGATTGAAAATCCTTATAAGAGTTGATAGTTGTGTCTTGTTGGATATAGTGCAGAATTTTATTACTATAGGTTTTAGGTTTAAAGACTTCATATATATAATAACAAAACTCGCGTACATAATGCCCTTGCCTAAGTTAGTTATAGCTTGCTACTATGCTATATATTCTATAGAACAAAAAAAAATTGAGCTTTAGGGTTATTTGCTATTTTTGTAATGAAATGCAGGTTACTAAGTTTTCCGTGATGCAAAACGCATTTTATAATAAATATATTGAAATGAAATGAAACGAAACGAAACGAAACGAAACGAAACGAAACGAAACGAAACGAAACGAAACGAAACGAAACGAAACGAAACGAAACGAAACGAAGTGAAATGAAATGAAATCGTTTTTTCATTAAAAGAAATCAATCGACGATTACGATCTTACATCAAAACATTGCATCAGTTTCAGCAAAAACAAATCTATAGAAATAGCTTTAAATGAACTACAGCTAAGTCAGAACCTAAATATCGAAATTATTTGTCTAAGTGAAACTTTTTTTAAATCAGGCTGTGAGCACAATATTAAATTAAATAATTTCACTATGGGAACCTTCTACTCTCGGCCCGATAAAAAAAAGGGGAGGAACATGCATACTTGTAAAAAAAAATTTGGATTACAAAAAAATTACATTAATTAATAATTTGCCGTGCATCTTTGATTTTGAATGCTGCGCACTTGAGATTCCAAAATACAACCTCATAATAAGTTGTATATATAGAATTCCAAAAGCTAAAAATGTCAACAATTTTTTAAACAAACTTAATACATTGCTAGATATATTAACTCGTAAAACAAAAGCTAAGGTTATTATTTGTGGAGATTGGAATATAAATGTCTTAATTGACAATAAAACAACGCAAGAACTCCGGGGGATTCTTAGTAATCATAGTATGAATATACATATACAAAGTCCTACTAGGCGTAATGCATGTTTAGATTTAATTGCAAGTAACATAGCTTCAATAACGAGTGCTGTACACACTGTTGGTTTATCTGACCATGAAACGGCTCAAACTTTATCATTTGCAACAAAAACACAGTGCACTACTCCACACTGGTATGAGTTTAAAAGAAATTATAGCAAAGAAAATAAACTTAAATTCAAAAAATACATAGCAGCTTTATCTTTCAGTGATGTTTATCAATCACCAGAAATAAATACAGCATTTAAAAACTTTTTGGATATAATTGATTTTTTTATAACCAATGTTTTCCTGTTATGAAAATTAAATTAAGTCATAAAAGTAAAAATACATTTTGGATTACTAAAGGGTTAAAAAAATCTAGCATAACAAAGAGAAAGCTTTTTTTTGAAGTACATTAAATCGGCTGCTGATAAAAGATATAATAAGCATAATAATCAAAATTATAGTAGATTATTAAAAAAATGTATACAAACATCACAAAAAATACAAAATAGTACATATATATCTAAACAAAAAAAATAAATGTAAGGCAACATGGACAATTATAAAGGACTCAATACGAAACACTCCTCAAACAAACACAATTGATAGCATAAATATTGATAATAAAATAATAAATAATCCTAAAGAAATTTCCGAAAAATTTAATAATTTTTTTATACAACTCACAAAGAAAGAAAATACAAAAAGTCAAGATAAAATAAATACCATATACAACATAATCCTAAGTCTCTGGTTCTCTCACCCACAGACCCATATGAAATAACGAAAATTATTAAGACACTACGAAATAGCTTCTCTGTAGGATCTGATGGCATTAGAACAGATGTTATTAAATTTGCGTCCGAAGAGTTAAGTGTGCCAATAAGTCACCTCATTAACATGTCATTTGAACAGGGTATATTTCAGACCAAACTAAAAGAAACATTAATTACTCCAATATTTAAAAAAGGAAAAAGAACACAAATGAATAACTATAGGCCAAAAGCACTTATCACTATCTTCTCAAAAATATTTGAAAAGGCTATGTATGCTAGACTCGATAACTTTGTTTCCACTTCAAATTTACTAAAAAAAGAACAGTTCGGATTTCAAAAAAATAGTTCTACAACTAAAGCATGTTTTAAATTAATCCAAATAGTCACCGAGTGTATAAATAAAAAAATTCCAGTTATAACAATATTTCTAGACATGAGTAAAGCATTTGATTTCGTGAATCATGACATTTTGCTTTCAAAACTTGATAAGTATGGAATACGAGGGATCGCAAATAATTGGTTAAGTAGTTATCTTAGGGACCGTGTACAATGTACACAGGTCCAGATTTGGATTTGGATTTGGATTTGGATTTGGATTTGGATTTGGATTTGGATTTGGATTTGGATTTGGATTTGGATTTGGATTTGGATTTGGATTTGGATTTGGATTTGGATTTGGATTTGGATTTGGATTTGGATTTGGATTTGGATTTGGATTTGGATTTGGATTTGGATTTGGATTTGGATTTGGATTTGGATTTGGATTTGGATTTGGATTTGGATTTGGATTTGGATTTGGATTTGGATTTGGATTTGGATTTGGATTTGGATTTGGATTTGGATTTGGATTTGGATTTGGATTTGGATTTGGATTTGGATTTGGATTTGGATTTGGATTTGGATTTGAAATGAAATGAAATGAAATGAAATGAAATGAAATGAAATGAAATGAAATGAAATGAAATGAAATGAAATGAAACTGGTTGTAAAGAAGGGAACTTAAGCGCGGGTAGTGACGATTTCCCATCGCAGTCCGAGATGGCAACAGAGTACATACCGTATGACGTCTACGTTTTGAATTTATTACAATGGGATTATTACTTAATTCAGAGTGCTTGCGAAGAATGGTTTGCAAGATAAACAATTGCCGGACAGTCAACACTTTACACATTGAGTGTAATCTAATGGTAGGGAAGTAAATAGGTTTTTTACACATAACTTTTAGTATAGCTTTTTGAGTCCGCTCGAGTCGAAGCATTGAAGTTTTGGCTGCTGCACCTCAAGATATGATGCAATACGACAAAACCGATTGTGCCAGTGCATAATATACTGTCATTAAGCATTCAAAATCCACTACATCACGTAGTTGCTTAAAATCATAAATAAGTTTTCTTTGCCTCGATACTACAGCATCAATTTGATATTTCCAAGTCATGGTATCGTCCACAATTACACCTAAATAATTAGTATGTTTGGAGCACATTACAATTACATGAAACATTACAAATATTGAGACAACTATGTGCGCGAATAGAAAAGGATGGAGAAGCTTGCGCAGAAGAACGAGCAGCAAAGGTGATATATGTAGTTTTAGCTGTGTTGAGAGTTAGTAGGTTCCGGTTGAGCCAATCAATAACGACTTTTAGAGAGGATTCTGAATGGGCTTTTGCCTCTTCCCAACTTTGACCGTTAATAAGCAGTACTGAGTCATCGGCATAAGTTAATATCCTACAATTTGGAATTGATAACCTGCATAAATCATTTATATAAATGAGAAAAAGAGTAGGACCAAGGACGGAACCTTGTGGAACTCCGTATTCAATTGGTTCCTCATTGCTTGTAAAAGTATTGATTTGAACATACTGTGATCGAACTCGAATCGAAATGTGAACAGATTGTAGGAAAGACCTTTAATGCCAATAAGTTCAAGTTTATTGAGAAGCAACGGAATGGAAATACTGTCAAAGGCCTTAGAAAGGTCAAGAAAAATGGCAAGTGATTTTAATTTGTTATTTATACTTTTAATTATCTCAACTGAAAACTCAAGAACAGCTTCTTCAGTGGAAACTCCAGTACGGAATCCAAATTGATTATCAGATAGTACTTGAGTTTTATGAAGATAATTAAGAAGCCTTTTGTTTAATATTTTTTCAAATATCTTAGACAAGGTACTCAGCACTGATATTGGGCGGTAATTTGTAATACATCCTCTATCACCGTTTTTATAAATTGGATGTACAACAGCTTTTTTAAAAGCTCGTGGAAAGGTTCCATTAGTTAAGCACAAATTAAACACGTGATTTAGTGCAGGAACAAGAATATGTGCGGCGGCTTTAACGACTGAGGAAGGAATACCGTCCCAACCTGTTGAACATCTTTCCTTAATATTATTTATTGCAATTTCAATTTCATTATTGTTGATGTCGAATAGAGCCATTGTATCAAGTTTATTTATTCTAAAAGCTGTCAAAGAATTTGTTTTATGAGGTGTTTGAGTAATTTGATTTGCAAGATTTTTACCCACATTAGCAAAAAAGTAGTTAATTTTGTCTACAGACTGGAATGGATCACTACAAATATTAATTAAGTCCACAGAAGTATATTCCCTTGATTTCAAATTTATAACTTTTTTTAGCAAATTCCAGGTTTTCCTTGGATTACCTTTGGCCTTCTGAAATTCATGCTGTTCATGCGCACGTTTGACTTTCTTCAATAAGTTATTACAGAAGTTACGATAACGAATAAAAATTGTTTTAACAGTTAGATTTTCGGGCTGCTTCTTGAATTTACGATATAAGTTGTCCCTGTGTCGCATACATTTAAGAAGGCCAGGCGTAATCCAGGGTTTAATGATACGAAGTTTATGTGGAATATTGTGTGTATTACTATTGACTTTTATGCCATTTGAAATAATTTCTATGAGGATATCAGTTGCTCGATCCGGTTCGTGGCATTTAAGAACTGGTGAGAAATCACTTTGTTCCAGGTATTTTACTATGCCATCCAGTCTATAAGATGGTCGATTTGGCACTTTCGTTCTAATGTTTTTGTTAGAGAAAAATAGTATTGGAGCATGGTCAGTTATAAGAGAATCCAAAACCAAAGTTGTAACATAATTAGCAGATTTGAAGAAAACATGGTCCAGACAGCTACCCTGCCTTGTCAGAAATAAGTGACCAGGGAGCAAACCGTGTGTTGCTAACATATTTAAATAGATATCAACATTTAAGTCAGAATTTCCAGGAATAATATTTTTGTTCATGTCTCCAACAATTATAGCATTTTTAAAAGGCTTTAATAGGGTTAGTGCTTGGTCCAAACTGTTGAGGAACGGATTAATATTTTTGTACGAAGGAGAACGGTAGAGTGCAATGAGAGCAAAATAATTGGAAAATTTTAAAAACAGACAGTTTGAATCAACTATATCAGTAGATTCTACAGTGTATTTTAAATCTTTCCTGACGTAGACAACGACTCCATCGTTTTGATTACTCCAGGTAGATGCTTGTAAGTGAAACCCATCAAGAGAAGGAAGAATGGGGGATTTACTAAGCCAACATTCAGTCAGAACAAAACATATATCGAGCTCAAATTTTATTCTTTGTAATAATACTAAAAGACTAGTGAAGTTACAATTTACACTACGAATATTTACGTGCATAAACTTGAGTATTTCGGATTCATTTGTTAAATATTTTAAGCTATCTTCAGGGGAGAAATTAGAATTTTGATAAGGAAAGTAATTCAATATCTTTTCCAATCCTAGTAATATCTGTCATAAAAGAAATATTAAAATACTACAGAGGAACAAATTAATGAACAATATGGGCATATAAGTAAAATAGGAATAATAAAAATAATTATGAGCATTACGTAACTAGTATTAAATAAAATATATTAGTATAAAACGGCGCTTACGCACTGTGACCTTAACAAGCACTGCAGATATTTACCATTGTTATAAAAGTAACTTGTTAGACGGAACGTGGCTTGTTTTCGCACAGAATAGACGAAAAACTTTAACGTCAGCATGTGTGTGAGTGCAGGTGTAAGTGTGATTGTTAAGTGTAAGTGTATAAATATTTGAAACATCAAATAGTTATTAATGTAAACCTATAAAAATATTCGTTTTAACTTACAATTGCAATTAAAGAACTTGTTATTTTCGAGTGAGGTCAGCTGTTCTGAAAGTGTTCTTAAATGAGATTGAAAATTAGGTCAGAACTTTTACTCTCCACGAATGTGACTTATTTTTTTAGAACTTCAGTGAAGTTCAATGTTATGTTCTAGCAGTTGATTTTAATCAGATCTCTAGTTTAATTAGTTGTTTGGATTTTATTTTATTTGCTCATTACTGAGCCTTGTGGAGGATTAGTATAGAAGAGCTGAGACAAAGTCGGAGTATCATTCAATGATGAACTTTATTTACTCATTGTGAAAGCTCAATATTCTGTAGCACAGTTTACCGTGTAGTATATAGGATGGAAACTTAGGAGAAACTTAAGGGAATCTTAGAAGTGTCTTGTGTCAGGTTCAATGAAATATTTTTAACAAGCAAATCTATATAACTCTCGACATCATTTATGGCGTGACAACTACGCTATAAAGATCACACGTTCAACTCCAAAATCGTAGTAGAATGCCGCCATTGTGTCGTTAACAGAGTGACCAACTGGCCGGGATTTTGAGGACATCAGTTATAATGTGTGTAGTATGGAATTATTCCGGTTAAGGGAAATTGTGACAACAGATTAGTTCATTATCATTTGCTTGTTCGTATATTCATTATGTTTATTAACGTTGACTTTAAGGAAAAAAAAGGAAGGATTCTAACACGGTAACGATAGGGAAGTGCTAAAAATTAAGTAATTAAAGCAGATAAAAAGAATTTTACACAGTTGTTTTAATATATACAATTGACTAGTAAATAGAATAAACAATTTTCGATTTCGTTTTACAATTTTGTCGTGGCGTTTATCTCCTGATCATACTTCGGTTGCGGAACGAAACGTATGCTGAGTTTGTGATAGAGAACGTGTGTAGTGCTTGTGTATTGTGGCGGCGGTAGTGGAGGTTTGTGCGTGTATTTTCACGAATCCTGTATGAATCAGGTATGAAAACGGATTTTCCATTCTACATTTGGCATTATATATATTTTCTATTTTCATTGCGTCTTATCACTTCGGTTAATTGCCTCTTCAGGTGCCCTCTTCAGGAGGGCTGGCTCCTTTTTCGCACAAAGAATCAGCTTAGCGATTCAACGCTGCCAGCATTCTTGCGATCATTACACGGGGGCATGATTTGTATAGTCCTAGCGTGCAATTCATGATAGATATATTTTTTCCAATAAATTTCATCCTGACTTCCAAAATATTAAGATGGTAATCCTTTACAATAAATATTCTATGCGTGCGCGCAGCCGTGTTAAATATTTCGATAGAAAGTCTCCATGGTATTGTTAAATCTTTCCACGTCCCCAAGGGATAGCGTGAACATGAGATTCTCATTTGTAGGTGTAGGTGGTCTAACTAGGATTTGTATACAAGAAAAAAAAATTATACCAAAACATTATTCTTGTTTGCAAAATTATATGAAGGTCACTATGAATTTTAGAAGCAGGCGTTACTTTGCGGAACTCCATAGTACAGAAGTTACAATAAAATTACTTTGCTGCAATCCGCGTTTTTGTGATACATGCAATGCTAAGACGCCGCCAACACCAACACACATAAGCACTACATACACACACCACCACAACCTCCTTTGACCAAAAACCAAAAACTTTGAGGTTGTGATAGTGTGTCTGTAGTGCTTGTATGGAGTGTTGGTGTTGGCGGCGTCTTATGATACGTGTGGCGACTTGTCCTGCATGTATGTAGTGTGTGATTGTTGCCTGCTTCATACACTTAGCATTGCATGTATTCTCTTAACAAAAACGCGGATTAAAGCAAAGTAATTGTATTGTAATTTCTGGAACATCACTATCACAATGTAGGTGAACTAAAGACTCAGGGATAAGATTCTGGGTATATTCAAAGGTAAATACTTATTGGCGTCATCCAACAAAACATTTATATTGCTTGCCCTTTGAATGTTAATAAGGCCTCATCACTCCTTTTAGGTGAGAAGGGTTGTAGCTGACACAAACCCCCTGAATTTTTTTTAGAGATATGCAGGCAGACGATGTTACTTCACCAAAAGCATGAAGTAAATTTAAATTAGACACAAGTGTTAAGAGAAAAACTCATTGGTGTATGTCCTGGGCTTGAACCCATGATTGTCTCTAAAGAGTTGCACGGTCTCACCGCTAGGCTATCTCAGTTTTAAACTTAACAAAACTTACATAACTTGAGGATAACATCTCAAAGTCCTTTTATTTGGTACCGACTACTGACGGATACGACTGTGGATAAATCAATTGGACACATTAGTGATTATTATATAAACATACGGGTCACATCGCGTTATAATCGAATTACCTATACAAATGGTTCTACGTTTCGGCAGAGTTGCATCCACCGTGGTCACGAACTGACTGGAGCGCCGCGGCGTCTTCGTTCCTGAGTACTACAGTCATTATTTTGTTCATCTACTCTCATTTGAACCGCACAATTGTAAAGTTTGTTGCACACCACACTGATATTATAAGATACATAAGTGTTAAGAGAAAAACTTATTGGTGCTTGTCAGGGTTGGAACTTCTCAAAGGAGTCCCACGGTCTCTTTGATAGCCAGATTTGATAGCCCAGCGGTAACGCCGTGCGACTCTTTCGAGGAGGTCACAAGTTCAAACACAGACACAAATGAGTTTTTCTGTTAAAACTAATGTGTTTAATTGATAATTGCAGTTTCTCACACGCTTTTCGGTGAAGGAAAATATAGTGAGGAAATCTGCATATCTCTAGAGAATTCTGGGGATATATGTAACCTACCAATACGCATTGAAACAGCGTGGTAGGTCTTAGCTCCAATTCTTCTCCTAAAAATGGAGAGAAGAGACCTATTCCCAGCAGTGGGAAGAGTAACAGGCCGCTACATTACATTAAGAATACTGTAACATAATAGTCAATCAGTCCGGGCTTGAAAACCTTAAGTAAGAAGCGCTATAATCACTGGGCCATTATGAAGTGTAATAATATATTATTTGTAGGAACGATTCACAAATTTTAGTGTCTCACACGACAGTGAGTGTTAATATTCAGCAATTGAAGTGTTACAATATTCTTACCAATGTATACTATTAAAGTTATTATAAAATTCTCACGTTCCAGAATATCTATTGTCACTGGCTAGTTTCTTTGACAATTTTTTACATTTATTCCATGAGATTAATTTCTCAATGCTTTAAAAGTTATTGTTTAAACTTACATTAAGTATCGCAATAAGTTAGATATTGAAATTAATGGTGGTATAAAACCGTAACCGTTTCCTATTACAAAAATTTCGAGGTTTAATAGTTATGATCTAAACTAGAATAACTTAAACTAAACATCAACCAAAATTTACTTTAGTCTCGATTAAGATGAGATGGCATTACTATTAACTTATCTGGAGAACTATATAAAACGCGCATTTAGCACGACCAATGATTTCCAAATGAGGTTTTAAACCAGTGCCTTAAACCATATAATTTTATTTTCATAGGAGCTTTAAACTGCAGTAAAATCAACTTCACACGCTACCACTAAGCCAGATATTCCTTTAAAACAAATATTTTCACAGAAAGAACTTTATATTTTTGTTTGAAAAACCTCTTTTGTGTAGCTGCAGCAATTTTTTCCATGCCGCTGTGGTTAAACTTTGTTCGTTCCAAAATAATTTACTCTTTTTCCAAAACTCGGTTTGAAGCACGTTGGTGGGCATTGAACAAGTTTATATTATTTAAAACACTATGAGATTCATCTATATTCGTCGTGTGGTACCGGTGGAGTAGAATAGACCACCCTCATTTCTTACCGAGGTGTCGTAAAAGGCGACTAAGGTAAGTTGATGTCAGGCAGGCGGCCGGTGGTAAAATACGTAGCCAAATCATATGACATGTTTATAACATGTTGTGCCGACCCGACTTAGAGTGGTATAAGGGCAGGAACAAGAAGTTAGCTATATTCCGCGATCTAAAAGAAATTTTGTTAGTGGTAAATATAGGAAGTAAATCTGTTCTCATTTATTATACACGCTTTATTAGTATGCACACGTATTACAAAATAATTTATTATTTTGATAGTGTATTACCTAAAGCAGTCTTAATGGAAAATGGTAATTTCAAGATTAGTTTGAATTGTGACTTGACCGCCCGCGGAAATGGTTTTTAATCCCGGTAAACAAACTGATTGGACCTTTCTAAACTAATTTCGGGAATTAATCTTTCATTACAATGTTCAAGGGATACTGAATATATTCAGTAAAAAATACTGTTAAATGTTGACAAGTAGTGATTAAATAGTATATTATGTATTATACATAAGACACACAATACAAAACAAAAAAAAGTCTTTTTGAACTTTTCTCAAGTATGACGACGTAAACAACGTAGTATAATATTATATACTAAAATTATATATGCATATTAACCTTCTTATTTATAATTTTTTTATTATTTAAATAAAGAAATTAAATTATAAGAGAAAAAACACGCCAAAATTCAACGACATTTTCCTGTCATGCAAATAACTGTTTTTTAGTAATGCATTTATCAAAAAGGACTAATTTTTATAAAGCCCAAAGCCCTTGAAAAAATTGTTGTAAAGGAAGTAATATTAACTTTTTAGTTACATAAGATAAATTTTACGATCAATGGATATAAAAATACCCAATTAAATAATTATTGCAAAAAAATACGTGGTACAGTTTTGGATAGCGTTTCAAATTTCTTTTCAAAGGAGAAGAGTCTGTCGTAAAATATATGGATTTCATGAATCAAGTCATTAGCTGCCATTGAGCGCTTTTCATATAGCCGAGAGTAAATGAATGGATACTTTATTAAAGAGCTAAGTTACAATGCTTTTAGTACGAGTAAAAGCTAAAATGTTTAATAAAATCCAAAAATAGAAAACTTTCTTATATAAAATTTCTTATATAATATTTATCCTCCTGCTCTTATCCCACTCTAAGTGGGGTCAGCAGAACAATTTAACACGGTGGGCAGGGAGCGATCGTGGGCAGCGATGGCCTCCCTTTGCTCTGCGGAGGGGGCGGAGGGTGGTGGCGGAGCGGTTCCACGAACTGTTGTTCTGGATCCAATCTGCTGCTGGTGAGTCCAGGTGTTAGTGACTCGCCCAAGCACATCGTCTGCCGCCCTAACTGCAAACCTTCGGGTGTTCCGAACGGGGTACATCGGACGCCTGGCTTACAGGTCCCCGAGGCGGTCGGTGCATCTGGTGCTCCCGATGCACCGGTTAGCAGAGGGGGGGCTTCTCTTTCGAGGGGCCCCTACCTGGAGGTGTTTATTCTCTGGGATCAGAGCTGTCGGCGGGATGGGACAATATGTACAATGATACCCTGTCCTTGCCATCGGCAGCGTGGTGGAGCACACAGGTCGTTTTAGTCGGTGCGAGTCCGACATAACCGCCGCCTGTCCCCGTCGGGCGGCGGTACCCATAAGGGGTTTTTTCCTGTATAAAAAAAAAGAAAAAAACAGAACATAATTTGGCTTCGTATTTACCTTTCGCCTGTCTGACTTCAACTCTTAGTCATAACTCGGCAAGAAAAAGGGTGGTCTATTCTGGTCAACCAGATACCAAGCGGTGGGTCAATTAAATTGGTAAAAACTCCACTTGATTTAATTACGTATTATAATAAATAAGTTTTCTAGCCGTGTGGTATCCGGCTGAATAGAATAGACCACCTTCATGCCCGTCGTAAAATACCAAGCCGAATCATGTGACAATATGTTTATAACATGTTGTGCCGAACAAGAGATACCTACAGATCTTTTCAAGCGACTATATCCAAAAATCAATTTAAATACTTCATAGTAAATATTACTTGTCAGAAACACGCTGACAGTAAAACTGATTGAGATGGAATTACGAAAATCCCCAGTTTCGCTTACGGAGCAAATCCCCGGAGATTGGTGATGCTAAATTGAAACTATGTCAACGCGACTTCGTTGTTTGTAAAGCAAATTTATTCGCAGCTTTATCCATGTTGCGAAACGTCAAGCGTCAAATCAACCTTAAAGTATATGACATATACTTTAAGGTTATAGATATACGAGTACATTGTACTTGTATATCTATACTAATATATAAAGCTGAAGAGTTTGTTTGTTTCTTTGATTGTTGACTAAAAAATTGTAGAAGTTCTAAATAAAAGTCCGCGACAGTATATGAAATGAAAAAAGGACTGGTGATATCTGGATCAAATCCGGCGTATTTTCACTTCTTTAGTCCAACTGAGCTACTTTAACTTTGCAGGTGACAGCGTAACTAACCTTTGTTTTCTAATAGTGTACCAGTTTTTCAGTACCTGAAAACATAGATAAAATGACGATTTTTTTAACCTACCTAGATTAAAAAAATCACCGATGTATCATCGGTGAAACCTCATACAAACTAAGTTTCATAAAAACCGCTTCCCAAATACAGATTACATATATGTATCTACATAGACAAGATATGCTCATTTAGAGATTAAAGATAAACGCGAGAGTCTATCCGTCTGTCTATTTAAATACTGATGATACTTGGCTTAATTAAAGCTTATAAACATGGTAACATATATGATAAAAAAATCCTGTTTAAATTTCGGGAAGAGGGAAAAAAATATTGTATATGAGGATAATTAAATGCTTAAGTCTGCGGAAATGAATTCTAGTATTATTGTATTGAAACTGATATAACTGGTAACACTAAAGTATGATCAATAACGTGTATTTTTTACGAATATGCGCAATTAACTATCGGTTACACTGGGCGTAAACGTTCTACTCCAGTAACTGGTTAGGTTAAATGGTTGGACAGATCTGATATAAGCCGTTTATTTTTTTATACATATCTACTGTCAACTTAGCTAAAGAAGTATACAAATCAAATTTATTTGGCAAATAAATTGACAAATATCTTTAATATTTAAATGAGTTAATCTTGTATATATATTAAAAATCTCTGAAACGGTTCCTATGATTTTCCTGAAATTCAGCATGCAGGAGGTTTTGGGCGAGAAAAATCGATCTAGCTATGGTTAATTACAAAAAATCTATTTATCCCTGTTTTTGGGCATTAAAAAATACTCACCGTAGCTTATTCGGGGAACGGGTGGTCGCAGAAATGAAAATACCTAGGATCGAGCCCCACCTGACCTATTTTTTTTTACCTAAGTTTCTTTTTTATTTTGTAAAAAAATACCGAAAGGCTCGTTTACCCAGATATTTAATTATAATACTATAAAATTTTATACACTAAGTAAGAACTTCTGGCTGTTAAATTCAACGGTACCGTAAAGTGTGTGGGTCTGCTTATCAAACAAGAGTTAGTCATATAGCAACGGAAGGATGTAATCAAGCGTTTTTAAGCGCAACAGCATGGAATAATTGCGTGTTTTGTTTTATATTACTAGCATACCCAGCCCGCTTTGCTGGGCTTAATTTAGATGTATGTGGTAAAAAAAATGTTATTGATAGTCTAAACAAATGCTCTGATCGCCACCAAACTTTATAGGATTATACGCTGTGTCAATCTAAAGATTATTACAGAATGTCATTAAACTTTGTCTAGCCGTTTCTGAATCTATAAAATATAAAGAATTAACATGAAGAATCATAAAAATATAAAGAATTATAAAACGATTGGTGATGTATACAATAGACAAAGCAGGAACCTAAGCTTACATTTTTTAAGCTTACATTATTTGGACATAAGCTTGTGGCTCCTGCTTTGCGGCTTGCAAAAGTACGTAATTCGTTTGTGAGTTTTAGTATAAGATTCTATAATAAAATTCCGCAATCATTTTAGCTTTGCCATTACAGCAGGTTAATAACACTGTTAAAAAGTGGCTGATACAGAAAGCCTACTATACTCTTGAAGATTATTTAGAAGATAAGAATGTGTGGATATAGCTCTCTTTGAACCTGTACAAGACAGTAACGACATAATGTAAATAGTATTAAAAATTATATTTTTAAAAGAGCAACCGCCGAGTTTCTTGCTGGCTCTTCTCGGTAGGAACAGCTTTCCGAACCAGCAGTAGAGTTGACGATTCAAAAGCACTTGTTTACAAGTTTATTTGAATAAAGTATATTTTGAATTGAATTAGAATTGAATTATAAGAAACATACATACTTTCAATTTTAAGCAGATTCAGCCACGAGATGTAGTTCAAACGGTTGTCGCTTCACCTCTCAATATTATGCAATATTTTATTATATAATATGTACTATATAATTATTATAAAATTATAAAAAGATTAGCGATGTATATAATAGACAGAGTAGGAGGAACCGATATAAGTTTGCAGCTTCTGCTTTGCGGCTTGCAAAAGTACGTAAGTCATTTGTGGGTTTTGGTATAAGATTCTATAGTAAAATTCCGCACTTAATTTTAGCTTCGTCATTAAATTACTGTATAATTTAAAAATTAAAAGATAATACAGAAAGTCTACAATACTATTGATGATTATTTCGATGATAAGAATGCGTGACATAGCTACTCTTCTACCCTGTACAAGACAGTACTGACTATATTTAACTAGTGATAAGAATTATACTTTTAAAAGAGCAAGTCGAGTTTCTTGCTGGCTTTTCTCGGTAGAAACAGCTTTCTGAACCAGCAGTAGAGTTGACAATTTAAACGCACTTGTATATAAGTTTACTTGAATAAAGAAAATTTAGAATTTCAATTTGAATTTGAATAACTTCCTTGAACTCATGCGAAAGATCTTTACTTTCTATAAAATAGTTTCTATAGTCTATAAAACTAACTACAATTTATTTTAGACGCTGTAAATGGCATGTCGAATAACAATTTCTTTTTATTTACATAATAAGTCCGAAATCGCTTTTAGACTTTTTGTAAATAGAACATCTTTCATCTTTAAATATTTCATGTTTAAGTTATGTAAAAAATAGAGTAAATAACAAAGTCACCTTTATAACTACCACTTTGAAATTTAACAACGAAATGGCTGCGAGGCTTAATTTGCTTGGGATAAATAAATAATTTTCGTTGAAAAATTGTTCTTTTTACGTAAAGCGTTTATAAACATAACTTCAAACTCATTTGTCTTCAGTAAACGAGTTTGTATTAAGTTGCTGCGTATTAAAATAGTATACTTTAAAGTTCGGTTACAATGTAATTGTTGTTGTATTTCTACATATGTATGTGGCTAGTTAGAGTTTGTTTTTCATTTATATTTTATTTATTACGCCCACAACTTACATACTAAAATCTAAATATAAATAAATAAATAAATATATGGGACACTTATACAGACGGTCGTCCGTCCCCAAAGTAAGTAACTTAATACTTGTGTTATGGGTAAAAGACAACCGGTGAATATATACATATATATTTTTAAATACATACTTAAATACAAATATACACCCAGACTCGAAGTATCAACAAATTGTTTATAGAAAATGTTAGCCCTCGGAATCGAACCCGCGACCCGCGGAGCTGAAGGCAGGCTTACTACTCACTGCGCCAATAGGCCAAGCAAACTAAAATTTAAAGTTAACCAAATACTTCAATAAACAAAGAAAGATTACAATTCCTATAAGCTATAATAAAATATAATAAAAAAACCTTTTATTAATAAATTAAAAATTAGTAGTAAAAGTAGTAAAGTAATTCACGAGAATACTGATGAGTCTTTAGTAATATTTAAAATCGAATCAATTTTTTTTAACTTAAAACTTTTAATAGTGTAAACAATTCAATTAAATTTTTCACGCAGTATGAAGACTAGAACTGATCGAGACTGAAGAATGTCGGTTGATGACCTCACTTGAGTCAGATGTCAGCTGCTCGGCCTTTGAAGCACTGCTTGCACCCTGTCGACACTGTGGCACCAACTAGTGACGTGATCGCAATATATCGATTTTACCAGTTGGCCGAGCCTTACTCGGTAATTTTTTACAAAATAAAAAAAGGTACTACAAAAAAATAAGTAGGGCGGGCTCGATCCTAGGTAGTTTCATTTCGCGCGTTTCCCGTTTCCCGAATAAGCTACGCCGACTTGACATTTCACGGCGAAAATTGTGTTGTATATATTCAATAAATTAAAAGTAAACTTTTGTTTTTGTTATGCCCAAAAAGAAGGATAAAACGAATTTGTTTTTAAATAAAACCTAGCCAGATCCATTTTTTTATTAATATATATTAATATATATTAATATATATATATATATATATATATATATATATATATATATATATATATATATATATATATATATATATATATGTGTGTGCGTGTGTGTGTGTGTGTGTGTGTGTGTATACATACAAGATTAACTCATAAGTGAAGAAGTAGTAAGCATAATTTTAAAAAAATAGGGCTACTTTTACAGACTTTGCGATTTTGTCGTGGAGTCTATCTCCTAACCATGCTTCGATTAAATGTGTGCAGTACTTGTGTATTGTTTGCATGTATCAGGTATGAGAACGAACAGTTTACTCTACATTTAGCATTACTTATATCTTATATCCTATATGAAATCTTACTTTGGCAGTGGATGTTCATAAGTTCAAAGAGATGAAGCAGAACTGTTGTACTTTTAGCTACTAAAATGCTGTCATTAAAATATCTACCGCATTTACACGACATCCTATATTTCATTTATATCGACATCGTAAAAGAACACTGGTCCTCCCTTATTTAGTAACCGCCTTCATCTCCCGCTATAAATGACCAGATAGGAGCTGAATGACTGCTTTGTAGTGTATATTGCCTGGTTTATCGATTATACACATGTAATATAACCACTTCGATACAAAAATGTTGCCTAAGCAACGCAGTTCAGATTATGTTCTTGTCAATAGTAAATGTTGTGTCATTAAACTTTATATCAACTGATGTGAAATGACTAGTTTTAATGAACTCAGGTATATCAATTATGTGTATAAAACAAGCTGTATACATTAAAGGCACTATTACATTAGAAATTCACATAAAAGGTACTCGGGGGATGTAAATAATAAGCTAATTTGTACGCGAATGGATACTTTCATGTTTAAATTCTCACAGAACGTGATAATATTATTTTAGTATCAGTTAAAGATATTTCAGAACTCCTTAAGTAATAATTGTAATACAAAGTAACCTATTTATAATATATTGTTTTTTTTTTATTGAGACCGCGCTTGTTTTGTGTATGTAACGCTTTTCTGGCGAACCTTTTTTGTTTTGAATTAACATCATAGTGACATCATATAATATATTAGGCTCGTCGTCCATAAATAGTTCGTCATAGTTTTTAAGTTGTATCACGCTATACGATCCATTTAAAGCCTGTTCAATGAACATGTATTGTATAAGTAATATCTTTACATAAAGTAATATAATATAAAAGTTGATGACGAACACTGTCATGCATGAAATCAAAAAATCTCAGAAATATGTGAGTATATCTTTGAGAGTTTATCTTTTTGCGCAAGCATTTGTGTATATGTATTCAAGGTGGTTTTGTGTGTGTGTGTTGTTGTGCTTGCATGTGAGTGTGCTTTAATATTATAGCTCAATTTTTTCTTTTTTTCACTCTAGCGTATTGTAGAATTTAAATAATAGTTACTCTCTTGTACTTTATATAAGATTTACAAAAATAGCCGGCACTTCTAATGTAGATTCGATTCCTTTATTCCGTTTACGTAAATTCAATTAGGTGTAAGAGTAAATAAGTAGTCCTAAGCAAATATTTTGTTTAAACACTACTTCTAGCAAGTTTCTGTAACTTAATTTGTGAATGTAGACTAAAGTCTGGCAAGTTTACTGGCAATGATTATTAATCGTTTCGGCATTCAAACGGTGGTTTCGGTGTTATTTAATTACTGTTATTTAATTATTGTTTGTTTGTATTATATATATCACTACATATTATAAAACAAAGTCCATATTTCCGTATGTACGTATAAAACTTTAAAACTACGCAACCGATTTTGATGCGGTTTTTTTAATAGATAGAGTGATTCCAGAGGAAGGTTTGTACGTATAATAACATTCAATACGAAGTAGAGAAATACTGTAATTTTTGAGGTTTCTGTAAATAATTACATTTTTTTCCGCTTACATTGCAAACGCATGCTAAACCCTACGAGATTTATCAAAATGATGTACTAAGTATTTGTACACCTTAAAAAGGTCTACAGAAAAGTCCGCGATAGTATATATCTATCTCTTATGGATAACCCACAATAGCAGTTTTTTTCATTTACTTTTTACGAAAAATGATGCCTTATGTTCAAAGCAATTTTTATACAATACAGCATTAATCCTTATCCAAGTGAGTACCTTAAATAAATTGTTGATTTAATATAGATCAATATTGCCGTTTACAGCATGTAATTTAAGTGAACATTTTCGGAGATATTACAGATTTAAAGCCCGCGAGGAGGCCGCGCTTCGACCTATGACACTTCGACTTTAACAGCTATGTCGCTCTTTCAAGAGTTTGTTTAAAGACATTCTGTAATTAATTGTAAAAATAAAATACATAGGGAAAATGTAAAAGTAAATAAGTAAAAATGGACTATATGAATTTAGATATTCCAAAGATAGCAGGAAATCTTCTTGGTATAGGGAAAGGAAATTGTTTTTCTCCAAATCTAACGCGTGCGGGCCACGGGCAGTAATGAATAAATCAAAACTACTCGATCGATTTTAATCTTTTTTTTACACTGACTGACATGGGATATATATTTTATATCCGTGCGAAGCAGGGGCAGGCCGCTAGTATATATATATATTATATATATATATATATATATATATATATATATATTTATTTATTTATTTATATATTATATATATATATATATATATATATATATATATATATATATATATATATATATATATATATATATATATATATATATATATATATATATATATATATATATATATATATATATATATTGAAATAAATGCGAATAAATAAATAAATGCGGTTCATTTGTTGTTTACGCAGAGTTTATTGGGTTCATACAATTATATTATATTGAGCGCTATATAATTTATTAAAATAATAATAAAAGTAACTTTCGTCAGCCGTATGGTATCCGGCTGTTTAGAATAGACTGTGTAGAAATGAGGGTCATTTCTTACCGGGGTGTCGTAAAATACGACTAAGGTGAGTTGATGTCAGGCAGGCGGCCGTTCGTAAAATACGTAGCCAAATCATGTGACTATATGTTTATAACATATTTTGTCGACCCCACTTAGAGTGGGATAAGGGCAGGAAAGAATAAAAGGAATTTTCGCACTTACTATAATTTTGTAAGACGCGGTAACTTACTAAAATAGGGATATGAACGTGACATTGTTTGTTCGAACCACTCAACACAAGAGGGGTCATTGTTCTCTCTAATAGGCTTTCCGCGGCTCTACTTTTTACCTGACATCGCATAATGTTTACGTTACATACGAACGACATGACGTATGACGTGCAATCAGTAAAATACGACCAGTTGTTGTGAGCCAACAACACTAATAAGAATCACGTAGATTACGAAGAATTAGTGTATTAGGCTACTTAAAACGTTTTTGGGATAGTGTGATAAAATCGGGTTATATCGCAATTGAGGACCTCCGTGCACCTGATTCTGAGAATAGAGCATACCTGATGACGTTAAGTTTTCAAGCTTTCATGTATGCTAAGGTCCAAGGTTTGTTCACACTATTAAAATCCACGAAGTAAGAATATGCACTTATGAGTAAAAAATCATTTCAATCTTTTGTTATAAAAAAACTCTTACTTGGTATCTTGGAAAATTAACATAGAACTCCGTTAGTTAGTGACTTAACTCGTCTTTTGCTTTTAGGGCTTGAACGGGATGCAGTGACTGACAAATAAAAGTCCGAATATGAAATAGTGAAGTACAAAAATCCTAGATAGTGTTCAGTTATTCACGAGCTTTTGAATAGAGTATCAAGATATATAAGGTATATATGAACCTCTGTGTTCTATATTATGTACCCCTTTTCCGTGATTTCCCCCGAGGTACGAGAATGTTAGAATTTCTCTGAGTTTAAGTAACACAGTAGGAGTTGGATTTTTGAACAATGATTTCGCCAAATTTGTCGACATGGCGATTAATGAATTCTTACAGAAGTAAGCTACTGCGCGTGACTTCTTCTGTCTGACACTGTTAAAAATTATACGCTATTTGTTTCGAACGTTGAACAAGATTCAACTATGGACAAACTTGATTCGAACTTGTGTTGCTTGAAGCTTTTGTGGTGCTCCATCCACTTAGATGAGATTATACCAATACTGCATCTTGGGGTGCGGTGTTCCTTAAACGTATGTATCGCAGATAAAGTCACTCGCTATATAATGAGATGATTTTTCTAAAGCTCGCTTCTGCCGTGTGGTACCCGGCTGAGTAGAATAGTACCACCCCCTTTTCTTACCGAGGTGTCGTAAAAGGCGACTAAGGTAAGTTGACCCGCCGTGTGGTATCCGGCTGAGTAGAATAGACCAACCTCATTTCTTACCGAGGTGTCGTAAAAGGCGACTAAGGTAAGATGACCCACCGTGTGGTATCCGGTTTAGTAGAATAGACCACCCTCTTTCTTACCGAGGTGTCATGAAATACGACAGAGGTAAGTTGACGTCAGGCAGGCGGCCGGTCGTAAAAACGCAGCCAAATCATGTTACAGCATGTTTATAACATGTTGTGCCGACCCCACTTAGAGTGGGATAAGGGCAGGAAGATGATGATTTTTAAAGCTCGCTTGCCTAATTTTCTATTACTTCTGCTAGAGGCACTGAGCTTTCTTACACTGAAACTTATAGTCAGCGAATAATATTCAAATCTATAAGTCACACTTCATCAACAACATTTTATTTGTCCATTAGGGAAAATGAGAAATCACTCAATGATATCGTTGATCGAGTCACTGAATCAAAAAAGTAACATAAATTTGGGCATGGACCTATGATCTCTAAGGTATTACAGAGTCTTGTCTGACATAAGGTTCAAGTAGTATACAGTAATGCAGAATGCCAAATATTGCTACTTAGTAAAGTTACAGATAAATATAAATATATGGGACACTTGCACACGGTCGTCCGTCCCCAAAGTAAGTAACTTAATACTTGTGCTATGGTAGACAGACAACTGGTGAATATATATTTTAAATACATACTTAAATACAACTATACACCCAGACTCAAAGGCCAACAAATTCATTACAGAAAATGTTGGCCCTCGGCGGGAATCGAACCCGCAACCCGCGGAGCTGAAGGCAGGATTACTACCCACTGCGCCAACGGGCCAGTCTAATAGTAAGTCCACTGTGCTTATATTAATAACTTCTTAAATAGCTTAAATTCTTTAATAGTTGTACCATGTATACGTTTCTTGGTTAGTATGGTTAGTAAGAATTTCTAAGACAGGCAACCAATCTGTACTGGAGCTAATAGGCTCATATTATGCCTTTAGTTTTTATATAACTAGCTGTTCAGTACTTCAATTGCACATTCTGCGGTTGGCAGTAAATTCTGCCACTGAGCCAATGGGATTGCTCGGTGGTACCGTATTGGTGGGTTTTCTGCCGAGAGCGCCACTTGTACCACGGACGCACGACCTTTAGTCGTCTTTTGACCGCTGACCTGTCTGACCGCCATAGCAGTTGTCCGTGTACGTTTAAAAAACTGTGTGGTACCGTGTGCCCGCTCACCTAACTGAATCCCGTAGTGACCAGTGATATATCTAGTGCGTGATATACCTGCCAATTTCGGGAGCTGGACGTTCCAGAGGAACGGTGAGTAGTTTTTACTTGTCAAGCGCGGATACTGTGTAATTTGGGGTTCACTGGACACATCATTTTTAAAACCAGCGCAATCATATTAAGGTCCTTCGAATCCAACAGACCATTTTCTGGCCTTCGAGCCGATCGTAAATTTTTATTAAAAATATATATATCGTATATATACATTTTGCTATTGTTCTATAATTATATAAGTAATAATATTTCTCCCATACAATTGTTATTATACGTATTTTATATATTCTATCTTATATATTTCTTATTGTGTATAATTCGTAATTATTGCATAATAATTTACAGCGGTTGCATATTGTCATTGTTATAGTGTCAAAATGGCGGAACCGACTCGTACCGAAAAGATAGAATTTAAACTAAAAACGTTGAAATTTAAAAAAGAATATTTATTCTCTAAAGTACAAAAATTGTATGATTATTCCGCAACAATTAAAACGGATTTAAATAAAAAGCATAGTTTCTTGGCACAGTTTTCCGAATTAGAAAGTGTTCGTACGAAATTCGAAAATACCGTTATGGAAATTTTCGAGTTAGAAATGCAAATAAATCCGGGGTTAAAATTATCGACGTCACAATTAGATGCATTCGAAACTTTATACGAAGAATGTAGAATAGCGGCGCGTAAATATCAGTCCGAGCAAACTACCTCCAATGTGGCGGCGCAACAAAATAAAAACGAGCAAGTGAGACCGTCGCTGCCAAAGTTAACGTTATTTGAATTTGACGGACAAATAGAAAATTGGACTACCTTTTACGACACGTTTACTTCGTTAGTACATAGCCGAGACTTTGCGGAAATTGATAAATTTCATTATTTATTATCGTGTGTCAAAGGTCCCGCACTTAATATAGTGAAAAAATTACCGATCACGGCGGCTAATTACATGTTAGTTTGGCAAAGCCTAGTCGATAAATACCAAGACCCTAGAGCGCTTGCGGGAAGATATCTCGATAAAATGCTTAATTTTATACCGATAAATCGGGATACTTCGCAGAATCTAACATTGTTTATAGAAACTTTCGATCAATCGTTAAAAGCGATTCAAGCGTTAAAAATAAATGAGCTTGACGATTATTTATTTTGTCATTTAGCGTTAAGAGGCCTTGACCCTCATACTAGAAAATTGTTTGAGGAAAGTCGGGATCAAAAAACTATACCAAAATTTTGTGAACTAATAGATTTTGTCAATAAACAAATTAAAGTATTGGAACACACTTTTCCTTCAACATTTGTAATTTCACAAAATAAATCAAAACAAACTAATTATGGTAATAGAACAAATCATCAAAATAGTTCGCGACAACCGATAACGAAAACCGTCCTTACAACTGCTCGTAGCATATCAAAAAGTGAGGATAACTTTAATAAAAATAAGTTAATATGTCCACACTGTAACGAAAATCATATGATTTATCGATGTGAACATTTTCGTAAAATGTCCGTCGATAATAGAATTGACCGTGTCAACTCTCTTAAATTATGTTCGAATTGTTTAAAATCGAATCATGGATCGTCGGCTTGTAAAAGCATGATCACCTGTGGGGTGTGTGCATTACCGCACCATTATCTATTGCATAAAGATAAGGAGCGCGGGAGTTTCGAGCGCACATCGGCCGTGCCGACTAGCGAACCCGTGCCATCCTCGTCGCACGCGCAACAAGCGCTAGTGTCGTCTCGCTCCGTGAGTGACAGTGCATCGACACAGGCGGCACTGTATGCCGTTGATGACAAACAGTACGGCGTTGTGTTAGGAACGGCGCGAACTCATGTACGCGATGTAACCGGACAGTTTCAAGATTGCCGTGCAGTCATTGATTCAGGGGCTCAGAGCTCTTTTATTACAGCGGAATGCGCTCAACGTTTGGGATTACCGCGAAAGAAATGTCCGTTTACAATCTCCGGCCTTGGTGGCGAGTATATTAAAAATCAAGGCATAATAAATTGCGCGATTAAGCCGCGTCATATCGACGGCCCTATATTTACGTTAAATATGGTCGTCGTCTCTAAGGTGTCATCTGAGATGCCAAATATTAATTTTCCTGCGAACGTTATCCAGGAATATGAACAATTTAGTTTAGCCGATCCGTCGTATTATAAGCGGTCGCGCGTAGATATTTTATTAGGTAACGATATCGTGTCGGATCTTATAAAAGATAAGCCGTTATTTATTAAAGCGGATATTCCGAGCGTTATCGATACTGTTTTTGGCCACGTAATTAGTGGGAAATTATGTCCTAATGGGGATTCGTATTTTTCCCAAAATTTTCATTTCTCGGTCGCGACGGAGGATGAACAGTCTCTGGACCGCACCTTACGTTCCTTTTGGGAAACGGAAGAAATAAATTATCCGCCCCCAATCAATCCGTTAGATCAATTAGCGGAAGATATTTTTGTGAAAGAACACACTCGCGACTCGAACGGCCGCTACGTCGTCCCGCTTCCGCTCGCCCCCGGCCACCCGTCTCTCGGGGAGTCGAGGACGGCGGCCGAGCGGCGCTTGCTATACACGGAACGCAAGCTCGCGCGGACACCTGTACTGCAACAGGCGTACGGTGATTTTATGCGCGAATATGAAGCGCTCGATCACATGGAACTTTATTCCGGTGCGGAGCAGAGTAAATATATAATACCGCATCACAGCATTACGCGGCCCAGCAGTACGTCAACTCCGTTACGCGTTGTTTTCGACGCATCTGCTAAAACTAGCAACAATATTTCGCTTAACGATATATTGTTAACTGGCCCGAAACTGTATCGCGATATTGCTGCAATCATTTTAAATTTCAGACTTTTCGAATATTGTCTAGTTTGCGATGTTTGTAAAATGTATCGTGCTATTCGTTTAAGAGAATCTGATAGACGTTATCAGCACATTTTGTATAGGGGTCACCCGAGTGACACGATAAAATTATACGAATTGAAAACCGTGACATACGGACTTAGTTGCTCCCCCTTTCTTGCGATTCGTACTTTAATACAGTTAGCGCGCGATGAAGAGGAACGTTTCCCCCTAGCGGCGCGGGTCGTACAGGAAGGAGTATATATGGACGACATATTATACTCATGTAACACCTATGAGGAGGCTTGCACGTTACAGGATCAACTTATAGGTATTTTTGCTAAGGGTACTGTTACACTTAAAAAATGGACGAGCAACAGCGCGGATCTATTAAGTCGCGTTCCCTCGGAATATAGGGAATGTCCGGTAACCTTTATGAAGGATGAGAATGAGTGCACAGTTAAAGTGTTAGGCTTAACCTGGACTCCACTGACTGATAGTTTTTTATTTTCTATTAATAAAACAGACCCTACTCGTACCAAGCGGTCCGTTTTGAAACTGTTAGCGTCGATTTATGACCCTGTCGGGTTTATAGCTCCCTGTACCTTCGTAGCTAAACAAATCATGCAGGACTTATGGAAGTTGGGCCTAGGCTGGGACGAGCCACTCCCATCCGAAGTAGTTAATCGCTGGGCATCGTTTATTGAGGAATTGCCGCGTTTATCTGAAATTCCGATTGAGCGTCACATGCTATTGCCGGGGCAAACCGAATGCGAACTGGTCGGATTTTGCGATGCGTCATCCCGTGGGTACGCCGCTTGTGTGTATGTTGTGTCACGAGATGAACAACATAACGTTAAGGTTCGATTGTTAACCGCGAAATCAAAGGTCGCGCCGGTTAAGCCCATGACGATTCCACGTTTGGAATTGATGGGTGCTGTTCTACTCAGCAAACTTATAAGGTTTGTGTCGGAAAATATGACGCGTGTTAAAATTTCCCGCTTAACCGCTTTAACAGACTCGACCATTGTATTGGCGTGGCTTCAAACTGAGGCTTATAAATTAAAGACGTTTGTTTGTAACCGTGTTACACAAATAATTGAAACTATACCCTCACACCATTGGCGTCACGTTAATAGTGAGAATAACTTAGCCGACATTTGTTCACGTGGCGTATCGCCATCTCAGTTAGTCGCTGACAGTCGACAGTGGCTACTAGGTGCTGATTGGTTGTACCTCTCATACAACGAGTGGCCGACCTCCAGCGTTATTCTGGACACAGCAGCGAATCCGCCCGAATTGAAGACGTCCTACAATTTAGTGTCTGAAAGGCTCGATGTAACAATTACTAATAAAAAAGAATTTTGCGAAAGTATTTTTGATAGATTTTCATCGTACTCAAAATTACAAAGATGCTTCGCGTATATTTTGCGTTGGCGCAATAACAAAAATAAATTGATAGGGTCCGCTATTTTATCCACAGAGGAACTAAAAAGCGCTCAGGACTCACTTATTAAATTAGTGCAAGGTACTTATTTTGAGAAAGAGATTGATCGTTTGTCTAAAAACGTCAATTTTATTCCCTCACTTAAGAAATTATCACCTTTCATTTATTCGTGTGGTTTTCTCAGGGTAGGGGGTCGTATTTGCTACTCGGGACTACCATTTAATGCCAAACATCCACGCCTATTACCTAAAGGCAGTAGTTTTACAAAATCATTGATAGAATACTATCATATTAGCTCTTTAGCGATCGAAGAACTTCATACGGTTTTATACTACTACTTCATAGCAATTTTAAATTCTCGACCCTTATGTCCATTACCTGCTAGCGATAACCCTGACGACTTAAACGTTTTGACTGCGGGACACTTTCTAGTCGGAAAAAGCTTAACGGCCGTGCCGGAATACAATGTCGAAGAAGTGCCAATCAGTAGACTGTCACGTTGGCAGTATATTCAGAGGGTGTCGCAATTGTTTTGGAAACGATGGAGTCGAGAATATCTTAACACTTTGCAACAGCGAGCAAAGTGGTTTACGTCTACTCCTAATCTTAACGTAGGCGATTTAGTCATCATCAAAACTGACAATATGCCTCCTTGTAAATGGCCTTTAGGCCGTGTAGAAGTCCTACACCCTGGACCGGATGGCGTTGTTCGCTGTGTCACGCTATGCACTTGTAAAAGCAAGATGCAAAGACCAGTAAACAAGCTGAGTCCATTGCCTTATATCAATTAATACTCTCTTAATTATATCATTATCTATTTAACTTAATTTTATTATATCATTATATCTAGTGTAGGACTTATCTATTTATTTATGTTTATATTTTTCGCTACTACTGCTGTAGGAGAAACCATTATTATGGTTTCGGTAGGGGGTGTGTTCAGTACTTCAATTGCACATTCTGCGGTTGGCAGTAAATTCTGCCAATGAGCCAATGGGATTGCTCGGTGGTACCGTATTGGTGGGTTTTCTGCCGAGAGCGCCACTTGTACCACGGACGCACGACCTTTAGTCGTCTTTTGACCGCTGACCTGTCTGACCGCCATAGCAGTTGTCCGTGTACGTTTAAAAAACTGTGTGGTACCGTGTGCCCGCTCACCTAACTGAATCCCGTAGTGACCAGTGATATATCTAGTGCGTGATATACCTGCCAATTTCGGGAGCTGGACGTTCCAGAGGAACGGTGAGTAGTTTTTACTTGTCAAGCGCGGATACTGTGTAATTTGGGGTTCACTGGACACATCATTTTTAAAACCAGCGCAATCATATTAAGGTCCTTCGAATCCAACAGACCACTAGCTTTTACCCTCAACTTCATTTGCGTGAATTATTATGACAGGTTGATTGCGCTTTTCAATGTCATCCTATTCCTATAGAATAACCAGGATTTCTGTAGCCTATATGTTAACCCCGTGTATAAGGAATAATTTTGCCTAATTTCATTGATATTGGTTCAACGGATCATTAAAAGAGTAACAAACATACATCCATACTCCCAAACTTTCGCATTTATAATATTAATAGGATTTAATCGCATATACAGTGGAACATGCAACGCTTGTTAATAATGAAATGCTGGACACTAATTAATTTCGGTCGAGCGTAGAATTGACCCGGGCCAACCTCTGCAACATAAAAGATCGTAAGAGAAGAACGTAGTAAAAGATTTTAACCTTTCTTAATTGATATAAGGTTGAGATTCGAATACTAGTGCCGTTGAATTTACTATAATTAGATATAAAGAAGGATAACAATAGTTATTTAAATAAAAGTGAAATAAGGTCGCCGCATCCGGTGTCATTTGAAATACCCATGTAAAGCAGTTTCTCTTTTAGATAATGTCCAAAAATAACCCACTACCAATATATCTAGGGAAAAAAATAATCCTTCCTATCATCCTACTTACGTATCTTAATAACGTATTCATAGTAATACTTATAATAAACATGTAGTGAAATGTTTAAAAACATTGGAGATGCTTCTTGACATATTTTTGAGTTATATCATCAAGGCTTTTAATACAAAATTGTCATAGAGTTAATATCATAGAGTAGTGAAGTCAGTCTAAAATATACCTTCTTATATGAGCCTGTGTTTATCAGTCTCTCTTTTTTATATGTGACTAGCTGTGCCCTCGTGGATATGTGTTTTACAAAAATTTTCCCGAATTAAAGTTTTGGACATAAAATTAGTTATTGTGAGTTAACCATTAGAGATCAAGTCATGCTGTCTTAAATTTTTTTTGTATTTTTGTAGATCTAAAATTCTCTAGTACATTACTTTACTGTATCTCGGACGGTTTAAAGCTCACAGCAGGCGTGTTTTTAACAACACAGCAACCTCTTCGACACAATTATTATAAAACCGCAACGTATATTTTACCTAAATCGTCCGGAAAAATTTCACTACCTTTTAGTAAAACCATACAGACAGACAGGTTCTGGTGACTTTGTTTTATAATAAGTAAAGATTAGACAAAGAAAACGAGTTTAATTTTTCCTCTCATTACATATTGTGACACCCTCGCTTACACGCCTACCTATAGCTCCCCTAATCTAGTATAAAAACTGTATGGAATTTATACCTCTTATTTATTTGAAAATTATTAAAATATATGTATTTTATAAGCCGAATCAAGTGCCGTAATGAAGTCTGTTTCAGGGTTCGCGGATGGAGTGGCTACTTAATATAACTGCCGCACGTGTGTATCAGATAATATAGAATAAAATTTACATATGTATATTGACGTGACAACGTCTAAAATTAGGTTGTGGCTTGGAGTCCCTCATGAAAAAGTGTAACGCCCGCTCACGTCTGTTACGATGAGTCACCGAACGAAAGAGAGGCCCGCCGGACTTGCGAATGCCTTGCGCCTCCTTCCCACTCAAACATGGTGGTTCATTTTAAGTTAAGTTTAAGTTTACATGTACAATGTTTTAGTAAACAAAATATATTTTGCAAGTATATGCAATTTTTCATTGCATATACGTGCAATAACAAATGTACAAGTTATATCCATCTTAAATTACTTACACGCTAGGACTATACAAATCATGCCCACGTGGAATGGTTCCAAGAATGCTGGCAGCGTTATTATACGTAATTTATACGTATATAATATAGTACCTGGGTGAGTGTAAGAAAAATAAAAAAATAATAGGGCAGATGAGGCTCGATCCTAGGATTTTCATCTCTCTAGACCGCCCGTTCCCCAAATGAACTACCATGACTTTACGTTTGACGGCGAAAAATTGTGATTATATTCAACGTAAATTTAAATAAAAAATTTTATCCCGAAAACTGGGATAAAACGACATTTAAAAAAAAAAAACTTATCTCGATCGATTTTTCTCCCCCAAAACCCCCAACATGTTGAATTTAAGGAAAATCATTGGAGCCGTTTCCGAGATTCCGAAAATATATATATACATACAAGATTAACTCATTTAAATATTAAAGATATACTAGATCTATATGATATATACTAGATAGGGTATCAAATTTTTCCGATAATTCATTCCCTAAAATCAATCATGACAAACGGGCGATAAATGACTCCGCGCCCGTGACCTTTACTCTTCATATATCACTTTGGCTTTCGTGAGAGATTTATATCACCCTAAGATGGATTGCCAGGTTGAGCCTAATAGTGTGATATTTATAAACCGGATGAAGTATTATTTATAGATCTACTTCATAATATTTACTTAGTAGATCTCCGCAGTGTGGTATCTGGCTAAGTAGAATAGACCACTTTCACCTCTTACTGACGTCTTGTAAAAGGCGACTAAGGTAATTGACCCACCGTGTGGTATCTGGTTGAGTAGAATAGACAACCCTCTTTCTTACCGAGGTGTCGTATAATACTGATTTAAGTTGATGTCAGGCAGGCAGCCTGTCGTAAAATACGTAGCCAAATGTGAAAACATGTTTATAACATGTTTTGATGACCCAACTTGGATTGGGATAAGGGCAGGAGGATGATAATTTGCTTAGTAGATCTATACACTTATCATTTAGAAAGAATTATCGAATAAAAATTGAAAATATTACTAAGTCAGATTTCTTTTTCAAAGACCCCACGGGTCACGGGTTTGATTCCCGCCGGGGTCCAATTTTTCTATAAACAATTTGTTGGTTTTCGAATATAGGTGTATTTACGTGTTTATTTAAAACTATATAGGTATGTATGTCTATACTTAACAGTTGTCTGCCATTCATAACGGAGTATCTTTATCTTTATATTTAAATGAGTTAATCTTGTATATATATATCTCTTCTCTTCCACCGTTGCGCACAGAGAACAATGCTCTGGCTCATACAGAAAAGGAGAAAGCCGATCTTTTGGGGAATTTATTTGCCTCGAACTCGACTATGGATGACCAAGGACTTCTGCCACCTGTTATCCCACGGTGTCAAAGCTCAATGCCAGACATTAAGTTCAGCCAAAAAGCTGTTCGGCGAGTTCTGTTGTCTTTGGATATCCATAAGTCGAGTGGGCCAGACGGTATCTCTCCAATTGTGCTCCGAATGTGTGCTCCTGAGCTAACTCCTGTGCTGACGCGTCTATTTCGGCTCTCCTACTCAAAAGGCATAGTCCCGGATACATGGAAGTCAGCCATTATCCATCCGATCCCTAAAAAAGGCAATGCTTCAGATCCGGCTAACTACAGGCCTATTGCCATTACCTCCCTCATCTCCAAAGTTATGGAGATGATTATCAATCAACAACTTTTGTCATACCTTGAGGATCATGAGTTGATCAACGACCGTCAATACGGTTTTCGACACGGTCGATCGGCTGGTGATCTTCTGGTCTTCCTGACTCACCGTTGGGCAGCGGCAATTGATAGCAAGGGAGAAGGTCTTGCAGTTAGTCTGGATATGGCGAAAGCCTTTGATCGTGTGTGGCATAGGGCGCTTCTTTCGAAGCTACCTTCTTATGGGCTTCCAGAGAGTCTGCGCTTTTGGATCTCCAGCTTTCTCACAGGCCGTAGCATACGTGTCGTTGTCGACGGATTCTGCTCGAATCCTAAGTCTGTGAATGCTGGCGTTCCCCAAGGTTGCGTGATATCCCCTACACTGTTTCTTCTGCATATCAATGACATGTTGGATGATCCTAACATTCACTGTTATGCAGATGACAGTACGGTGGATGCCACATACACCGGTAGTGCAGGACTCTCTTCGGAAAAAGTTGTTGAGTGCCGGAAAAATCTTGTGTCTTCTATTGAAGCCACCTTACAGAGGATCTCTGAATGGGGTAAATTAAATTTGGTTCAATTCAACCCCCAGAAGACACAAGTTTGCGCGTTAACTGCAAAAACAGCTCCATTTGTCGCGTCACCCTCTTTTGAGAAGACCGTCTTAAGTGATTCGAGTAGTATCGAAATACTGGGTCTCGACATTTCCAATAGCTGCAAGTATCGCGATCACCTGGAAAAGAAGGCTAAGTTGGCCTCCAAAAAATTGGGTGTTATCAATAGAGCCAGACAGTACTTCAAGCCGGTCCATAGACTAGCGCTGTATAAAGCACAAGTCCGGCCTCACATGGAGTACTGTTCTCATCTCTGGGCTGGTGCACCCCAATACCAACTTAAGCCATTCGATCGCATACAGCGCAGAGCAGCTCGTATTATTGGGGATAAGGCGGTTAGCAAACAACTGGACTGTTTGGCGATGCGTAGAAACGTATCATCACTATGCGTTTTCTACCGCATCTTCCACGGAGAGTGTTCCACCGAACTGCATGACCTGATTCCTGCCGCTAAATTCCATAACCGCACTGTACGTCACAGGTTAAAATACCATCCTCACCATCTGGATGCTTGGCGATCCACCACAGTGCGTTTTTCAAATAATTTTATTCCGCGCACCACCATTTTATGGAACGATCTTCCTTTGGCAGTGTTTCCAGATCGGTACGACATAAATACCTTCAAAAAACGTGTTTTCCACTTTTTTAAAGGACGGCAACGCACTCGCTCTGCGAGAGGTCGTGGGCGGCGGTGATTACTTTTAGATAAACCGCATGCTCGTTTGCCATCCTATACCATAAAAAAAAAAAAAAAATATATATATATATATATATTCTGAATCTCGAAAACGGCTGCAACGATTTTCCTGAAATTCAGCATGTAGGAAGTTTTCGGGGAGAAAAATTGATCTAGCTAGGTTTTATGTAAAAAAAATATTGTTTTATCCCTGATTTTGGGAATTAAAAAATACTAACATTTATATTGAATTGAATTTTCGCCATTAGCTGTCAAGTCGACGTAGCTTATTCAGGTAACGGGCAGCCTCGAGAAATGTGAATGCCAAGGATCGATCCCCAACTAAATAATTGTTTTTTCTTTTTTTTTAAGTTTTTTTTTTTTGCAAAAAATTACCGAGCGAAGCTCGGTCACCCAGATATTTAAGTTAATTTGGGGACGGAAAACCATGTGTCTAATTTGCCCCATTTACATATTTACTTATATACATAAATCGAAAAGATTATCCACAAGGCCTTACTAAACTAAAATCAAAGCGAATCGTTTGAATATCTTCGCCTTATAAAGCGGCAGCTTTTGCTTTTTAGCTATTTACAAAAAAAATACACTCTTGTTTATTTGTATATGCTAGATTGAAACTTTGCTTATACCAAGAAACTGAGCTAAACTTTTATGAATGTTTTGAATGTTTACATAATAAAGTGTTCAATTTTTATGATGTATTAAGTCATATAATTTTATAATGATTTATGTAATCTTCTACCGTCTAAAATGCTTATGGGTTAATACACTAGTGTATTGGAAAACTCATTTGTGAAAATTTTGGACGAATAGTTATTTTTTCAGTTTAGTCGTGACGTAACCGGCTAAGTAGAATAGTACCACCCTCATTTCTTATCAAGGTGTCGCAAAATACGACTGAGGTAAGTTGACGTCAGGCAGGCGGCCGGTCGTAAAAACGCAGCCAAATCATGTTACAACATGTTAATAACGTGTTGTGTGTTAGAGTGGGATAAGGGCAGGAGAATATATACAGTTATTTTTCAGTTATACAGTCCTGTCAAGTAGGATGAATATGTCAATATATATACACTTTGAGGGTAACTTTACATGAAACTTCTCGACATATTTTTGTCCAACCCTCACCGCCGAAATATAAAACCGTCCAATATCATTGCCTGTAATGACTTTGACTTCATTATTTGTACTTGAATAATTTATAGAATTAGGCGTTACTTTGAAGAGGTCTATCATACAAAACTATATACAATATTATTTTACAATAATCCGCGATAAACAAAATATATGTTATGCTAAATGTAGAGTGTACTATTCGTTCTCATAACTGATACATGCAGAATTTGTAAAAACGCATGCACTACCCGCCACTAATAACACAACAATACACAAGCACTGCACACATTCACCACCACAATCTCAACAACTGTTTCGCCCCGTAACCGAAGCATCGTTAGGAGATAGACTCCACGACCAAATGACAAAGCTTTTGCGATGCAAAGATGGCGGTGATAGCATACGTCTAGCTTTTAAAGTTAATCCACTTTAACCATTTTTATGGTTATCAAAATACCATATTACGGTTTTAATCTTTCCACGCGGGCGGAGCCGCTAGCGATTGCAAGTTTATGTTATAAATACTAGTAAAATACATTTAGTATTTTTTTTCTTTTAATCTATTAGGTAAGCTAAAATAAGGGGACGAAATGAAAATTATTGTTCTAAAGTTCATCAATACATATAATCCATTAAAAATTACTACAAACATTACGTATAGGACTATTTATTATACAGTTCTAATCACTTATTTTACTGAAGAATGCTTTCGAATGAAAGGATTCCGACGAAACAAGACTCTTGACCTTTGCTATACAAGTCTGAGTATTCTATTATTCAGTAAGTAATACATAACTAGAGAGAAACAAACAGGAATTTTTATTCTCACGGCATTTTATATTTATAATTCCATTAACTAAAGTAAAGCTTAATTTACGAAATTACGATCAAAAAGATCTGCACATGCTATAAAGTTAAATTTTTTAAGTTTATGCGAACAAAGTTGCCGGTACAACCAGTTTATACTAATATTATAAAGATGAAACATTTGTATCTTTGTTTGTAACACAAAAACTAGTGGACGTATTTCAAGAATTCTTTCACCATTGGAAAGCTGTATCTTTACTGAGCAACATAGGCTATATAACATTTTCAAAAAAATAGGGATAAAAATGTAATAAGGTGAAAAAAAATATAAATTAATCGCGGATGAAACCGCGAGATATTACTAATGTTAAATAAAGAGATGCAGCGATTTATGTCATATTTGGTATCGTGGTAACATACACACGACTAAACGTCATTCACAGAAACACTCTTGAATCTGGTGAATTTTCGGGAAAATTTACGTCACTGCATCTGAAATATTGTGGTAAATAGATGTGGCGGCATTTTTTATTTATCATCTATACTTATTATAAAACGAATTCTCCATAAGCTGTCTGTCTGTATGTGATCAATTTTCTTAATATCTTTTGAACGAATTTTTGTACGAATTTTACTAAAAGATAGTACAATTCCTCCGCAAGGTTTAGGTTAATATTATAACCAATTTTTACATTGAACTAAGGCGTAACAAACTATCAATAGAAAATCATCGTCCTTATCCCATGACTTGGCTTTGTATTTTACGACCAGCCGATGTCAACGTATCTTAGTCGTATTTAACCACACCTCGGTAAGAAATGAGAGCGATCTATTGTATTCAACCGGATACCACACGACGGGTCAACTTACCTTAGTCGCCTTTTACGACACCTCGATAAAAAATGAAGGTGGTCTATTCTACTCAGTCGCATTAACACGGCTTGAACTATCAATAGAAACTAACAAGAGCAAATTAATTTTCGTCCGAGAATATTTTGGTTTATATGATCTATTGTAGTTATAATAAACCCTTTTCATCAGATTGACCTTTACCATTGAACATTCAATGACATCTAAATACACAAACGTTTTTATTAAAGACGTAAAAAGATTCTCATCCCTGACCTACATCACATATGTCAAAGACAAATCTTCTCGTATATAATAAAATCCCTCGTTACATTTAAATTGAGTCTACATAAGAATTATCGTTTTCTGAATTTTTGTACGATATTAAAAAAGTCATTTGAAAGTTTGTGGCTAAATAAATTGTCTCTGACATCGTAGAAATTTTGTTATAGCCTTAAGTATAACTTTGTTATAAAGTGATGTAAAGGATGAATCAGTTGTTTTTTGTTTGGATTTTGCATTTTGTTTTGGACATATTTATAAAATGTCGAAATTATTTATAGAATATTAATTAATCTACTCCTAAAAAGTACGTTTGATACTTAAGAAAATCGTTGTGATGTAGTAAATAAACTAAAAAAAAAATTGTGCAAAATATAACAGTGTTTTTGAGATTTTTAGGGTCTAACTCTTTGTTATAATTAGAGATTAATAAAGAATTATTTAATAAATTGGAAAAAAGATAAAGTAGGAGCCTATTACTATGCTACTCTAGAGCAAAGTCCTCCTCTCTTTCGTGCAAAAGAACTGGAGTTTAGACCCACCATACTGCTCCTATACGGATTCACAGGTTACACATATCCAAGAATATCGCCATGCAAATGAAGGAATTCATTAAGTTTCCCTTTACGTTAAAAAAAAGGAAAACACATAGGCCTATACGGGGTTCGAACTCCTAGAGCCTCTCTATTATAGTCCTATATTTATAGTTTATAGTCTTTATTTATAGTAGTATTATAGTCCTATTATTATAGTCTATTAATTTCCTCTAAGTATAGTCACCATTCAAAAAAAGCTATCCAAAAAAGATTAAAAGTAGTCGAAAAAAAGAACAGAAACGCCAGTAATTGATTATTATACTCACAGTACTTGAATGTTTTAGCACGGACCGTAATTATATATTAATGAATTTATAATTAATTTAAAATAAATTGTTATAATATTATAATTAGCAAATACTTTTGTACAGTTTTAGCAGAGTTTTTAGACCGCAACAAAAGTTGAGTGGGGCTTCTTTTAGGCCACTGTACTAAGATGTTACTAGAGAAAAAATATAATATATATATATCTTTTTGTTCTTGAATTATATTACGTGTAGTGTATTGCATCTACGCATTTAGATATTGTTTATTATTTATACATAATGATGTTGTAATAACTATTCATCATCATCGTCATGGCCTTATCCCACTCTAAGTGGTATCGGCACAACATGTTACAAACATGTTGTCACATGATTTGGCTACGTATTTTACGACCAGCTGCCTGCCTGATATCAACTTACCATAGTCGTATTTTACGACACCTCGGTAAGAAAGAGGGTGGTCTATTCTTCTTAACCGGATACCAGACGGTGGGTCAATTTACCTTAGTCGCCTTTTACGACACCTCGGTAAGAAATGAGGGTGGTCTATTCTACTCAGCCGGACACCACACGGCGGGTCGACTTACCTTAGTCTCCTTTTACGACACCTCTGTAAGAAATGAGGGTGGTGCTATGCTATTCAGCCGGACACCACACGGCGTATATTAGCGATATACATATATACCTACTATATTTCAAAGGATCGACCGTTGATTACCTGAAATAAAAAAATGTAATTAAAGTAACCGGTAAACGGAACAGGAAAAATCCAGTGTAATAATAATGTAATGTAATTTGCGAATTAAAATGCGGTCATAAGTAGCGATGGACGCCATATTAATAGCTCCGTTCTGAGCGTATACTACATACGACTGTTAGATGCGCTTACGTCGTGTCATAGCATCGTGGAATCTGCATATTCAGCGACGTCTTCAGCCGACCAAGCTGTAATGTGGTAGGTCTTAACCTCAATTCTTTTCTGGATAAGAGAGACGATACCTTTCCCAGATGTAAGTATTTTTTTCTTATTCCTCTGATGATAAATTAACTTAAGTACACTGTATAATCCTTGATATGTAATGTAACGATCCACTGCGCAAATATATAAATCATCAAACAAGATGTGCGTGAATGGAGTCAAGTACATTTGGTTAAAGAACTAGCCTTGAGATATGAAATCATTGTAATAATAAAAAAATGATTTACAATTTCAATTAAGTATAATAGTTACATCATTCCTGAGTAGATAATAATGATTTTTATTTTTACTACATTAAGCGAAGAAAATAACACAAATTGAATTGAAAAAGATTATTTTTATCTTGTTGGTACACAGAAAGATAATTTGAAAGGGTTGGTTTTATGACTTTAATACATATTACAAAACGAAGTCTTCCTTGTGTCTGTCTGTCTGTTTTCTTTTTATACAGAGTAATTTTGACAAAATATCTCGTGTTACAAAATAGATAGTAAAAGTAACATTAGTCTAAATTTAATTAAAAATTAAGAATAATATAATTTTTTCTAGTTCTTTGACTTCGTTTAGAAAATGTTTGTTCATTTATATATTGTATTTTATATTTTAATTTGATCAGTCCTCAAAATATTACTTTACTGACTTCAAAATATTAAATTATCAACGCAGACTGAGTTCTTATATATGTATAAAATTGTAATGTCTATAGTTAATGCTTCTAATGAAACAATTAGGTACATTTAAGTCTGAAAACAAAAGACTGTTGACGTCAGTAAAAGCTTTCGTAGAATGAACTTTACAAGTAATTTTATACAAAATAATATTATTTAAGGTAACCTGGGATATTTTTTATATAATAATTATAGAATAGCATTTTAAATTAATAATGACTAATATAAGTTGAAACGCCGCCACCAACAGCACATTACACACACACACGCTACGACAATCTCTACGATCGTTTCGCCCCGTAACCGGAGCAGCATCAGGAGGATAGGCCTTTTGTGATACGTGTGGTGCCTGGTCCTGCATGTATAAGGCATGTGAACGTTAAGTGCTTCCTAAATTTAGCATAGGTAAGATAGCTTCTCTTAACAAACACGGATTATAGCAAAATTATTCTATCATAAATTCCGTACTATGGAATGCTGCAAATTAACGTCTGCTTTTTTAAATTATTTTTCGTCATTATTTGACCTCGTTTAATATACTTCTATCTTTATCTTTATACATTTATCGTGTTTTAGTTTCAAATAACAGTCTCCAGCTTATTAATTTAATAACGCAATTTGTACACGCCTCGAGAAAGTTGCAATCAAATGTCTATAATTACTGCCTAATTATAATCATAACCTACGCTTATTGCACCGTTTTATGAGCTTAAAAAAAATAATAATTGTTCGCTTAAAATAATTGTTCGGTATTCAATAAAAATTCTAAGTTAAACCTAATCCATGCACTTCAGTGTATAAAGATTTATTGTTTTAATAAAACAGCAAATTTATTTCACCGGAACTCTAATTAGCGTGGAAGAAAAACAAATTTATGTACATTGTTACTTTGTAACACACTGTAGTTAACTGGGGATTATTTGGTTAAGTTACTATGATTACTATTTCCTTGAAAATTTGTTAAAGATTATTTATATAGTTAGTTAACTCTTTAACGATGCTTCTGCGTTCATTCTACTAATGACTCTGTATAATCCGTTAGTGCTAACAGCATATTGTCAATTCGAAAAAGTTATGTAACACATTTCGCGCGACTAGTATTAAAGTGACCTAATTCAAAAAGTCAATTGTTTTGTCGCAAATTGCAATAAAGCGTAGCGTAAGAAAAGATTAGTTTTTAAATATTTCGTGGCGTGATGTTATAGATGGCAATGAAACGCGTATATGGAGCTTTAACAACCATAAAGGCGTTTAAAAATGTGGGAAAATCTTCCCGTGTCAAGAAATCTAATTATGTAAGTCAAGTACTCTATCTAATTACGTTCATTATGACACGCCTTATCTAATATTTACATCACAAATATTGATAATTAAGATATACACTACAATAAGAATCAACAATCATCGTATAAAAATGTGTTATGCATGAAAAAATCTTATTATGAATAAATTTATTGTTTTAATAGTACCATAATAATATATATTTTTTTAAAGTTAACAAATGATTTTATTAGACCAGGTTTAATATTAGCTTAAGCTATATGTTTAAACATAAAGATAAAAAAATATAGAAGTATTAGATATCGTTGTGTGCGTGCTATTTTGAAGTTAGTTGATTTACAAAGTAGCATTAAAGAAGAAAATTTACTCATAATTCAATTTTTCTCAGTAAACGGACCAAACGAGTTTTTGTAATAAAAGCATTGATATTGTTGTGTGTGCGCATCATGCAATAATAAGCACTTAAAGACTACGTGTGTGTGTGAGTACAAAGAGAATAAACAATTGTACAGAGCGTAACAAATTATATGATTATGTTATTGCTTCGTTATTATAACGATCATTACGTCGAAAAACAAACGTAACTGTGTCAAGAAACATATATTATTGGGTTAATCTCTAACTATTTGTGATTGACAAAGTTATGATTGCTTAATCCTTTAAGCGTGTAAAACTAACGTGTCCACAGCCCAAACCACCTAAGAATTGTCTATAAAACAGTTATAAAAAGGTAACGGCCAGTTGCTATCCCACAGCTGGTTATAGGTCTCCAATCTCCTTTTTGACTTCCCACGCTGTTCCACTTCGGATTAGTAGGTAACACATATTTCAAAGAACATTCTAGAGATATACAAGTTTCCTCACGATGCTATATTTAACCTTAAGCTGTGATAAATTACAAATATCAATTAGGCACATAAGTTTAAATAGAAAAACTCGTTTGTGGAATTGAACATCTAACCCCTCCAAAGAGACACATAGTCGATCTATTAACAGACTGTTAAATGAATTTTTCGCTGTTAAATTTTGCTGCATTTTGATACCTATTCTGAAACTGAATAAAAAGCTGCGATGTGTTTTAAAAATTTGAAAATTCATCGGATACGAAGCGGCAAAACAAAGTCGACAGAAATGAAAAAATATTTCAGTGTAGAGTAGTTATAAGTGCACAAGTTTTACATTGTATATATTTTGCGTGGCAGACAGTCGGTGTCAAAAAAGAATCAAAAAAGACATAAAAAAGAAAGAAGTTTGTAATTTTTTCAAATTCTATCATAGCATAGGATCGACTGAACAGTGAATTAAATTGATAGAGGCTAGTATACAGGGTTGTATGCTAGCCTCTGTATGTATCATAAGACATCAATTTTAATTCCAGTTAACTACATTCCTTAGCAGCCTAAATAAGAAAATTCAGTTAATTTAGCGAAGTATTTAAGGCACAGGAATTATTTTACGTTTTGAATAAGACATGACTTAGAAGAATGACCACACCTCATTCCATTCCATTTTGTATGTAATGCATAACCTTGACCGAGAGACTAAATACAAGTGCGAAGGAGACAAAACTTTAATGTTATTATTTTCTCATTTTTTTGAACAAGCTTCAAAAAAGATAGATCCCTATTAAACTATATTTATTTCCTTCAAAATACATTTTTTTAAAACGATATTTAACAAAAGTAATAATAAAATTATTTTGCTATAATCCGCGAAGAAGTAAAATAGAAAATATATATAATGCTAATGGACAATCGGTTATCATAAACGTATCCTGCATGTATTATAAAATAATTTTATTATTACTTTTGTATTATGGATCTCTGCAAAGTAACGCCTAATTCTATAAATTATATAAAAGATATTTAAGATGATTGAATTATGCCAAATTTATCTTATTCTGCATGGGTTGTGAATTTCTATTAAAACTGTATGCAATGATGTTACTAACGGTAAAAACCCTGACTGCTTTGCGGACTTCTGGAATGTGTGCTAACCAATCCATTGGAAATGCATGATGGCATTAAGCTCCAATTATTGTCGTAAAAAGGAAGAAAGGCTTTAGTGGGATATTTAAACCACTTCTTTACTTTTCTTCTATTATTATTATTTAAATTTTATTAAAAACAACTTTTCCCCACAAACATTTTGCGAGAATGAAAAAATCATAAAATGAAACAATGCGAAACTTTCAATGCAACTTGACTTTTAATTCCGCGCTGCCACTTGACCGGGCGTGACGTCGCAACGTCATTTCCGAGCACGGTGAACTTTTATAATAACCGATTTTCACCATGGAATACCCAACAATTCATACTTATTAATTAACCTATAAATTTGTATAATTTCTAAATTTAGGCGTTACTTTTATAATATCCATAATACAAAAGATATGACAACATTATTTTACTATAATCCGCGATTTGAAGTTAATTTATTTAATGCTCTACTTTGAGTGTTTTTACATAAATTATAAAAATACGTAAAAATATCTACTCATTGACCTTGTATAATACGGCAACGACGAAATTTAATAAGTTATTAAATTACATTTTGAAAAGTGCAACTGCCGAGTTTCTTGCTGGATCTTCTCGGTAATAGTAATTTACGGAATCAGCAGTAGAATTGACAATTTAGAAGCACTTGTCTACAAGTTTACTTGAGTAAAGGATATATTGAATTGAACACATTGTACGTGCAGGATGAATAAAAACACATGCATTACAAAGAACTCTTTCTTGGAGTAGCGTTCCAAAAATGTTAGAAATCAGTTGGAAAATAATAAAACCTCAAAATGATCACAAATCACTTATCAGTAGCTAATCTTCTAATGTACATTACGATATTAAACTTATTGCAAATTCGCTGATATTTGGCACAATATTACAAGACAATTTCATATAATTTAGTATAACAATTTAATATTACAATATAATATATTTTAGTAAATATCGAAGAAATATATTCGTTGCCATCTTATTTTTTTTTTAATTCTTTGTCTAAACAATTTCACCATATCTCTTTCCTCTTTAATAAGTAATAAGAATTATACTTAGATTTTGAAATAGAATAACTATTTAACTCAAAAGATTCATTATTTAAATGTTTAAGCGTAACTAAACTTGTAATTGAACTTTTATGATTATGATATTATTACGAAAATCGTGGTTCCTTAACGATGTTGTTTTCTTTACGCCTTTTTCCACTATATTTCAACACTATGTATGTCTTAACATGAGCAAGCCGAGGACGTTACAAACTCGATTAGTCTAAGCTTATGAGATACGCTCGTGTAGTCCCTTAAACTCAATCTTTAGAACGTTAGGAGTTGCTTAGAGACGGCTATAGGTATATGAAACAAGACAACAACTCGAGCGTTTTCTGTCAAAAATCATCGTCATCTGATGATGAGCAACCTCCGGCCCTTATCCCACTCTAAGTGGGGTCGACAAAACATCGATCGTTTTAATGAAGTTACGAATTTTGGCGAGTTATTTTATGGTATACGACCGGCCGCCTTCCTGACGTCAACTTACTTCAGTCACGATTACGACACCTTGGTAAGAAATAAGAGTGGTCTATTCTACTCAGATGGATACCACACAGCGTTTTCTTTCAAAAATATGGTAAATTATTTATATATTAACTAACTTGAAGTGATCAGTGAGAGAACTAAAGCTACGACATAGCCCAAAGGATTTACAAGCTTAAGTGGTAGTGGGCTGATCACATTTGTCACAGAACCAACATGCGCAGGAGTAGACGTGTTCTGGAGTGGAAAATCATGACCTGGCAAACATAGTGTAAGACGTCCTCCAGCTAGTTGGAGTAATGATATCTGCAAAGTGGTTGGTATCGATTGAAAACGAAGTTGAAAGAACGAAAGAAGAAATAAGCTGAATGGCGTTCTATGGGAAAGACCTACGTCCAACAGCGAGCAGAATCAGTTTGATGGTGATTTTAACAGACTAATTTTAGCCCGCCACTTTGTATACGTCCCACTAAATCCTCTGTCATCTATTAGTTTACTAAAAATCAAGTATATACTCAATTAATACACTTTTTTGCGTTCATCTATTGAACATTGAAAGTTATGCAACATTCTTGAATATAGCCCCAACGCCAACCAAATTTGCCTATAATTCAACCGCTTGCTTAAGACGGCATAGTGACTAAGTGGTTTACAAAACATCTTTACAGCAGGATGGCTATTGATAGACTTGCCCTTGACCACGATCTCACCTAAGAAGAAACTGTGTCATAAGGATCTTATTGATTTACGCATCCGTTTGTAAATGGGGTCGGATAGCCACACCTTGAATCGTTTTGACCGCTATGACTAGAATAAAATACCAAGTATCTTAAACCTGTAAGATAACCAGAAACTTTATCTTTCCGAACTTACTTGTAACGAGAAGCACAACTACTCAGTTTTTTCTGGATTCATTCGCTCATACATGGCTGGTATAATTGTTAAAGGCAATCGATTAATCTATATAATATATAAGTATTATTAAACTGTTGTTCCATTCCTCACGGCCGTTTAAAAGGCTCTATATATATTAAAACTTAAAGTACAAAACATTCGTTATGTTTGGTCCAATATGAGAAATATAAGATACTTTGATACCGTTATTGTTACAATATAAAATTTCTTATTCCACGTTCAATAAGGCATTATAAGCAGCTACTTTGGCTCAGTTTATTTATTTATTTGTATTTTTTCAAGTATAACCTACAGGACTTACAATCAAAACACAATAAAGTTTTTATACTCTTTTACTTAAGTAAATGTAATTAATTATATCTTTGTCAAAGGTAACATGTGCAATATTTAACTTTATTCTGGAACAATAAACGTTAAATACACAAATACAAATAAAACTATTCATAGCTAAATTTTTAAACAGTAATAAAAGTTTTATAAAATAGTGATCATTTAAAATTTCAAAAGCTATATTTAAAACAACCTTGAATATTGAAATGAATAAACAATTTCGTGTTATTCTGTCTGCTAGTATTTTTTACTTCGCAAATCCGTATTTTCGCATTCATTATATTTAATTAATAGAAATATATTAAGCTTCTATTCTAGTTCGTTTTAGTTTCCAGTTCATAAATTTGTAATTCATATATGAAATACGCGTTAATCTAACATTGGGTATTCAAGATTGAGAAGCAGTCAAAACTACATGTTGAAATCTCCATCTATTGAGTCGTCAACTTCACTGCTGGTTCGGAAAGCTGTTGCTATCGAGAAGAGCCAGCAAGAAACTCGGCGGTTGCTCTTTTAAAAATATAAATCTTATTACTAGTTATATTTAGCCCTAACTGTTTTGTGCAGGGTCAAATAGTAGCTATGTCCACGCATTCTTATCATCTAAGTAATTCTCAATAGTATAGTAGGCTTTTTGTATTAGTCTTTTATTCATAGTGTTTTTAAACTACTGTAATGTAACAAAGACATAACGTTCTGAAAGCGTAGTACAGTACAAATTGTGATGTGACTCAAATGGATGTTGAAAAGTAACAGAATTCTTTTTTGCTCACGGGGCAAAGTCGTTCTCTTTCCTCATGAATACAAGTATAACAGTCCTATATCACGCGCCCTAACCATTAAGCTATTACACCTAGGTTAATGAAGGCGAGTTAATGTTTCCTCCATGTATTGTCGCTTGAAACAATATTTTATACATGATTCCTCTCTGTAAGAACAAAATTACGAACCAGTGGTAGCTTCATTAATCATATTGATCCTTGACGATACCAAAGTCCTTGAAAGAGGTTATTTGAATACAGTTTATTTTGATTTCTATTTGAATATTCTGTGCGGACATGTTCTGCCTACATAGGATACTCTATATAAGAGATGCTCAGGCCACTTTTTGCTCCTTATCGAACTACGGCTCATGATAAGGCACGTGCAACCCATTCAATACCTCTGAATTATTAAAATTTTAGACAACCCAACGGTGTGAAAAAGAAGTAGCTGGAATTTTAAGTATTTACTTACATTTATAAAGCTTATTAAAGATGACTTATGAGTAAGGCGGTTGAATGATCATACCTTAGATAAATAAATCATGTTTTTAGAGATAATGAGCCAGAGCGACGTATTTATATTCTATGAACATTATGAAATCTGATAGACGATGAAACTTTAAATTACTTCGAGACGAATGAGTCCTATTTATCGACTGTAGAATAAGTTTAGACTGTAGTATATGCAGGCCAATGCAACGTTTTTTGAAGTAGTTTTTTTTATAGATTACTAAATGGAAGTAATCTACGTACATTTGATACGATGTGATAATATAGACTAAAACCGCAGTTAGGCTTAATTTAAACTCATATGAGTTGAAGCATGAAGAATGTGCTATATGACGCACGCATCCTTGTTCTATAGATGTAATCTTAGGAAAAGCTCGTTGGCGCAGGTGGCAAAGACCCTGACTTCAGCTCCGAGGGTAGCGGTCTCGATATCTATAGAGGGCCAACATTTTATTTGTACGTATTCTTCTTCTTTTTTAGAGTGACCAATATCATCCATAACACAAGTATTAAGTAAGTTACTGTGGAGACCGACGAACGCCGTGTGGTATCTGGCTGAATAGAATAGTACCACCCTCATTTCATACCGAGGTGTCGTATAAGCCGATAAGTTGACCCACTGTGTGGTAAAATACGATTATGGTAATTTTACGTCAGGCAGGCATCCAGTCGTAAAATACATAACCAAATCATCTGACATATGACTTCATAACATGTTGTGTCAACCCCACTTAGAGTGCTATAAAGGCAGGAGGATGATGATTATATATCATCAACTTTTGCCCTACCCCTACAATGTATAATGACATTGCTCTAGAAAAGTCCCTTTACTCAACATGATGATTGGAATATAGACCTATCAACGTACTTCATTCAATTACTCCCGTGTTCTCCATATTGCATATGCGTAAGTGGTCATTAATTGCGGTGCTCTTTTTAATTGAAAGCCCTATCACGACCAATGAGCATAAAAAACTGTAAAACTATGCTATTAAAAGTATCCAAGCTTCTTAAATCGTGTCAATTTTACGTATTCTATGTGATAATCAGTGAACTTTCTATTACAAGAATATGAATCATCGGTTAAAGAAATTTGTAATAAATTATAAGAACTTCTTATAAAGTATAATCCATCACTTAAATAAACTTTTACGCGTAAAGTTCTTATTTAATCTATGCCTATATTTTATGAAAAAAAGTGATGGCGATCCATCACATACTTTCCGAGGATTCCTCTACAAACTTATGGTCTGGATGAAGATGATATTTATCTATGAAACCGCCTCTTAGAATTACTAATTTTTCAATTAAGTTGCAACACTTACAGTTGCACTCTGATTTTAATACTATATTTATTATGGGTGTATTATTCAAATAGCCTGGATTTTAGACCTATATTAGACGACATATTTAGGGAAGTATGATGTACCAAGCAGTGTGATGTGAATCTCTATAGACGATCACGGGTTCAAACCAGGGCAGACGCCAATGAGGAAACCTGCATATCTCTAGAGAATCCTAGGGATATGTGAAACCTACCAATCTGCATTGAAGCAGCGTGGTAGGTTTTAGCTTCAATCCTTCTCCCCAAAAACGGAGAGGAGGCCTATGCCCAGCAGTGGAATAATGACAGACCGTTACTTACTCATCCTTACTTAATTATTACAAAATATTGGTGTTAGTAATTTAACATAGTCAATAATAAACAATACTCAGTGTATTGTGTAATCTGTAATCTGTACCGTGTAGTTTCCGGTTGAGTAGAATAGAGCACCCCCATTTCTGACCGAGGTGTCGTAAAAGGCGAATAAGGTAAGTTGACAGGCAGGCGGCCGGTAGTAAAATACCCTGCCAAATCATGTTTCAACATGTTTATAACACGTTCCGACCGCATTTACAGTGGGATAAGGATAGGAGAATGAATGATGAGTTTATTGCGTAATCTAACACATAACCTGAAAAGAGTTTATATAATTTTATTTTATGCGCGTGAAAACAGCTATAGACAAAAAATTCCACCACATCGTCCAACGGTTCTATTTCCTTATACCTCTCAATAAGAAAACAAGCAGGAGTAAATATATAAGGAGATGAATTGAATTGATTTACTATCTAGTATCTGGTTTGCAAATACAATCACGTTGTAATTGACCATATAAGGAAATCCTAGCTACCGTACAGAATAAGTTTCATAGACAGGTTTTGTTGCAAATCTCTATCAAAACTGAGTGATCAAACCGATGGGAGCTATTCGTCTTTACAGTTTATTTCTAACGTTATTTTGTACTTACTCGAGACAATACTTTAGACAGGCTTTAGGCTAATTTAAAACAAATACTTGTATATTATTTTAGTATTGAAATCTTTCTTGTTATTATATTTTTCTGTATATACGATGAAGAAATACGTGAACTAAATGATACTTTATGATTGCTATATAATTGAAATTATTCTTTAAGTACTTTAATATGATATTAAGCTATTAAGCTGTGATAGCCCAGCGGTATGACGACTCTCTACAGACGATCATGGGTTCAAACCCCGGTCTGGCACCAATGAGTTTTTCTATTTAATACTTATGTGTGTAATTAATAAATGCAATTTATTACATGCTTTTCAGTGAAGGAAGACAACGTGAGGAAATCTGAATATCCCTAGAGATTTCTGGGGATATGCGTAGCTTACCAATCCGCATTGGAGCAGCGTGGTAGGTGTTAGCTCCATCCTTCTCTCCGAAAACGGAGAGGGGAGGCTTATGACCAGCAGTGGGATAGTAACAGGCCATTACTTTATTTCGGGTAAGATAGTATTCGTTTTGTTTGCTAACTTAAGCTTCCATCTATATATAGACTTCTAGATAAAAATCCAAAGTATTTGATTCTACTTAATAAATTTTGGATGATAAAAAAAAAATTACATTAAGCATACCTATTAGTATCTCGGTTTTGTAGATTTACAGCAGGCTTATTAGACCATGACGGATTACAAAGTTAAATTACGTATGTATGTACAAAGACCACGCAGGAAAAGCATTGCATCGTTTTACAAGTATCGCTCGAGGAGCATTTATGTCAAAAATAACAAAATTTATATTTAAATATAAGTACCTGGGTGACCGAGCCTTGCTCAATTAATTTTTAAAAAAATGTAAAAAAAATATAAAAAAAAATTGAAAAGAAAAATTAAAATATTATACGGCAGGTGGGGCTCGATCCTAGGTATTTTTACTTATCTAGACCGCCCGTTCCCCAAATGAACCATGACTTTTCGTTTGACAAATATTGTGATTGTATTCAACGTAAATTTAAATAAAAATTCAGAACCCGAAAACAGGAATAAAACGATTTTTTTTTAAATAAAATTTATCTAGATTGATTTTTCTCTCCCAAAACCTCCTACATGCTGAATTTCATGAAAATCGTTGGAGCCGTTTCCGAGATTCTGAAAATATATATACATACAAGATTAACTCATTTAAATATTAAAGATAAGAAAGATAGAACAAATAGTTCAAACACTGTATTGTACGATATAACTAAGTAAGTAGCATAAAATAATTTATAGAATTAGGCGTTACTTTACGGATATCCTTAATACAAAATTAATAATATTTTTTTTTGTTATATCGCGATATTAGATTTATCGCGGGTTAAAGCAAAATAATTTTATTATTACGTTGTAAGATAGTACAATTTATAACCCTACCTAAATTATTAAGCAAACGTATATATCGAACATATCCAGTTAATTCTAATTTTGGATCCATGGAAATATTGAATTTTATTCAAAACTAAACTTTATTATTTAGAAACTTAGATAACAGAGACGTTCTACAAAAGCGCGAACTAGGGCAAGTGAGATTTACAAGAAACAAGTTAGGTTATTGTTAGGTATTTTATACCTAACTTTTGATATAATTTGTGACAAATAGCACAACCTTACATATAAAATATAATTTCTATATTTGTTTAATTTCCAGAAAGGACGAACTATTTGACATAACATATTTACAAACAAGACATCCAACTTTTATTCTTTTATATTAGTGTAATGTTTTTATTGTTATATAGTCTATCAGGAAAAACGGAAATAAGGACAAAATTTTAATATCATTCTTTGATGCAAAAACTAAAAAAAAATACCACCAATATTTTTCAAAAATTGTTATATACATCTTGCAAAACCACTCTCAATTATATTCAATCTTTCTATTAATAAATTTGGTACTTTCCCTACTATATGGAAAGAGGCATTGATAGTGCCGGTCCATAAGACCGGATCTAAAACTCAAATTAATAATTACCGCCCTATATCTATTTTAAACACATTAAGTAAAGTATTTGAAAGAGTCGTTTACAAATATGTAAGCCCAGTTATCTTTAAATCAATTCCCAACGAGCAACATGGCTTCATAAAAAATCGCTCCACAGTCACAAACTTGGCAGTTTTTACAGGTTATGTTTTAAAAAGTATGGATCAGAGATATCAGGTTGACGTGATCTACACTGACTTTGAGAAAGCCTTTGATCGTGTAGATCACGTCATCCTTCTTCAAAAACTAAATTTACTGGGGATACGTGGAAATTTGCTAAGGTGGTTCAGTTCTTATATTTTGAATCGAATGCAAGCGGTTGTAATTGGCAGTGCACGCAGCGACTTTAGAACTAATCAGTCTGGTGTACCTCAAGGATCCATATTGGGGCCACTTTTGTATAATGCTTATCTATATGATATTGGTAAATGTTTTAAACACTCTAAATTTCTGATGTTTGCAGATGACAAAAAAATATTTTTAAAAATCAAAAGTACCGATGATGCCAAAAAATTACAACAAGATTTAGATTCTTTAGCATTATTCTACAGAGAGAATAGAATAACTGTGAATGTTAAAAAATGCCATCACTTGATCATAACAAGGAAGGTAAATCCAGTTAAACATGATTATTTTATCGAGGGGGTCCAAATACCTCAGCAAAAATCTGTAAGAGATCTTGGTATTAATTTAGATGACAAATTGACTATGAGCGACCATATTGAAGAAGTCATGAACAAAGCCTATAAACAGCTAGGCTTTATCAAGCGTGTTACTGGAACTTTTAATAACATTGACTGCATAAAGATCTTGTATTATGCGTTTGTGCGAAGTGTACTTGAATATGCAAGTAACATTTGGTCGCCTTTTTATCTAGTCTACATTGAAAAACTTGAGTCAATTCAAAAGAAATTTGTTAAATACTTATTATTTAAAGATTATAGAGTTTTTGATACTTACCAAGACGCGTACAGTTATTATCAAATAGACTTGCTAGAAAATCGTCGAAAACAAAGCGACATGATACTACTGCAAGCAATCTTAAGTGGTAAAATTGATTGCCCTAATCTTTTATCGGAAATATTTTTCCGAACTCCTTCCTACAGAACCCGACGTACACCATTATTGAATGTGCCTAATTTAAAAACGAATTATGCCAGAAATTCTATTATACCGCGCATAGCTCAAACTTATAATAAAAGTTACTCAGAATTAGACCTTTTTCATATGACTAAAAGTAAATTAAAAAAAGAAATAATTAAAATTAACCGGAAGCAAAAATAATGGCAGTTACACACACACACACACACACACACACGCACACACACACACACACACACACACACGCACACATACGCACACACACATAACACTACTACTTATAAACACTTTTTAATCAAACTTTATATTTTAGATCTTAAATCATCTACCTATCTTTGTTAAACGTCAATAATTTAATATAACCGATAGTCACTGTGTAATCCACTCCTGGCCTTCTTTTATTATATACATAGTATTTAAGTAAAATTTTTTTGTAACGCTGTAGGATTACTGTTTAAATAAATAAATAAATAAATAAATACCTATTGAAAGTATTAAGCTAGAATAATTTCATAGTAATAAATTCATTTGTGAAAAAAACTTACAATAAATCGATAAATAATGTATTCCATCTTTATCGTTTCAAACTTATTTATTCCTTAGTATATTTACAAATGCGTTTTGTCATAAATTCAACTTGTTTTAGATTTCAGTGATTTGGCTCTATGTGGATTATACTGATAAATTTGAGGTCACCATAATGTTTCTGGAAATATACTAAATTTTAGGCCATTGGAATCCAATTAACCGGACGAGTGACGCGGCTCAAATAAACCGGATTCGATACTGATCCCGAAAGTAAATTACTCTTCCTAATGGTCATGTAGGTACGGACTGGCGTACTGGAGTATCCTGTAATCATGAACAGAAATTTACGATGCGAAATATTCCCATAGAGGATTAACCTCAATTATCTGAAACTGTCTCTAGTTTGAACAAAGGTTAATGAATTAATCCAGCGGAGACAGCTGTCATGGAAATATCTAATATTCACAGTGAAAATTAACTCTGTTAACAATGACCTTCATCAAAGATACGTAGAATTGGTTTTCATTTGGAATTAAATGAATATATTATTACTGAGAAATAATTTAAATTGCCTTTCCAGAGAAATGAGGATTCTCGGTAATATTGATTTTAGGTATCGTGAATTACGTGAATTTTGTAATAAGATCTTAACGATTTTTGGAGGGAGCATTGAAATTCATAGTAATAGTAATTTGATAGTCTCTGTGTTGATATTTGGGTGACGTAATTAAAATTGCAGGTCAATGAATCAAATACTAATTTCAGAATAATTTAAAATCACCGTTTTGTTTATCATTTAGGAATTCCTTCCTCGGTAAGAAATGAGGGTGGTCTATTCTACTCAGCCGGATACGACAAAGGAGGCCTTGAATGTTTTGTGCATATTCACCTCATTCTTAAAACAAACTATCAAAGGAGCTCACACTAATTGCGTAATTTTATTATGAAAACAATTTTATTATTGTCTGTTATTTCATGCATTAAGACTGAGGTTTAGTTGTTTTTTGCGGCTATGCGTTTTTGTTTCAATCAACATTTTAGTATTTTTTTAAATCCAATGTCACTTCTAGTATCTTAATGTGACTCTTCTTGTCTCGATATTTAATCTTAAAGTAAGTTTTAGTGATAATTCCACTGCTTACTCCTGCCAGCTATCGTTATATGGATCTATGGATTTATTTTATGGTTTTATCCCATTGTTTTACGTGATTTCAGAGAAAGTCTAAACTTACTTATCTAATATAGTGTCTTTAATAATTCATTAAGCACATTATGGCGTTAATAAGATGTTGAACGGAGTACGGAAGTAAAGTAGGTCATATTTCACGTCATGTAACATCAAGTGATATAGCGGTAAAGTTTAAATTTAGTTTGGATTATGTACATAATATTTAACCTAAAAGTAAATAAAACTAAAGATAGATGTAAACATTTTATTTGATATACTGTTGTCTTTCTTTTAATAATATCAATTAACCACAAATTATTCACATATATATTTTTTTATGATGACTAGGGCCAGAGAGTGAAACTGCGAGCGAATTGATAAGGATATTATGTATTAACAAATAAGCTAACTCAGATTTTTTGATCAATATAAACTGAGTTTCTCAACATATCGTAGTGGTTATTTTTATTACAAATTAATTTTAATATTATTTTTATTTTATTTTATTTTATTATTTTATTTTATTTTATTATTTTATTTTATTATTTTATTTTATTATTTTATTTTATTTTATTTTATTTTATTATTTTATTTTATTTATTATTTCATTTCATTTCATTTCATTTGATTTCATTTCATTCGATTTCATTCGATTTCATTCGATTTCATTCGATTTCATTCGATTTCATTCGATTTCATTCGATTCGATTCGATTCGATTCGATTCGATTCGATTCGATTCGATTCGATTCGATTCGATTCGATTCGATTCGATTCGATTCGATTCGATTCGATTCGATTCGATTCGATTCGATTCGATTCGATTCGATTCGATTCGATTCGATTCGATTCGATTAGATTAGATTAGATTAGATTAGATTAGATTAGATTAGATTAGATTAGATTAGATTAGATTAGATTAGATTAGATTAGATTAGATTAGATTAGATTAGATTAGATTAGATTAGATTAGATTAGATTAGATTAGATTAGATTAGATTAGATTAGATTAGATTAGATTAGATTAGATTAGATTAGATTAGATTAGATTAGATTAGATTAGATTAGATTAGATTAGATTAGATTAGATTAGATTAGATTAGATTAGATTAGATTAGATTAGATTAGATTAGATTAGATTAGATTAGATTAGATTAGATTAGATTAGATTAGATTAGATTAGATTAGATTAGATTAGATTAGATTAGATTAGATTAGATTAGATTAGATTAGATTAGATTAGATTAGATTAGATTAGATTAGATTAGATTAGATTAGATTAGATTAGATTAGATTCGATTCGATTCGATTCGATTCGATTCGATTCGATTCGATTCGATTCGATTCGATTCGATTCGATTCGATTCGATTCGATTCGATTCGATTCGATTCGATTCGATTCGATTCGATTCGATTCGATTCGATTCGATTCGATTCGATTCGATTCGATTCGATTCGATTCGATTCGATTCGATTCGATTCGATTCGATTCGATTCGATTCGATTCGATTCGATTCGATTCGATTCGATTCGATTCGATTCGATTCGATTCGATTGGATTGGATTCGATTGGATTGGATTGGATTGGATTGGATTGGATTGGATTGGATTCGATTGGATTGGATTGGATTGGATTGGATTGGATTGGATTGGATTGGATTGGATTGGATGGGATTGGATTGGATTGGATTGGATTGGATTGGATTGGATTGGATTGGATTGGATTGGATTGGATTGGATTGGATTGGATTGGATTGGATTGGATTGGATTGGATTGGATTGGATTGGATTGGATTGGATTGGATTGGATTGGATGGGATTGGATGGGACTGGATTGGACTGGATTGGACTGGACTGGACTGGACTGGACTGGACTGGACTGGACTGGACTGGACTGGACTGGACTGGACTGGACTGGACTGGACTGGACTGGACTGGACTGGACTGGACTGGACTGGACTGGACTGGACTGGACTGGACTGGACTGGACTGGACTGGACTGGACTGGACTGGACTGGACTGGACTGGACTGGACTGGACTGGACTGGACTGGACTGGACTGGACTGGACTGGACTGGACTGGACTGGACTGGACTGGACTGGACTGGACTGGACTGGACTGGACTGGACTGGACTGGACTGGACTGGACTGGACTGGACTGGACTGGACTGGACTGGACTGGACTGGACTGGACTGGACTGGACTGGACTGGACTGGACTGGACTGGACTGGACTGGACTGGACTGGACTGGACTGGACTGGACTGGACTGGACTGGACTGGACTGGACTGGACTGGACTGGACTGGACTGGACTGGACTGGACTGGACTGGACTGGACTGGACTGGACTGGACTGGACTGGACTGGACTGGACTGGACTGGACTGGACTGGACTGGACTGGACTGGACTGGACTGGACTGGACTGGACTGGACTGGACTGGACTGGACTGGACTGGACTGGACTGGACTGGACTGGACTGGACTGGACTGGACTGGACTGGATTGGATTGGATTGGATTGGATTGGATTGGATTGGATTGGATTGGATTCCATTCCATTTCATTTTATATAATCTACAGCTATTCACATAAAATATATATAAAAAAAAATTTAATCTATTAATAAGGCCAAACTGGTTATATAGTTTTACATAAATAAATTTTGCTTAACAGAATTTAGTACAGAAAGTATATATTAGTATTGTTATTATGCGTTCTTCTTAAAATAAAACCACAGTTAACGAAAAAATCCTTGGATAAAGAATGAAGGTGATTAAACGAAGCATTAGTAACTGTCAATATGAAAAAGGGGAGATATATATATTTTTTTAAGAAGGTAATTTATGAATAATTTAATTTTGAAATTATGATAAATTCAAAATTAAATTATTCTTAAATCCTCCTGCCCTTATTCCGCTCTACAACATGTTTTAAACATGTTGTTAGTGTTATTTTTCGACCGGCAGCCTGTCTGATGTCAACTTACCTAAGTCTACTTTCACGACACTTCAGTATGAAATAGGGTATTTTATTCTACTCAGCCTGATAGCACACGGCAGGTCAACTTGCCTAAGTCGCCTTTTACGACTCCTTGATAAGAAATGAGGGTGGTCTATTCTATTCATACGGATCCCATACGGCGGCTGATTTTGAATTTATGATTGTTTTTAATTATATTACTTTTCGACACTTATTTATAATTATTATATAAGATGCTTAAAGTAAGCAAATATTTACTTATGTAAATGTGAACACATTAATCTTTATTACCGTTCTGCCACCTTCACAGTTCAACGCAATTACATTTATCGTCTATCACCATAAATCATTTATGTTTTACCTTTACCATAAGTGATAAACGGTTTTTATTGCGTTAATAAGTCAACAACAGACCTTATTAGACGTTTCTCGGCTCATCAATTCCGATAGGCTTAGCCGGAGTTGTGACACGTCATGAGCTGGAATTTCTTATAAATCGTTTATAAGCTTTTGTATTTTAGATTTTTAAGTTATTTATAACTATTGGTACCCGCGACTTTCTTCACACCAACTTAAACGTTTAAGAATTCTTAATAATGGAATATGTATTTTTTTGTCTAGTTACTTTATATCTGATATATCGTTTCTAGTATAAACTTGTTGTCGCATGATTTGGCTATGTATTTTACGACCGGCCATCTTCCCGACGACAACTTACCATAGTCGTATTTTACGACAATTCGGTAATAAAAAAAGGGTGGTCTATTATTTAAATACTTAAGTTGGAGCGAAAGTCACGGGTTCCACTAAATATCTTCATATTGCAAATACAACGCCGTGTGGTATCCGGTTAAATAGAATAGACTATCCTCATTTCTTACCGAGGTGTCATAAAAGGCGACTAAGGTAATTTTACCCAACGTGTGGTATCCGGGTGAGCAGAATAGACCACCCTCTTTCTTACCGAGGTGTTGTAAAGGTCGATTAAGATAAGTTCACGTCACGCAGGCGGCCGGAAGTAAAATATATAGCTAAATCATGTGGCAACATGTTTATAACATATTGAGCCGGTTCAACTTAGAGTGGGATAAGGGGAGAAGAGAGAAAGAATGCAATCTTACACAGACTATTAAATTTAACCATCCTCATTTCTTCCCGAGGTGTCGTAAAAGGCGACTAAGGTAAGTTGACGTCAGGCAGGCCCCCGGTTTCTCTACGCATAAACTCCCGAAAATTAGTTTTAAAAATAACTAAATAAACTATCTATATACCCAGTATTCGTAACTAGACATCTCAATAAGTCATTGACACGGTATGCGGAACAGGCCTGATTGATGAGAAGCACAGAAGCATCGGCTTATGAAATTTAAATTAGCCTCTGTGATGCTTGCGTGGAGCACGCGTCGAGTGCGCAGTGTGTTCTAGGACTCTACGCCGGACTGGAAATTAAGCTGGATTTTATGTACAGCCATGATATTTTTCAAGTTGAAATTGTATTGCTATTAATTGCTAGTCATTTACTAGCATTCGCCAGCGGCTTCGCCCGCGTGGAAAGATTAAAACCGTAATATAATGTAATATTTTGAGTTATAACCGTAATATAGTATTTTGATAACCATAAAAATGGTTAAATTTGGCCAACCTTAAAAGCTAGACATATCTGTCGCGGACATTTATTTAGAACTTTTAGAGATAAATAATTTTGTAGTACATGATTTTTGAATAACTTTCTCCGTTTACTTAGCGCAAGTAAGGAAAGCTTTAAATTTTGCCGTTTTCGTAACATTATTTATTGGTACTTCTCAACTTTTCATTTTAAAGTGATGTTATGTAGTCTACAGCCTTTTTTGATAAATGGACTATCTTACACTCAAATAATTTTTCAAATCGGTCCAGTAATTCCTGAGATAAGCGCGTTCTAACAATCACACAATAAAACAAACAAACTCTTCAGCTACATATATTAGTATAAATAGAATGAAATTAAATGAACGATAGAATTAATGATATTCTATAGAGAGATATTTATTAAACGCCGTATGGTATCCGGCTGAATTGAATGGACCACCCTCATTTCTTACCGGTGTCTGAAAAGGCGACTGAGGTAAGTTAACGTCAGGTAGGCGGTCGGTGATAAAATCACTAGCCACATCAAGTCACAATACGTTTAAAACATGCTGTTTCAACCCCACTTAAAGTGGGATGAAAAAAAATTGTAATGTATTTTATAAATCACTTAAATGGAATTACCTTTGAACTAAATAATTTTCTGTAACAAAAGTATTGTCATAATCTTAATAATATGATACTTTGCAAGCAACAATAATAATTTTTAATTGGCTTACGATGTTCAGTAAAAATTACGTACTTAAATTTGCATTTATAATGCTATGGCGTAATTTTTCCTTTCGAAAAGTATAATATTTTTAATATTACATTACATTTATCCGGTGGTTTTACTCGCTTCACTAATTCTAGCCTTTTCTAGGCATTTTGAGTAAACCTAAATTTTTTTAGAAATATTGTATTTTTAATATTTAACTATCGTGAGTAGTTTTCATAGTTAATGTATAGAAACCGGCTATACTCACGTCTAATTCTATCGGATACATACACGGCATTAAAACTATATATAATAAGCCTTTCGTTTTGTAACATTTCTGTATGTAATGAAAAATAAATAAATTATTATAATAATATAACGACATATATCAAATTCGTAAAACGAAAAGAACTGCGTATATTTTCCCGAAAGTTAAGCTAAAGACAAAAGTAATTTTGCTATAATCGCGTTTTATAGCAAAATTATTCTATTATTACTTTTGTATTATGGATCTCCGCAAAGTAACGCCTAATTCTATAAATTATTTAAGCTAAAGATTTTTATGAAACAGTATAAAGAATTTGTGTACCTATATTTATCAAAATGCTATCATTCAAGGATCACTCGAACAAGCTGCTAATAGCAACTATTTCGTGCAAGCGATATAAGATTAAGGCTATTATAAGTAAGCCTGTCTACAAACGTACCGGTAATGAATGCAGAACGATAAATAAATCAAAAGTAATCAAAATCATATTGTAATTTATAGATAATCCGCCATGAATGTGGAGTGGACAATCCGTTTTAATACATGCAGGATTTGTAAAAAACACATGCACGAATCTTCACCACCACCACCACCACAATACACAAGCACTACATACGTTCACTATCACAAACTCAACAATCGTTTCGTCCTGCAACCGAAGCATCATCAGATAGACTCCAAGACTTAGCGATTTTGTCGTGGAGTCTGTCTTCAGATGATGCTTCATCGCGGATTAATAATTACAAATAATTTTATTATTACTTTCGTTAAATCATATTAAACTAGAACAAAAATTTATTAGCTTGTTAATATTATATTTCAATGCAAAGGCATCCTTCAATAGAGAGAGGAATATAAATGAACTCACAGTACATAAATAATGATAGATGCCTCTACGGAGATAAAAACCGTACATAAATGGTAACTATCATCATAAAATTTATATGATACCTTAAAATCGGGGTAACATATAGGCTATAGAAATCCGGTTATTTCTACAGGAATAGTCATCATCCTCCTGCCCTTATTCCACCTTAAGTAGGCTCGGCACAGCATGTTATAAACATGCTGTCACATGAATTGGCTGCGTTTTTACGACCGGCCGCCTGCATGACGTCAACTTACCTCAGTCGTATTTTACGACACCTCGGTAAGAAAGAGGGTGGTCTATTCTACTAAACCGGATACCACACGGTGGGTCAACTTACCTTAGTCGCCTTTTACGACACCTCGGTAAGAAATGAGGTTGGTCTATTCTACAGGAATAGTATAACTTTGAAAAAGCGCTATCTATTATTAACCTATCACGCGAAAACTATCCACTCTGCAAAATATAAATAATAATTCTATTTATAAAAAAAAATTCAGACCAATAATCAATACTAGAGAAAAAAAATATATTTTGTTCTTTGAGGAATAGTTAAGATATTGTTAAAATATTCAACTGACGATCACAATTTAATAATAATTTAATTTAGAGTGTCTAACTTGACAGGCATAAACTATTTCAGAGTGTATTGGAAAAATGTCACTTCTTATTTTTATCGAAGTAACGTAAATACGTAGGGTTATATTTTAAGACCCTTTTACTCGTGTATTTTCTTAATAAAATATATAACAAAAATTATAGAACCTGTTCTGAAAATTTTACGGATACCCATATTTATTTATACTGTACAATTTCCACTCTCCGTTTCTAGAGAAAAGAATTGGATCTAAAACCTACCACACTGCTCCAATGCGGATTGGTAGGTTACACAATTCGCCAAATTTCTCTAGAGATATGTAGTATTTCTCACGATGTTTTCTATTACCGATACATTGCAATTATCATTTTGACTGGCCCGTTGGCGTAGTGGGTAGTGATCCTGCCTTCAGCTCCGCGGGTCGCGGGTTCGATTCCCGCCGAGGGCCAACATTTTCAATAAATGAATTTGTTGGCCTTTGAGCCTGGGTGTATATTTGTATTTAAGTATGTATTTAAAAAATATATAAGTATATATTCACCAGTTTTCTGTCTACCATAACACAAGTATTAAGTTACTTACTTTGGGGATGGACGACAGTGTGTGTAAGTGTCCCATATATATTTAAATTTAAAGACACATGAGATTTAATAGAAAAACTTATTGGTGCCTGCCCGGGGTTTGAACTCGTAACCCCCCTCGAAAGAGTCGCACGGTCTCACCGCTATCACAGATACGGTGTAAAATTTTTTGTCTTCTACAAATGTAAGATTTCCATCCACTTAGTTCTCAGTTTTAAGCAATTCAAGTGAGAAATTACTAAATAACGCCTATATAGTCTTGAACTGCAATATATAACTTAGATTCAAATTCAAATTATTCTTTATTCAAATAAACTTGTAAACAAGTGCTTTTGAATCGTCAACTCTACTGCTGGTTCGGAAAGCTGCTCCTACCGAAAAGAGCCAGCGAGAAATCCGGCGGTTGCTCTATTTAAAAAATACAATTCTTCATGCTAGTTACATTTAATCGTTTCTATCTTGTACAGGGTCGAACAATATTTATATCCACGCATTTTTATCGTCTAAATAGTCCTCAACAGTATAGTAGGCGTTCTGTATCAGCCTCTTCTTAATAGTGTCTTTTAAATGCTGTAATGGCAAAACGTTGACTTTAACGGTATTAATAGGTATATTGTTAATTAATTCTATAACTATGATATTATTATGACAATATGGATCAAAAGTCAAGTCTCGGATATAATCTAACTGGATAGGAAAGTTTGCGTTGGGCCTATCTTAACAGCTGCTTAGATGAGATCAATATAGACTGATTATTAGGTAACTGCTTGTTAGCTGCAATGTAACTGGAACAGGCACCTAATAATGTTGGTATTACACGCAATTTATGTTAAGATAAGCATCTTTTTAGGTAGTTTGTCGGGCCGCGAAGCGAAGCTTTTTGTTTATAGTTCTCTAACTTGATTGATTTTTCTAATATTAAAAATGTCTATCAAAGAACCTTTTGTAAAGAGAAAGAGGTAAGGTTGTACCGTTTAACTTATAAAAATTAAAATCTAAAATTACCAGTTCCGGCGACTTTGTTAGCGCTAACCTAAGTGTTTAAGTACTTGCAATTTTATTTTTCGTTATTTCCGATTTTTATCCTACATTTTACCTCGATGTATGGCTTTAATTGAGTTGAATTTTAATAATATTAGTCCAGTGGATAAGCCCTGAAAGCGTAACATACAGAAAGATAAATTTTCGCATTTATAATATTATAATATTAGTATTATTGATAATAAAGGTGAAATATATAAGTTCAGTATACACGCATCATACTGTAAATGTAACTAGTAATATAAATTATATTTTGAAAAGAACAACCGCCGAGTTTCTTGCTGGCTCTTCTCGGTAGGAACAGCTAAACACCAGTAGAGTTGACGATTCACAAGAACTTGTTTACAAGTTAACTTGAATTCAAAAACGGGTAATTTGAATTTGAATTTCCCAATATTAACCAATTAATTTGAATTTGAATACGTTTCCCAATATTGTAACCAATTCGATTTCCCTGTTAGACATATTGCTTCTTTGCCCTGCTCTTAACAATTAATTAGTTATCCTTAGGTATAATCTGTATTTTTAGTCTGTGATATAAAGTATTAAAGTCAGCCCATTAACATCAGCCGAGTACAAATAATCTAATTAGTAATCAAATTATTTTACTTAATTATTTTAACCATGTATAAAATTCCATTACACGTTATTAATTGTGTTACAAATAATTTGATTATGATCTACGCATTTGTTTATGTTGATTATGGCAATATTAACAGTAATTTTATATATACAAATAATATTATAATCTATTCATTCTTGGGGTCCTTGTCAACTAACGTAATTCTTGGGAGTCAGGCTGAATGTGTCTATCGAAAATAAAGAGATAGCGAATAAGACTTATTATCTCTCTCTTATGTACTTGTACAAAGATAAGTATATGAGTAAGTGGAGTTATCTTTCCTCTCTTCTTTGTAAGTAAAAAAATATTTACTTTTACTTAAATGCCTCCCCCACTCTAGTATAATAACTCTTTGAATGCAATACACTGTTACATCAATATTTTAAGCGAAGTTTAATATACGAATTTATGATATGTTTTTAATTTTAAACTATGACTGCATATGAATACGAATGTGTGTATGTGTTTTTGCCCTTATCCCACTCTAAGAGGGATCAGTACAACATGTCATAAACATGTTGTCACATGATTTTGCTACATATTTTACGACCGGCCGCCTGCCTGACATCAACTTACCTTAAGAATATGAAATCTTAATGCTAGGTATATAAATTGCATGTCGTTATATAATTATCTAACATAATAATTTCCCTGGGAGTATAAAGATGCAGTTCTTTCGATAAAATGTTAGGTAATTAATGAGGAACGTATCGTTTAATTTTTAAATTAATAACTATGCAAATTATCTTCAAACTTTTAGAGTTTAATATAACAGATGTAGATTTTCGAAACATCCATTTAATACATTCTTTCTTCGTTACTCGCAAGGTCCCTTCAAGATTTTCACGAAAAAAGAACTTAAGTGATGTAGGTCTTCTAGTGTGGGATCCCCATGCATACCTTTTCATTAAGTTCGAGCTTCTGTAATGTAGGAGGTCTTCTAATGTGGGATCTTCATTCATACCTTGGAGATTTAACGTTGCTTATTGGTCCTACATACCATGTGTCCTGCACATCGCCATCTTAGATTTGGGATTTGAGGTATATCTAGTCTATACCGATATCAGATCAGATGTTTCTCATTCAGGTTTCTTACCTGTGTTCGGAGGAAAAATAAATGGTGGGGGTTGAACCAATTACTATATAACTATGATTGCTTGGGTTATGTGTCACTTTATGTCACTTCATCTTCTTATGATGAGGTTGAGGGGCAAAACGATTGTTGTTTGTTATGAACGTGTGTAATGTGTTGTGGTAGCGGTGGTGGAGATTTGTGCATGTATTTTTAATAATTCTGCAGCATGCATCGGGTATGAAAACGTCCACTCAACATTTAGCATTATAATATAATATTTTCTATTTATTAAATTATAGCAAAGTATTTTTTTGCATTTATTTTATTAAAGCCTAATTCTATAAATTACTAATAACTATACCAATATCTTTATTCCTGATTCAATCCCTTTAGACATTCGAAGCATAGTATGCTCCATTGCCATTTGGGAACCACTGACATAAAGATCTAATTACAGATAATTATTTTAGTGTTACGAAAATTCATGTAAGTTTAAGTATATTTAAGTCTTTCCACAAAAATTTGTTCGTTACATGCAGACATCCAACTATATCATGCGGGTGTCTGGAAAGCGAGATAATTACAAATGGTAAAACTGACAAAAACTAGTAATTAATGAGATCGTGGATTCGGGGAAGAATGAATTTGCGAGTTCCAACGGTAATTAAATTTGTGTAACATGCCTTGAGAATATTAATTACGCTGTAGAATATTAATATTCTTGCGCGACATTACGTTCTACAAAATTAGCACATACTCGCGTATGAAGAAAATTTGGAGCTTCTTACATAATTTTTAAAAATGCTTTAAATATATTTGTATATAAAGGTATGATGACACTAGATATAACTGATAACGCTTTACATGATACGGGTCATATGTCACAATATAAGTTAATAGATAACTTATACACTTATTTTCCTATAATAAGATAGAATCTATGTAAAGCTGATACTGTGCACACATTTTTTGTTTCTCTACGTGAAATAATAATGATTTTGAATCTTAATGTTAAAAATGTTTTAGTTTTGGTGCAAAGCGTTTATTGAAAGGCTAAATTTGTATGAAGAATAGTTTTGTGGAATATATACATTTTCTTCAGTGGAAAAGTAGTAGTAATATTCAAAACAATAATAACAACAACTATTTATAGAATAGAAATTTCTAATCTGCGTTATAATCTCCATACGTCTTTTATAGGTATTATAAAAGACGAATGGAGATTATAACGCGGATTAGAGAGAGTTAATAATTGGTTAAGTAGAAGACAATAGTATACAAATTCATATTTTGAAAGATTTATCACACAAATCATACAGTTTTTAATAAATGCATTATGTACAAATAAGGTAACGTATAAACAAATTATTTTCCAATGATTAAGTGTTTTGAAATATCTTGTATTTTGACTGTATTTTGTATACTGATAGGTATAATTTAAAATTTTATGTTTATGTTACGTTTATTATGATCTGACAAACTAATTCTAATTTACTATACCTTCGTCTTTTCTGAAGTTATAGGCTACGGTTGTGCATGCGTGCGTACTGATATAAAAACTACTAAAATAAATGATGAAATTAAGCGTTTAATTATGCGAATTTTGCGTGGCGCCGTAAAATCTACCTACAAGTCGATTAATAACGATTTGACAACTTCTGGTGTAGATATGTTAAAACTCGTTACAATTTTAAAAGAAAACGTTCGAACCTCGATTAGACTCTATATTTATTACCTTATGATGCCTGATCTCGTTCCGAAAGCGTTGCTTTTGAATGTAATTAAAATTTTCTGACTATCATAGTCTGTATCTCTGGGATAAGTCTCGAACAATCCCTTCGTTGTCTCAAACCCTTAACTCAGATCAGAAAGAGAAATTTCACGCTCTACAACATCCAAATGATATCGGTCTTATTGATTTAGATACGACAATGAACATTGATTTAAAGCCAATTGCTACGCGAATACTAACTTTGAATTCTGCCACTGAACAAGTATTAAGTGCAAAATTTAATTTCATATAGAAGCTAATATAAACTTTATGCCTAATCGCATAGGATTGAAATCGGTAAGACGTGTTTTACGCTCTTCTAAACATTATAAGTAACTTAATGGACGCCTAAACATGCTTCGGGGGACATTTCTAGGACGTGGTCTGGAATAGAAAATTATTAGCATAGTTTATAATAAAACTATTACGTTTATGCTATCAGGAAATTTATACAAAAGTGTTAATAATATTGATTTCTACAAATTTGTTAATAGAAAATTAATAGAAATTGAAGACTTAAATGCTGTCCCACAACAACATCGTAAAGGTCAACTTTATAATGTATTAAGAACTTGATTTGAGAATTCTGTGAACGAATTGCAGCAAACTTAACAAGATAAAGTCGCTTATAGATATGGCTTACAGAATTCGTGAAATTAATTAAAATTCGGATAGAAAAATATACAGTTCTTCACACACTCACTCAACAACTTATTTTCATACCTAATACATGCAGGATTCGTAAAAACACATCCACAAACCTCCACCACCGCCACAACAATACACAAGCACTAAATACGTTCACAATCAATAAACTCAACAATCGCAAGTTTTGCGGTTTTGTCGTGGAGTCTATCTCCTGATGATGCTTCGGTTGCGGGGCGAAACAATTGTTGAGTTAATGATTGTGAAAGTATTTAGTGCTTGTATATTGTGGTGGCGGTGGTGGAGGTTTGTGCATGTGTTTTTACGAATCCTGCATGTATTAGGTATGAAAACGGATTGTCCGCTCTACATTTAGCGTTATATATTTTTTATATTACTTCATCGCGGATTATAGCAAAATAATTTTATTATTACTTTTGTAACAACAGACTTGTTTTGTTAAGTATGCTGTGCAAATATTTTTTATATGAAGATATCGTTGTAATAGATTTTGTATTATGACTAACATAATATCTAAGATCGCTAAGTATTTGAACACGTCCCACGTTTGGAATTTGTTCCGACTAAGAATGTTTTAATGTATTGTTTTTTTGTTATTTGACATCATCACCTGGAAGTTGGGGCATTTATACGGTACGGGGAACCCTAGATAGATGCCATATGTTTGTTTTTGTTTTGGGTATAGCGAAATCTTGATTCTATAGGTGTTGAACCTACGCATAAACTACTAAAAACGTGTGACTGATGTCATAAATATATTTTAGATGTCTATGAATCGATTAATGCGTTTTGGGATTGCGGTAATTATGCGTCACTGATATCGTATCGAGCCTGATCGTCTATAATATAAAAATTAATTGTCTGTATGTCTCCTATAGACACATCCGGACCGATTTTAATGATATTTTCAGATAATTATTAGATTGACTCAGCAAATGTTCCTTTAAAGTTTGGTGGTAATCGGAGATTTTTTTATTGTTGAGTTCTGTTTCGAGGGGTTTTCGAAACCAGACTGAGCCACAGCAAGGCGTTGCCGGACAGCTAGTAATATATAAAATGAATGTTTGTTTGTAAATTCTTTATAGACTCCGAAACAACTGCATCTTCAGAAACAAACAATCTTTAGAATGGCCCAAAAGATCCTGCAAATTATGATGGCGATCGGAGTTTTTTTTACTGTTCTGTTTTGTTTTTGGAATTCGAAACCAGACAGCCGCAACAACGCGTGGCCTAGTATGCAATGCGAATAATAGCAATGTAATGTTATTTAATCTTGTAATTGTAAGTATTGACCGATTAATCACTCTTTAGATTAGTCGATTACTTTACGTCAAATACAACGCATTTTATAAAAATAGCTCAACTTAGAGCTGAGCCATTTTGGTAATTTAATGAAGCATACCTTTTTCTTTATATATCCCCTTTTAGCTTCTGTAATGTAATAAAATTACCCTTGATGTATGAAGAATAGAAAAAATTAAATTTAAATATGATAAATTGTATGAAAAACTTGAGTTCTATGGCCGATGTTCGCCCTTACGTTCAGCTTTCACCTCGAAGGTCAAATAAATACTCCAACTAAAATTTTTGTTAGCAAATACTCTTGTAACACGGATTATTTAGATCTTTGAGTAATGTAGACCATTCCTCATTGTTGTGACGAAGAGATTATTTATTTAATAGTTTTTCCTATTAAATATTTTTAGCATAGCATATATTTTTTGTTTCTTTTAGCCGTGTGGTATCCGGCTGAATAGAATAGTACCACCCTCATTTCTTACCGAGGTGTCGTAAAAGGCGACTAAGGTAAGTCGACCCGCCGTGTGGTATCCGGCTGAGTAGAATAGACCACCCTCATTTCTTACCGAGGTGTCGTAAAAGGCGACTAAGGTAAGTTGACCCACCGTGTGGTATCCGGTTGAGTAAAATAGACCACCCTCTTTCTTACCGAGGAGTCGTAAAATACGACTAAGGTATGTTGACGTCAGGCAGGCGGCCGGTCGTAAAATACGTAGCCAAATCATATGACAACATGTTTGTAACATGTTGTGCCGACCCCACTTAGAGTGGGATAAGGGCAGGAGGATGATGATATTTTTTGTTTCTTTAGTTCAAGGCTTTGCGGAGATCCATAAAACTAATAATAAATTGATTTTGCTATATATACTCCGCGATAAAGTAAAATAGAAAATATGTATAATGCTCAATGTAGAGTGGACTATCCGTTTTTATACCTGATACATGCAGGATTCGTAAAAACATTTGCACAAACTTCCATCACCGCCGCCACAATACACAAGCACTACACACGTTCAATATCACAAACTCCACGACAAAATCGCATAGCTTTGCGATAATAATTAGCAACATAATTTTACTATTCTAATAATATTATTTTATACTAATGGTATCCGCCACTTCAATCGCAGCAAAGTAAACGTTTAATTACCTTACTAATGCAATATACCAATTTCATATTCCCAAAAGAAAAATTATTTTGATGATGCGAAAGAATTGATGATTTGAGATTGTGGTAGTGAATGAATGCAGTGCTTGTGTAAGTTTGTGTTATTGGTGGCAGTTATGCATTAGAACGGATTGTACGTACTATATTTATTATTACATTTATTTTCTTTTATCGCGGATTATAGCAAAATAATATTTTGATTATTTTTTTATTATAGACCTCCACAACATAACGCATCATTGTATAAATTAAAAATATAATTTTTTATCCCAATATGTTAACCCAGTTATAAGCTTTAATTGCGTCAAATTTTAACAATATTGGAAAGCAATATCAATAATAAAACATTAAAAACTTCGTTAATTTTGCAACATGCATAAATTTGTCAGATTTTCTCTTGACGTGAAACAAATTTCATTCTTGCCCTAAAAGTAACCACAGCTAAAATTGCCCGTACAGTGGTACGAAATGGTACAATTATGAGTTCCTTTAGAAATTAAATCCTTTACTTGTTCGGGGTTCATTTCGTGCCCATCATCGAATATTACATTATTATTATCTCTCATACATTTATTTACAAATCAATTTACATTTTTAAATATTTTCTAAAACATACAGGAAAATAAAACATTTAAAAATATAAAAAAATTGATATCCACGGAGAGCGGAGAAAGGACCCAAGTTCCCGGCGGTTAGGAATACATTATTACATTATTATTATTACTATTATTATATATACTCAACCTGATACCACGAGGTGTGTCAACTTACCTTAGTCGCCTTTTACGACACCTCGATAAGAATTGAGGGTGGTCTATTTAACTCAACCGGATACCACACGGCTTATACAATTAAAATACTATTCTATTTGCTCTACAACTGTTTAAGTTTTATAGCTTCTAAAATTTGATAAATTATTTAAATATAAATAACTAATTTAATATTTGACAAAATAATTGAATTGAAAAGACGCAGGTCAAATAAAAATTCCGATTATTATAAAATCTTAAAAAAGCATTTTGATGTTTACTTCGACATAAAAGCCTAATTCAGTTAATTCTGGTTAAATAATTTTTTTTTTTTCTTATAAAAATCCAATTTCAAGTATTACTGGTAAACTTGTTAATCTCTCCAGCTAAGCTAAGCTAGTATAATGGCCGGGATTCAAACCCACGACCTCTCGATCGCAATCCGTTACTCTAAAAACTCCTCAACCGCCGCTTTGAACATTTTATTTGCTTGAAAAGGATATTCAAAGGAACTAATTCTTCTAAGATCCAGTAAGTTAGTGCTTAGCTTATTCCTACTTAACTAACTCTGTCTGTAAAATTACAAACCAAAAATTTAATAGTCTATACAAAAACATTTAATAGTCTATACAACGTAGTTCTAAGGAGATTTAACTAATCTAGCAATAAATTTTGGGATAACATAACGTTATACCCAGATATTAGTTTAATTGTAGGTTTGGAGCCGAAATCCCATTTGATTTTCTACTTTAAGTAAGCGCTTTGGAATTTCCTTTGTTAATCCATATCGCTAAAGCTGAGAGACAATTATACTGCGAACATCAAAAGGCTGATTAACAAAGATATTTAGAAACTATTGGTTATATAGGTTTAATTCATGATGAAACGATAACGTTAATTTCGGCATGACTTTTGAATCTTTGAATAATCTGTGGTAGCGTAGCGGTGACACCAACTCTTTCGAGGAGGTCACGGGTTCAAACCCGGGCAGACACCAATGAGTTTTACTATTAAAACTTATGTGTCTAATTGATATTTGCAATTCATCACACGTGAAGGGAATCATCGTGAGAAAACCTGCATATCTCTAGAGAATTCTGGAGATATGTGTAACCTACCAATCCTCTCTGAAGCAGCGTGGTAGGTCTTAGCTCCAAACCTTCTCTCCAAAAACGGAGAGAAGAGGCCTATTCTCAGCAGTGGGATAGTAACAAGCCGCTACTTACTTATGAATTAGCTTTATTTATCGGCGATAATGATTCTGACATGATGGTTTCATTAATTTTACTCCGATTCCTCGATGTATAGTTAGAATATATATATATATATATATATATATATATATATATATATATATATATATATATATATATATATATATATATATATATATATATATATATATATATATATATATATATATATATATATTTCATTTTTTCATTATTTTTTCTTAGCAGAAAGTGAGGATTGTCTCTGTATGTAAGTTTAGTTAGAGATTAAGTATTAGGTACGAAACTATGAATTCCATATAGTTGTATGAGCTTTATACTATACCATACTATTAAAGTATTAATGTTTTGCGAATTTTCCAAAACACGTACATTGGCATTTTGTTACTGTCTCATAGCTAAAAAAATGTTTTCAACCACCAAGTTCTTCCATTACTAACCGAAAAATTCACATTTTTCAAAAATATCAGATTGCACGAGCAAGCACATTTTGAAATAGGAGGCTTATGATCCAGCAGTAATGCTGGGGTTTTTTAGTTTATAAATATCATAGAAACTCGCTATGCTCACGTCTTATTCTATCGGGTCAGCCCAACTAGTTTTGACACCATTTTGATAACGCCGTATAAAGAGCTCATAGATAAGGGCCACGAATGGACTCGAAACTAGTCGGGCTGACCCGATAGAATAAAACGTGTAAAGAGCCGGTTTCTATACATAAATTTGTTTTATTGTTTGGGGAGATTGATTTGGACTTAGGATCTATCTTCTAATTAAGATAGTCAATTTATCTATATTATGATAGTATTCTCTAGACGCCGTGTGGTATCCGGCTGAATAGAATAGTACCACCCTCATTTCCTATCGAGGTGTCGTAAAAGGTGACTACGGTAAGTCGCACCCGCCGTGTGGTATCCGGCTGAGTAGAATAGACCACCCTCATTTCTTACCGAGGTGTCGTAAAAGGCGACTAAGGTAAGTTGACCCGCCGTGTGCTATCCAGTTTAGTAGAATAGACCACCCTCTTTCTTACCGAGGAGTAGTAAAATACGACAGAGCTAACGTAAGTTGACGTCAGGCAAGCGGCCGGTCGTTAAAACGCAGCCAAATTATGTGACCCCAATTAGAGTGGGATAAGGGCAGGAAGATGATGATAGTATTCTCTAGGCACTCGTAGGTCTTCTTATGATACTCGACGTAAACGAAGAATATCATTTTACGAATTCTCATTTAAATAGTTATAGCGAAACCCGTTATTCGCATTTATTCAGCGGAATACTTCAAGAAGTAATAATACCTTTTGGCTGAGGTATTTTTTTACTTTTGGAGGTTAAAAAGGGTCGCAGATTAATATGTCCTACTTGGAGAATTAATCTTGAAAAGTAGGTCAAAAGGTCGCCTTACCTTTTTTACTTATATTGATCTAAGTACAGGCAATTTTATTCCAATATTCTACAATCGGTACCCTCAATTTCTCTTGTGACAACTTAAGAGATAAAATACTCTCCTATAATCTTTTTTTATCATGATCCCGAATGAAAACAATATGTTTGTATCCATGTTGTGAGCTCTATATATGTTTATTTATTTCTTTCTTTCTTTATTGTACAAACATATTGTTAGAAAAGACGAAAGAAAAGTACGTGTATAAAGACGAATTTATCCCTAAAAGGGATCTTTTCCAACATTTGAGTAACAGAAGAAAAAAAGACACGAAGTAAAAACGGGTAATATAGAAAGGAACAAAAATAAAAATAATACAAATACTTCGTACCAATGTTAATGACAGAGGAAAAAGTTTTGAAGAATTAATACCGAAAAAACAGATAAATTATATAAAACTAGCAATCGCCAGCGGCTCAGCCCTCGTTGAAAGATTAAAACCGTAATATAGTATTTTGAAGACCTGATGACCAAAAAAATGGTTAAAGTGAGTTAACTTTGAAAACTAGACATACCATTGCGATTTATTAACATCTTTTAGAGGAGATCAGTTTTGTAATATATGATTTTTTAATAACTTAAATTTTGTCGTTTTCGTAATATTTTTTCTTGCTGCTCCTCTCCTATTTATCTTAGCTTGATATAGCCTATAGCCTTCTTCGATAAATGGACTATCTTACACTAAAATAATTTTTCAAATCGGTTTACTAGTTCCTGAGATTAGCGCGTTCAAACCATTAAACAAACAAACAAAATCTTCAAATTTATATATTAGTATAGATTGTAGCAATAACTGGATATTTCAATTCTTTTATATCGCGGTTTAAAAATACCTCTTTCAGTCTTTGCAGTATATATGCATTCATATCTTCAAAGGTTTACTGCATATATGCATCGTTATTTTTATCGGAACACCCATAAATGGATGAACGAGCATCTCATTAAAATTATACCACATTCCTCTCTTTCAAGCAACATTTTCCATATCAGAACTTACTTTACGAAATATTTATATCTAGCCATGCCTAATTGTAGCAAATGATGACTTCATTTCATCATCATAAACCGATCGAAAATATAAATTTGATTTTTGAAGGAGATATTTGAAATTCAAATTCAAAATATTCTTTGCTAGATTTTACCAGCGACAGCAGCAGGGTCATCTCGCTTACTCCCCGGGTGGGGGGTAGGTTGGGTACGGGCCTCGAGGCAGACCTCTTTGCCCGGGCATTTACTCGCAGGCATTCTGCCTGGACTATGTTCCGGCCTAACCTAACCTTAATATTCTTTGCTAGATTTTACCAGCGACTTCGTTCGTTTGTTGTCGTGTGATATATCGATAATAGATGGCGCTTTTCAATGTCATCGTATTCCTGTAGAATTAACCGGATTTCTTTATGTTATTCCGGTGTATAAGGAATAATTGTGCCAAATTTCACGACGTGAAAGAGTAAGAAACATATATCCATACTCACAAACTTTCGCATTTATAATATTAGTAGGATTCAAGTGAACTCGTAAACAAAATTCTATCGAATCGTCAACTCTACTGCTGGTTCGCAAAGTTGTTTCTACCGAGAAGCTACAAACTCGGTGGTTGCTAATTATAATATAATTGTTATAACTAGTTACATTTAGTCATTACAATCTTTTACAGTGGCAAACAGAAGCTAAGAAGGGCTTAGAATTGATATACTCGTAAGTCTAGTTCTTGTCCCGGTACTGAAGTCCAAGCAGACAAAATCATAGCAAAAACTTGTATTCTGGTAGAAATCATGATATTTAACTCATCCTCCTGCCCTTATCCCACCCTAACTGGGGTTGAGACAACATGTTATAAGCATGTTGTCACATGATTTGGCTACGTGTTGTACGACCGGCCGCCTGCCTGACGTTAATTTACCTTAATCTACTTTACGACACCTCTTTAAGAAAGAGTGGTCTATTCAACTCAACTAGATGCCACACGGTGGGTCAACTTACATTACTCGCCTTATATGACACCTCGGTAAAAAATGAGGGTGGTCTATTCACTCAGCCGCATACCACACGTTGGAAAAATAATACTATACGAACGAATGTCGAAAATAAAAACGAACAATTTCATGTTTCCAAATACGTTATGTCATTCATATCAATGTTCAATGCCATGTTTTAATATCACGAGATGTAAAAAATATTCTCATCATTACGACGATCAATTGTTATGAGAACAAAGTACCATGTTCAAATGCCATTGAGTTTATGCAGATATCTTTATTTTTTCTTTTTGCTTTAATGTTAGATTATGCTCTAATAATAACAAGTACCCGGGTGACCTAGCCTCGCTCGGTAATTTTTAAAATTATATAAAAAAAATAACAGAAAAATGCAAAAATAATAGGGCAGGTGGGGCTTGATCCTAGGTATTCACCTCTCTAGACAGCCCGTATTCAACGTAAATTACAAAATTATTTTAAAACCCGAAAACAGAAATAAAACGACATTTTTTAAAAATAAAACTTATGTAGATCGATTTTTCTCTCCCAAAACCCTCTACATGCTGAATTTCAGTAAAAACGATAGAGCCGTTTCCGTGATTCCCAAAAATATATATATATATATATATATATATATATATATATATATATATATATATATATATATATATATATATATATATATATATATATATAAGTATATATCCATACAAGATTAACTCATTTCAATATTAAAGATAATATGTATTATAATTTACAAAACAAAATTAGTGGATAAATAGCATGTTTATTAGCACTTTGAACGGCGCATATTGGTTTTTAAATGTTTATTTTTTAGACTTTCTCATACAAAATAAATTCTAGTAATGAGATATATCGGATATTTGCGTGTCATATCAACAACAAAGAGTGGTTCAACTAACTATATACTATTTTATTACATTCTATGAGCAAATCAAGCAGGACTAGATGTCTAGAGATCTTTACTTTCCATTTCGTTCCTATATACTAAATACTTTCGCGTATAATCTCAAACTATAAATATGAGTTTTAGTATTGTTTAACAACATTCATTCAAGAACTAATCACCCGTTGAAATTATAGACGAAACCAGTTTGCAATATAAGATACAAGTTCGTTATATCAGTAATGATGCAAGTCATAATGAGAATATTTGTTAATTTGACTGGCCCGTTTGCGCAGTGGGCAGTGACTCTGCCTTCAGCTCCGCGGGTTGTAGGTTCGATTCCCGCCAAGGGCCAACATTTTCTATAAACAATTTGTTGGTTCTGCAAGCCTGGTAGTATATTTGTATTTAAGTATGTATTTAAAATTATATGTGTGTTTATTTACCAGTTGTCTTTCACCCATGACACAAGTATTAATTATTTCTGGGACGGACGACCGCGTGTGTGTCTCATATATTTATATATTTAGTTACGTTTATAAACAACGTCAATAAATGTTTTTAAACTAACGAAAGAATCACACTACCTTTTAGTAAAAACCTTACAATAATCCGTTCAGTAAATTTTGAGGAAATACATACAAACAAACAGCTTTTAAAGTCTTTGTTTTATAATAAGTATATATATATAAAAGTAAAATAAAGTTACGGGCTCTTGGTATCCCACTGCTGGGCATACGCCTTTTCTCTCCATTTTTGAAGAGAAGAATTGGAGCTAAGACTAACCACACTGCTCCAATGTGGATTGAAGGTCACATATATCCCCAGAATACTCTAGAGTAATGCAGGTTTCCGCAAGATGTTTATCTATTACCGAAATCATGTGATAAATTGCAAATATCAATTGGAAACAATCCCACATCTGGGGATATGCCTTCTCTCTCCATTTTAGAAGAGGAGAATTGGAGCTAAGCTAAAGCTGGACTTTTTACGTTGTTACGATGCAGAATGGAGGGTACAGATATCCTTAGAATTCTCTCGAGATTTCACAGGATGTTTTCTTCACTCAAAAGCATGTGATAAATTTCAAATATAAATTAGACACAAGTTTTAACAGAAAAACTTATTGTTGTCTACCCGGGGTTTGAACCCGTAACCACCTCGAAAGAGTCTCTCGATCTCACCTCTGGGCTATCACGGCTTATACATATATCCTGTATAATTATCCCTAATATCAACTACATTTTATCGTGGTAGAACCCTTACATACTTGACAGCAAGTTTGCTGGCTTTATTCGTGATGAAAATTGTTTTTAGTATTGAAGGAAATTTTCATGCTAACTTTTCCTTCACTAATTGATTTTATGCCATGCACACATTACGTTTCCTCTGAGAACTATAGCTCTGTTGTTAAAATAATTATTTAAATATATTTTCGACAAATGAATTTGCATGATCTGTGGGTTGTCGTTAATAATTAAATCATTTATTCAAATTATATTGGTTGTATATAAATAAATTTGAATTTTATTCATATTCAGCATAATAATTATTTAAATTTCCCTTAAATTAAATTCGAATCGTGGTAAATAATATGTAAGTTTACAATATATACTCGAAAATTAATTTTAGTCGTTTAAATGGGAAACAATAAATATTAATCATAATATTTCGGTAAAACTTGTGTAAATTGAAAAACATTATTTACAGATATAAAGGTGATCAATAATGTAAACACCGATATATTTACAATAAAACACGCATGCTATAAGCCGATAAGCGGGTGTTGTTACATAAATATAACGATAGCTTACAATCTACTTTTTAATAGGTTAGAAAATATATAAATTATCCTTATAAATAAGGAAAACCGTAAAAAGAAAGCCGTAATTATTCTTTAGAGCATATAAAAAAATTATAGAATCAGACTCTACAAAGTCTAAAGTTATATTAATATTATTTTACTATAATGCGCAGTTATAACAAAATAATCTTCTTATACTTGTATAAAAATTAATTTTGGTCATACACCCTTATAGATTTAGAAAATGTTCAGCTAATCTTTAGATTGGGCTAGCGGATGGTCCTGTAAATTTTGCTGGCGATCGGAGCATTTTTTAATGTTGAGTTCTATTTCGAGGAGAAGTTAAAACCAGACTGAGCCACAGCAACGCGTGGCTGAGCACAAAGTATTTAATAAAGAAAAAATAACTTAAAAAAGGAATAAATTAAAATATACAATGATGTCGAATACAAAAAAATTTATCACAGATGCTTTATTTTTGTCATTATTGTTTAGGGTCTATAATAGTTCCGATCTTCAAGTTGTTAGATTACAATGGATTATAGATTATAATGGAGTCTAAGATGGAACATGTTAAGGAAGTTGTGATAGTAATTTAGACTCATATCATTGAGATAACAATCGGCTTCTGCACGGCATGTACCGGAACGTTAATTCGCTTCCCGGTTCAATTTTATCGGTACTGTGATAACTAACCACGAGCCTATCAACATTTCTTTATTTATTACTAGCTCTCCGGCCACGTGTTGCTATGGCTCAGTCTGGTATTTCGAATACCCCTCACTCAACAGCTGAAAAAAATCCTTTAATCGCTACCAAACTTTACAGGATCATCCACTGGATCATTCTAGGTTTGTCTGAGATTTTCAATTGTTTCAGAGTCTATAAAAGATAAACAGTCAAACATTCATTTTTATATATAAGATTTAGATTTATTAAAATATTGAACAATCACAGAAGGGAAACCAAATTTAAATTTAAATTACAGTGCGATGAATCTTTGACATCCAGTTGAATTTTATAAAGTTATAAAATTTGAATATTTTACTTTTATCACTGAAAAAACCCTTACAGATAAAAAGATATAAAATAAAAACACAAAAGCTGCTATAACATAAACGGCTGCGTTGTCTAAATTAAATAGAAACAATAACAACAGATCAAGAAACTATTTCGCAAACATATAATGTAGGAAATTCAACATTAATTACGATTCATTCTAAAATTCCGGTGAAATCAAAACAGGCGAGCGCCGTTTCATGCATGTCGTAAATCTATAACTCATACATAATATACAACAAAACTATTCTAAAACATGTTTTTTCATACCTGAAATCGTTCGCAGTCTTTCCCCGAACAATTCGCGGCGAAAAAATCCCAGGGGTCACAAACGTAAAATTTATATCAAACACAATTAATAGCACTACGCTGTCACTGCATTTTAACCTAAAGTCATGAACATTTTTAATTTCCACTTCAACTGAACTGAATTATTTTTTGTTTGTTTACGTTTCGCGATGTTCGTTGAATGAGAGACGAGACATACACTCCCTACGAACACTGATTCGAAACTGGCTGCTAGCGATGAAAATTATACGCAGTCCGCCATTGGAAAATGCTTACGGTGTAATGATAACTTTGTCGTATTGTAAGGAAATAGAATCATATAGTTTTAAAATAGATGCTTTAGTGGAATTTCAGTTCATTAAAGGAATGAGGAAATTATTTGGTTATTATCTTTAAAAGGAAAATTTGCTCTTAAAGCGCTCTGAATATTATCTTTTAACCTTCAGAATTAAAAATATTAGAACTATTAACACCAGACAAGACACTCTAAAATGAAATTTCACACTGATACCGAAGAAAAAAAAGTGATAAATTGTAATAACGCTCTAACTATCTACAAAATATGAAGTAAATAGACAAAAATATTTTAAGTAAATAGACAAACCAGTCTTTCTTACCGAGGTGTAGTAATATACGACTATGGTAAGTTGATGTCAGGCAGGCGGCCGGTCGCTGGTCGTAGCTAAATCATATGACAACACGTTTATAACATGTTGTGCCGACCCCACTTAGAGTGGGATAAGGGCAGGAAGATGATGAGACAAACCAGTCTCGGTCACTTAGAGCATAATTATTGCATCAAATATTTTTTTTATCAACCTATATTGAATTATTGATTGATATAAGCGCGTCACCTTTGTCTCTTATAACAATGGAATACTTTGTTTGGTAGAGAATATAATAAGGTTTGATTATATGTTATTAAGGATGATCCGGTGTTTATATAAGTTTGTGTTTATTATACTAAATTAGATGGAGTATGAATTATGTGAACAGTTTTGCTGATAACTGGAGTTACGAGAGTTTTTTATATTGTCATTTCTAGAAACTTTCAATTTTATATTAGAACAGAAATAGTTTTAAGCATAGATTGTATGTATTGTCTCATTGTCATTTATATGTATAGATGTTAAGTAGTTTCGTATGGAAATTTAGGACTGATATTTCGTATGAAAATTTAGGAGTGATGTTTTGTATGGAAATTTAGGACGGATCTGTTGATATATGGTAATTCATGTCCCACGACAGTTTATAGAAAGAAATGAGTTTATTTCATTTGTTTTTTTCTAGGTAGGGCCACATACATTCTCTCAGCATCTAGATAAATGACCAAATGATTATTTTAATTAAATTTTCATTTTATTAGACTAATGAACATATGTCCATTATAAAAACCAACTTAAACTTATTTACATATTTTATAGTTTTATATCATATACTTTAAAAATATTAGGTAGACGATTATATGTATCATCATTTTCTTACCGTTATCCCACTCTTAGTGGGGTCGGCACAATATGTGTTCTTTTTCCATTCTCCTCTATCATTCGTCAACTCTGGTGCCACTCCTCTTACATGCATATCATTTTTCACACAATCCATCCATCATTTTTTCCCCTATTATACTCATTGCGTATTCTATCAAGTTTTGTCACACTACACATCCACCTTAACATTCTCATCTCATTCGCCTGCACATTTCTTAGACAATTATATGTATGAGAACAGAAATTCTATTTAAGGCTCATGTATTGGGTCTTAAATATATCAATACAGAATGCTGCTACTTAAAGGACCAAAGTTATGATATAATAGCTCTTTTAGTTGAGAAAATGAAGTGGCAATGGATTGCACATAATATGAAGTGCCAATGAATGTTGCAGAACTAAGTTATCCGATAGGCGACTTTGTATGAGAAATACAGTGTTAGAAGATGACTACTGTGCGGAAAGACAATCTTAATAGACAACATAGTATCGTGTGGTTTGCAAATCCCTTAAAGCGGTTTGTTATATATGGGGATAGTTTACCCCAAACCTTTACAAGGCTTATGTTCAAAAGCGGATATCCAGCATGTAAACAAAAAGGAAAAGTCTTTACTAAGTTTCTAAATTCTTTATAGAATATTAATCCAACAAAAATATAGGGAACAAAATATAAAAACTGGTGGTTAGAACTTTTGCTAAAACATAAGCGATTATTAGAATCTAAGTCGTTTGCTAAGCTAATGTTTGATGGTGGCGAATATCTTGCCTAGCTAAATAGATGAGCCCATGAGCACAAAGCTAATCTAAATTTATTAGCTTTATTATTAGCTATCGTAGAGATGTCATTTTAAATCTTTAATATTTAAATGAGTTAATCTTGTATATATATATATATATATATATATATATATATATATATATATATATATATATATATATATATATATATATATATATATATATATATATATATATTCAGAATCTCGGAAATGGCTCGAACGATTTTCCTGAAATTCAGTATGTAGGGGGTTTTGGGGGAGAAAAATTGATCTAGCTACGTTTTATTAAAAAATAATCTCGTTTTATCCCTGTTTTCGGGAAAATGCTAAAATTTATAATAGATACAAAAGATAATTTTCGCTATTAAATTTCAAGTCAAGACAGCTCTTTTAGGAAACGGGCAGTCTAGAGAGGTGAAAATACCTAGGTTCGAGCCCGACCTCATCAACAATTTTTTTATTCATTTATCTTTTAAAAAATTACCGAGCAAGGCTCGGTCACCCAGGTACTACAATTTAATACATTAATCTCTTAATTTTATTGTTCAAATTATATATAACAACTACTTGTTCATATTATACACCTGGGGAAAGGCTTTCTCTTGAGTTGAAGAGAGATATATAAAGCTTGGACCAGTTACATATGTATTAGGAAATCTCCATGCATATGAGAGTTTCCTCACGACCTGTTACACCAAGAAACGCATCATAAATATTAAGAGAAGGGTACATATATGAAAAAAAACCAACGAATATCCGACAAGTTTCGTATAACATACTCTATCACCGAGATCACATACTCTAAACAAAAACCGTTACGGGCTATATTCGGTCATCAAGCCACTAATAACTAATCGGTACCCCTTTCAAACTTTTCCATTTAGTCCGACATTTAGCCTTCCCTCAGGTTGTGATAGACAGTCCAGTAAGGTCGGATAGTTGGTCACACCAATAGGTAAGTGATCGCCGGCGAGGTCTTTTTCTTTCACCTTGTCCATAAAAACCAACTTGTCAAGGAAGTCAGGTTGTCGACGGACGATGTGACCAAATCACCGAGGATTCTTAAGTAACAGATGGTAGGTATCTGAGCCATAATCACTAGTTACTTATAATAATATTAGTTTTTCAGGATCTACTTCACCTTCATATTCTTTTTTTTTAATATCATTTTAAGATATACCAACAGTATAGAAATAATGAAACATTTGGACCGGGACTGTTATAATCACTAATTAAAGGTATACAACGCATTAAAAACATGTCTCCATAAATATGTAAAGATAAATCAATATAATTGTTAGAACGTAATATACTTGTAAGCGTTATCAAAATACAAACCACTGCTACTACAAACAATAGCTTGCACACAAAAACAACAAAGGAATTCATATGATTTATAGTATGCATAAGAAGTTGTTGAAGAAAATTTCAAACAATAAATCAATTAGTAAATAAAAATTTGAGGAAAATATTATACAGAATATAAAACTAAATTAAAAATAAATACACACTTAAAACTACTTATTCGTTCAATAAGATTGTTTCAATCTTTTTTAAACTATGACCTATATATAAGCTTAACTTGAAACTTGATCATTGCGAATACGTGCAAAGTCTAAGATTTGTAAGCAATATGTTACACGTCGGAAGTCGGAAAGCTGCGCATTGATTTCAGAGGGTACCATTTAAGGTTTCTTGTAAAGCTTAGTTTAGACATTAAAGTAAGTTTGAAATTGATTATTTCTCATACTCTACCTTAAATTAAGAACATGCAACATTAACTATACCATTTGGCTAAGATTAACCTAAAACATTTTAATTTATATTATAAGTCGACCGCCGTGTGGTATTCGGCTGAGTAGAATAGACCACTCTCAATATAGCAAATATAGCAAATAGTAGGAGGTACAATTGTACCTATATATGCTTTAATATTAACTATTGTGCTACCAAAAATTCAATCATTTAATTATTTATATTATGCAGTAAAAGGCATCCTTTTACTGCATAATTTAAAGTATTTATATAAAGGAATCTCAATAAATGGTTTTAAAAAACGAAAGTAAAATGAAATCACGGACTCTATTACATTTTAACACTTTCTGGCTTCAGTTAACAAACATAAAGAAAGTTAAATTATAATAATAATGAAAATATGTTAATATACACGTTAAACAGAGTCAAATTACGCATTAACATAGAAAGTGTTATTTTTTGTACTATTTTATTTACATATATAACTATTTTTGGTTTGTAAATGCATATTCTAAAAATAAGAGAAACACAAATACATACATTGTAGATAGATAATACACACTGGTATATACATAAGGTTGTTAAACTATTTTAACTATAAACTCATAAAAAACTCAAATTGCAATAGCAAACATAATTGTTAATATCTGGGTGACCGAGCTTCGCTCGGTAATTTTTTACAAAAAAAAACTTAAAAAAAAGATAAAACAATTATTTAGTTGGGATCGATCCTTGGCATTCACATTTCTCGAGGCTGCCCGTTAACCGAATAAGCTACGTCGAGTTGACAGTTAATGGCGCAAATTCAATTCTATATATATGTTAGTGTTTTTTAATGCCCAAAAGTAGGGATAAAACAATATTTTTTTTACATTAAACCTAGCTAGATCAATTTTTCTCCCCCAAAACCTCCTACATGTTGAATTTCAGGCAAATCGTTGGAGCCGTTTCCGAGATTCGGAAACTATACATATATATATACAAGATTAACTCATTTAAATATTAAAGATACACTTATTGTCTTGAAACCACTTACAAAATGAAGTTCTAAAAAATATAATACATTTCTACACATTTCTTGAATGCTTTAGCATTTCGATCAAAATATTATTTACGATATGTACCCTGTCATGGACATTTTCGGAAAATATTCACAAAATATTGTTTTCACGTTTTTCTATTTACGAAATAGACAAGCATATATTGAGTTAGGAACATCAAATTAATAATGTTTTCCAGACAGTTGGTATAAGTAAATAATATAACAAACCATCATCTTCCTGCCCTTATCCCACTCTAAGTGGGGTCGGCACAACATGTTATAAACATGCTGTAACATGATTTGGCTGCGTTTTTACGACCGGCCGCCTGCCTGACGTCAACTTACCTCTGTCGTATTTCACGACACCTCGGTAAGAAAAAGGGTGGTCTATTATAATATAATATAACAAACCATCCATACTAATGTTATAAATTGGAATGTTATCTGTCTGTTACGCTTTCAAGACCAAAGTGCTGGATCAATATTAATTAAATTTGCTACAATTGCATCTTATATAACATCATCATCGATCACCCTCCTGCCTTTACTCTTAACAGAGTCGACACAACATTTAAACATGTTGTCACATAATTGAGCTAGGTATTTTAAGACATACCTAAGTCAACTTACCTATGTCGTTCTTTGCAATGCCTCGATAAGTTAGTGGGTGGTCCATTCTACTCAACCAGATACCACACAGTGGGTCAACTTACCTTAGTCGCCTTTTACGGCACCTCGGTAAGAAATGAGGTTGGTCTATTCTACTCAGCCGCATACCACACGGCATAATTGAATCTTATGAACATTAGGATATACAATTCTTGTTTTTGCATAAGGAATTTTTTTTACTTCCATAAGGAACTGAAAGATAAGTAATTTGACATTAAAGTTAACGCAAATAAAGTATTTTCTCAATTTTAGAGATGTTTCCACCATCATTTCAAATAGATAGACGTAAAGTTCAAAGTAATAATAACATCAAAAAAAGTGCCTTATACTGAAAAAGGAGAGATGTGTTTTATATAAAAGTCACATACCATCTATGCATGTCCTTACAAAAGCATGACCGCATTGTATCATCCGATCGGTGCGTGTTAGCTTTGTATGAGGCTTCAGTACTGAATTACTTATTCTTATTTGCAATTCTATGATAAAACTCAACTACTTCAAAGCAATTCAAAGTTATTTTTATTTAATATTTTTTTATTAGATTGAAATAACAATAATACGCTTTGATAGCCCAGCTGTGACACCGTGTGACTCTTTCAAGTAGGTCGGGTGCCTGCCCGGGTTCAAACCCGGGGCAGGCACCAATGAGTTTTTCTGTTAAAACTTTTTTTTTTTTTTTCTTAATCTTATATGAACCATGCAATCTGCCTCATCTAAACGTCTAGCATTTAGCTGGTGGTTAAGAGTTTTATATTGGCGTGCATGGTATGCGCCCAGTGGCGTATCCATTTTAAAAAAAATTTTCTCCTTAAAGATTTGATTTTGGTAGGAGGAGATCCTGCGGGGCTCTCCTTTTTATTCTTTTAAAAGTACGATTGGGCTTCATTAGATTGCAAGCAAGCTTGTTTGGATGGCTTTCCATGCGACAAGAGTAGAGCTTCAGCCTTCTCGTTATTTCCTCTTTAATTGTAGGAATCTTGAGGTCCCGATGCAACTGAGAATTTGTAATAAACCAAGGAGCACCAGTAATAATGTGGAGCATTTTTTATTGGAACCGTTGCATAATTTCCAAATTAGAGTGGGCTGCGGTTCCCCAGAGTTCCGCTCCGTAAGTCCAAATTGGTTTAATTATGGTTTTGTAGAGGAGCAGTTTGTTGTTTAACGAGAGATTTGATTTCCTATCCAGGAGCCAGTGAAACTTGCGTAGCTGTAGACTGAGAGCTTTCCTTTTTGTAAATATATGCTTCCTCCATGTAAGTCGCCTGTCTAAGTATATACCCAGATAGCGTACATCAACGGCCGGAGGTATGGTTATTCCGTTTAGTACGACGGTAGGACATGTGTCACGTCTAAGGGTGAATGTAACATGCACTGATTTTGTTTCATTTGCTTTTATTTTCCAGTCACGCATCCAAGTTGAGATCGAATTTAAGTTACTCTGTAGTATTTCTGACGCTACCACTGGATTGTCATGTGATGCTATAAGAGCAGTATCGTCAGCGAAAGTACCTACGAGAACATCCTTTGTAATGGGTAAGTCAAAAGTATATATTAAGTATAAAACAGGACCCATCACACTTCCCTGAGGGACACCCGCCTTAATTTCTCGGAGACTCGAATTCTCTTCTCCATGTTTGACATAGAAATGCCTTTGTTGGAGGTAAGATTTAATGATAAGGTAGTAATTGACTGGTAGAGCTTGCTTGACCTTGTAGAGAAGACCTTCATGCCACACACGGTCAAACGCTTGTGAAATGTCCAAAAAAGCTGCAGAGCAGTATCTTTTCTTTTCATATGCGTCATTTATTTTCGTGACCAAACGATGAACTTGTTCGACGGCTCCATGAGCTTCACGAAAGCCAAATTGATGAGAAGGTATTAATTCCAATTTGGCAAGCTCTGGTGTCAATCGCTTGAGGATAAGAATTTCCATGATTTTGGAAGCAACTGGTAGAAGGCTTATGGGCCGGTACGATGAAACACTTTCTGGGTTTTTGCCAGGTTTCGGGACAAGAATAATTTCAGCCACTTTCCATTGTGCAGGTACGAATTCTCTTTGCAGAATAGCGTTATAAATCGCAGTTAACAGCGCAACCGCTGAGTAAGGAAGTTCTTTCATAACTTTTGAAGTTATTAGATCATATCCCGGTGCCTTGTTTAGAGAAAGTTTCCTGATTGTCGAGTACACTTCACTAATAGTTACCTTCTTGATTGGAAGCGCTAGCTGATGCGGTGTATTAAGAGCTTCCATGATTTTTCGACTTCTTTCGAGCCAGAATCAGCGTTTGGGGTGAATACGCTAGACAAATTCTCAGCAAATAGATCAGATTTATCAGCATCGCTTTTTGCCCACGAACCATCATCACGGCGAAGTGGAGATCGAAACGACAATGCTCTTTTGAGGGATTTTGTTAATTTCCACAAAGAATAGTCAGTGGTAAATGTCGCATCCAACTTAGCTAGTCGCCTTTCTACTTCCTGGTTTTTGATGTTTTTGAGGGTGTTCTTAACTTTCTTGACTAGTTTGTTGAAACTCTTTTTATCGCAGGAGTGACGTGTGAGTTGCCACTGTTTTCTGGCTTGTCTCTTTGTTTGAATTAAGTCGGTTACGACTTGTGGATAAGTAGGAATAGTTTCGATAGCTCTGTGATAAGGTGTAGCGTTCCAGGCGGCTGACTGAACACATGCGGTAAAGGCTTCAACAGCTGTATTAATATCATCATCTGATTTTAAAGGAATATTTTTGTCGATATTATTTTCGATTATTTGCCTGAAGTTCTCCCAGTTCGTTTTTTTTGTATGTAATTTGCAGGCCTTATTGACTTCCACAAAGTCGTTATACAGTTCTGCTATAACAGCTGAATGATCTGACGATAGGTCATATGCCGAGCGACAGTGTAGAGTCGAGATGGGAATTCCATTTGTGATAAAGAAATCTACAAGGTCTGGTTGCTTTTTTGGATCCGAAGGCCAGTATGTTGGTTCCCCAGTGGATTCAGCCCTAAGATTGAGCTGTTGGACTGATTTCATAAGTTCTCGACCTTTAGTTGTAGTAACTCTTGCACCCCAGTCAGAATGTTTTGCATTGTAGTCTCCCCCAGCAATAAATTTGCTGCCCAATTGTCTGAGGAACATTGTGTACTGTTCGGTTTTCAAATTGTGTTTAGGGGGAATGTATAGCGCTGAAATAATTATTGGTCCGCTTGAACTTTCAATAGTGATGATAGTAGCTTGAAATTCTTCACTGCAAATCGGATTGTGGGCGAAATGTTTGATATTATCTCTTATGAGTATAGCGGACCCTGCGTGGGTTCCACCATCGGGATGATTTGTATGGTAGAGTGTATACCTTGGTACTTTAAAGTAGCTTTTAGAGGTGAAATGTGTTTCAAAAACTGTTAAAACTTATGTGTCTAATTGTTAATTGCAATTTATCACAGGCTTTTCGGTAAAGGAAAACATCGCAAGGAAACCTGAATATCTCTAGAGATTTCTAGAGATATGTGTAACCTAAAAATCCGCATTGGAGCAGCGTGGTAGGGCTTAGCTCCAACCCTTCTCTCCAAAAACGAAGACTGAAGGCTTATGCCCAGCAGTAGGATAGTAACAGGCCGATATTTCGAATGATAATAATTAATACATGAACACGATAAGAATGATTGGACATAGCTCTCTTAAACCCTGTACAAGACAGTAATGATAAATGTAACTAGTTATAAGGATTATATCTTGAAAAGAGCAACCGCCGAGTTTCTTGCTGGCTCTTCTCGCTAGGAACAGCTTTCCAAATCAGCAGTAGAGTTGACAATTCAAAAGCACTTATGTACAAGTTTAAGTAAAATCAAATGCAAATTCGAATTCAAAATAACCAATAATATAAATATGACTTTGAATTGAACATGTTAATTGTGATGGTGGATTGTGACGACATCAACGGGTCTGTTTGTCCACTGTCGTAGAGCAAGGCGGAAATTTAAAAAAAATACGTGGTTCCGCTTCGTTTCATAAGACATAGGTTCATAGGCAGACATAGGTTCGCGGACTACAACAACTTAGTATATATTATAAACCTACGCAAGCAGGGTAAGTAGGCAAAACAAAGAAATAAGAAACGAACGTAATAGAAATTAAAAACGAATACATCAAATCGACGTGTTCATTTTATAGAGACCTGCGCTTCGAAAATATATACAAATGCATAACAAATATGGCACGCTTCTGTTGATGGAATATGGTAATATTTTCTATTCATTTTATAGTAGGTTAATGACCTGTCGCTACGCCTATATACTGCCTATTGCGGTGATACTGTTATTTTTTATGAAACCAATTGGAAACGTTTCAAACCTAGTCAAAGCTTGTAAGGTTGACTTAATTTCAATTTACAAACCAAAGGTAACAAAATACGTACAAAGATACGTATTTTATACACTTCGAAACTGAAATAATTTAAAGGACATTCGTAGTTATTTGTGTTTTTGAGTAGCTTAGTTGGACTTGCATTCGACTCCTGAAAGGGACCCAATACTGCAATTAGATGATCTGTCGTTTAGTTCGTAAAAATATTATTTTACATACAAAAATAGTGTATGTAAGATAATAATTTTACTTACACAAGTTATTATCTACACACACACAGCAACACACACACATAACGAGGATCATCGTGTACCAACGTACACGATGATCGTTATTGACCCAAAGTGTTGTTTAATTAGTAATGTTTATCCCTTGTAGTAGTCTGTAGACCTTGTAGTCTTTATCCCTTGAACTGTGTATTTTATCCCATTCTATGAGTAGGTATTATCCGGCATAAGTATAATTTTATCTGAATTCACTTTAACGTATTTTCGTGAGGTCATGAAAATATTTAAAACTACATTTTCAAAGTGGAACACTTTCATCACTACATAGTATAAAACAAAGTCGCATTCTCTGTCAGCCCCTATGTCCGTATATCCCTATATATGCTTCAATCTTTAAAACTATGCAACAGATTTTGATGCGGTTTTTTTTTATTGATAGAGTGATTTTAGAGGAAGGTTTACATGTCTAATAACATTCAATACCGAGTAGGGAAATACTGTAATTTTTGAGGTTTTTAATGTGATGTCGTAAATAATTACATTTTTTTCCGCTTATATTGCAAACGCAGGCTAAACCCTACGAGTTTTATCAAAATGATGTACTAAGTATTTGTACACCTTGAAAAGGTCTATAGAAAAGTCCGCGATGGTACATGTCTATCTCTTATGGATAACCCACAATAGCATTTTTTGTCATTTACTTTTTATGAAAAATAAGGCCTTATGTTCAAAGCAATTTTTATACAATACAGCATTAATCCTTATCCAATTAAGTACCTTAAATAAATTATTGATTTAATATAGATCAATATGGCCGTTTACAGCATGAAATTTAAGTGAACATTTTCCGAGATATTACAGATTTAAAATGCCGTGAGGACGCCGCACTTAGCAGCTATATGTCGTTCTTTCAAGAGTTTGTTTAATTTACATTTAAATTTGGCACACTTATTTTGCACCACACACCATTGCATCCCAATGCGGAATTCCGTAGCCAACTATCGCGAAGTTGTCCTTCCTATCCTGGTCGCAACTAGCAATAGTTGTGGCTCACTTCCCTCGGTTATGCGGTCCAAATAACTGCAAATCAATATAGCTCTTAGAACTTTATTATTAGCAGTCTGTTTACGACTGACCTACTATACAGTAATGTAATAAACAAGCTAGTTTTATATGTTAAGAGTATCTGGAGCAAGGATTTGTTTATGTGTACTTATTAGTTTTTTGTTACTTATCTAGCCATTGAAGTGTGGCTTCAAGTTATAGTGCGAGATCCCTGCTTACGTATTTATAAGAAATAAAAGATATAGGACTCAATCATTGCTTAGCTGTGAACGTGTGGTGAATACAAGATTTCTCAAAAAACCAAGATGTTGTTCTACAATAGGACTATTATGATATGACTATTTCCAACTAGAATAGAATAGAATTAATTTATTTCAATGTTCACCATTTATTTTAATGTACCTTTATCGCTAAACAGCAATATCGTCCAGGGAACCCTTGGGTAGAGGATATAGCATTTGAGGTGCCATAAGGGCGTACGTAAAATAAATAAATTATAAATATTATACTTGAGCTTTTTCCTATAGTGTTCTTATTAACACGGCTGTAAAATACAAATCGGAATGTCTATATCTACACGAATACCATATTATATCGCTCATGATTTGTTATTTATGTGTCATGCTTTGAGATAAATGGGTTTAAAGTTTCCATTGCTAAGGAAAATGCATACAAATTCTTTAGTTCACTTAAACGAACGACTTAATATTGAGTTATGTGTTCTGCCAGTATTGATGCTGAAAACAATGTGTTTTAGCATTTACACCTATTCCTAGTCCAAAACACGTGTTTTTGAGTTGTGCCACTATTGCAGCCCATGAGCGATATTTTATAGTAATCATAACTCTACTATATGAATTTGGATAATAATGCCACGAGCAAACGGAGAGGAATCAGGTATTAGCAGCCACCGCATTATTTAAATCAGATAAGATAAAAATGTCGTATTGTATCTGTCTTAAAAAGATAAAGCTCCTCTTTTGTTACTAAAAGTCTTTTATGCTGTAACTCTGAATTACTTCTACAGCATCATAGGGTGCGATGAGTGCAGAAATCAAGGGTTAGAAAGTTTAGTACAGAAACTTTGTAAGAGTCAGATTTGTACTTTACGTCTGGTCTCTGTTATAAATTTGTATTGCGAAGTTAAATAATGATGACTATACATGTTTTCATTGTAATTAACATAATGTATGAGTCAGCCGATAACTGAATTAGCAATTATCTTGATGTATGAACCAGCTGGTAAATTAATTTATATTTAATCACTTTGAAGACAGGTTTCTGTTGTCGTTGTGATTATGTCAGTGAATGTGTGCTGTGCCTTCTATCAGTACTGAAGGACTATCTAAATTGGAACAAAATATCTTTAAAAGATAGGTATTAGTCATCGCGAACTGTTTGCAACATTATAAAAGAGATATATGGCCATACATTGTTTTATTATATCACAAATGGATTTAGAAGCGTTTTTGGTAGCTCGTAGGCGGCTTAATTTTTTGAAAAATTATAGTCGTCATATTTCAATCAATTAATGATACTTGGACATTAGTACCTAAGCCTGATAATAAGAATATTGTTGATTGTAAATGGATTTTTAGTATTAAAAATGCCGAGTTTGGTAATTAATTAAGATATAAAGGACGTGTTTTTGTCAGGGGTTTTAGTCAGAAATATTTTAGTCATAGAAGGAGCACATACGACGAGATTTTTAACAATTATAATTAACAAATATAATTAACAAATGTAACACCAAAACTAATGAGAATTAATATTCTATTGCTATTGCTGTAATCCGCAAAGCTTTGCAATTTTGTCGTGGAGTCTATCCCCTGACGATGCTTCGGTTACGGGGCGAAACAATTGTTGAGATTGTGGTGGTGAATGTGTGCAGTGCTTGTGTATTGTTGTGTTATCGGTGTCGGGTAGTACATGAGTACTTACAAATTCTGCGTGTATCAGGTATGAGAACGAATAGTAAACTCTACATTTATCATTACATTTATTTTCTTTTATCGTGTATTATAGCAAAATAATATTCTCATTATAGACCTCCGTAAAGTAACGCCTAATTCCATAAATTAAATATAGCACCGTTTGAACCTTGCTAATAAACAGTAAAGTCCTAGTAAAGAGAATAAACTTCTTATTCAGTACTATTAATTAGACAGCAAATCTGGCACCGTGCAAATCAGAACACAATGGAGCTAATCTACTATGTTAAAGGCAGATTTAGGTCGCGAGTAATGCATTTACCTGGATATATTGCCTGTACGTGTTAGAAACTATACGAATTAATGCAATAATGTCTTCTACACAGTAACTTAAGGTTATAAATCTTATAATGTAGTCATGAATTGCTATTATATCAAAGCAAATGAGTAAGTATGTACATAATTTAAATTGACTTTATATGCTCACACAAATAAAAGATGACCACAGAATTTAAAAATTAATTATTGCTTAGTTTTTGACATATTCTAAAAGATAATCATTATTGAATCTTTTCTGTCGCTATTTTAAATTCTAAAATAGTGAGCCTATTCGAAATTCTAGGATAATAATTGTGAGAATTTATCATTCCATTATTTTCCGCACTTCCATTTTTCTTTTTTTCTGGTCTATTCGATATACTATATAAGCCATCTTAGTCTTAGTCTAAGTCGAGGTGGAAGACTTAGGTCTTCGAACAGTGATGACATATAGAACCTAGTCTTGGTCACTGTACTATGAGCCTCATAAGAACGCTCTTGCAAAGGACGAAACAATGGAAACGTGGAATGGCGTGGAAACAATGATATTCCATAATGGAAAAATCTATAGAAAAACCAGTGTCAGCTATACGATGGATATGAAATTACGATCAAAAAGCTCTGCACATGCTATAGCAAGCATAATATATGCTATATGCTGACTATGGGCCTCATAGCTGAAATGAAAGCTCAGAGTCACTCAGCGGGCGATGGAGCGAGCTATGCTCGGAGTTTTTCTACGTGATCAAATCAGAAATGAGGAGATCCGTAGAAGAACCAGAGTCACCGACGTAGCTCAGCGTGTCGCGAGGCTGAAGTGGCGATGGGCGGGGCACACAGTGCGGAGAACCGATGGGCGTTGGGGTCTCAAGGTGCTGGAATGGCGACCCCGCACCTGAAAACGCAGTGTCGGCAGACCCCCACGAGATGGACTGACGATCTCAAAAAGGTCACGGGGAGCCGCTGGGTCCAAGCGGCACAAGATCGTGTATGGTGGAGATCCCATAAAGAGACCTATATCCAGCAGTGGACGTCCATCGGTTGATAAAGAAGAAGAAGATATGCTAAGCAAACAGGTATAGTATCAGCACGAGCTTAACACGAGACTCACCATGGAAGCTATCCAATAGAATTTCTTCAATTATTCCTTAGCGTTTAGAAAATCCACCTATATGAACGTTTCGTACTTTCTGATAATTATTAGGTCAGCAAAGGAGCTGACTACGTCGTGCACGATGGATCTTAGGACGGATTAGTACACACCCTAAGATGCGAAGTGACGTCCATAAAAAAGGCCAGAAGGAGTAATTAGTGGGACAATCCTGATTGTGAAGGATTCGAATCTGCGAACTCTTTTAAGGCTTTCTCACTCTCGCGATTCGCTGGCTATGCTTGTCATTCTCATATTTTGGAAAAATTTGAAAGAATATTGTCTATAAGATCCGTTTTGAAGTCTACAAAGCAGATATGACTCAAACAAACCGTGTAGCGAGGAAGCGTCGCATTTTCGCGCGATCCCCATTCCTGTTGCTAATGGGATAATTTGGTTCCGTGCCTAGGGTCGAACCCTCGGCTATTGGTATTTGACAGATTGTACTCGTAAAATTCAATCGGCATCGGTAAAGGCATGCTGCGAACAGGGCATTTAATGATGGTGCTATTGTTAGGCATTTATATGTTCGATCCGATTACATTATTTCATGTCAAAATTCACTTCCTTCTACAGCGATCTACAAAAATGTCGCGTGGTTATTATTGAAAAGAATATTAAATGATATACTAAAAGCATCTCAGCCTCAATTCTATAAGACAATTTCATAATATGTAGATGCTAGAACAAACCGTGTGGTATACGGCTGAATAGAACAGACCACCCTCGTCTTACCGAGGTATCGTAAAAGGTAACTAAGGTAGTCGACTCGTCGTGTGGTATCTGGTTGAGTAGAAAAGACCACCCTATTTCTTACGGAGGTGTCGTAAAAGGCAACTAAGGTAGTCGACTCGCCGTGTGGTATCCGGTTGAGTAGAAAAGACCACCCTCAATTCTTACCAAAGTATCGTAAAAGGCGACTAATGTAAGTTGATCCACCGTGGGGTATCCGGTTGATAAGAATGGACCACCCTCATTTCTTACAAAATATATAGTAAGTTGACGTCAGGTAGGCGGTCGATCATAAAATACGTAGCCAAATCATGTGACATGTTTATAACATGTTGTGCCGACCCCACTTAGAGTGGGATAAAGAGAGGAGGATGATGTAGATGCTAGAACAAAATCGCAAAGTATTTAATCTCTGCGTTATGCTCGATTTACGGCACACCGGCCGTTAAAATAACGCATAAATGTTAAGCCACACCGCTACATTAACATCATGACATTTGCGTGTTTGCACTGACTGTTTACAATTCGCCAGAGCCGTTGATTAATAAATGGGGCTTTTGTTCAACTGGACTTGTGGCGTAAGGGAATATTTAATGTTCAATTAATTTACAGATCGCTTGTGTTTCTAAGCATATACTCATACATAGTTACAATTCTATATCTTATTTTATTGCCTACCCTTATCCCACTCTAAGGGGGTCGGCACAATATATTATATACATATTGTAACGTGATTTGACAAAGTATTTTACGACCGGCCGCCTGCCTGACGTCAACTTACCTTAGTCGCCTTTAACGACACCTTAGTAAGAAATGAGGTTCGTCTATTCTAATTAGCCGGATACCACACGGCAGGTCGACTTACCTTAGTTGCCTTTTACGTTACCTCGGTAAGAAATGAGGGTGGTCTATTATACTCAGTAAACCATGATTTCACATGGCTTGTGTTTCTAAGCATATATAGGTACAATTCTACCTCTTACTATATTTTATATTTTTCTAAAGAAGCGTACTATTTTTCTTACCATAAAATTAATAAATAATTTAAAATCAATATGATAAATCTATGGTTGTTAGTAGCAGATTGATTATGAGCGAGAGTTGTCTATATGTCTATAGACAAGTCTCACTCTATAAAGTATCTATAGATACTTTGTACTTAAATTATTATTACAATTATTATGCGTTTTACACAGCTAAAAGTGACGATAGTAAAGTAATGGGTTCTTATAATCCCACTGTTGGGCATTAGACTTCTGTCTCCGGTTTTTGGAGAGGGGTTGGAACTAAGACTTACAACGCTGCTCCAATGTGGATTGGTATGTAAAACTTATCCTTTCAATTCTGTGATATGCAGATTTCATCACGAGTCATACGGTGTCACTACTGGGCTATCACAGCATGAAAGTGGCCAAAGATGTCTAAAATCTACCAAATATCAATAATTTAGAATAGTCATGACAGTGAAAGATATTCTGATGAGCAAACTAGGTTTAACCAAACGGAAAATACCAGAAGTACAGCATAATAACATATCCCGCACTAAACACCTGCCCGTATGTTTAAACTAACAGACATTAGAACCCTTATTATGTTGAATAGGAAGAAATGAACCAACGCCCCAAACGAGCCTACGAAGATTAGATATTGAAAGAAATTTTAACCTTATCACGACTCTTTAAGGATCAGTTATGCTGAAACTAAACATATTATAACGCGGTACGCATAGGTGAGTAAAATCAATTTTCAGCTGAGTAATTAATTTAAAATATACTAGCGACCAGCTCCGGCTTCGCACGGGTATAAAATATATAGCCTATGTCACATAAAAATGATTATTATCGATCCAGTAGTTTGATTTATTCATTACTGGCTGTGGCCCGCACGCGTTAATTTTGGAGTAAAACAAAAACCGCTCCTGTATTTAAAAAATTATCTTCTAAAATGTTCATTTAAATTACATGCTGTAAACAGCCATATTGATCTATATTAAATCAACAATTCATTTAAGGTACTTAATTGGATTAATGCTGTACTGTTTAAAAATTGCTTCGAAAATAAGGCATTATTTTTTGTAAAAAGAAATCTGCATCAAAATCTGTTGCGTATTTTTAAAGATTTAAGCGTAGACAGTTAGAGACATAGGGACAGACAGAGAATGCGACTTTTTTTATACTATGTAGTGATGATATTGGTGATCTGTGGAATATTCCTGTATTAGGCGTTGTTTTAGGATACTTACTTATAAACGGTTTTTGCTTCCTAAGCTACATGCTACAAAATGTCTTCTATATATAAATTGTGCCGTGAAAACGTAACGGACAGACAGACTTTCGCATTTATAATATTAGTAAGGATTGTGAATAAATATAATAAAAAAAGATTGAACTCGCTCACTCCTGGTATCAAATGTTGTCCTCATACCAGGAGTGCAGCACTGTACAGATGGTGCTTTGAGTTAGCCGTTTCTCCATCATCCTAGTCGAAACTACATTAGTGTGCGTTATAACAGTAGTGTGCTGTTAGCGAAGACGCTCTCACTTTATGTCGTCCTGGTACTTTTCCCGAGATCCTAGTCGAAATAAGATTAGTGTGCGTTAGTTATATCAGGTAGTATGCTGTTAGCGAACACGTCTTTTCAATTTATGTCGTCCTGATACTTTTCGAGAGATCCGAGTGACGTCATTTAAGATGCCAATCGTTTGACGTTTGTCCATCATCCTAGTCGATATTAGGATTAGTGTGCGTTAGTTATATCAGTAGTATGCTGTTAGCGAACACGTCTTTTCAATTTATGTCGCCCTGGTACTTTTGCCGAGATCTGAATGACGTCATATAATATGCCAATCGTTTTTACGTTTGTCCATCATCCTAGTCGAAATAAGATTAGTGTGCGTTAGTTATATCAAGTAGTATGCTGTTAGCGAACACGTCTTTTCAATTTATGTCGTCCTGGTACTTTTCGAGAGATCCGAGTGACGTCATTTAAGATGCCAATCGTTTGACGTTTGTCCATCATCCTAGTCGATATTAGGATTAGTGTGCGTTAGTTATATCAGAGTAGTATGCTGTTAGCGAACACGTCTTTTCAATTTATATCGCCCTGGTACTTTTGCCGAGATCTGAGTGACGTCATATAATTATGTCAATCGTTTTTACGTTTGTCCATCATCCTAGTCGATATTAGATTAGAGTGCGTTAGTTATATTAGTAGTATGCTTGCTGCTAGCTAATACGTCTTTTCCATTTATGTCGCCCTAGTACTTTTCACGAGATCTGAGTGACGTCATATAAATGCCAATCGTTACGTTTGTCCATCATCCTAGTCGATATTAGATTAGTTGCGTTAGTTATATCAGTAGTATGCTGTAAGCGAACACGTCTTTTCAATTAAGCTACAATAGCTATAATATAGCTTAATTACTAAAATACTTTCAATATGCTATTCGTGCGTCACAGTTGAGATTGAAAATAGGAATAATAATAAAACAATAAACTTCTAATCGAAATAATGTATTTTACATTGCTCAAAACTCATATAACTTTGTAATATAATTATTGTATATTAATTCTATTTAATCTATGATTACAAAAATAATGTCCTCACAATAATTACAATTTTATAATAACACTATAATTTTTACGAAGAAATATTTCACACATTTCACATTATGACATTTCCTATAATAAATATTTACAAAAACAGTTACCGACACGGAAGACCTATTATTTATTGACTTCATAATATAATTGGGCTTAACAATAATACGTCATGTATGGAAGGTAGCTACCATTTGATGACAATTCAAAAATATTGACTAATTTAGCAAAAATACTATACATTTTTCGACTAATTTGTTAGATTTAGGCACAATAGATAACTTGTATAAGTTTCAAATATTCATCCAAAATAGATTAGTTAATAGCCATTTAAATTATATTCTATATCTATTCTAAATTTAAATTGATCCGCCACTACGCGATATGTTAGATCCAACAGAATATTAACAATTTCCATTACCGACTGCAAATATATGTAAAGACCTATAGGTTAGTGAATATAATCATATTTACCATCAATCTATGAATAATGATACCCTAGTAGTATGTATATATGCAGAAATATGCATTGTTAAATCTATTGGTAGACCTTTTAACTTAAATGTAAAATCTAATTTAAATCTATCTATAATTGACACACGGCTTGTGATTAATCACACATTTACTATTTTGTTTAATTTAAATTTAATATCTTGAGATTACAATGAATTGAAATATGAATAACATTTTATTGCACACCAAATATACTTAAATAATAAAAATCATAAGACAACGATAAAATATAACAGAGATAGCTAAAAGCCTCTCTTCCAGTCAACCTGTTTCGACTTTTAGCAAAGTCCGAACCCTACAGAACTATAGTTCCTAGATTTTACTTTTTTCACGATCTTTTTAAATACGTCCATGAATCTTTTGACGCGCCAACTTCCGGTCGGAAAACCATACTTTACGTCATAGCTTTTTTTTCAGTGAAATTATTTTGAAAGCAGCGATGTAAAACATACATTTAAAAAGAGTAATAGATATACTATATGTTATTTTTAAATAATTTATGGCTTGGTATCGTTATATTAAATGACAAAAAAGGTTAGCCTAATTGTAATTTTTTTTACAAAATTATTAAAAATTGGTCAGATAATATATTTTGTGTTTAAAACACATTTATACAGTTTTTAATTTTGAAATGATTAATTATACATTATTAATTCTTTCCACACAAAATTCTTATTTTATTTAAACACAATGCCAGAATCAATATAATATTTATTCATATAAAGTATTTTTTTTTAAATGACAAAAAGAAGTTTAGAACAAATCCAATTGAGCACTATTTAATAAATAAAAATAAAAAGTGTCGATTAAACTATTTCTATTATCACATTATTACAAAATTTTACTAATTAGTATAAAATGATAAATTAATTTCAAGTAATTTGAAAATTGTTCGCTAGTGTATAAAAAATATGATCAACAGACAGTTGATTGCCAAATTATTAAATTATAGATGGACATGTTAAAATAAAGTATAAAAGAAATTAAAATATTTATCTGGTTAATATTTTGGTACTTATATGAACACTTATAAAATCGATATATTATTTTAATTGAATTGTATTATTTATAACCTACTAATCAAGTTATAAGTGGTACCGGGTTTAATCTATGTAAATTAATATTATTCCCAAAATGAAATTACATAAACAATTAATTTAATTTCAATATGTAAGTTCAATAAAATAAGATCTCGTAGCATGGTTCTTGGATTTTAAATAAACAGAAGTACATACATATTCATTTATAAAAAAAAATATACATAGCTTAACACTGTCGCAATAAGGCGATATATTTAAATAATTAGCAATATGAATGAAAAATATAGTTCGTTATATTTTAGTATATTTATCTAAGTATTTGAAGAATAGAAATATTTTACCCTTGGCAAGCGCTGTTACTAGTATAATGGCAAACAGCTTACTGTAAACGTAAAACTAAATGAGATAATCCTTAATTATTGTGGGTAATCTAATATGTATGTCATAATATTCGATTATTCAAAGGTTGAAAGATAACCTCTTAGCCACTATGAAGACACCGATGATGAGCATCGACTATGTATGTAAATATGAGCGAAACGAACTCTGTTTAAATAGCGCCATCTAGTGACGAATAGCTGTACTTGTTCCACAACTTTCTACTATGTTACTATACTATCTCTTTCACAGATGGCGGTGTTTCTATTTAAAATTGTACGTTATAATAGCGTATCCTAAATATTAACGTATTAGGGAGGTGCATTTCACAGACATATTCCGAAAGTATCACTTTAGAATTATTTATATTGTTTATAAGAATTATTTCTATAGATTTACGAATCTATTAATAATTAATACCGCCATTAGATAGCTATCGCTGATTAATAGTATTTTTTAAATATCTCAAAGAAACATGAACACAATCAGCTCAAATGCGTACTGTTGCATATAACTGTTATTATTATTGTTTGTATTACGTACTAATTATTTTTGTATTATGGATATGTGACAAGAAGGCCGAAAAAGAGATGTACGGATCGCGTGATATGCATATAAAAGAAATAGTGCCAGAGTTAAGGAATGATAGGACGGAAGAGAAAAAAAAATTTGGGCCGATCACACTCACAGTGGGATAAGGGCAAGATAATGATAATGGAAATGTTCAAAGTAACAGTTAGGTATTTCTATAAATTTCTTTTATAATTTTACATACATACCATATATAGCTTTTGTAACGCATTGAATTTTAAACGAGAATTATTAGACGCTATAATAAAGACTTCGTGTCATCATCGTGGTCTCAATATTCTTAAAATTATATTTAACACTGTAAACACTGTTTTAGTGGTATTTAGAAAGTGGCATCCCATCCGGAAAGGTCGTCGGGAGGTGGTTCGTCGGCATCTGGTGGATACTGGTCGAAGTTGTGTGTGTCTACGGCGGACTTGACGACCGGCGTGATTGGTGGGTCGAGCGTCCGCTGCGCTAGGCCCTCCCAGTTGAAACCGTCGAACCATCTAGAACAATGAATGGAAATTCATAACAAACAAGTTTTCTGTATCTTCGTATCTATGTCAATTTTAAAGTTGTGAAATGAGCCATTTAACTGTCTGTTTATTTTTATGAAAACACAAAACGTAAGAAATGTTTTATCAACATGACAAATCGAATAAAACTAATTATGAAGAGGAAAGGCTTGTATGTATGTTTGTAATGTTTTCACACAAAACTCAGGTCGGATTTTAAAAATTCTTAGATCATTGGAAAGCTGCATCTTTACTGAGCAACATAGGATATATTCAAATAAGATCTGTAATAAAAATGTAATGTGTTAAAAAAATAAAAATCAAGTGAATCAAACAGTAATTTACATTAACATAAATTACTATCCCCGACGCCGTGTGGTATCCGGCTGAATAGAATAGTACCACCCTCCTTTCTTACCGAGGTGTCGTAAAAGGCGACTAAGGTAAGTCGACCCGTATCCGGCTGAGTAGAATAGACCACCCTCATTTCTTCTTTCATGAAATTACTTACATTATACTCTATATATATTTAATACTGTAACGCCTAAACTGTATAAGTATACAAATGTAAAGCTTTATGGGCACTTTTAAAATAATGTGACATGTAAATTATGATATTATTGATATTAATTGCGCCGAGTGAGTCGAGTAGAATAATTTAAAATTAACCATTATATTGACACAAAATAGCCTTTGCTTTGTTTGATACTATTCATTGTTGTGCCTAGATGTATATATAAAACTTCTATGTATTATGAATCAAACTGATTGCTTATAGAAATCGAGTCAGTCCTTTGGACATCACTACTTTAGCTGTCGAAAGTTAGATAAACGATTAGAATTTTTAATTATATTTATATTTATATAAATTACTACACTACACTAATTTATATTTATATAAATTACTACACTACACTTATTTATATTTATATAAATTACTTTACCCGAAAGGTCCAATAAAATATTAGAAAGTTAAAAACTTACTTGTGTTTCTGTATTTCTGTGATGCCGCCTCGCTGGTATCCCAATCTCTCAGCGGGGTTGTCGCGGCACAGTTTTTTGATGAGATTGGCGGCGTTGCGCGTGATGCACCGGGGGAACTCTACCGCGTCTATACCCTTCAAGATCTTGTTATAAGTCTTCATGGGGTCCGTGCCCGTGAATGGCGGCGAACCGGTCAGCAGCTCGAACATGAGTACACCTGATTAGGATACAGAACATGTTAGAATACGTTAGTGCACTAAGCGAGGAAGGAACGAGTCTACACCTTATGACTGAGTGCCCTATGCCGCTGGTAGAATTGGAGATAGTAGGTAAGATAAATGTCCTCAACTATAGTTGACAAATATCAAGCGCGACATGTAGGTTAAAACTGTAGGTAACTATAACTGTAGGTAACTGTAGGTAACTGTAGGTGAGACTGTCGGGACAACAGTGAAACTCTTGTCCCAACATGGGGAAATGGGTCGAAAAGTCCGGAATAGGAGGAGTCCACCCGTCCTGGACGAACAGAGATTAAGAAAATGCTCTTAGACTAGGCATGATAGGGCAAACATAAATCATAGTTCCCACTGCAATCTTCTTTTTCTTAATCGGTCCCTCGTTACTGAAAAACGTGGTCACCTAAACCTCTCTTTTGTAGGATCTGCCTCCATCTATTACGGTTTAAAGTAGCCCTCACCGTCTGATAGAATTAGATAAGATGAGGTGGCTTCTTTTACTTGTTCAGACCATCGCGTTGGCGACCGGCCTCCTGGTCTCCCCACGTGATAACACCGTGTAAAGAGCTCATGAATAAGTGCCCCAGATGGGCGCGAAATGAGTCGGGCTAACCCGATAGAATAAGACGTGAATATAGCCGGTTTATTTACATTAACTATGGTGAAATGAGTCGAAAAGTCCGGAATAGGAGCTGACCACCAGTCTTGTACGAACAGTGATTAAGAAAATGCAGTTAGACTAGGCATGATAGGGCAAACATAAATCATAGTTTCCGCCACAATAACGCCGTGTACCGAACTCATGAATAAGAGCCACGGATGCTCTCGGAACTAGCCGAGCTAACCTGATAGAATAGAAATAATAAAGCCGGTTTCTATACATACTCTATGAATACTACTGACGATAGTTAAAAGTAAAAATAAATCAAACATTTATATAAAATAAAAATTTCAATTAGTGCCTTTTTTGTTCCACTGAATCGCAGCGTAAATAAACCATATTAGGAATTAAACCATCATTCGCTTTTTGGGGAATGAAAACATCGTGAGGAAACCTGCATATCTTTAGAGAATCCTAGGGATATTTGTAACCTATCAATCCGCATTGGAGCCACGTGGTTTCATTGCTCCAACCCTTCTATCTAAATAAGAAGAGAGAAAGCATAGCTGGGCATAGCCTTTTTTACTAAATATATTCTTATTAAAGGTTGCCTGGAAGAGATTGCTTGTTAGATATTGTTCATGTGTGTGTGATATTGTCAATGCGTGGATACAACCCGACCCTGTACAAGATAGAAACGATTAGGTAAATGTAAGAATTGTATTTTTAAATGAGCAACCGCCGTGTTTCTTGCTAGCTCTTCTCGGTAGGAACAGCTTTCCGAACCAGCAGTAGAGTTGACGATTCAAAAGCACAAGTTTACAAGTTTATTTGAATAAAGAATAATTTAAATTTGAATTTGATAAGGCCGCCTCACTGTATCACGCAGTTTATATTGTGATTTTTGTTATTTAGTACTATTCTGTGGTGTATTTTATTCTATATAAAGCCTACCTAAGGACCAATAGTCAGCGCTGATGTCGTGTCCACGGTTCATGATGACCTCCGGCGCAACATATTCCGGCGTTCCACAGAAGGTCCATGTTTTTCGGCTCGCTTGCAGTTTCTTCGAGAAACCAAAGTCAACTAACTTAACGTAGCCTTTCGAATCGAGCAGTAAGTTCTCTGGTTTGAGATCCCTGCAAGAAATACAATCCATTGACAAAATTATACTCTAACTTCGGGGTGCCAAAATATTATCTTAATTATTTAAATGAGTTAATCGTGTATGTACATATATTTTCGGAATCTCGGAAGTGACTCCAACGATTTTCCTGGAATTCAGCATGTAGGAGGTTTTGGGGGAGAAAAGTCTATAAAGCTATAGTCTTATTTAAATACTTTTAAAATTATATAATTATAAAAATAATATCATTCGTTGGCAGGAAAATTATCATAGAACACTTAAAACAAGTTATTTAGAAGTGGTTTATGGAGGTCAAAGATTCAATACAGCTTTTTATTGAGAAGTCTGTAATAGTGCTATGGTACAAAAGTAATAATAAAATTATTTTGCTATAATTCGCGAAGAAGTAAAATAGAAAATATATATAATGCTAAATGTAAGTGGCCAATCGGTTATCATACCTGATACATGCAGGAGTCGTAAAAAACACATGCACAAACCTCCACCACAGGCACCGTGATACACAAGCACTATATACGTTCACTATCACAAACTCAACAATCGTTTCGCCCTGCAACCGAAGCATCGTCAGGAGATAGACTCCATGACCAAAATCGCAAAGCGAAGCAATACTCAAAAAAAGTTTAGTTATATACTAATCGGTTCAACCCCACCTTTTATTTTATTTTGCCTGCGAACAAGTGTAACAAGCTTCGGTTGCGGGGCGAAACGATTGTTGAGTTTGTGATAGTGAACGTATATAGTGCTTGTGTATTGTGGTGGCGGTGGTGGAGGTTTGTGCATGTGTTTTTACGAATCCTGCATGTATCAGGTATGATAACCGATTGCCCACTTACATTTAGCATTATATATATTTTCTATTTTACTTCTTCGCGGATTATAGCAAAATAATTTTATTATTACTTTTGTATTATGGATCTCCGCAAAGTAACGCCTAATTCTATAAAGTGCTATGGTACCTATATCTGTGGGAATCATCCTACCGTCCAACCTGTACGGCTTTAAAATCAATTTTAACTTTAATTTGAAATCGTTAACAAATTCTCACCTGTAAATTATATTCCTAGAATGTAGATAGTGGAAGGCCTCAACGACGCATGCAGTGTAAAACCTTGTAGTCGCATCATCAAATTGTCCTGAAAACATTATAAATTTATCTTCAATTACATAGAAAATGTTCGAAATTTGCATATGTAGTCATAAATAAAATCAGAGACGAATTGCTTACAAAAAGTTATTGTTTTATTTTATAACTAATATGTTAAACCTGCTTTGGCGTGCTTAATTTAAAGATATATTAATTATATAACAAAAATGCTCCGATCGCCACGAAATTACAGTATGCAAGTACCAGTAAAGGTCGTAGTATACGACCTTTCAAATTAAAATTGTCATATTTATTTTATTTGCTGACCGATTGTATTATAACATACCCTATACATTAATTGAGACTTTCTACTACACATTAGTAAAACAGCGTCTAAATCAGATTAGTGGTTTTTGTAATTAACGAGAACAAACGCACAGAGATTTGACACCTCAACAATTTTATTATATGTATAGATAGAAGAATAGATATAGATAGAATAGAATAAGAAGATGTGGACCGATTCTTGATAAGTGTACAAAGTTTGAACTAAATCTGTCCATGAAAAGTAGATCAAAATTGAGCTCAAAAGAGCCGGTTATACATATTTCCAGAGTAGTACCGTCGATTCGACATTAAATGAATCCACTGATCACTTAAAGTATAAGATAACTTTGGCATAATCTAATCTTCTTATATATAGTTTTGAAAAATATATTTTCGAACAAATAAATATAAACTAACTGGGAGCTGGCTTTGTTCATAATGGTTCAATACTACAACAATAATATTATTGTTATGTCTCACTCGCACTTGTACTATTTAGTTTTCAGGTCAAGGTTATGTGTCGTATTACATTATACGGAATAGTGTGTTAGGGTACGGTCATTGATCTCTACAAATCGTGTTTCTTTTTTATCTTAAAAAGCTCCTCTGACTAAAATACCTTACTGAATTAACTGATTTTTAATAGGCTTAAATGTCATATGATCGGTACCAACCTGTATATGTAAATACATACATATATATATGTAAAATAAATATAAATATATGGAACACTTCCAAACACGGTCGTCCGTCCCCAAAGTACTTTATACATGTGTTATAGGTGACAGACAACTGGTAAATATATACACATAGGTATAATTTTAAATAAATACATTACATACAAATACACACCCAGGGTTGAAAAACCAACAAATTTTTTTTATAAAAAATGTTGGTCTTCGGCGGATATCGTACATATGCGACCAATGCGCCAACAGGCCAGTCCATACATACAGATCACATTACTATTAAGCATGTAAGAAAGAACTTACCTCTATCCCTCAGTATAGTCCACAACTCGCCACCGAGGCAAGTCTCCATCAGCATGTACAAATATTTACGATCTTTGAATGTCTTATACAACTTAACAATGAACTCGCAATTCATTTCCGACATTATTTCCTTCTCTGACATTATATGCTGTTGTTGCCTGGTCTCCACGATCTGAGCTTTCTTCATTTGTTTCAGCGCGAAGGACCGACTGGAATCGCCGTGTATCTGGACCAACTCAACCCGACCGAAACCACCAATACCCAGGGTTGCGATAATTCGAAGATCGGATAGTCGAAGATTCGCGAACTCTTCGTTAAGTCTGAAATAACAAAGTCAATTATATACGTGTACTTTTGGATACAGCTACCACAGAATAGTCATCATTCTCCTACCGTTATCTCTTATACCTACTCCTAACAACTTAGAGATAGACTTAGACCTAGTTAACTTAGAGATAGACTTAGACTACTTAAACTTAGAGATTTATACTTAGAGTCCATAGTGTTCTGTTTATTGTATAAAGTTTTTCATGATACCTAGTACTTGTATTGACACCATCTTTGTCATGATATCATGAAGAGTCATTGTTAGTTCCTTCCGTTTAGTTAACTTGGGAGTGATCAGTCCTCCAGAAGTCAGTTGGTCTTATGATGTTCATCGAACATGAAGTGCAACATGTTATAAACAAATTGTCACATGATTTGGTCTTTTACGACCAGCCGCCTACCTGACGTCAACCTTACCTTATTCGTACTTTACGACACTTCGGTAAGATATGAGGGTGGTCTATTCTACTCAGCTTGATACAACAGTGCGGGTCAACTTAGGTACCTTAGCCGCCTTCTCGACATCTCGGTAAGAAGTGAGGGTGGTTTATTCTACTCAACTGGATACCACACGGCGGGTCAACTTACATTAGTCCTTTATTTTTAACTATTCGTCATATGTGTACACTTAATGACAAATGCAGTAAATCTTATATGATATTAATTTAAGCACAATAGTTATTGTCATAAAACCGTGGTATTTAAGTGGTAATTATGTATGTCACTTGCAGTGACCAATTTACGTATGGCGAATACTAAAAACATAAACGATGCAACACCTTTCTTAATTGGTTCTCGAGTTAACAAGGACTTGTATAGTTTTTGCTTAATTAAGTTAGCAATTCGTTGAGTTACAGTTTGTGCAATTCCAAGAGACTATAATTATAAAATTAGTTTAGCACTTAAACGAGTTTTAATTTTGTCATTAATTAGTATAAATTTAATTAATTTGCACAGAACTAAGAGGGGAGCTGTTGAAACATAATATAATATAAGATTTAACAACAATTTCTTAACTTAAATCAATGACAATATCTAATATAATAAATTCTAATATAATTTAAAATAAATTGTGAATATTAACTTCCTCAAAAAGTTTAATATCAATACTAATTATAAATTAAGAGTAATCGGTACACAATAGTTATCAATTTCAATAAATATTTCAAAACCAATTATCAAAGAACCACATTGAAGATAGAGCACGTAATAATTATTTTGAATATAATTTATTGTTTATCACATTTTAATTGATATTTTATTTTACATTTTCGATTAATAAATAGAACAAAGACTTTTAATTATAAAAAACGTTAATTGCGCTATAAATATATCTAATAAATTTTGAATAATTATAATGATCGCGCAAGCAATATAAGACCGTCAGTCTTATCGTATTTGAGAGCATTTTTTTTCTAATTAACCTTCAATCGAAATTCAATGCCTTTTAGTTGTTAAAGCAACCAAGTTTAAACGATATTATATAACGATACGCCAAACGACACAAGTATAGGCAAGTACGTAAACACGGCTGCGTTATGTTACATCTCAGTCTTGTATGTTTTGGTATTGTTTTTGAATCAAAAGGAATATAATTGGACTATTTTATATTTAATTCGAGGAATCTTAGATTTATTTATCTTCCTCGCTACACTTAAGGAATAAACTTGGGACGTAAATTACTACTAGGTACATATTGTCCGATGCAAATCGTGACCATCGGCACAACACGCTTTCCAAAATACATATTAAAAATATCCCGTTCTTTCTGGAATAGACCCTGTTTTGACTATTTATTAACTTCAGTAATATTGCAATTAAGCAATCACCTGATATTAGCTGTTACAAGAGCTTTTCTATACCACCCTCATAAAGTGTAAGAAAACAATGCGTATTTGCTTATTGCGTATTTAATAATAACTAATTATATGTTTTCCAAAATCAATCGCGTTTAGTCTACAGTCATTTATAATTTACTAAGGCATCGCATTGTTTCTGTTTACAATATAGGCGATAAAACCGCGGGAATTATCAATTGTGCCGGCTTAATGGGAAAAAAGTTCAAGTTTCTATGCCAAAGAGGAAAGTTAATAGCTCGCGATTTACTTCCACTGTTCAATACTAATTTCTTTCACCTTTGATCGATAGTGAAAGTGATAAGCAATAACTGTAACGTTTGGTTTGTTTCGTAATTTGCTGAGAAAAACATAATTTTATCGTCGATTCGTGGCAAGAATGTTCATTTTATTAATTTAATTACCAATTGAATTCGGACCTATTTTTTTTAAGTTGGTAGGTTCACATAATAATTAATTGAATTACACAATTCAGTAAGCTAATATTTGTTAATTAAATCAAAATATTTTAAATAAAATATCGATATGATAATATATATTAAGCAGGTAATAATATTAAAAAAAACTATATATAAACACATATTTTATGCTCTCAAACGTATTTAAATAAGCAAAACAATTTTCCAGATATTTAATCATTTTTTATTAATTTTCAAATTCATTGTTAAATAAAAATAATTATCTTGAAATTATTATTTGAATTGATTTAAATATTAATAATTTATTTTGAACAATGTTTTAAATATTATATTATTGTTTTTAATAAAAATTTCAATAATACTAAAACAATTTATTAAATCTATTGGGTAAGGTTTTATGTACGTATACATATATAAAAAATAACCTCAGGATATAGTACAATATAATAAAACTTCATAACCAATAACTTATGTTTGCAAATTACTTACCGTAAAACACATCCGAGTTTGCATTAACAGAAATAGTACATATTATTGAACGGTCGAAACAAAGGCGACGCCCAAAATAGTAAACGTTTCAAAATAAAGCACTCAATACAATAGCATTTGTGATCGCATTCTTGTGAAACCCATTGTTGTTGGGGCGGTCTTAGACGAAGTGTTTTTGTGAACTTGACATAAGAACACATCGCTTGCTTAGTATTAAAGTGACCTAACGTTATAACTAACGTAATCCTTATTTTAGTAAAATCTAAGACATCACACTGAAATTATTAATAAAAAATAGGATTTCTTGCTCTTCCTATGGATCTATTATTCTCTCTCTCACAACTTTTTTTAATCAGGTCGTTTTAAAGGATGATTCACGCTACACCGTGTCGCGACCGGGCCGTGCCACGGCCGGGGCACGGCCACCGTGCGCCGGCCGTGCCAGTCATTCATGTTACACCGGGCTGTTTGGGTTTATTATTTGGACGACTTATATCTATGTTAAGTAGCTTTTGTCAGTAAGTGATTTCATCTATCGATAGACTTGACGCCTAAATAAATATGCAGTTTCACAATTTGAATTAGCAGCTATTGCAATTGCCATCGATGATGAAGTATTGGAAATTATTTTATTTGTTATCTAAATACTTAGGATGGCTCATGTCGTAAATCACAGAGCAAATTACACACATTCTAAATAATTTGCATTGTCCATTTTGCTGTTAAGCTGCTAAACTCACTAAGATTTGACGTTGACTGCTCTGCGGGCGCCCGGGCGCATATGTTTATGTTACAACGTGTCGGGGCCGAACCGTGCCGGAGCCGGGAAACAATACCCACCGACATTTCAACGCCGTGCCCCGGCCGTGCACGGCCGGGACACGGCCGGGGCACGGTTAGGCATGAATCACTTCATACCAAAAGTATACCATAATGTTCGACCGTGCTCCGGACGGGGCACGGCCCGGTCGCGGCACGGTGTAGCGTGAATCATCCTTAATACTAAGCGAACGACATTTTAACGAGTAAAGGGCTATACATAAGGACATAAGTCTTTGTAAGGACTCATTACTGATTTCAAAGACCCTAACAGGAAATTAGAATTATTCGTGGCTGACAGATTTCACGGTCATCGCACATTGCTACCACAATACTTATAGTTTGGTAATATGGCCAGTATACTACGTTAATTCACATTTGCAATAGTTTAAAGTGTGAAATATAGTAATAGTGAATATTTAAAAATGGAATGGAATATGAATAATAGAAGAATGTCTCTAGGTTTGACACGTTTTCAACGTGTATGGCCAATTTATTTCAAAATTTGTAAGTTTATTAAACCCGCTAAATAAATAAATATATGGGACACTTACACACACGGTCGTCCGTCCCCAAAGTAAGTAACTTAATACTTGTGTTATGGTAGACATACAACTGGTGAATATATACTTATATATTTTGTTATATACATACTTAAATACAAATATACACCCAGGCTCAAAGACCAACAAATTCATTTATAGAAAATGTTGGTCCTCGGCGGGATCGAACCCGCGACCCGCAGAGCCGAAGGAACGCAGGGTCACTACCCACTGCGCCAACGAGCCAGTCTTCTAAAATAACTTCTTAAGTTTAGTATTGCAATTGCCATCGATGATGAAGTATTGGAAATTATTTTATTTGTTATCTAAATACTTAGGATGGCTCATGTCGTAAATCACAGAGCAAATTACACACATTCTAAATAATTTGCATTGTCCATTTTGCTGTTAAGCTGCTAAACTCACTAAGATTTGACGTTGACTGCTCTGCGGGCGCCCGGGCGCATATGTTTATGTTACAACGTGTCGGGGCCGAACCGTGCCGGAGCCGGGAAACAATACCCACCGACATTTCAACGCCGTGCCCCGGCCGTGCACGGCCGGGACACGGCCGGGGCACGGTTAGGCATGAATCACTTCATACCAAAAGTATACCATAATGTTCGACCGTGCTCCGGACGGGGCACGGCCCGGTCGCGGCACGGTGTAGCGTGAATCATCCTTAATACTAAGCGAACGACATTTTAACGAGTAAAGGGCTATACATAAGGACATAAGTCTTTGTAAGGACTCATTACTGATTTCAAAGACCCTAACAGGAAATTAGAATTATTCGTGGCTGACAGATTTCACGGTCATCGCACATTGCTACCACAATACTTATAGTTTGGTAATATGGCCAGTATACTACGTTAATTCACATTTGCAATAGTTTAAAGTGTGAAATATAGTAATAGTGAATATTTAAAAATGGAATGGAATATGAATAATAGAAGAATGTCTCTAGGTTTGACACGTTTTCAACGTGTATGGCCAATTTATTTCAAAATTTGTAAGTTTATTAAACCCGCTAAATAAATAAATATATGGGACACTTACACACACGGTCGTCCGTCCCCAAAGTAAGTAACTTAATACTTGTGTTATGGTAGACATACAACTGGTGAATATATACTTATATATTTTGTTATATACATACTTAAATACAAATATACACCCAGGCTCAAAGACCAACAAATTCATTTATAGAAAATGTTGGTCCTCGGCGGGATCGAACCCGCGACCCGCAGAGCCGAAGGAACGCAGGGTCACTACCCACTGCGCCAACGAGCCAGTCTTCTAAAATAACTTCTTAAGTTTAGTATTCTTACCTTTGCCTGTCATCGCCCTCATCCTTATATTTGCTGCGGATTTCATCGAGCGTGGAAATGAGCTGGTTGAAGGTCTCCCTGTCGATGACGAGACATGTGGTGCCATTTGGCGAGTCGCAGATAATGTTTGCCGTTCGAAGATCGTCTCTGCAAAATTGGTTAATAATTATTAGACAAGGATATTAATTTATAGACCTAAAACATCACAACTAAGTTAAAAAAGAAACCATAACGGTCTTGGTTTAAAAGCTTGATCCTACCAATGATCGTAGTTAGGCTTATGCCTAAATAAAAAATATAAACAGACTGTCATGAACGTATGATGAGATTATATATTTTTATTTTTAAAAGCTTTTATTCAAATAATTCTGTATGTATTTAAAGATGGTGACTTTTAAGTTAAATTTGACCCACTTCGCGCTGCCCTTTTGAGCTGAAATTTAACATACTGGCCCAGTCTCGATAACAATGCATGTTCAGGATAAGCATGACCTGATGCTGCTGCTAGAATTGGCTCCAGACGAGGGAACTCCTCAACCGTTACCAATAGGAAAATTAAAATTTGTTAAAAGCTTTTTATTTTAACTTCTTTAAGACTCAGTTGTGTACCACAGCTTGTTAAATGCGCGTGGTATATTGCCATTTAATATTAAATAAATGTAGCTACCATTTAATCTTTTATCTTCTATGTTTAATTAATTTTTTTTCTAAATTAATGATTACTTAGTGGTCAAATCATAACTCGTCTTAGACTACATCATCATTAATTAATATCAGATGGAACCTTTCTAAAGGTTATCATATTTTTATATTTTAAAATACTGTACACAAATTATATTCCAGTCCTGTCATAACTTTTTTATTCTGGGGATAAGTTAATTAATTAACTATTATTAAATACTTGTGTTTATTTACCCTTGCAATGCTTTCTCGCCAAAGAAATCTCCTTTTGTTAAGGTCCTAATAAACTTCTCGTCGTTGCTATTTGGTTGCTTTTGTGTGACCTTAACCTGAAAAACAAATTAAAACCCAAATTCAGACATTGTTTCCAATTTTTTATGGTTTTAGCTAAAAATAATAAAATTGCCTGTCTGCATATAAGGTTGAACACTCGTTTGTAAAAGTTGTAAAATGTAAATCTTTGCCCTTCATCACTGCCATTAAAAAGCAAATAAATTTTTGACTTTTAAAATTTTATTGTATGTTATACAATAATATACACTTGTGCAACAAATTTATGGCAACAAAAAAAAAAATTAATATGTTTTTCGCCTTCATTATTACTTGCGGTTCTGTTACAGATACCAAATACGTATAATGAAGCAATTATATTGATAAAAAAATGAACCACTTTATTATACTTTATTTACGTATCAATATCGGATGTTGATAAGAATTGTATTCGAACCCAGCGACTTAGAGTTCAAGTCAAAATTCAAACTTGATTAAGCCAGACATTTTGAGTTGCGTTTACATTTTGGACTGTGGTATATTCATGTTTATGGATATTCATCATTCTCTTGCCCTTATCCCACTCTAAGTGGGGTCGGCACAACATGTTTTAAACATTTTATGATCTGATTTTACTAGATATTTAACTACTATTCTATTCAGCCGGATACCATACGACACTCACTTTAGTCGCCTTTTACGAAACCCCGGTAACAAATGAGGGTGGAGGGTGGTCGATTTTACTCAGCCGGATACCCCACAGCACAAACTTATTTATTAACACACTCTTTTCTTCCTTTTGCAATACGACTTATATAGTAATAGTACCATAGTATAATATAGTAATACTATATCTTTAATATTTAAATGAGTTAATATTGTGTTAATATTAAATTTTTATTTTCAATTTTTTTTTATTTTTTTTTTAACATCATTTCAAAAATTACCGAACAAGTCACCCAGTTACTTATTATTATATACTAAACAGCATTGATACTTAAATACATATTCCTAGTCTATTGCTGTCATTACCCTTTCTGGGAAGAAGAGCAAAGATCCACTACAATGTTCCAAAAAAAATTGAGAGTAGTCATAGTTTATATTTGAACGCTCCAGAATGTTATCTACTCGTATGACCCGAATACTCTAATGTAAATGTAAAGACGTATTTACCGAAATAAGTAACGATAACAGCAAAAAGGCCACAGCGGTCAAGTTATATCTCGTCAGTAGACACAAAAGGGCAATGTCCATTTTCATCTTTCCATGAAAACGGTGTTAAGAAAAAAAAACAATTTTACTGATAACACTTAATCTATCTTGTATGTATGTAGTAACGGCCTGTTACTATCCCACTGCTGGGCATAGGCCTCTTCTCTCCGTTTTTGGAGAGAAGGATTGGAGCTGAGGCCTACCACGCTGCTCCAATGCGGATTGGTAGGTTACACATATCCCTAGAATTCTCTAAAGATATGCAGGTTTCCTCACGATGTTTTCCTTCACCGAAAAGCGTGTGATAAATTGCAATTATCAATTAGACACATAAGTTTTACTAGAAAACTCTTTGGTGCCTGCCCGGGGTTTGAACCCTAGACCTCCTCTAAAGAGGCGCACGGTGTTACCGCTGGGCTACCACAGCTTATCTTGTATGTATATTTATATATTTTTCGGAATCTCGGAAACGGCTTCAACGAATCTTCTGAAATTAAGCTTGCAGGATATTTCGATTATGGAAATCGATCTAGGTAGGTTTTATTAAAAAAAATCGCAACAAATTCTATAATATTCTAAATTTGAAAGATCATTTTGTTTGCTCCAAATACGTGTACATTGCGATCAAACTTTATAATAAATTATACCACATTTTAGTATGAGGCTTGCTTATATAAAATCTTCCAGACATAGTTTTAAAGGTAACTTAACGTCTCTAGGCATGCCATGTGGTATCCGGCTGAATAGAATAGTACCACCCTCATTTCTTACCGAGGTGTCGTAAAAGGCGACTAAGGTAAGTCGACCCGCCGTGTGGTATCCGGCTGAGTAGAATAGTACCGCCCTCATTTCTTACCGAGGTGTCGTAAAAGGCGACTAAGGTAAGTTGACCCACCGTGTGGTATCCGGTTTAGTAGAATAGACCACCCTCCTTCTTACCGAGGTGTCGTAAAATACGACTGAGGTGAGTTGACGTCAGGCAGGCGGCCGGTCGTAAAAACGCAGCCAAATCATGTTACAGCATGTTTATAACATGTTGTGCCGATCCCACTTAGAGTGGGATAAGGGCAGGAGGATATATATTAACGTCTCTAGGCGTTTTTCTACTATAAAAGTTAAGATATTAGCATCCATATGATTTGAACAGAAAAAAAGTACTAAAACGGAACTATAGTTACATATTTCAGAAAACTCAAGATAACAATAGAAGTAGATTAGATAACATTATAAGAGTCACGGTTACCGCAATCATTACCTAACTTTACCCAATAAATGAAGTTGAGATAAAAAATTCAATCACCGCTTAATAAGGTTTTAAATAAACCAATACACGCCACAATCTTTTTAATACAATTTGTAATAATGTAATATTATGCTCTTGCAGTTTACGAAAGACATGACCTCTCCCACAACTGCGTGATCATCGTTCTCTTACCCTTATCCCACTCTAAGTGGAGTCGGCACAATATGTCTTCTTCTTCCATTCTCCTCTATCATTCGTCAACTCTGGTGCCACTCCTTTAACATGCATATCATTTTTTACACAATCCATCCATCTTTTTTTTCGGCCTCTCCAACAACTGCGTGATATTCTGACATAATATATCATGGTATTTGACAACTAGATACTAGATCTAGTTATCATCATTACTTGTGGCCTGTTACTTATCATCATTACTATCCTACAGCAAAGGAAAGTAACTCCTCTCTCCTAAAAGAGAGAAAAAACTAACGACCACTACGCTATTCTAATGTGGTTTGGACGGTTGAACATCTTCCAAGAATTCTCCAGCCATAAGTAGATTTCCTCACAATATTTTCCTTAAACGTAAAACCCTAGCTAGATACATTGTATATAGGCACATTAGTTTTTATATAAAACTCATTGATGTTTGCCCGCGGTTCGAACCAGCAATCTATCTGTCTAGCATCACGTGTTCTCGATATATACTTATGTTTATACTCGGTATATCTAAGAGAATCGCATGCCGCTATTTATCAGGGACATTTTAAACTGACATAAGTATCCGCTGCTAAACTTTACACAGGAAATTCCCAGAGGTATCCAATTAGCAAATGAAATCAACTGTACGTAATGAAGCGGAAATCTCAACAGGCTTCGCTAGTATGTGCTGAGAGTAATTTCCTATGTTCAAAGAGTTGATGGTTGATTTTAGTACTGCTTCTCTTAAATAGTAAAAATAATTGTATCACAAAGACGTCAAAGGCCAAACCTAGAAACACAGGAAACTCCCAGTACTCAATTAAGAAAGAAAATTATATCGTTCGAACCAACCGGAAATAGTTATAGGAATTACTAGTAAAATTTATGTCAATAATATCTGTGTTGTACCATACGTGATATGGTAGATGGGATTATTTTTTTCTTTAAAAAAGTTAGCGAGAGGGGAGAACTCCACGTAGAACGTGGAGTACTTATTACGTATTGGAAAGTTACACATATTACTAGTACAGTACAGTCTAAAGCACGTCTGACGATCAAATAACTATGCCAACTCTGTCACATATTATACACACACACACAGAGGTCCGAGTTTTCTGACGCCGATGGACCGTGGCTTCTCGCCACACTCCCGACGCCGTGACTGGTTTCGGTGATACCACCAGCCCTCCATTTCTCGTCACTCTAAGCCGTGGTCGATTTCTCAGAAAGCACTCTTAGGGCGACGTTCCCAGACGTTAGTAGAGCTTCTGCGCTTTCCTCTCCTAATTTCGCAACCGCGAGTTATTACGATCGCCCGTCCCGACCGATGACACTAAAGCTTCAACGGCTTTTAAGCCGTTAGGGCTAACAACATATGTTCCATAAAAAAACCCTAAAATTAACTAGGGGTATGCATGATAATATGCTTTCTTACGATGTCATCCTTCACCGTAACACGATAAATCTAAAATATCAAATAACAACAAAGACTTCCGAGAATAAATATCACCAACCTTTTATAAGGGTCGTTTGTCTGAACTGATTATAAAATTATTTGATTGTTTTTACTGCATTTGGACCTCTAAGACATTACCCAATAGCACAAAGATAGATGGCTAAAAGTTTATAATATGTACAATTGTTTTGTAATAATAATAGTTTAGAGCGATGATTTAACTTGTTCGCCAAGTATAGACGGAAGAAAATTTTGCAATTATTTTTTTAAATTGAACTTCTAAGTAGCAGACACACACCCTGTAAAAGATTTCAGTTATGTATTATTATTATTATATTATTATCGTTGTTATTCACATGGTTAATTTATACATGTGTAATAATTCACATAAACTTGTTCACACTTTTTTTATTATCCTTTACAATCTTTATAATTCCAATCCTTAAATTATGTTAAATGAAATAGAAAAAATAACTTGGAGACAACTGAGGCTGTGAGGAAAAAAAAAACAAACGAAGTCCCATTTTGTATAATGAAAAACGTGTTAAATTTCATGGACGACGAACAATCGACAAAAAATTACTTCGCGGTTATATAAATACACCATGAACGAGCTAACCGATTACATCCTGGTTATATGAATATGTATTACATTGTTTAAATTTTGAACCGTAATTTAAGCAGCAAAAGTTCCTTAATCCAAATTAAATAAAAATTTAGTAGCAAGTTAATATATCAACTTTGCTGCATTATATAAATACTAGTAATTTAAGGCCTAATAATAATTAAATACAAATCTTATGTAATTCATCGTTATCTTGAACACTAAAAAAAATTGTTTATTTTAAATCGACTTAGATTATTACTTATAAAATTATCACCAACCTGGGTCACGGTCTTTACTATATAAATTAACGGTATAGATATTATTTTCAAACGGTATCACTTTTTTATATAACTACCTATTTTAGCTAACTAAGCGACTAAACTTTTTAAAAAAGAGTAAAACGTTACTTGGTCTCTTCTCGGTAGGACCAGATAGTTTTCGGAACCAGTCAGTAAAGTTTACAATTCACTAAAATTTGTAAAAACTTTTAAATTTGTCCGAAATCTATCCACGGATTTTCTCAATTTATCTAAATGTTAGTGAAAAAAAAAATATGGGACACACACGGTCGTCCGTCCCCAAAGTATGTAGCTTAATTCGTTTGGTGTTATGGGCGACAGAGAACTGGTAAATATATATTACTAATAAATATAAATATAAATCTACACCTAGCCTCGAAGAACCAAAAAATTGTATTAAGAAAAAGTTGACCTTTGTCAGAAATCGAACCCGAGACCAACAGCTTTGAAAGCAAAGTCACTGCTACCTGCGCCAAGGGGCCAGTCAGTGAAGAATAATATTGTTTAATTGTATACAAGTCTCAAAAATATTAAATATAACGTTACTGGTGATCTAAAAACCTATTTACAAATAAAGTAGGCGTGTTCTCTCATCCATAATAGAGTTCAAGTTTTACGAATAACAATGTTGTTTTTCTGAACAAATTTTTTCTAGATAATATAAATTTAAGTATCGTTTGCTAAACAACTATTCATACCTGTGCGATAAATCTGACTTATATATTTTTTTTGCAAGTTTACGTGTTTCATCTAATAAATCAGTTACACACAAACATACGACCGTTCTTATTTTTATTTTTGATTTTAACGCAAAGTTATTCTGCTCTCTGAATGGAAACTAATTACAAGCTATAATTACACTATATTCATTCATTCTTTCTCGGAAAATAACTGTTCTTAAATTGTAAAGTTTTTACATGAGCGTAGTGTGTATTTTAACGAAGTCTGTATTACAAAGGCGCACTAATTTGTTAGTTAAATCAGAGGTTTCAGTTCTATTCCTGACAATTATTTTTCTAAGGCATTGGTATTTTTAAGGTATACATACCGCTTAGCTCGCAAGTTTTGTTTAAGAAATTGTTTTCCAGAATACGTTTTATATTAAACTATTACGCCGTGTGATATTAACGCGTATCATTTCTCACCGAGATGTCGTAAAAGGCGACTAAGGTAAGTCGACCCACCGTGTGGTATCCGGTTGAGTAAAACAGACCACCTTCTTCTTACCGAGGAGTCGTAAAATACGACTAAGGTATGTTGACGTCAGGCAGGCTACCGGTCGTAAAATACGTAGCCAAATCATATAACAACATGTTTGCAACATGTTATGCCGACCCCACTTAGAGTGGGATAAGGGCAGGAGGATGATGTTTTATATTAAACTATTCAATCACATATCATCAGGTGAGATTTTTCTATGTACCAAGAGTTATTTGATACAAGATATAAAAGTCTTTTCAAGCTTTCAGTGCCTTATACTGTTTGCAACCAACGACTACCTCGATCTTTATGAAATCTATATACGTGCAGGAATAAATAGTCTTCTATGCTTGTATTTTAAACTTTCTTATATATTTAAACTATGTCAAATGTCTTAGTATGTGATTTAATCTCCTAGCATACCTCCAGCGCCCGTGGCTGTGAGTGGCTATGGTAAAAAAGTAATCGAATGTGCGTATTTTTCATCGTAGTTTTACATCATACAAAAACAACACCATTCGCTAAATACAGATATAAAATATAATTTCAGAATTTGCGTGCTTATCAGTTAGTAGTTAAATAAAAAAGAGGTTCCATTGCGATAGTTATTTAAATGCTTCACTCATGCTTAACCCTGACACGTAACGCGTGACGCAAAATTGTAAAAGGTTCATTCATATAGATAACCATTTTCCACGCGGACGTACAGAAATCTGACCTCATATCCCTCATGTTAAGGTGACCACTCACTTATTAGACTATCATAAAAAAATGATCTAATTATATTTTTGAATTTGTTATACTTTTAAATTTTAGGTAAACTTCTTACAGTATGTACTTGATATTTAACGTGAGCCTATATCTGCATTAATTAAAAAGTAATAATCTGCCTACATATTATAAAAATTAACGAATATACGGCATAAAAAATTATGTATATTTTAATGATAGTAAAGTTGCAGCCTGTTAAAATTTCATTGCTGGTTGAAGGCTTTGCCCCCTTTCTTCCCTGCTTTTCTAAGGATGTGTAGATTTCCTAACGATATTGTTTTTTACTGTAAAAACAGTAATTAATTGTAAATATCAATCAGCAAAACAGAAAATTTAATATGTACCACTTTGGTATAAGAACTTACGACTTATGGTCTTGTGCTCTTACCAAAACCCTTCGAGTCTTAAAATATTTTAGGTTAAGTAACAAAGTAATAATATTACGATTTTTTTTTTCATATATACATATATGTGCTCAAATACAAAAAGTACATACGTTTTAATTTAAAGATAAAACATATTGATTGTGTTATTTGTATTTGTTATTACATAAGAAAGTAAAGATCAGTTTTAGGTCAGATACGTCATATCTGGAATATTTAGCTTTAAGAAGATTAAGAAGTTATATTTTTTCTCGATTTGATTAGATTTTACTTGCGTTTGAAACAATCACGTTTAAAATGAAAAAAAGAATGTGCTCTTACCGAAGCTCTTCAAGTCTTCAAATATATTAATTTCATATTTACATATAGTATGTACTCAAATACACACAGTAGTTACGTTTTAATTTTAAGATTTATTGGTTGTATAATTTGTATTTGTTATTACATAAGAATGTAAACATCAGTTTTAGGTTAGATATACGTCATATCTGGAATATTTAGTAATTTAATACGAAGTTATATTTTATTTTATTTGAATTGTTTTTACTTGAATTGCGTTTCAAACAATTCCGTTACGACAAAATTGGTGAAATAATTGTTATATTTCATTTTAAGTTTACTGAAGGATATCATTCATTACTAGATTTTAAACTATCGTGATTCATACTGATTATTTTATAAACATACGGGTCACATTGCGTTATAATCTAATTACCTTTGTATAAGGTTCTACGTTTCGGCAGAGTTGCATCCACCATGGTCACGAACTGACTGGAGCGCCGCGGCATCTCCGTTCCCGAGTACTACAGTCATGATTTTGTTCATCTACCCTCACTTATACAAAGGTAATTCGATTATAACGCGATGTGACCCGTATGTTTATATAATAATCATTCATTACATCATCTTCCTACCCTTATCCCACTCTAAGTCGGGTCGGCACAACATGTTACATGTTGTCATATGATTTGGCTACGTATTTTACGACCGGCCGCCTACCTGACGTCAACTTACCTTAGTCGCATTTTACGACTCCTCGGTAAGAAAGAGGGCGTTCTATTTTACTCAACCGGATACCACACGGTGGGTCAACTTACCTTAGTCACCTTTTACGACACCTCGGTGAGAAATGAGGTTGGTCTATTCTACTCAGCCGGATACCACACGGCGGGTCGACTTTCCTTAGTCGCCTTTTACGACACCTCGGTAAGAAATGAGGGTAGTACTATTCTATTCAGCCGGATACCACACGGCGTATAATAATCATTCATTATGTCAATTATTAATAGGCAACGCAATCGTATATAGCGTATTGAAAGTGAGCAATCACCCTAACATTGCCGCCCGCACGCGGTGCGCTGACCTTGTAGGCACAATAGCCCGACACCGCGGCCTCTACAGCCTCCAATGTGTTTAAAGCCTTTGCACCTCTCACTGTGCTCTAAACTAAAATTATAAATAAAATTTCTTCTATTTAAATAATTCACGCAACTTTTTTATCTATACTAATATTATAAAGAAGAAAAATTTATATGTTTGTATTGTTTTCACACAAAAACTACTAGACCGATTTCAAAAATTCTTTCACCATTGGAAAGCTGCATCTTTACTGATCATTTTATTATATTATAGATTAAAAAAAAAAAAAACGATACTTTAAAAAAAATAGGGATCCGTAATAAAAATGTAATAAGGTGTAAAAAAATTGTGCGTGCGCTGAGGAATATTTTATATATTAATGATATATTTAACAAAAATAAATTTATAGTCCGGCTTAGTAGACTTTTCACTGCCATGAGATGGGTATTTACGCGGGTGAAACCGTGGGATATTACTAGTCACTTATAAACAAAAATCTTTTTTCTTCTTTAACTGATAAACATCTATTAGTGGAAATAGGTATCTTTAAGAAATCTCTACATCACGCAATCTATTCCGCTTAGATGCAATAGGTATCGCGTACCTCTTTAGGTCTCTTTGTCGTATAATCTTCACTCTTTCCGTAAATTTAATACAATATAAATGACATCTAATTATTTAATGAACTCAAAACAATTTTACTTGATTTTGCTTAATACGTTCAATATATATAATTATCATTAATTATCATTTAATGGGAGTCATTACCGAAATTATTTGACCCTGTTCCTAGCAGGTCGATGGCTAATGGAAGTCAAATTGCAAGTTATAATTATTTATGACTGATTTATGGAAACATTTAACAGCTCGCAGTTTTCCTTGACTTAATAAAACCGTTCAAGATTTTATTTGAGAACCAATATTTGAATGCTACATTTACTTATCTTTAATTTTGAAAGCAAGGTTTCGAAACAGGTCCTATTGTATAATAAATGATATAGACACGTAATACTATAGTCGTAAATCCTACTTTTGTAGAGTCAATGAAAATATATTATAGGAACTAATTAATTCAATGCAATCAAATTAATTCAAGCTAATCGCTTCAATGATTTTATATATTATTGGGAATGATTTAATATTCAGAAATAAGTTATTAAAAATCCAACACAGTCCCTTATATCCTTGAATTGCGATTTTATGTATTTACGTACATAGATGGTGAAGAATGATATCACCTGAAAAGGTTTTTGACTTCATAAGTCCTAAAAGATTAATTCCTAGCAAATTTGAAGATAAAATGTTTATGTCGCATGTCACTCTACGTCTGTCAGTGTGTACAAGGTTTTAGACACTAACAATATCTGCCGAGAGTGTTTACCGATGATTATAGTCTATCTGTAGACATTTATTTGCATATATGAGATAGAAAGTGTTATTGTGGTTGGATGGTGAAATTTAAAAATGGAATCTTATTTAAACTGTAAGGATATGAGATACATTTAAGACAATATTTGAGATTTTACTCTGTAATAAAAGTAGGGCTGAGAAAAAGCATTTTAATTTTTATTGTTGTAATCTATATTTTATACAACGCGTAATATACGATAATATACAAGGTTTTAGACACGAACAATGTCTGCCGAGAGTGTTTACCTATGATTATAGTCTGTAGACATTTATTTGCATATATGAGATAGAAAGTGTTATTGTGGTAGGATGGTGAAATTTAAAAATGGAATCTTATTTAAACTGTAAAGAATTGTAAGATTCCTTTAAGACAATATTTGAGAGATTATTCTTATATAAAAATAGGGCTGGGAAAATGCATTTTATTTTTGTGTGTTCTAATGTGTATTCATTACGACGTGTAATATACGATAATAGTAGGGTGTATATTTGTATTTCAATATGTATTTAAAAATATATAACTATATATTCACCAGTTGTCTGTCTACCAAAACGCAAGTATTAAATTACTAACTTTGGGGACAGACAACCAAGTGTGTAAGTGTCCCATATATTTACATTTATTATTTATTCTTTATAGGTAGTTTATATGTTGTGTAGTAATATTATATAATTGCAAAAATGTATTTCTTTCATTTCTATCCAGATCTATACACAGGGTGTCCTTTAAAGAATGGTTAATCTTGTAACGCCTGATAGTGGATCTATTCACAATATATATTTTCAAAGTTATGTCCAAGTTGTTTTTTTTAAATCGCTTAATTATTCACACTATTTTGCGTTGCTGTATACCACAGTAACAAATAAGTAAAATTTTTAGGTTTTTTGGTACCTATTATAATTATCTATTTGTACAGTTCATGAGATTACTACTTTCAATAAAAAAAAATTGATTTTAACTAGTGAATAGATCCACTATCAGATGTTACAAGGTTTTCTATTCATTACAAGATATCTTGGATTTACGCACCGAAGCTCCAACACGGATTAGCAGGTTAGGTATTTTCTACACCCATGCAGGTTTCAACAACCTTTCATGTCACGTTTTCCTTCATTATCAACGCAATAACAGAGTTAAAGTTAAGTTTATGATACATCGTGTCCATACCATAAAAAACTCTTTGCTTGTACAATGTTCTAATAAATTCTATTAGAGTGCCGTTCAACGTTCTAAATTCATGGAACCCATTGGTTTCGGGCTAATTCTATAGTAATTCGAAAATGGTTATTTTGTTGTTCATAAAACCTGATTCGACACAGAGTCGGCGAAGTGTTGAAACTGTTATCATTGTAACATCTGTGTAAGGTTATGTAATACTGTTACATTTTTATAATAATGTAACCTTTATTCATAAGAAATCCTTTGAAAAACATTTTTTATTTTTATGGAGTTAATTTTTGGATAAAAATAACATGGAATTATAGCTTCAATATATAAGCTTCATTAATACAACTAAAACATCTATGAGGATATCTTGAAATATATAAAAATATCTTCCTAACATCAGTTAATAGAAATATTTGTTTCGTACTTTGCATTACTCAGTGATTCTGATTTGACTTCTATATAAATATTTAACTCCTTTGTTAACTTTTTAAAAGACATATTTGTCTTTCTTCCTTGATCTCAAACTTAATCTGGTAAAAATATCAGAATAAAAGTTAATGATAAAGAATCGCTTAAATTAAGGTATCTACAAAGAGTTCATAGTACCTTGCCTTATATTGCCTTTTAGCAATGACCCTGCCTTCAGTTTGTTTCCCGCCGAGGGTAAACATTTTCTAAATATTTTTTTTTGGTTCTTCGAGTCTAGGTTTATTTATGTATTTATGTATGTTTTTAAAAGTTATATATGTATATATTAACCAATTGTCTGTCACCCATAACATATCATTAAGTCACTTTGGAGAAGGTTGACCGTATGTCGAATTGTACCATATATTTATTAATTAATTTTCTAAGTTTTTAAGGTTGAGTCATCCAGTTATTATTATTATTATATTAACAGATACAACCTAACATATACATAATAACATATAATACCTTCAGCATCATTTGAATATATATCAAATAAATTGTAACTAATTCGAACCAATTAAATAATATTTAATTAGCAAGTTTGATTTCAAAATTGCAAGTTGTTTTATCTCGAACCAGTCATAGGTATAAGACTCAGTTAAATGCCAAGGTGAACTACTTATACTTACAATCACCGTTTCCACGCGGACAATATATTTCAAAGTCAATTTGAAATATAACGCCTTAAAGTTATTATTACTTAGTCTCGTAAACACATAATAAGCAGTTTCTGGACATTGCCTTCTTAATAAACACTTATTTTATGTAGTTGCAACTGATAGAAAAATAAAAAGTAAAGACGGGCGTAGGAACCTAGATAGATAGATACTCCATCTGTTCAATAATGTTTGATGACACTAGATTTCTATTTTGTATCTAAAACTAGTTTTGATCTTTTAAACTTAAAATCTTTGAAACTTAATGTCATCTAAAAGAGTAATTTTACACATGCAATTTGTATGCTTTTTACTGCGGGGGAAGTCTATCAATTGGAAATAAGAAGACATAAGAAAACAAAGACCAAAAACATACACGCATCTTTCTAATCTACTCGTACGTATAAGTTCAAAGCTTATTAGTATTTTTATCTGCCTCGCCCGTCATACTATAAATGTTAGGGCTGATATATATAGAAATTCAAAGAAATTAATTACAGTAATTTTATTTGCATTTAATTTAAACTAATTTTTGAACCAAGAAAGACAGATAGAATGACAGTCTATCCATCTTTGAATATTTACTAGCGAGACCCGACAGATGTTCTTCTGTCTTAACTCTTTAGTAGGCAAGGGAGTTTTCTTAGATTTTCGCTAAAATATACAATTTTTTCCTTTCATAAGAACCTTCTATATACTTCGTACCGTGACATAGAACTTTTTCTTCATTAGAATTATTCTTTAACTTACAGACTTGACATGACTTTGACACATAATGATTAAAAAACCTTAATACTTATACTGACATCTATCGAAACCTTATAGAACTAAATTAGAGCCTTTAAGACTAAAAAACTTTAAATTCGCAAAAGTATCATTAATAATGGAGTTAAAAATATAACTGCCTACGTATATATTAAAATCGGTTCAATAGTTTTGAAGTGCGTAAACGCACATAGTGACGCGGGATTTTTTATAAATAAAGATGATACAAATAAAGCTTATATACCGGGCTAAAATATAGAATAAAATCTTTCTGTTTTCTTTTCGGAAACCGGAAAAGACACTTTATATATGTATATTGAGGGTATTATGAAATTAAAGTAGACGCGGGCAAGTCACGGGTAAACATGTATTTAATAAAAACAGAAGACATTTTCAGTACTGTATTGGCTATTGAAATTCATAAAACATACCTAACATGTCTCCTTTTATTACTTTAGATAATATTCGTTGCCATTAGAACGTATTTAACATATAAATGTTTATTCTTGTCTATTAAAGATAAAACAGACGTATTTAGTTTAAAAAAGATAACAGGTAAAAATGGCGTTTTCGTTTAAGTGGCATTTACTTAACTCTCTCAAATTACGATTTTTAAATTATCAATTTTATTACATCCGATATAAAAAAGATGAAATCAACGAACTCTCCAGTTATATAGCCATAAATCGTGTATAAAAGTACATTAAAACTTTCATGTAACAATATTTATAACATCTACAATGTATTTTCTTAAATGTAGTTACTATTCTTATTATGTTATACTAGTTGTACGCGCGTTTTCGTACGCGTGGAAAGCATTGTCAAAATGTTTTTCCCGTGTACATCATTTATTTAATTCTGAGCAAAAAATATGAATTAAACGAAAACGGAATAAAAGAAATACCTAAACGCGGCGCACGCGACTATTGCTCCCAACAGGTGAGTTTTTTTTACAATTTCGCGACCTCTTCAACACGATTTGTATAAAACCGTAATATTAACCTAAACCTTTCGGAAGAATCGCACTACATTTTAGTAAAAACAGTTCAAAAATCAGCTCGGTAAATTTTGAGAAAATCGATCATATATAGAAAGACAGCTTTTAGGGACCCTTTCTTTAGAATAAGTATAGATATTATTTTCCTTCTATTACAAACAATTTCTTGTGGCATAAAGTACGTATGCAACTCCCCTCATAAAGATACATTACTAAAGATTTAATTGAGCCCGAGTATATTGTCACATCCGTTATGACCACATCATTCAATTTGTACAGGAATTTCTCACTTTCATTGATAAATCAACAAGTTCATTGCGTTGTATCAAAAAGACTTTCTCAATAATATGACATGATAAAATCAGTTGACTATTATTGCAAAGTATATGACTATGCGTGAATTAGAGGCCTAAAGTTGAATCAAATGAAAGAACGACTCGTGATTTGTTTGAATGAAACGTATATATTATTAAGTTAGTCAGTATTTATTGTTCCAATATTTCAAATATAGTAGTAGTATACTTTACAACATGCCGGCATTCTATATATTCTATTCGCATGCAAGTGATTCATTGTAATGAAATTTATAACTATTACGCTGTCAATGGTTGGAATATAAAACAGACCCAAAACTAGATATTAAGAACATCCTTAAGAAATAGAAAATCTTTTTTTATCTTTTATTTAATTGTATGTACTTAGAAACTGACTGAACTCTAACTTTGGCTGGGTCGTTGGCGCAGTTGGTAGTGACCCTGCCTTCAGCTCCGCGGGTCGTGGGTTCGATTCCTACCGAGGGCCAACATTTTCTAATAAAAATTTGTTGCTTCTTCGCCTGGGTGTATATTTGTATATAAGTATGTATTTAAAATTATATAAGTATATATTTACCAGTTGCCTGTCACCCATAACACAAGTACTTTAGTTACTTACTTTAGGAAAGATGACCGTATGTGTGAGTGTCCCATATATTTATTTATTATTATTATTAGAAACTATATATCGATATTATTTTAACAATTACTCAAAAAATGTAAATGTAATGTAAATAAAAATGAAATAAAAGTTACTCAAATAATTATAATTATATTTAGGCATCAAGTAAGCTAATACATTAAATATATATATTATATGTATGTATGGCAACCCTACGCCAGACACGTCTTCGAAAGCAAATCCACAAAACGAAAGTGAAACTGTTAACTCTCGTCGAACATCTTCACGTATTATACATATATAAGACATATATATGAAATTTACAAACGCGTCAGCATCGAAACAAATGGATGTAACTAAACGATGTCACTGGCCGGTAAAGTAATTTAATGTTACGAAGTTGAATATGATTCTTTTTATCGTTACTTTTATGGAAATACCAGGCTACTCGATTCTTCTTCGTATTTCTGATATTATGACGATTGTTTTTCCGTTCTCAAAACATAAACAAGTCATCATCCTCCTGCCCTTATCCCACTTTAAGTGGGGTCGGCAGAACATGTTACAAACATATTGTCACATGATTTGGCTACGTATTTTACGACGGGCCGCCTGCCTGACGTCAACTTACCTAAGTCATATTTAACGACACCTCAGTAAGAAAGAGGGTGGTCTATTTTACTCAACCGGATACCACACGATGGGTCAACTTACCTTAGTCGCCTTTTACGACACCTCGTCTCAAAATATAAACAAGTAACATAAGAGTATTTAAAAACATCACTAATCAAATTTTAATTCGTGAAAATTTAAAGTCAATGTATAAACAACATTTTGAGTTTTTAAACACGAACGAAGAGAGGCTAAACTTATTTTTATACCCTCCTATTAGCAGTTTAAGTCCAAAAAATTAATTCGACGCTTACGTGACGCTTTCGCGCTGTGGACAGCAAAAACACTGGTTTTAAACTGTATCCGGATGTTCTATTATAACAGAGGAAGCGCAAATCTTTACCATTGATTTTACTTAAGATGCCATTAGCCGTAACTTAACAGGTAATAAGTATTAAGACCAATTTAGCTAATGGTTTTTAAAAACGTGATCATTATTTAACTTTCCAAAAATATTCGATGTAGATAAACATTGGTCTGTAACACTGGTAACTGTATATCTACTATTTTAAACCTTGAAAGTTAATTCATATCGAATGCATATTCAGCTGTTCCGATTGCATTTTAAATAGAATCAAGTTTAAATAATTGCTGGGTAAAAAAAATTACCCTTACAACTTTTTCAAAGAAAAAAATTCTAATACTAAATAATTTATACTAATTAATATTATAATTTTCCTGTTCACAGATTGATTATCATTTTTTTACATCCAATAATGTTCAAGTATGTTGATAACTGTATCTTATGATCAACCTGGTCATCTGGAAGGGATCACTATGTAGCGATTAGTTAGGCTCGAAGGAGCAACAATTTTTTGTTAGAAAATGTGACCCCCGGTGGGAATCGAACCCGCGACCCGCGGAGCTGAAGGCAGGGTCACTACCAACTGCGTCAACAGGCCAGCCAATAAAGATTTTTTTTTTAAATAAATTGGTAAATTGTGTTGGATATATATATTAAAATTTTGTTTCGTACACGATAAAAAAATTACTTTCTGCTTTGTAAGGAATTGATTTCTATTTTTATTTAAGCTAGTGACCCTTTGAATATTCAAAAATATCAGAGGTTTGTTTCACTGATGTATGGTGATTTTAACACCTTCATCTAATGTGGTAAGAAATATAAAAAGTTACGTAATATACACGTTTAAAATATTATTAGTTGAAGGTATTTGTGAACTTGTTAATCGAATGGAATATAAAGTGGTTCAACTTTCTCTAATATATTATAACCAGAAAGTAGTGGAAGGTAAGACTAAATCTACGTTTAATTATCAACTTACCTGTCCTTTAGAGATAATGAAGAAGGTGTCACCCCTGGCTCCCTGTCTGATGATATAATCACCGTTTTGGTAATGAGTTTCTTCTAGTACGTCAGATATCTTGATAAGCGTGTCTTCGGGCAGATTTTTGAAGATCGGTACACTGTAAAAAATAAACTGTTTAGTTATAACTCGTATGTTATTTAAACTTGAGTTATATTTTAAGCTATTTTATCATTTTCCTGCCCTTACCCTACTCTAAATCAGGTCGCCATATTGAGTTTTTATCTTCCACTCTTTACTTTTTGCAAACTCTTGCGCTAATACGTATATACATTAAGCGTGGAAACTCTGCCAGCATTCTTGGGACCATTCCACGTAGGCATGATTTATATAGCCCTAGCGTGTAAGTAATTTAAGATAGATATAACTTGTACATTTTTGCTGTAAATAACATCCTCTATATATCCGTTCACATCCATATTAAAAGTCAAATTTAGGCACATGAATTAACAAACATTATGAAATATAATGATCTATAGAATTAGGCGTTACCTTATTTCAAATTAGTTGCTATAATTCGCGATAAAGTCAAAAGCAAATATATATAAAAAGCTTTGCGATTTTGTTGTAGAAACGATTATTGAGATTGTGATAGTGAACGAATTAGTTTTTGTGTATTGTGGTGGCGGTGGTGGAGGTTTCATATCGGGTATGAAAACGGATAGTACATTCTACATTTAGCATTATATATATATTTTTTAGACTTTTCATGGACCATAGACAAATAATTTTATTATCACTTTTGTATGATGTTCTTTTTTACATGAAGATTATTTATTCTTACATAAACAGCACTGTAACTTACTCGTAATTAGTAAATCTATAAATACCATCCAATAAATACCAATCTATAAATTCATAAAAAATCGGAGTTATTAATGTATTTATAATATCGAAAATACAAATTGATCGATTAGAAAGTCATAAAGTTTGTTGTAGTAATGTTCAGGAATTGTTTTATTACTAAAAATATTTCAAAACAAGAAATAACATTTCCTTGTTAATATTATAATTATCTAAACAGTGACCAATTGCATTTATCTAGTGCTATTACTATTATACAAGACCTTCGACCATAATAATATTAATACAAATTATTTTTTAAATGCCATTCATTCGTTGACTTTAAATAGCCATTCACCGGTTTCTATTTCCTTGAATACAATAAAAAACAACATCAATATTTAATATTTTTGAATTAACTAGAATTTTGCCTAATTCAAAAATAACTGTTGATTTATTTTAAGTAAGTTTATAGTTTGTGAGAAAGTGATCACAGTGGACAATACAAAATAATAGAATGTTATGCTGTCATGATCTCTACTAAGTGCACAGACGACCTTACAAAATAGCAATTCTTTTTTACGAGTCACGAGTCGCGCCCAGCAAGCTGCTGAACGCAGTTCCCGCCATGATAAGACCGTGTAATAATAATAATAACAATCTTTATTGGTGCATGTAAACAAAGTGAACATGATATATCGGAACCCTGGCCCACCCTTAATAAAAGGTCATTATATAGTTACAGTAGTGTTAGTGAAGTTACTGACAGTTATTAAAAATTGGTTAAAATCTGTTTTTATTTTAGTACATTACTTATTTATGATAAATAGTATGGGTGTATGTAAATGTGAGTACATGAGTATAATTATTTGTGTTGTGTTGTGTGTGCGTGTGTGTGTGTTCGTACGCGCGTGTGCATGTGAATAATCCATGAATAAGTGCCCCGGATGGGTTCAAAACTAGACAGGCCATCGCGATAAAATAAGACTTGAGTACAGCCTGTTTCTATACATTAACTATGGCAACGATTCGTAAGATTCAAGCAATATAGTAGGGAAGTCTTGAAAAATGTTATATTCAATTGGAAAATATTGTTATTCATCGATAATGATAGATACATTTGCGTTTAATGCTTTTAATGAAATAGTTACGTATAAATTTTTCCGACTTCAGTATAGAGATTTGAAGAAACTGGACACAATGAAGTGAACTAACACGTTGAATATTGAAGCACTAGCGTTTGACCGCTACTTCAGCCGTGAAATTGATTCTACCATAATTCAAAATGTATAATTTCAGGTTAAATCATTCCATGAAGCAAAATTTCGAACTAAACCAGTTAACCGTTGGGGCGTTAAAGCGGTACAAACATATATTTCGAACTGAACACACACTTTCGAAGTTCTAAAATTAAGTAGGATTCTGATATTCATATAAGTTGTTAATTGCAATTCGTTAGTAAAATATATAGGAAATTGCTCAACTGCTACTTAGTCACTCGTGCATGCCGTTACGGTTCAAGTTATTTTACCATCGACCCATATATAACTAGTTTTACCACTAATTAAACTAAAAATCCATCCAAATATATCACTATCTGTAAGTAATTATTTATTTTAATGCTTTGAAGTTTGTTTTCATTTGATGTGTAAAATTTTTGTGACGTGATGTAAAAAACGTGTTTAGCGAATATTGAATTACATATCCATTCTTATATTATACTGTATAATATACAGCTGTGCCGCTTCGCCCGTGTAGAAATTAGTGTTACAAATTTTTTTTCGCGTAAACCCTGAGCCTACGGGATTGATAATGTTATTTACTAATAACTTAAACCGTCCTTAATAATTAATGTACTATCACGAAAAACTCTTTAAAAGTCCTTTTAGTAGATTCTGAAAAAATCTGTCACATATAGACAGACAGACAGCTTTAGAGGGCTTTTTCATAATATGTATAGATATTCAAAAGTATTTTCATGTGTTTATTTGTCTTTCGTGTCCCAATAGAGCAGCGGTACGATTCTTGATATGGAGATATTTTAAAAGTTGTAGTGTGATTGACTAAATTAGTCCCGGTATCGGAAATCCATATATTGCGGACGGAAACTAGTATAGTTATATTTAAGCAAAGATATAACCAGGTTGTGATAACAAAATCACAAATTAATTAATAACTACTTTTAATAAAATTTTCATAAACTCTTCAATAGCTTTGTAAATAATAAAGCCTACCGATAAAACCTGTCTTAGAAACATTCGTCAAACTAATATTTATTTATTTATTTATTTATTTATTTATTTATTTATTTATAAATTGGAAAACAAACAGCACTTAAATTATTACAAAAAATTATAACATAAAATTAATACACATGCCAACAAAGTTTTCACAAATGAGAGAAGGAAGTGAACAATACAATAAATATAAATAAGATAGTAAATAAATGTAGACAGTTAAAATTAAAAGTATAAATTAAAAGAGAAAAAAAAATAAGTAAAAGATTAACAAACTAAACTATTTAACAAATTAAACTATTTATATATTATTTCTTTAATATTATTGTTTTTACATATAATGAACTATTTCTCATATAATATGAAACTTACCGAATAAATATGTAGTGAAATTTTTATTAAACCTAGAAAGTATATATATTATAACAATGATAGTTTTCCTTTTATTACACTTATTCATTAAATAAGAAGAAATTTTCACAAAAATCAACCCTTTTTTCAAACTCGACCTAACTATTACAAGTAGGTTGTATATGAAATATAATTTAACAATATTTTTTGGACTAACTAAATTGACTTTGGTGTCTAATACCAACTAAGTAAAAAAGCGGAATAATTTTAATTAAGAAGTAAGTTATTGTTACAGGGGCATACGATTCTTTATACCAGACACTTTAGAAGTAAGACTTGTTGTTCTATATTTTAACCTGATATACATATCAACTTCAGTTTACGTTAATTTAATCAATATTGATCCAGTGGTTAATCTGTATAACCGTTAGAGACAGAAAGTCTATCGCATTTATATTATATACTAGTGGCCCGCTCCGGCTTCGCACGGGTATAAAATATATAGCCTATGTCACTCAGTGAAAAAACTGATTAAAATCGAACCAGTAGTTTCGTTTTATTCATTACTGCCCGTGGCCCGCACGCGTTAAATTTGGAGTAACAATTCCCCTTTCCCTATTCCATGAAGATTCCCTGCTATCTTTCGAATATCTAAATTCATATACTACATTTTTAGGGACAGACAGAGAAAGCTACTTTGTTTCATACTATGTGGTGACGTTTAGCTATTATTTTGATAATTGTCAAATATTTGACCATACTTCACCAAAGAAAATTTACGTTTAGCTGTCATCTATGTTTTGTATTCCACTGACATTTGCGTTTTATTATTTTACTGTCATAGTCGTTTTTGTTATAACACGTTTTATAGCGACTTGACGGGATAAAATAAATGCGGTCGAACGGGATAAAAAGTATCCTATGTCCGTCTCCTGGTTCTAAGCAACCTTTCCACCAATTTTCGGCCGAATTGGTTCATCCGTTCTTGAGTTATAAATAGTGTAACTTAGACCAACTTTCTTTTATATATATAGATATTTGCATATAATAAAAGTAAATACATTTAATGAAATATGGTTTTTATTTTATAACAGTAGTCAAAATTAAAATGAAATAGATCCCATTTGCCGTTTAAGATGATTATACAAGTAAGATTTTAATTTTAAATGAATGAATCGAAAATGTTAATGACAATCTTTTTTTCTCTAAAAATTACTTTTGACGCGTTTCTTTAGAAAAAAAAAATCATAATTTCTACTTCATAACATTATAAGATGTTTTCCTTTGCCGAAAATAAACCTTAAATACATTATACATAAATCTGATTCCATTTACTTTTTATTCCACTTTTTGCAATGTGTCGACATTTTAAATTTCTTAAATTGAGACGAAATATTTTCTAGTATCTAGACTTATCAAAAAACGTTCCGTTAAGATAAAGTGTGCCGAATAAATCTAGTTGCATACAAATGCTTTCAAAAGTAGTACACGAAACTAAAAGGTCACCAGTTCGACACGAATCGTGACAAATATTTCAATGCGAAACACTGCTTTGAACGCTTCGCCAATTTAACTATTAACAATTTTACTTGTGGTAGTAAGTAAGCCAATTTACATATGTATATGTATGTTGATTTTTTACGCCGTGTGGTATCCGGCTGAATAGAATAGTACCACCCTCATTTCTTACCGAGGTGTCGTAAAAGGCGACTAAGGTAAGTCGACCCGCCGTGTGGTATCCGGCTGTGTAGAATAGACCACCCTCATTTCTTACCGAGGTGTCGTAAAAGGCGACTAAGGTAAGTTGAGTTTCGCCAGGAGGCATGGGGTCCTCACCTACCGCCTGACTCAGATCCTTTCCGGACATGGCTGTTTCGGGAGGTATCTGTGGAGGGTGGCCCGGCGCGAAGCGACCGGTGAGTGCCACGAGTGCGGCGCCGAGTTTGATACGGCGCTGCATACGCTCGCAGACTGCCCAGCTTGGGTAGTTCAGCGAGCGGAACTTGTGGCTCAGGTGGGGCACGATCTCTCCCTGCCCACCGTGGTTCGTGCCATGGTGGACAGGGAGGAATCGTGGGCAGCGATGGCCTCCTTCTGCGAGGACGTTATGTCGCGGAAGGAGGCGGCGGAGCGGATCCGGGAAGTCGAGTCCTTGGATCCAATCCGTCGCAGGCGAGTGGGGCGCAGGCGACTCGCCGAAGTCCGTCGCATGCCACCCTAACGGGGACCTGCGAGCAGTCCGAACGGGGTTCATCGGACGCTCGCTTGAGTTGGTTCCCGAGGCGGTCGATGCATCTGGTGCTTCCGATGCATCGTCTAGCGGAGTGAGGGCCTAGTCTAGAGAGGCCCCGACCCAGAGGTGGCGCACTCTGAGGTTCAGAGTTGCTGCTGGCGGGGATGGGGGTAATGTGTACAACGGTACCCTGTCCCCGCCACCAGCAGCGTGGTGGAGCACTGTCAGGTTTTTAGTCGGTGAGAGTCCGACATACCCGCCGCTCGTCCCCGTCGGGCGGTGACGACCCATAATGGGTTTTCCTGACAAAAAATGACGTATGTTGACGTCAGGCAGGCGGCCGGTCGTAAAATACGTAGCCAAATCATATGACAACATTAATTAAAATATAAACAACCGGGTCACATCGCGATAATCCCGTTACCTTTGTATAAGGTTCAACGTTTCGGCAGAGTTGCATCCACCGTGGTCACGAACTGACTGGAGCGCCGCGGCGTCTTCGTTCCCGAGTACTACAGTCATTATTTTCTTCATCTACCCTCACTTGAACCGCACAATCCACATAAGGTCTCTTGCACACCACACTGATATAATCTGCACGCGATATAGCTTTCAACGATTTTTTCCGCGAGTTATATTTATTAATCACAGGATCCCAAGTCGTTGACAATCTGAAGCCTTCTTCTCGGTTGAAAGTATTATGCTTTCGAATCTCAATGGCTTCACGCGCCATTCTCGCATAATAGTGGGCATCAGTTAACAGTACCGACAGAAAGTTGAAAAAAAAAAAAAAAAAATCTCATATGACAACATGTTTGTAACATGTCGTGCCGACCCCACTTAGAGTGGGATAAGGGCAGGAGGATGATGATGATGTATGTTGATTTTTTGTTGTTGAGTATATAATGCTTAACACAGAAATAATAATCCATAAAATAGCCACATTGCTATCGATGCCTATTTGTCACCTAAAAGACGATGAAAAAAATGTTTTAAATAAGTTTATCAACTTTAAATATTCGGGTTCTACAATCATAGACATTTCCATTACAATCGTTTTTGTAGTTTTGGCATTGAAAGCATAACAAACAAAGCGACCCCCGCACATTTGTAATGTTTAGATAACGAAGTTAGAAGACAAAGGTAAAGATATGAAATAATATACAATTATATTGAAATAAAAGCCTTTGATTACACAACTGTTTACGCAAGACAATAACGGGTATCATTATGACGTCATTCTATATCGTGGAGACAAACGTAAACAGTGTCTTTCAATGGAATAAAGATAATAATTGTGTCGACATGCGATGTTTTGCCAAGCAATTGATAATCGTAAATTGTAGCCAGCAGCGATCGCTTTATACAAGCGTCGAGATAATGCCTACCCAATTTAAGCCATCGATCTAACGCCTAATCTCACCATCAGCTTTGATCGTTGGTTTTGTGATCGTCTATAATCGTAACGATCATCGTGCAAGTGTCCACATGATCGTCCCTATTATCATACGATACGATCTACGATACAATATACGATACAGCTGAATAACATCGTCTGCCAACTTGCAGAAAAGGATTAAACCTTAACCCTACACGCCACTTTACGTATAGTTCATGAATTCTCTTGGGATATGTAAGTTTTATGTTTATGTTTTTGTTCACCGTAAATCACATGTAATGAGATGTAAATATATAAGTATTTTTTATAGAATAAGAGCTTGCCTGAGTTATGAAAAGAAGTAAAGGCAAGCACTTATAGTATTTGACCATCATGGCCTATTATATAAAGTTGTAATGCTGGTAAAAGTTTTTTTATAACTTGTTTTGTAGTTCCTGCTATCGCCAATAAACTACTTATCAAATATCTTTTTGCTACATTCCATTTAGTTCTGTGTTCCTTCATTTATTCTAGAATTACCAAGAAATTATAAATTATAATTCTTGTATCCGCTTACGTAACCGATTACACAAGAAACATAGTGGAAATAAAGTGGCTTGATGGACAACTATGTAATTACTCGTTGATATGTGTCGACAAAGTGTGTCGAGGCAGTAGACGCTCTAATAGGACCACTTTGATCAATATAGTTTACAACCAATTCTTAGACCTCCTTTCCTATATTTTGCTACGGAGTTTTATTATCATAAGACAACCTCTGACAAATATTAAATAAACTTAGAAAGTTTATTTGCTTCATAACACCGAAGCCTTTTACGGCTAATTTAAGTGCCATATCAATTCTTAAAGGGAAACTTAGCTTCAGCTGTTTTTAGAGTGAGATAGTTATAACACTATGTTCATAATAACGAATGAGATAGTTTAAACACTAAAATTATTTACTTAATCAACATTCTTAGTGTTGGCATAAAAATATAAGATGCACTTCAATACATCAAGTGCCATGAATTCTGAAATCGTTAATCATCTAAAATTAAACGTTTCGAGCATACTAGATATAATAAATGAATAAGTTTCCTAGAAGCTATCGCGTGGCTATCACTAGTACTCAAATTTTTGAACTTTTGAAATAGATGTCATTCGTTTAGTGTATCTGTTGCAATCTGTTGCGGATTGTATTTCACGCAAATAAGAGTTGATATTAAATAGTCCAAAACCACAACATTTATTCATATGTGACAATTTTAACTTTTAAATCAAATGCTTTTATTGTTTAGGATATACACTTTAATAGATTATACCATTTATACTACGAATACCAACTATTTTTAGTCGCTATCAACTTTTACACCCGTAGGAATTTACAATATAAACATGAAACATATAGTTCTGAATACCATCTTTAACATAGTCAAAACGAAAAGTATCTCCAACAAAGGAGATAAAGACCAGATAGACACAAAATACAGTATCAAATCCCTCACGTTAATACCATCATAAACTATTTGTACGCTATTAAATACACCTTCTTAGTACTAATAAGCTCTAGTTTTTCTCACAGTAAATGATATAGTCCATATTAAAAAGATTCCGTCACCGCGGCCATGACGCAGTCGAGTCCAGTCTTCCTAGAATAAAACAGTATAGCGGGCAGTGAAAGGATTGAAAATTCAAATGTCATGAGCTACAACGTGACATGTATTTCGTAAAGTATCGCACGAGCCTCTTGGGCAACAATTCAAGTTTCATAAGTCTTTGTCTTACAATGTGATTTACGAAAAATCTTGGAATACAAATCGTCTGCAATGTGTCATGAATGCAGATTGGAATTGCGTTATCGTTATGTTTGAATAATTTGACGTTCTAAAAAAAAAAACTATGTATTGGACATTACATGTTGTTTTGAACATTAGATGTTAGTAAAATATTAATTTTTTCCGGTCGCCTATCCATAATAAATATTAAATGAAGATATGTGCTTGTTCGTTGTCCTTCAAGTACAAGAGAGGTATGGGATCGATGTGATTTTTGGTATATATACTTAGGCATTTCAGAACCGAACTTCCGAACCTCACTCTTCGAACTTCACTCAGATGAATAAAACTGCTATATTTTCAAAGATAATTTGAGGGCTCCTTTATCAAAATTTCTCCGTTATTCATAACACGGTTATTATATTACGGGTTGAATATTCTATTAGTGGCATTGCTTTTTTTTTCACGGAACGATTCTCATTTGAATTTCGTAATCCAAATCTGATGCTGTTACTAAATATAGATTCCAATTACAGATATAACTCTAGAATATACACTTTTATTCCTTATCTATAGCGCCTGCTAAATGGATTTCGGAGTATTACATTTTTACTGGTTGCGGAATAGTCGCCACATGAGTAAGCTCAGATTCGCTCAGCTGGCACTGGAGTGAACTATTGGACATCGAAAATGGGATGGGAATCTCTTCTTCAACTCTATGTGATCACATCAGTAAATGAAGAGAATCAAAATTAAGGATATCGGTTCGAGTAAACATGAAGTGAGAATTGGCGAAGCGCTAAGTACGAAGAAACTAAGCGTTAAAGTTAAGTGCGTTAAGGTGCCAAGATATTAGAAAGGTATTCCCGCACCGGAAAATGCAGCGTTCTCTGTCCCATTACGAGGTGTACAGACAATCTTAGAAAGATCTCGTTAGCCGCTAGATCTAAGCAGGATTGTGTGATGTAAAAAATCACGAAGAAACCTATTTCTAGCAGTGGGCTCATCAGTTTCAAAAGAAGAATAAGAAGTAATTGAGAAATATATATTGCAATTTCATTGCTTAAAAATACCATATTGCCAATGTTTATTATGTAAACCTATAAAACACATATAACCGCATGAATAACTTGGACACGCATTTATAAAATTTGTACATAAACTTACCCAAAGTTGCTTAATATTTACGATTCAACATTCGCTTTCAGGTAAAGTAAAACATCGTCGGGGAACCGGTATAAATGCTGGAAAATGCTTTAAGTATGTCTAACTTATGGCTATCTCAATAGGATTAGAATGATGGATCTAGGTTAATACTTTTCGGCTTAGAAAGCAGTAGGGTTATTATCACCAGAAGAATGGTACAGAACAGAACAGCTTTTTTAGTCTGTACGTTAATTACATAATTACGACACTGAACTGATATTAAAAATAATTTTATAACTGTTCTTTTATTATAAAGTCACGTGGAATAACTTATACATAATGTTTTTTTGTTTTACTACAATATAATAGCAATAATAAAAGGATTCAGGGTGAAGAACGCGTTCCGCAACGTGACACTATAAAAATATCTTACTTTCTAGAATTGCATGTAGGTATTAACATACTTTAACATAACACTCAGTAATTAGAGCATAAAAATTTAATATATTTTCTCTTGGGCTTAATCTGCTCTCTCAAGCTGGTAGTACTGGTAAATTAGTATAAATTAAACAGAATTTGGTTATTTACCAAGATATTTTTTTATACTTTTATAGGGTTTTGCTTAACTTTTTATTTCCCTGGTAGTTAGTGAGTATAATTTAAAATGGAATCAAGCAAATTACAAATTGGAAAAAATATGGGCAGGCCGTTCTGCTTTACGGTTTGTACAAAGTATCGTACTTGGATACGAAGTTTTTGGCAGTACGGCTCTACTGCTAGGGTAGTTACCAATAGACGGCCGAAGTTCGTAAAAACAAACTAAAGACGACAAGTCGATATGTATATACTCGTATAGCATTTGCAGACATTTATATTCTAACGTAATTATCTTAAACTTATGTTTTAGTATAACATATTCAGTTGTCATAATTGACTGGAGATATGTCAGACCATTATCGAAAGGCCACGGGATCAAACCGGGCAGACTCAATGATTTTTTCTATTTATCTAATTTAAAAGAAATTTGTATGCATACTCAAGTAGTGGTATCATTGATATTTATGGAAAATTTTTGATTGCAGCCAATTATATACCTTAATAATCAGCCTAACATAAGAAAATTCTATTCTCGAATGTTTGTCTAATCATAACTGGGTGGATTTATAGGTACCGTATTCTATTTAGAAGCACTTCTACGGAGCAATTGTGCAATTATTCGGATAATAATATTTGAAAACAATTAGCTAGTATCTGAAATCTATAAAACGAATAAAGCAACTTACTAGAAAAGCCTGACTGGTATATAAAGCATGTTTTCATTTTCTGAAATTCCTGAGACTGGTTACATACCATTGGATTGACTGAAACTGTTAAATTTAGAAAGCTCTCGATTGTGTATTCAAGGTTTTACGTTAAATGATTCTGACACTATATTTCTTCTTAATAAGCGGTTTAGACGACGATATGAAGTCCACAAAGAAGAATAGGCCGTTGCAAGCCCATCAAATTTGCATAAGTGTCTTGGGTCAATAACCGCTTTAAACTATAAGCTGCTTAAAGGTACTGGTAGTATTTATTTAAGGTGAAATAAATCTAACAAAGTCTATAAGAAAATATAGGATGGAGTTATTACTATATGGAACTTTATTTAGATAGAACTCCGTATCTGCTTTAAATTTTAGTTTCCGACGTAAAAACATGACCTCACAAGTTTGTTTTGTCGATCTATATGTATATCAGTGTGTCTGTATGTGGCATCTTAAGTGAATTTCTAAGAAATATAAGCCTTGTCTATTGAAATGGTATCCAAGATATTCGCTCTCATTAGAGACGAGATCTCAGGTCATAACAACGACGAGGATTTTTGAATGTTTAGTATTTTGTTTTATGATATTAATATTTACTTAATATGTCTTATTCCCGATACTGACATCTGTTATTTCTAGATGCATTGTATAATTTATATGAAATATAAGATATTATTAGAAACTATATTAGAAAATAGGTGCAACAACTTATTGTAATTCATTTTAAAGCACGTAGTATTATATTAACTCTTAGAATGTCACGACTTTATATATAATAGATTATCTACATTAATTAATTCATGTCATAATAATTTACGTAATGTCTAACGACATTCAAAATTTCTAAGTAATGAAATAAAATATGTGAGAATAATAAGACCGTGACATAGAGAAATGAGGCTTAATATAGTGAAATAATTACATTGGACGCCATTTTGTTTAAAAAGTATCTTTAACACTATTAATCCGACATACTACTATATATACGTATTTATCTTTAACTTTACTTATTTTAAAACAGTCTCCAAAAGCTGTCTGTCTATATGTGACTGATTTTCTCTTAATCTACTGAAAGTATTTTTGATCGGTGTTTATTAAAAGGTAGTACAATTATTGAGAAAGGTTTAGGTTAATAGTATACCTATTACATTAGAATTCCCATAGGGTCAGGATTTACTCGAGATAAACTTTGTGAAACACTGAATTCCAAGCGAACGAAACCGCAGGCACAGCTAGTAGTTGATAAATTTGTTAATGGAAAAGCTGAAATCATGCCATATGTTTGTGGGTGAAATAAACTAATCAAAGCATTCAAAGAAAGAAAAACGTGTTATTAGAACAAGACGTTAACGACCGAGGAAGAAAACAAACGCGGCATGAAAACGAACTATAAACATTTTTTATGAACAAAGTCCAGAAATTACTGCTGATGTTATTGACCGAGCGACTCAAGCAACATATTTCATTAATAAGACTTTAAAAAAGGTTGGGAATTAAGACAATTTTTGGAACAAAAATGAAAGTCAGATTTAAAATATGTGTCTTTTTATAGCTTCATATTTTGAAGAGCAATGACTTGTACTAGTCACTCTAGTCTTTGCATTAAGGAAGGGAAAATCTCGGTATTGCATTTAGATTTGATATTATGAACATAAAGTCTATTGTAGAGGTTGGAAAAGGGCGAAAGCAAATCTCATAGTATTCAATATTAATGTGTACAACAAGCAATAATGTATAGGTATTATTAATATGATATAGGATTATTGATATTATGTAGTATTAATATGCTAAACTGGTAATCATAATCAGTTAGGGAAATATGATATGTAGTCATGTCAAGCTGTGATGGCCCAGCGGTGCGACCGTGTGAATCTTTAGAGACGATCACGGCTTCGAACCCGGGCAGACACCAATGACTTTTTCTCTTAAAACTTATGTGTCTAATTGATAATTGCAATTTATCACACGCTTTTCGGTGAAGGAAAACATCGTGAGAAAACCTGCATATCTCTAGAGAATTCTGGAGGTATGTGTAACCTACCAATCCGCATTGGAGCAGCGTGGTAGGTCTTAGCTCCAATCCTTCTCTCCCAAAACGGAGAGAATAGGCCTATTCTCAGCAGTGGGATAGTAACAGGCCGTTACTTACTTTTACATGTCTTTGCAGTACTTTTAATGGTTCAAACTAAATATTATATTTATTTCTCTATGTATTCTCTAGTCAATTGTGCAGGTAATTTTCTTAGGAACACTTATGTTGTACAAAGGTCGATGGACGAAATCATAACATCTCAAGAAAGTAATTTAGAGCAAGAAGTGGATTATTGGAAGTAATCCAAAATGTTTACGAGCGGTAAGTAACAAATAAACTCGTATCTTACAAAGACTATTGCATTAAATTTGTACATGCCTTTGCTGCATATAACTTATATAGCTTTCTACACATCTAAGCTGATGTTGCTAAGTTTTAAGGTTTTCTAGAAGTCAAGAGTCTTTGACCAGTGAATATACAATGCTCTGGATCTCTGCTCAGAATTTCACACCACATGAATCTTTTGTCGGTTGGATCCACCGTGTTCCTACTATCTTTATAAGATTATCTGTTAGCTCAGGGAGAACTTTAGAGCCGTTTTATCCGATACGGGACAGCAAATTCTAAAATTTAATTTATCCTAAGGTGCATGAATAATCCGGACTATGTGACTGCCTATTGTCCCTTTAGTATCGCGATCCTATACCTAGTAGCATATAAATAGTGGAGTTTATATCTTGACGATGCTTTGGTTACAAGATCGTTGTAGTGAATATGTGTAGTGCCAGTATAGTGTGGTGGTGGTGACTTGTGGGAATCCTGCTTGCTTAAGTTATGAAACGAATAGTACAATCTACTTTTAGCATTTCATACATTTTCTCTGATAACAGATAATAGCAAAATTCATTCTTATTTGCTTGATAGAATTCCGCAAAGTAACGTCTAATTCTTTATCAACTAAAAGGTAAATAATTAAAATATTTTTTTAGGTTTAGACAAGTGACTCGTGGTCTTACTTCTGCTAGTTTTTTCAGCTAATTATATACATAACCAAATCGCGTAACAATAAAATTTTCTCACACTTACCTCTTAAGGAAGTCTGTGTATTCTGCCTGGCGGATGAGCCCAGTCCTCATCATAATGGTTTGGAAGCATTGTCGCTCAATGGCCCACAGACGGCAATCAGTTGCCGCTTTGATTGTGGCCGTTCTCTTGCAATTGTATAATATTGCCAATTCGCCAAAGACCTTTCCGGGCGCCATTGTGCTGAGGTATTTGTTCTCACGAGATACTTCCACTCGGCCCTCTGGTGACAAAACAGTTTTCATAAATACTAATTATAATTTTTGAATATAATAATAACAACAAAGGATTTAAAAAAAATTAATATCTCAATTTTATTCAGCAGCGACGAATTAAGAATTATAATACAATATTAAAATATCACAGACAAAAAATAATTAAGATTAATTTAAGAATTACACAAGTGTTTTTATTTAAGCTACTTATAATTAGTTTATTATTGTATTTGTTGACATCCATCTACATCCATATTAATATTATAACGCCGTGTGGTATCTGGCTGAATAGAATAGTACCACTCTCATTTCTTACCGAGGTGTCGTAAAAGTCGACTAAGGTAAGACGACCCGCCGTGTGGTATCCGGCCGAGTAGAATAGACCACCCTCATTTCTTACCGAGGTGTCGTAAAGGCGAATAAGATAAGTTGACCCACCTTGTGGTATCCATTTGAGTAGAATAAACCACCCTCTTTTTACCGAGGTGTCGTAAAATACGACTATGGTAAGTTGACGTCAGGCAGGCGGACGGTCGTAAAAACGCAAATAAATCATGTAACAACATGTTTATAACATGTTGTGCCGACCCCACTTAGAGTGGGATAAGGGCAGGAGGATGATGAAGATAATTTCATAACAAACGATTTATAAAAATGTAAATATCTCAATTTTATTCAGCAGCGACGAATTAAGAATTATAATACAAATTGTATTCAAATATCACGCACAAAAAAATAATTAAGATTAATTTAGGAATTACACAAATGTTTTTATTTAAATAAGCTACTTATAATTAGTTTGTTATTGTATTTGTTGACTACATCCATATTTATATTATTAATGCGATAGTATGTATATCTGTCTATCTATTACAGCAGTTTAAAAACACTGTTAAAAAGAGGCTGATACAGAAAGCCTACTATACTCTTGAAGATTATTTAGAAGATAAGAATGTGTGGATATAGCTCTCTTTGACCCTGTACAAGACATTAACGACATAATGTAAATAGTATTAAGAATTATATTTTTAAAAGACCACCGAGTTTCTTGCTGGCTCTTCTCGGTAGGAACAGCTTTCCGAACCAGCAGTAGAGTTGACGATTCAAAAGCACTTGTTTACAAGTTTATTTGAATAAAGAATATTTTGAATTTGAATTTGAATTTATTACGCTTAAAGCTTAAATACTGGATAGTCTAGTCTATTATAGTCCAGTATTTAAACTTTAAGCATAATAAAATATATTGGATATAAAAAAATCTCTCACTACCGTTTCAACTATAAAAATATCTACTACTCTATTTGGACGTGCAAAAACAACATATTTCGCCATTTATAATATTGGTATGGATATTTTCGAGTGTATTTTATTAACATTGTTAAGTGGAGTAGCCTGACTATCCCACTGCTGGGTATAGGTCTCCTCTCGCCTTTTTTTGGAGAGAAAGGTGGATCTTAGATCCACCATGCTGCTACAATGTGAATTGGTAGATTATACATATTACTAAAATTTTCTAGATAAATGAAGGTTTCGTTACGAAGTTTTCCTTCACCGAAAAGCGTCTGATAAATGTCCAATATTAACATTGAATACTCATTACATACACAACGCCGTGTGGTATCCCGCAGAATAGAATGGACCACCCTCATATTTCTTACTGAGGTGTCGTAAAAGGCGACTTAGTTAAGTCGACCCGCCGTGTGGTATCCGGCTGAGTAGAATACACCACACTCATTTCTTACCGGATATCGTAAAAGGAGAATAACGTAAGGTGACGCCCGGTCATAAAATACGTAGCCAAATCATGTGACATGTTTATAACATGTTGTGCCGACACTACTTAGAGTGGGATAAGGGCAGGAGAATAATGACTCATTCACTAAACAATATACAAAATTACAGTAGGTAATAAGGTATGTGTTAACATACGACATTTTTCCAAGGCTTATAATAAAGCAAACGCTTAGTCTCACGATGACTCATAATAACCAGTCTTGTTGCCAATCATGGGAGGATATTGCAAAAAGTTTCATACTTAGCAGAACATGCGAATATTGAAATAATACAATATTAATAAACTACGCCGTGCGGTATCCGGCTGAATAGAATAGTGCCACGCTCATTTCTTACCGAGGTGTCGTAAAAGGCGACTAAGGTATGTTGACCCACCGTGTGGTATCCGGTTAAGTAGAACAGACCACCCTCATTTCTTACCGAGGTGTCGTAAAAGGCGACTAAGGTAAGTTGACCCACCGTGTGATATCCGGTTTAAGTAGAATACACCACACTCTTTCTTATCAAGGTTTTGTAAAATACGACTAAGGTAAGTTGATATCTGGCAGGCGGCCAGTCATCAAATACGTAGCCGAATCAGCGACAGCATCATGTGACAGCATGTTTATAACATGTTGTGCCGATGCCACTTAGAATAGGATAAGGGCAGGATGATGATGATGATGATGACAATATTAATAAACTATGATGAACAACTAGAGCCGTTTAGAATTATAAGATTTACTAATAAGAGAGAATTTTTGAAATTTAAAATATCGTGAGTATTATTCATAGTTTATGTGTAGAAACCGGCTATACCTACAGTTTATTCTATCGGGTAAGCCCGATTAGCTTTACATGCTCCAGTGTACGCAATTCCCGCCGCGATCACGCCGTGTAACTAACGAACAAGTGCCCCGGATGGGCTCGAAACTATTAGGGATAACCCGATAGAATAAGACGTGATATCCGGTTTCTATACATAAATTAATAAGAGTGAAACCCGCCAATCCGCCTCCGAATAGCGTGGTAGATTTTAAGTCTATAAATTTTTTAATAATAATTAATCTGTCACTCTAATTTAACTTTACAATAGTCATCATCTTCCTGCCCTTATCCCACTCTACATCGAGTCGGCACAACATGTTATAAACTTACGACTTACTTATTTGGCTTACGACCGGCCGCCTGCCTGACGTTAACTTACCTCTATCGTATTTTACGACACCTCGGTAAGAAAGAGGGTGGCCTATTCTACTAAACCGGATACCACACGGTGGGTAAACTTACTTTAGTCGCCTTTTACGACATCTCTGTAAGAAATGAGGTTTGTCTATTCTACTCAGCCGGATACCACACGGCGGGTCGACTTACCTTAGTCGCCTTTTACGACACCTCGGTAAGAAATGAGGGTGGTACTATTCTATTCAGCCTGATACCACACGGCGTATATAACTTTACAAAGGTATTAAAAATATAATAAATTTCAATCGACTAAAAGTGATAGAGTAATTAATACCACTAATGAAAACAAAGAAAAATATCACACGCCTCTTTATTTGTTCGCACGAATATCACCTTGACTCTATTGTTCTGTCTTCCACGCATGCTTGGTTAAAAATATGTTCTACTTAAAATATCGCATAACTTAAACTGCAACATATAATATGAACATTTCAAATTATGAAAAACCTTCTGCCCGCGGCTTCACTCACGTGGAATATGGTCTGCAACGTTAAGTTCATGACAGATCATTTTAAATAAATATATTTTTAGTTAACTAAAATGTGCAATGTAAAATCGTATGTAATAAAATTGATGGTTCAATTTTGGTCATATGGGCTTCCACATAAAAGGAAGATATATACTGTTCCGGACTTTTATTTAGAACCATTCAATAAAAACAATCATACGGCAGGAACATCATCTTTGTGTAACTCCATTGGTTTAGGCAGCGTACGCCAAGAGAGCTCTCAGGGTCCAGATTTTTTTCAGATTTAAATGACATGTATCGTATATTAAATAAAATCGTGTTTCTATCCCATCGCTAGAAATAGGCCACCTCTCTCCGTTTTTGATAGTAGAGTTGGAGCTAAGACCTACCACGCTGCTCCAATGTAGATTAGACAAATACCTTAGAATTTTGTGGAGATATGCAGGTTTCCTTACAATGTTTTCCGAAAAGCGTTTGATAAATTTAAATTATCAATTAGATACATACATATGTTTTTAACAGAAAGAATTGGTAAATTGCTCGGGGTTTGAACCCGTGACTCCATCGAAACAGAAGTTTATGAATCATGTATAAAATGAAAAATATACGTCACATTAGGCAAATCCTTTCAAATATAATCATACTCTTGAAACGCAAACTTAAGACGTATACATAGTCATTTTTAGGAAATAAAATGATAAATCTTCCTAAATATAGTAATGAAACACGTCGGCTTGCCGGATCAAAAAAAGGAAAGAATTTTATTCAGAGTCACACAGGAAGTATAAAACATAGACAAGAAAAATCACATATACTTAGAACTAATACACCAGTTGGCTATCAATGGCTACCACTGGCTACCAATTACATTACTTATATTTTGATATAAATATAACACCCCCACTATATCAAAATATCCAAACAATTAATTAAATTCAAAGTTCAACATACAATGTTAAGTGATATAAAGAACTTAGGTACATTCAATTATTCCTAATGCTTTCATACATTTATAATGTTTTATACAACACAAACCCTTAGTTAATAAATCTGCAGGCATATCATTAGTGGCTAAATACTCTGTCTTAACAATACCATTTGAAATGTTATCACGTATAAAATTATATCGAACATCAATATGTTTAGAACGCTTATGCGTCTGATGACTATTAGCCAATCTTAATGCACTCTGACTATCACTATGTATTGTTATTTTATATAAACAACCTGTAATTTCTGACTCTAAATTTCTTAAATATATAGCTTCACGGCAAGCTTCTGATAAAGCCATATATTCCGCTTCTGTACTACTTAAAGCAACTGTTTTTTGTTTTTTACTTTCCCATGAAATAGCACAGCTAGATTTTACAAAACAATAACCAGTATATGACCTTCTGTCTAAAGTATCACTAGCCCAATCTGAATCTACATAGCCCTCTATATTTGGTTTTTCCCTTGTATATTTTAAACAAAAATTCTTAGTTTTCTTTAAATATTTTAAAATTCTCTTGGCATAATACCAATGTTTTTCGGAATAACAGTTATTAAATTGACTTAAATAACTTACTGAATATGCTATATCAGGTCTAGTTAATACCGACAGATACATTAAGCTTCCTATAAGTCTTTGATAAGGTATACTATTATTACAAATATCAGACCTTTCAATATTTAATATACATTCTATAGGGGTCTCTACACATTTACAGTTAGACATATCAAATTTTCTTAACAAATGTTCAATATAGTTTTGCTGATCAAGAGTAATTACTTTCAAATCTTTATTTACCTTAATTCTCATCCCAAGATACTGCTTTACTTCCCCTAAATCTTTGATTTTAAACTTTGAACTTAAAGCACCTTTTAAGCTATCTGTTTCACTTACATTATTTGAAAAAATTAGGAAATCATCAACATAAATAGCTACAATAGTTTTATAATTTTTATCATGAACTTTTATATAAACACATGGTTCTAACTCACTTTTTTTATAACCTAGATTACACAAAGTCTCATCAACTTTTAAATACCAAGCGAGAGAAGATTGTTTTAATCCATAAATAGCTTTCTTTAGTTTAAGTACTTTACGAGTTGAATTATCAATAGGAAAACCCTCAGGTATATGCATATAAATATTTTCCTTTAGACAACCATTAAGAAAAGCAGTGGTAACATCTAAGTGGGTGACATTGAAATCTAGTTGAATACTTAGTGCTAATAACAATCTAAGAGTCGAATGCCTAACAACTGGTGAAAATGTCTCACAATAGTCGACACCAGCTTTCTGCGTGAACCCTTTTGCTACTAATCTAGCACGATACCTCACTTTGCTCTCACTATCAAGCTTTTGTTTTAACACCCATTTACACTGCACTACACTCGCGTTATCTGGGGCATCGACGAGCTCCCACGCTTCATTGTCATCAAATGACTTTAATTCCTCTGTGATGGCTTGCAGCCACCTTTCCTTCTCAGGACCACTGATGGCTTCTGCATAAGTTATTCCATCTACAAATTCTGGGAAACTTGTAGCGCACATATTGGTGTGTCCATATCTTATTGGCTTCTTTCTCAACCTTCTTGGTTTTAAATGACTGGTCTCTGTGACAGAATTTTCTTTCGTGCCACAACCCTCATCAGACTTTTCTATATCAACATAATCAGATTGATCAGATTGTTCTGAGCTAGAAAAGTCAGGCTTTACTACTTGAGTTTCCATCTCCTTTGATTCCCCCACTGAACCAGGGTCTTCTAGTGAAATAGGTACCATTGCTGGTCTCTCCCTATTTTCAATCACTATAACATCTCTACTAGTAGTGACTATATTTCTGCTCGGGTCAAATATTCTATATCCCTTGACATTTTCTGAAAATCCTACTAATATATTCTTCTTAGACTTTCTGTCTAGTTTCAATCTCTTTTCCTTGGGTATATGCACCATGACAGTGCTCCCAAAAATCCGGATATGACTCAGATTTGGTCTCTTTCCTGTCCAAATCTCATACGGAGTCTTATCCAAGCCTGAAGCAACAGATCTGTTTTTTAAATAGACAGCTGTATTTGCAGCTTCTGCCCAAAACTTCTTTTCTAACTTCGCATCAAACATTAAGCATCTTGCTTTTTCAATGACTGTTCGATTAGCACGTTCACAAAGCCCATTTTGTTCTGGAGTGTAGGGATTTGTCTTCTGATGTATAATACCTTCACGCTTAAGTAAATTCTCAAAATCATTACTTGTGTACTCGCAACCATTGTCAGTCCGTAAGATTTTTATTCTCTTAGTTTGATAATTTTCTACCATTGACTTGAATTGCTTAAAATGATTTAATACTTCACTTTTCATCTTTAGGAAATAAATGAAAATCATTCGACTATAGTCATCCACAAATAATAAGAAGTATCTGGCACCACCAATGGACTTACATTCCATCGGGCCACATATGTCTGAATGGATTACTTGCAATAAATCAGTACTTCGAGTACCTATAGATTTGAATGGTAATCGAGACTGTTTCCCTTCACAACATACTTCACAGTTATATTTATCGGTCATTACTGTACTTGGATAATTCAATCCATCAACCAGGCCATTCTTCATTTTATTCATGGTCTTCATGTTCACATGACCAAGCCGCCTGTGCCATAAGTCACTATCCATCACTGTTGGTGCAGCTAAACTACAACTTGAGGTTCTCATATTCATTTTATAAACACCATCAATCAGTTGTGCTGTAGCAACTATTTCACCATTCTGGTTTTTAATAATACATTGGTTTGACTCGAAAATTACTTCATTTCCATTTTTTATCAATTCACTAACTGATAGTAAGTTAGTAGTGAGATTCGGCACACACAAAACATTTTTCACAGTAACTTCATAGTTGTAACTTGTTTTTATTTTAATGTCACCTGAACATAAAACAGGCACTTTCATTTTATTTGCTATTATTACTTCTGGTAGATTTGATGAGTATACTATGTTTTTCAGCCATTTTTTATTTGGCGTCATATGCGAACTTGCGCCCGAGTCAATGTACCAATTGTTCGGATTAAACCCGTGACTCATAAAAATTGCACTGAAAGCGTTAGATTGCTTTTTAATATTGTTAATTCGTTTCAATAAAGGACATTGATTTCGATAATGGCCGCTTTGCTTACATTTATAACAGGTTATATTCGCCATTTTTATCTCAGATTTGTCTGTGGTCTGCGGCGTTCCGCCGCCCACGCCGACGCGCGTGCAAGGGGTGCCAACTTTACAATACCTCGTTTTGGAGTATTTTTTTTGCCAACTTTTTGACATGAACGCTGTGGAATGTTCAACATTAATTGGTGATTCCATGTCTAACAGCTTTGTTTTTATTGCATCTGCTGTTAGTGCCATGCCCGAATGTTCAATCGCCATTATCATGGGCGAGAAATGTTCCGGTAAACCGGCCAATAATAATGAACCAACCCATTCATCATTTATTAAGAATCCTGTGCCCCTCAACTTTTGCGACGTTTCTACTATCTGTGTAACATAATTCGTCATTGAATCGCAATTTTCTAATCTCATAGAAATTAAATGACGTAATAAAGTAATTCTTCTCGAAAAACCTGAATCGTCGAACAGCGTTTTAAGCTTATTCCACAATTCCTTCGAGCACTTTGTATCTTTTATATGCACGTATAACGTTGAATCAATAGGTAAAATCAACTTAGCTCTTGCCTTCGCATCAATTGTTGCGGTGTCTGCGGAAAATTCATGCTTGATACACGTGTCCAAGCCTTCCAGCACAAGTAAGTTTTCAGGTGCAAATGCCCAATCGTCGTAATTTTCACGGCCTTTCAACTTTGGGACGTTTATCACGTAATTGGAGCTCATTTTTAGCAAAATACTAATTAACTTAATTAAATTTGAGTCTGGGCCCATAACCTAATGAAACACGTCGGCTTGCCGGATCAAAAAAAGGAAAGAATTTTATTCAGAGTCACACAGGAAGTATAAAACATAGACAAGAAAAATCACATATACTTAGAACTAATACACCAGTTGGCTATCAATGGCTACCACTGGCTACCAATTACATTACTTATATTTTGATATAAATATAACATATAGATTAGCTACTAATACTATATACATACTTAAAAATCGTCCAAGTAAGGTTTCTTTCATTTCATCACAAACTATATTTTAAAAGTGGATAGCGCAATGTTGTTACAAGATGTAAAAGATTTGATGTTAACAGATAAACTGTTATGTTACAACCTAACAGACAGACAAACAACAGTTAAGAGTTTGTAGGGTTACTTTGTCCGTTTAATTTAAATTAAACTTAAGTGTTAACACTATATAACAAAATAAGAATAAAATAAGTTAGTGACTTAACCTATCTTATCCTACTAATACTATAAACGCGAAAGTTTGTAAGTATGGATGTATGTTTGTTACTCTTTCACGGCGAATCCACTGAATCAATATCGATGAAATTTGGAATCACGTGACAACAGTCCACGCAAACGAAGTTGCGGTTAAAAGCTACTGTATTATAAAACAAGGTTTCCAATTATTAACAGTTTTTAATTAATGATAGGGTAATTCTTCTGGAAGGTTTAAGTTAATAGTACATTACGGTTTAAAGAAAATTGTGTTGAAGAGGACGCACAATTGTAAAAAAATCTCGCCTGGGACCTTTAGACGCGTGCGCCGCGTAAACCAACAGAGATATACTAAAACAATGCACTAGTGAATTGTAGATCTACAAAAAGTACGTGACAGCATGTCTCTATTTCTTATGTTAAACTCACAATAACTGCTTCTATGTTCAAAATATATTTATAATTTTATTTTTAATGTCTATAACTATAGCCAGCGATATAAATATAACACCGAAATACATTTCATACTGTTCGTAACAAATCAAACCCTGACACAAAAATATCTCACACTACTATAAATTACATCGTACAGACGGCATTCCTATCCTCAAGATGTACTTGAATGAACATATGATTAAATTACAATTTAAAGAACAATTTTTGTGAGTATGGATTTATATTTGTTACTATTTCACAGCGAATCCGCTCAACCAATATCGATGAAATTTGGAACAATTATTCCTTATGCACCGGTGTAACATACAGGCTATAGAATTCCTGTTAATTATACAGAAATAGGATGATATTGATAAGCGTCATCTATTATAAACCTATCACACAACAATAGTCCACGCGAACGAAATCACGGGTAAAAGCTAGTTTAAAATAAACCTACTAATATTATAAATGCGAAAGTTTTTGAGTATATCCATACCTATATTTGTTACTCTTTCACGGCAAATTCGCTGAACCAATATCGATGAAATTTGGAACAATTTTTCCTTATACACTGGAATAAAATAGGTTATAGAAATCCTGTTAAGTCTACAGGAATAGGATAACATTGAAAAGCGCCATCTATTATCAACCTATCACGCGACAACAGTTCACGATAAATTTCAGTTCAGATAAAAACTAGTGTATCTAATAAACAGTGTAATGTTTCGAATACTATGCGCAAATATTGGCCAGGTTAATAACAATTAGTCTAACAATAGTCATTCGTCTAGGAGGCTTGCATGACTACCTTTAAAAGTAGGCCGATTCAAACTAGTTTCAATTAATACGCATGATTTGTTAATTGTTATTGGAGTAAATTTTCTGAATACTGAATTGTATATTTAAGATCTGGTTTCAAAGGAAATATAAGTCTCATAAGAAGTCATTTGCGTACATTAATATATAATTAACAAAATATATAAAAACTTGGTGCACCCGCGACTTCGTTTGCATCTTTAAAGTAACCTCAATTATACAATATGATTTTCTTAATCCCGAAGGAAGAACGAGATTTTTTCGTTTTATATGTTAGCCTATTTTATATTTGAAATTCATTAATATTGGAACAGAAACTTGGCGGTGAAACCTTAAAAGACAGATAGACTCGTGCATTAATAATATTCGCTTGTATTTATATAAATTTCATTTGAATACTGAAAACTAATTTTTTTTGTTTGTTTGTGAGTCATAAATTAATTATTACTAATTATTCTACGTAATATGTGAGTCACATCACAAAATAATTATATATGGTATTATATTGTTTTTCATTTACATGTTACTTGGTAATACGACAGAGTGTATCAATAGAAAGCGAAATTTAGCTTAAATTATGAGAGATTCACTGTTTGATAAGTCAAGACTTGTAAACCGGTTAATATTATAACGAGTGGAGATATCAAATTTTATTAAAAAAAATTAATTAACTACGTTTAATTACAAAAACTTCGATCCACATAACCAATTAGCATATTATTTTAACATTAATTTATAAGAAACTATGTATATAAAAATTTAACACTGGAGCTATAAGACCTTCAAAATAAGCGATTCATCTACATGACAGCATCAGAGACTAAAATAATCACGAGACAAAGATAAGATTCACATGATAAAAATAAGGCAGAGTGAAAAATAATAAAGAATATGTTGATTTACCTGAATCACCATTCCTTTGTGTGTCAAATGATTTATCTTCTAAGCGAGTCACATCCAGTAATATACCAGCGTCAAGAGAAGATTCAGTGGCATTGCTGTCTCGCTGACAAAGGTTACCCGTTCTTCTTTTACGAGTTCCGTACGTATGCACAGGAACTATAAGTTTTGGTCGTGGAATAGAGAAATCCGAGTCCGATCCACTTGATGAGCTTTTAGCACTTCGCGAATAAATAACATTATTGTTACCGACGTGTTCTTCAGAAATAATATTTTTAGGTGAATTGAACGATAAAATGTCATTATACCTATCGTATCTATCCTCGCTTTTCACTCTCACTGTATTATATAACTTTCCATATTTATCCGGTTTAATTTGCTTGGAAACACCATTAGTAGTCCGATATTCACTTTCTTTACCTAAATCGACTGAGTGGAAACCATTGGTTGCCACAGGAACGGGTGGAGGTTGATTTCCCCGCAACATTCCGTGTTGCATCAGTGTCAACTGTTCGCTCGGAGATAGATTCCTTTTTGGTTGTGTAACAGTAACACCGTTATACACTTGATTATCATTTTCTGTAGTACTGAAATATGCTCTGAGCGGTGCTCGACCTTCACTTTTAACTCTTAAAGATTTTGAACGAAAACTAGGCTTAGCGTCGTCAACACGTGCGTTCCGCTCATTTTTAGGTTGCGTTATGTGCTCAGGAAGCTGTTCGCATGTAGATAACGATTCGTTTATAGGGTGCATGTATATGCCCATATCTTCCGCTTCGCTATCTATGTCGAGGTTTTTTTTTCCGGATCTGATTTTGATTGGGGTTAAATCTAAAGTTGCCATGGAATTAATAATTTGATGCATGGAATCATTCCCCTTGCCACGGACAGTCCCGTACAATTTTGTATCTCCATTATGATTTTTTCTTTCCTTTATTGTATCTTTCTGAATTAACTTTATTTTATCACTATCGGTGTCATTGTTTTGTTGGCTTACTCTTGAATAGTATTCATAGTAAGATTCAGATGATGGATCCGGAGGTACGGGCCCTGGATCTGGCAATGGATAACAATTCTTTTTTGAATCTGCTTTTCTTTGACGATGTGCATATTTTAGAGAATCTTTTCTTTGTGGTGGAACTGGAGCCTGGCGCTCATTAGAACCGAAAGCTTCAATATCCCATTCAGTAAAATTCCTTCTTTTTACCCTTTTCAATGTTGATGGCTTGTAACCATTTGGCATATCTTTAAAGCTATAACTATGTTTTAATTTGTTTTGCATCAAGAAATTATTGTTCGCCCTTGCCTTTTCTTCGATGTCTTGTTGGTATTTTGCTAATTGAGACAAGTTTTCTTTAGGAACGTTGTGATTATAGTTTTGACCGTAACTCGAACGTGAATATATATTGTATTTTCCATCTTCTTTTTCCACACTGTTACCTACATCTCGGCAAGATTTGCTTCTTGATATGGAGTTAAAGGCTGATTTATTTGAATCGTTATCATCCTCTCTATAACCATTAAGATTGTTAGCGCCGACCCAGTTCGCGGCGTAAACAAGATCCATAGTTCTATCGCTGATAGAAAGCCACGGGTCCTCCATGACCGCTTTGCCTGGGTAATGCTTGATTTTCATAATGCTTTAAAATCTTTGAATCCTCCTTCAATATCGAAACCTTGCAGACACTTTCTTGACAATTTAAAAAAATGTGAAGGTTCTTGATCCATTTTTTTGATTTTATTTCAGTTAAATTTTCTATTTTAGATTTAAAAGATAGGTTTAAGATATTTTTTATGATTTTGTAATAATATCGCAACTACCTAAATAAAACAAAATAATTTTATTTTATTCTTTATGCCACAAAAATATTTCAAGTGTTAATTTCTTATATTTAAATGATCTAGCTAGGTCTCGAATTCAGAAAACCCAGATCGATTCCACGTATCAACAGTACGGTACGGATCGATTCCACGTAATAAGTTTCAAATTGATTCTTTTTTAATTTTCTAAAAAAATACTGATAGATTAATTATCTATTAATCAGATTATAGGTCTTACCAAAATTATTTGTATATAGTATTAATAAGTGTAACTATACCTAAAACTGAATAATCCATCTCAGTCTAGCCTTCCTCTACGTAAGTTAATAGAATATAAAAATTGCACTTCAATTCTACTAAAATGACTCAATGGCTGATATCAAAGGTGTATGATTCATTTAAACAAGCCACCTATGGTTTATACTAAATTGTCCACTAAAAGCCTTTACGCGCCTATAGTAATAATTAATATAAGAAGAATATAAAAAGAATATCCGAATGATCTTCGTATATAAGCTATATATATCGCTAAATAGTATGTAATTAGCGTTCAATTCAAATGTTTGCTTATCCTACAAATCCTATCCTACTTTTTTTGAAAGTTTGTGAGTATGGATGCATGTTTTTTACTTTTTCACAGCAAATCCGCTGAACTAATCGATGAAATTTGCACAATTATTCCTTATCCACCGGAATAACATAAAGACTATAGAAATCCTGTTAATTCTACCAGAATAGGATAACATTGAAAAGCGCCATCTATTATCGACCTATCACACGAGTCCACGCGCACGAAGTCGCGAATAAAAGATAGTACTACATAACGATCTTTTAATCGACAGAGGAAGTTGTCATAGGTCTCTTGGGATTTTGAAGGGATTCGGACTACTTTCTGAATTATTATTAATATTAATGTATAAAATATTTGTCTATGGTATATAGTTAAATACTAATGACCTAGAGTAATTATAGAATTATATTTCATTGTTGCGAGTGAAATTTGTAGATATTTGTAGATTATAAAGAGATCACTAATCAAATTATACTAAAACCTCCTTACAGAATCCTGATCCACGTTAAACGCTAAGAAAGTTCTTAAGCTGGTCACCGTGATCTTGTTTAAATAAATTAAAAACATAAATATAGCAACCCAGCTGGTGCTTCGAGACAGCATTGAAAATATGAAATATACTAGTTTTAAACCAATAATGATCAAACAAGTTAATGTCTTGTTTATGCAAATAGGTATGCTTCGACTTAAAGCGATGCAATAGAAAACAATATATGCATACACAATAAGTAACTGTATTGACTCATGAATAACTAGTCTTTTTAAAATAAGTATAGATATTGTTTCTTTTTCTAGATAATTTCATTTATTACTGATACGATCATTTAAAATCTATATATGATATTCGACAAAACTCCCCTGAATAATTTTGCTTAATTTTTATTACTCTCTCTGCCTGTTCAAATCTCTCAAAGTTCAAATAAAAAAAAATAATATCCGTATGCAACTTGCCGTAGTTACTGACGGGATTTCCAAAACGCATAGGTACTATACAATTTGTGTGTGTGTGCGTGTGTGTGTGTGTTTGTGTGTGTGTGTAGTATTGCTTACACAGTATATCGGATATCCTTAACATGAAGGAAGGAACCTAACGGTTACACTAAAAATACGTGCCGGGTTAAAAAGTAGTCTTCATCACTCCCGTCCTTCAACAATATACATATCGAAAATCACTACAAAAGGGGTCCAAAAACAAACATACTTTAGCTATATTAGTATAGATTATACAAAATGAATATCTATGAAATTAATACTTAACAAAACAATGTAGAAAAAAACGCGTAATTCGTTGCATGTTAATGAGAGAGTGTCTCTGATCTTATCACAGTATAAACTTTTCACCAATCTGAATAAATATTTTAAATGAAAAAAATCGCCGACAAGAACGGACGCTTCACGGACCGTAGGCACGAATTGCACAAGCTATCATCCATGAGGAAATAACTGGGCCTCAAGAGTCCATCAAATGCAAACTGTACCTCGTTACGCAATAATTAGATAATGGCCGAGACTTTATTCCGTCCGCACAGTAGCCAGTTTTTAACATTTATTGTAATTGCACTTTCACTGCTGTTAACTGCAATTTACTTAGGGCATGAACACACGTCAAGACATTATTGTGCGACAAACAGCATTGTAAAAACCCGAGATAGTAACACAGTTGTTTGCTTAATGTTATTGTTACATATCTTTATGATAATGGTAATTATTTAAATACAGGTACGTATGTGCATATTAAAATTAAAATATTAACCAGTGATAGAGTGTTCCATTTGATTATTTACCATTTACATTACTTATGCAAACATTACCCACTTAAATAATTATCAAATTCTTAGTGTTACAAACAATGCAAATCACAAACACGTTGATGAGTTTCTGACTCCTAGCTTTATAATGCTTACTTTCAGTGTTAACCGGATGGCTTAACTGGTGTTCCTTATGTATACGTACACGCGTTAAAGTAACTAACAACTTTACTGAATACATTAAAGTTACATCTTCCACTTTGCTAAAACGCAATGTATATAGGATGCTACCTGTAACCCGTTAAGCCAAGCGAGTATTGATATAGCAAGCCTAAGCCTCTGCTTCAAACCTCCAATAATTAACGTCTAATTTCTGTCCCCATGCTCCAGGTATAACGTTAATGCACATTGTAATGTGGAATATCAATATAGAATCGTTAAACAAGACTTTCTTTTTTAACATTGGCACCAAAACGAGCAATCCTATCGATTGACCTTGAGTACTGAAGTATTCGCGAGCGCTCATAAAATCTGGTTTGTATCGTAACAAAAAATTGACACAACATTGTGTATGGCGCCTTTAATATGAGTCAAGTAATTTTTTTAACGGAGAACGGCGAGAATTCAGAATTAAGTTATTCGAAAATATAGAATCTTTTTTGTCAATACTAGTCAAAATTACAGCTATTGATGTAATACTAGTTCTTTAAATAGAGGTTAACGTTTAACAGTGAATTAAGAAGGCTCGTTTTGAAATTTTATTTCTTCAATATAGTCAGTCATCTTCATTTAGTTGTCATATTTAATTTTTGTATTTCCACAAACGGTCTAGCCCTATGGAAAAAAAATTGTAGTGAGCTGGATATATAGTTAGTCTATTTCATAAGATTCCCTTAAGTCAGTCTTTCCCAAAGTAGGCCCTTGCCCCACAGGTGGGCAATTTGATTGTTTAGGGGCGCAATTTGAAAATGAACTCGACACGAGTTTAACACTTTCACTACGGGGCATTTAAATCCAATGCTAGATTTAGGTGCAAAATTTAACGAAAAAGCTTCTTCCTAAAACCTATCATTTAACAATAATATAACATTTAACATAAGTTTTTAAATAAACAATTCAAAATTTTTAACATTTAAATTTATGTTTGTTACATGGATATATACAATATTTTTAAGGCAAAAAGATAGGAAAACTCCGCCTTAAAGTATCGACATACATAAAAAAACATACTCTTAGGATTCCACAAGTATCTTAATATTTAAATGAGTTAATCTTGTATATATATATATTTTCCGAATCTCGGAAACGGCTCCAACGATTTTCCTGAAATTCAGCATTTAGGAGGTTTTGGGGGAGAAAAATTGATCTAGCTAGGTTTTATGTAAAAATAATGTTGTTTTATCCCTATTTTTGGGCATTAAAAAACACTAACATTTATATTGAATTGAATTTTCGCCATTAACTGTCAAGTCGACGTAGCTTATTCGGTTAGCGGGCAGCCTCGAGAAATGTGAGTGCCAAGGATCGATCCCAACTAAATAATTGTTTTTTTTTCTTTTTTTTAAGTTTTTTTTTATAAAAAATTACCGAGCGAAGCTCGGTCACCCAGATATTGTTTATAATAGTAGAATTAAAATATACAAAGTATGAAAATATACTTTATCAATTTGAAGAAGCCAAGCTATTACTGTTTTATTGATTAATGTTGAAGCTTGCGCAAACCCTTATCAGAGGCATCTAAGTGTAGTACCGAAATCAAAACGATATAACTGTAAAGAGGTTTTATATTGAGCAATGGAAGCATAGTGCATCGCTTTAAAGAGCATGACTTCATGTTTATTTTTAACTTATAGCGTTCTTCGACCTATTTTATATCTCTGAATTTAATGTATTCTATAGGAAATGTATATATACTGCACAAATAATAAAGAGAATAAAGTTGAATCACATATTTTAACATAAGTAAGATTTAAAAATATTTGGTTCAACATTTGTTTCCACTTGTGGTATCGGAGACGTCATTCGCTACAGCTTTAATATTAAAATATCATTAATAGACTGTTTACTCTTGTAAAAAAAAAGATTTTTTTTTTTAATATAAAAATCAATTGTACCAAAAATCATCAAAAGTACTCCGGTAGATTAAAATCGAAAGCATAACAGACACACAGCATCCGTTACTATTTATGTCATGTAATGTACAAAGCTTTTTGAGAATTAAAATACAACATTTCAGTACATTAGTCAAAAATAACAACAATAAGGGATTTTAAATCATTAACCTAAGTGAAAATTTTGTTGTACTCCCCAAAATTAATTTAAGAGACAATGATAAAAAAATGATAAAAATTAGTCTTATAATGATTTCTTATTACGACTTTGATATCAATTTAATTTACGTTTATATTTAATAGGTTATCGTGTATATCGGGCAGAAGTTGTTCACGCAAAACCTTTGGCGAATCGGAGATCAATTTACCACTTAATCGCATTTGAGCAAAATTACAGGTATGAAGTACACGCTTCGCAAATTGAAGGTAATTATTAAACGCATGATCGAACTACTAGAAAACGATTTCTATACCGATAGAGTTGAAACCAGTTCAACGGTCCACATATCAAATGACTGGCCAGCTGATATGTGAGAATCTAGGAACTTGAGAAATCTACGCCTATTTATCACTTACTAGTCTTATTAAGTCTAACAAACAACGAGCAAAAAGCGAAAAGCATGAACAAGAAAAAAAAACGATTCAATAATTGCAATAGGTTTAATAAATTAAAAGTTAAACTTGTAGATAATTTTGTTTACTGTGGGGTAATCTAGTAATCATTAAATATCTAATTTGATTACTTGGTTTTAGCTACTCAAGCGGTAACTGATTGGTAAACCAAATTACAGTCGAACAATTTAGATTTACTGAATTATTAAAAGTATGTACGCACAATGTCCAATTATTTATAACTCAAAGGCAAATTAATATTGACTTTACAGTGTCTTGTAGTAACTAACAATATTTTGACAGGATTTCTTGAAATAATAAACTTTTAACGTTAAGTTATTTTTTATGAAAAAAATAACTTAACGGTCTGTTACTGCCTACTGCTGGGCATAGGCCTCCCTGTTTAGACCCACCACGCTGCGATAATACGTATTGTTAAGTTACACATATCCCCAGAATTCACTAGAGATATTAGGTTTCCTCAAGGGGTTTTCCACTAGCGAAAAGCGTGTGATAAATTACAATAATCAATACAAAAGGGCAATAAAAGAACTTACGAGGTGCCTTCTTGATTTTGTACTTATAAGCCTCCCGCGAGATTTATAGAATTAGGTGTGTTAATTTGCGGTGGTCCATAATAGAAAAGCAATGAAAATACGCAAGTAGGTACTCGCACCTCATATATTGACAGGCCCGTTGGCGCAGTGGGTAGTGACCCTGCCTTCAGCTCCACGGGTCGCGGATTCGATTCCCGGCGAGACCCAAAATTTTCTATTAATGAATTTATTGGTCTTCGAGTCTGGGTGTATATTTGTATTTAAGTATGTATTTAAAAATTATATAAGTATATATTCACCAGTTGTCTAACCACCATAACACAATATTAAGTTACTTACTTTGGAGTCGGACGATTGTGTGTGAACGTGTCTCATATATTTAAAAAAATAAATAAAAAAATGATTACTCTATATTATGCCGGGGATTATAGCAAAATAATATTTTCATTACCTCTCGAGAGAATCGAACGGTCTCACCGCTGGACTATCACAGCTTTTACTTAGACCTTATTCATGATAATATACATAATTGATTGTATATTATCGAACACAATAACGTAAAACTTTATGCAGATTCAAAACTAAACAATCCGATCTCAAACAATCAAACTGATAGCTACGAGCAAACAATAGATATGACTTGGTATGTGTACAACCCAGAACAATAAGAAATGATAATAACAGTATTCTCAAGACAATCCAAAATAATGAACGATTTGCATACAATTAAAAAACTTTTACAAGGCAATTAATATATATTCGAGATGGAATATAACATCTGCTACGATTACCAAATCATAAGTACTTTCGCTGATTATAATGTAATTAAATACGAATACAAAAATGACACCACATACTTTTATTATAATTGGTATTAATTTGTTAATTACTGAATTATATTATTAAAACGGTCGTTTCCACGTTGTTTTTAAATAAGAAAAATATAGGAAAATCTATTCATTTTATAAGACAAAATCTTCAGAAGATACAGACATATAGACAGTCTGTATGTGATCGATTTTCTCAAAATAGACTTAATAGATATTTGTACTGTTTTTACAAAAACACGTAATTCTTAAGGAAGGTTTAGGTTAGGTTTAGGTTTACGTTCACTAGAAGATAGAGGAGGTTGTGGAGCAACATGTAGGCTACTTTTGATCCTAGAGTTCCCGCGGGTTCGGTATTTACACGGGAAAGACATCGTGATACACTTATTTCCAATTGGACGAAGCACAACTATTTAACAACAAAATTTAAACTGTAGTGTGTATTTGTATGTGTGTGTATTTCTGTATTCATCCCTAAGCCCATATTAAAATTAACAGAGATGATATACAATAGAATTTATTCATAAGATTACGGAACTAATTATGTCCTAACTTTTCCATTCTTTTATTTGTTACTATAGATAGTTTTCGGAGAAACGTGGATTAATATAATTTAATATTTTATTCATTCTAACTACATTAAGTTTAAGTACATAATATCTTTAAAAATTAAGTAATACATTTTGGATAAGTGTATTAAGTCGACTAAAATTATATTTAACGTAAACAGTAAAAACATATGAATGTATATAATCAATGATTAACGTGGACGGTTCTTTTTATAAAATGTAATTTTTTGTGCTGTTATATTTCAATTTGGCAAATTAAAATTCATAGCTACATTAGTAATGTCGTAGTAATTCAAAAGATAAATATATATTTTCTAATTAATAAATAGTGTTTGATCTCTGAGAAACTTAAAAAGTAAATCTTATTTAAGGTGCTATTTAGCTGATTTAATTGATAATGAAAGTCACTTTTAACTATAATATAATTTCAAATAATATCACGTACCTACTAATATACTAAGTAATTATACGTCACTTAAATTGACGAGAACAAAAAATAAAGGCACTCTAAAAAAAATGATTTGTTTAAGAAATTTTCAATTTTATAGTAGGAAACAAATGAGGCCCTTTCTGTAAAGAGCTAAGTATATCGGAATCACAATGATGCTAGACATCATTGCGATTCCGAAAACTAGCAATAATACTAGAAATCCATTCATGATATAGACAGACATTAAAGCATTCATCTTGCTAAACATAGTATTTCAAACAAATTACTTAATGACCGGTTACGTCTTCACTTTATGCTTTAATTTGCTATATTTTTATGAATCAAAATACAAACTTCTAACTTTCTTCAGCGTCGTGACATACATTATTGCCTACACTCATTATTCGATAATATCAATGTTCTACCTACATGTAATATATTGTTATACCAGTAAATTCCATTATAATATATGAACTATATAAAATCGATTACTAATGTTTTTATAGTAATTAATTTGATTATGGGATATGTATTTAACGCGATAGATGTAAAGTCGTAGGTAACCGCAAAAATAAATTAACATCTCATAGTCAAAAGGATATTTAAGTTATGCCACGGAAATAATCAAACTGAAACCAGTTTATACACCAAAACGTATTTTTATATTAGATTTTATATTTTATATTATATTAGATTTAACATTAATAATAGTTATTGTCTTAAATTCAAATAGCAAGAGCTTTTGAATCGTCAACACTACTGCTGGATCGGAAAGCTATTCCTACTAAGAAGAGCCAGTACTAGAAAATCTAGGTACATTAAGTCATTACTATCTTAAACAGGGTCGAACAGTAGCCATATCCACGCATTCTTATCATCTAAATAATCCTCAACAGTATAGTAGGCTTTTTGTATCAGCCTCTTTATAACAGTTATTTTAAACTGCTGTAATAGCAAAGCTTAAATAGATTGCGAAATTTTATTATAGAATCTTATACCCAAACCCACAAACGAATTACGTACTTTTGCAAGGTGCAAAGCAGGAGCCGCAAGCTTATTTTGGTTCCTATGTTTATTATATACATCACCTATTGATTTATAATTCTTTATATTTTTATGTAAAAAAATTAATAAAACTTATAAAAAAGAACCATTGAATCATTAATAGAATTAGGCGTTACTTTGCGGAGGTCAATAATACAAAACTAATGATAATATTATTTTGCTATAATCCGCGATAATAGCAAAATAATATTGTCATTAATTTAGAAAGAACAATTGCTAAATTTGATCATCAACCCAACGATACAAATCATATATATTTCATATAAATATTATAAGTTACTCTTAGAGGCTGTAGAAGTAAGATGTAGAAAGCTTCGGCCTTAAACATTAATATGCTAAAATCTTCACCGTGAAGACAACGCTCCAAAATACTTTCACGACACATTCGAGTAATGCACGCGAGCATGACTTGAGTGCAGTAGCAACTCCTAAGTAACAATCTTACTTACTTCAATCGAACACTATAATTCAGAAAAACATGAACCATTTTAGATATCGAAAATAATATTAAGACATTCAAGTACCCGTATAGATATTCAAGAAATATAATTAAAGTAAATAACGACGATTCTATCTCAGCATTGGTAACTAAATATTGTTGTGGCATAAAGCGGATGCACGCTATCCGAACTTTTCATCACGATAGTCACTTAATATCCTTCGAAATCTTTGTATTGTGACAGCTGCGAGTTGCGCGAAAAGAAACACCTTGACACTTCACTGCGTTCTCCAAAACATATTAATTATATCACACAATGATGCATAAAAAAGAAAAACTGGATATCACACCGTCATTCTTTGAAGTGAGATATATCGTGTCGAATTTTAATTTGTAACGCGACCATGGACGCGCAACGACCAATCACGACAGCGCCGCCCCGCTTACTGTGGCTCTCGGGTCTTGATCAACTCCTGCGCACGCAGTGTTGACGTGCGCGAGCGAGATAGCACGAGTAGCGACAGAAAATTTATACCTGAGTTTAAAAAGCTCAAGTTGCTTATTGTATCTATATGCAACAATAGACCAGTATCTTCATAAACGGTAATTATATTAGTTACATATCTTTTATTCAAAATAATCTATAAATATTTTTACGAGTAATTACTTGATAATATGTTATTGAAATAGGATAAGCTTTAATGTATTTTAAGCTATTTCAATAAACCGAATTCAACCTGTTTAAATGGGGCGCAAAAGTATTTGAAGCGAAAATAAAAACTGGGCCATTCTTCAATTGTTTCTTTGAAAAGCTATTTAAATGAAACTAAAATCTAAAAATATATTAACTAATTTCTATTTTTATGTTTTATGCTATCAAGTTTTAATCTATCTATCATAATCAGGTTTTAATCTATCTATAATGATTGTTACAATAGGTATTTATTTTTGTTTTAAAATTTTTTAAAACAAAAATAAATACCTAAAAAAATTAAAAAAATAATAAATGACGTATTTAACTTTACAGACCGTGATGTTAACGAATACAGATCTTAAATTATTATGATGTGTTATTTTTCCGGTAATGAAACCAGTAATATTATATCTGTGCTATGAAAATTAACAATAATTATTGGCTTATTATAAGTAAGACATTATCAAGATAATAAGTAGCCTTTTATTTATTTGCGTTTATCACAAATCTTGCAAAACCGGGTATTACCAAAATATTTGTATAGATAATTAATTATTAGTCTATTTTTAAAAAGCAACTATAGAAGAACATCTACATAAAGTAAGTCATCCTGCCTTTTTGCCCCTGCCCTTATCCCTACTCTAAGTGGGGTCGCACAACATGTTATAAACATGCTGTCACATGATTTGGCTGCGTTTTTATGATCAGCCGCCTGCTTGACGTCATCTTACCTTAGCCGTATTTTACGATACCTCGGTAAGAAAGAGGGTGGTCTATTCTACTTAACCAGATACCACACGGTGGGTCACCTTATTTTAATCACCTTTTACGACTCGTTAAAAAATGAGGTTCATCTCTTCTATTTGGCCGGATACCATACGGCTAATTATCAAGATAATAAATAGCCTTTTATTTATTTGCTTTAACACTAATCTTATAAACCGGGTATTACCAAAATATTTGTATAGATAATTATTAGTCTATTTTTAAAAACACAGACTCTCTATATATATTATAATTTAATGTCTTTAAATAGCTAATTGTGAGGATTTTATGCTGTTTTTTATGTGTATTCCAGTAATAATGATGTTTATTCTTAATATTGAGTGATTGACGCCGAAACTCGTGAATTTCATACCGAGTAATTTTTATCTACTAAATAGGACATCTAAGAAAAAACATAAAGTAAGTGTGAGAATAAAAAAGAACCTGATACCTACTGCTACTTGTTAGATAAATGGATGACGTCTTTATTGTGGTTTCGTCTGACGATTCGTGTTCTTCATTCTTGGTATTTCGCTTAGTTATGTTTATTATTGTATTTAAATCTGTTGAGCTATCAAGTTGCTACTGCTATTAATTATCACAAGTTATTATAAGGACCTAGGTGACCGAGCCTCGGTTATTTTTAAGATTTTGTTAAAAAAAATTGAAATGGAAATGAAAAAATAATAGGGCATAATATTTTCACCTCTCTCGACCTCCTGTTCTCCAAATGAACTACAATGACTTTTCGTTTGACAGCGAAAAATTGTGACTGTAGTCAACGTAAATTTCAAAAAAATTTTAGAGCCCGAATACAGGAATAAAACGACATTTTTTTTAAATAAAACTTATCTAGATACATATTTCTCCTCCATAACCCCCTACATGCTGAATTTCAGGAAAATCGTTGGAGCCGTTTCCGAGATTCCGAAAATGTATATATATACATACAAGATTAACTTATTTAATTAAAAAATATAAAAGATAACAAGGGCTAACATAACGTAAGCTTCTTTGTAGGATAATTTAATTAACATATCTTAGAATTGTATTACTTTTTTTGATTCATCGTTAGCATTAACATGGTTCAACCAGTTTTGATACAGAATGTTTTTGTCTTTTGGCCTTGAAATTAATCAGAAGGAAGCAAAGATTATTTGACAATAATATATATTTCATTAGCTACGTCGTGTGGTATCCGGCTGAATAGACCACCCTCATTTCTTACCGAGGTGTCGTAAAAGGCGACTAAGGTAAGACGACCCGCCGTGTGGTATCCGGCAGAGTAGAATAGACCACCCTCATTTCTTACCGAGGTGTCGTAAAAGGCGACTAAGGTAAGTTGACCCACCGTGTAGTATCCGGTAGAGTAAAAAAGATCACCCTCTTCTTACCGAGGTGTCGTAAAATACGGCTAAGCTAAGTTGACGTCAAGCAGGCGGCCGGTCGTAAAATACGTAGCCAAATCATATGACAACATGTTTGGAACATGTTGTGCCGACCCCACTTAGAGTGGAATGAGGGCAGGAGGATGATGATATATTTTATTAGCTCTTCAAAGGGCTCTTGTATTCGGTGATAGACTTGAGAACGTTTTAACTGGTAAAGGCGTTTCCTACGATAATCACATAACACACTTGACACCAGTCTACGACTATATTCTTCTCGTCCTTAGGCCATGCTGAGATATAATTTTATAGGGATTATGAAACATTCTGTATGTACTCATGTAGAGTGTACAATCCGTTTTTATACCCGATACGTACAGGATTCGTAAAAACACATGTAAAAACCTCCACCACCGCCACAACAATACATAAGTATTACACACGTTCAATATCACAAACTCAATAATCTTTTCGCCCCGCAATCAAAGCATCATCAGGAGATAGACTCCACGACAAAATAGCAAAGCTTCGGTTGCGGATGAAAACGGATTGTCCACTCTAAATTTAGCATTATATATATTTTCTAATTTACTTCATCGCGGATTATAGCAAAATAATTTTATTATTACTTTTGTATTATGGATCTACGAAAAGTAACGCCATTTCTATAAATTTGTCATATTAATCATCATCTTCCTGCCCTTATCCCACTCTAAGTGGGGTCGGCACAACATGGTATAAACATGCTTTCACATGACTTGGCTGCGTTTTTACGACCGGCCGCCTGCCTGACAACAACTTACCTGAGTCGTATTTTACGACACCTCGGTAAGAAAGAGGGTGGTCTATTCTACTAAACCGGATACCATACGGCGGGTCGACTTAACTTAGTCGCCTTTTACAACACCTCGGTAAGAAATGAGGGTGGTACTATTCTATTCAGCCGGATACCACACGGCGTAAATTTGTCATATTAATGTCTACCTTTTTTTTATATTCACAATAAATGATTAAAGGCAATAATTTGCATAGTCTTCGATGCGTCAAATTTCAGTAAACGTCTCAATTAATCCGCCAATGTCTTACTACTCCATCAATCCTTATGTAGTTACTGCCATGGGCTGATGATTCGCTATTAACTACATTTACTGTCATGCGTAATAAGGAATTACTCTTAAGGTTTATAGCAACGTTGGAAATTTACGTCTTAAATATATGTATTCTGTCTAGCCCGTTATTTAAAGCCTGTAAACACTTTCCCTTTTGATTTCTTCCACTTTCCCTGTTATCAGGATTATGTTGACATTTACATAAGCAGAATAATCGTGACTACAGAGTCATCTGGGCTTATTCACAATTTATATATTTTCTGGAAAATATATCGATTGTTCCTATAATTGAGATTAATCTGAATAGATGAATTTGGTTTCCTAAAAATTCGCCAAAGGGTTTGGAACAGGATTTTGAATCTTATTTTAATAAGACTAATTTGAATAAGGGAGGGGTTACTATACCTTTTTGTATAAATAGAGCGACTTGAAATTTTTAATTCTTTGTTGAAATATTAAAGATGAGTCCGAACAGACTATATGCTATTAGCCCTACGAGCATTTTATAGCGTCACCGGACAGGACAGGCGAGCGCAGGAGCATCGCCCAGATTGCGTAATTTTGCAAATGTAATGCAATATCACTACATATTATAAAACAAAGTCCCTAAATCCCTATGTACGCATAAAACTTTAAAAATACGCAACAGATTTTGATGCGGTTTTTTTTAATAGATAGAGTGATTCCAGAGGAAGGTTTGTACGTATAATGACATTCAATACGGAGTAGAGAAATACTGTAATTGTGAGGTTTCTGTAAATAATTACCTTTTTTTCCGCTTACATTGCAAACGCAGGCTAAACCCTACGAGATTTATCAAAATAATGTACTAAGTATTTGTACACCTTGAAAAGGTCTACAGTAAAGTCCGCGATGGTATATGTCTATCTCTTATGGATAATCCACTATAGCATTTTTTGTCATTTACTTTTTACGAAAAATAATGCCTTATTTTTGAAGCAATTTTTATACAATACAGCATATAATCCTTATCCAATTAAGTACCTTAAATAAATAGTTGATTTAATATAGATCAATATGACCGTTTACAGCATGTAATTTAAGTGAACATTTTCGGAGATATTACAGATTTAAAATGCCGTGAGGACGGCGCGCTTCGCCCTATAACACTTCGACTTTAGCAGCTATGTCCGTCTTTCACGAGTTTGTTTAAAGACATTCTGTAATTAATTGTAAAAATAAAATACATAGGGAAAATGTAAAAGTAAATAAGTAAAAATGTACTATATGAATTTAGACATTCCAAAGATAGCAGGAAATCTTCTTGGTATAGGGAAAGGAAATTGTTTTTCTCCAAATTCAACGCGTGCGAGCCACGGGCAGTAATGAATAAATCAAAACTACTGGATCGATTTTAATAAATTTTTTTACACTGACTGACATGGGATATATATTTTATACCCGTGCGAAGCAGGGGCAGGCCGCTAGTGTTACTATAATATGTATGTTAATTTCAGTTTTAACATTGCAGGCCTAAATAATCACTATAATAACGATTTAAAAATAAAAGTAGGTAAACAAAAATATTACTATTATTTTTTTAAAATACAGTATTAAAAATATATATATATCCTCCTGCCCTTATCCCACTCTAAGTGGGGTTCATGTTATAAACATGCCGTAAAATGATTTTGCAGCGTTTTTACGACCGGCCGCCTGCCTGACGTCAACTTACCTCTGTCGTATTTTACGACACCTCAGTGAGAAGGATAGACCACCCGTATATTCTACTAAACCGGATACCACACGGTGGGTCAACTTAGCTTAGTCGCCTTTTACGACACCTCGGTAAGAAATGAGGTTGGTACTATTCAACTTAGTCGGATACCACACGGCTAATACAGTTATTAAAAATATCCTTTAATTAATCTGTATGTATTTGACAAGCACGCTTATAAAAAACATGTATTAGCTGTCGATATTTATCATCGAAAGCGATGTGGCCAATCAATCGCGAAGCGCAAAAAAAAAATTAGCTTGTGTAGGTCATGAATCAATTTCTCTATATTTAACCTTTCGGAATTATTTCGAATCTACAATTTGTATATTTCAAAGGTCACGAGGAGAAATTTGAAATCAGATTATAGTGATGTCGACATACAAAATAGTACTTTAAATAATAATTCTTTGTCTTAGTTTATAAGTACTGTGAATTTAATTGCAGCGATGAAAGTGTCATGCATTTAGTAATTTTCCTTTTTTATATTACAGTTAAAACACAGATGAAACAAGTTAGTAAAGGAGATAGAAACAATAAGGCCGATTTTTGTAAAGCAAGATTCTTAGATGTTAATTACTTTAAATGTATAAGTTTCCTAGGCTGGTTGGAAAGCCTAAGTAAAAACAGAAAAGTAATTGTTAGGTTTCGAACACAATTGCAATGTAAATAGGATTGCGGTGAAGGATGAGATCGTAGGGTTTCGCTTTCTCAAATCACGTTAAAGTTCAAAACAATTTAATTTGTTTACATTAGTAGTAAAAGTAGTGCATTGCAATATTTAATTAAAAATTCTTCCTCCTGCCCTTGTCCCACTCTAAGTGTTACATGTTACAAACATGTTGTCACATGATTTGGCTACGTATTTTATGACCGGCCGCCTGCCAGACGTAAACTCATCTTAGTCTTATTTAATGACACCTCGGTAAAAAAGAGGGTAGTCTATTTTACTCAACCGGACACCACACGGTCGGTCAACTTACCTATTAGTCGCCTTTTAAGACAGCTCGGTAAAAAATGAGGGTGGTCTAATCTACTCAGCAGGATACCACAAGGCGTATTAAAATAAAAATTATATCTTTAAATTAAATTTAAACTTGCTAATAATTTATAGAATTAGGCGTTACTTTGCGGAGATCCACAATATAGTAAGAATAATAAAAAAAACACAACAATAAAAACGACATGACATTACTTAATAGCGAAAATGTTACATAAGAACGTAACATTTATTTTCTGTGACACAATTTGCTAAGATATTTGACCCTGTCTTTTGGCTAGTAAGCGGTGAATGCTATACAGTTTGTTCCGGTACAATAACTTCTACAACCTTTTAAATGACAAAAAATAACGTCAATATTAGTTATATCATCTAACCAGTTATCGGTTGGGTCAAGATTGCTTAATCAACGCAATCGTTAGTCATACGTGATAACCAGGCCGCGTCACTCATTATAATTATACAGAAGCTTCTAAATGTTGCATTGTTTTGCTTAAGTGCTTATATTCAGAAAATTTCAAAGGTGGCATAATATTAATAAACGGAAATAAAAGATATATTCAATATAACCACATTAGTTTCTTTCTTTAAGGGACAAAGGAAAAATTCTTCCTTATAAATTGGAAGAAAGAATAATGACAATATTTGATGTTAGCAGAGTGAAGTAGCGGTTTTCATTTTTTCATTAAACGATAAATATTAAGCGTTATTAAACCTTAGCGAGAAAAAGGGGACAGTCAATCCATAAGAATTAAAAAAATAATAATTTAAATAAACGTTGGAAACTGCAAATAAGTCATGAATCCCGAAATTTATTTGAAATTAATTTTATAAATATACATTGTATATTTCAATGATGAATATGTAAATAAAGTAAATATACATATGTAATATATATACTTTTTATTCATGGCAGTTTCCTTCCTCTTCCTTGACCCATTTTAACTTTAGTACTAATAATATCACATCTAAACAGTTTTAAAGTCAGAATTATATTTCAAGTAAATTGGTTTCAAACAATGTATAAACATGACCATCAAGATGGAACTAAAGAGTATAATCATTTTTTTTATTCAGTGAATAGCAAAATGATATTACTGTTCTGATAAAGGATTGACGTCCAACATCATTTATTTATATATTTATTTATTTATTTATTATCAAATTACACATGTACACTTACAGAACTATCCAAAACGTATACATGATATAAGTATATATATAAACAACAGTAAGAAAAATTTACAATAGAAATTACTTTAAATATTATCTAATTAGTAAATAACGTACTTTAAAAAGGTTTTAACATTATTTGTGAATATGTCGGCATCTGGGAATCTGCTTAGCAGCTCATTGACTTGCGCAATAGCCAATCATTGAACTAGATGTCCTATTATTTAAAACAGTAGATTTAATATATATTTATATTGCTTTTTATAATTCCTAAAAATGTAATTGATAGGGATCATTTATAATCAGCGAAAAATTTCATCGTGGATTATAACAAAACTGATATTGCTACGTAGTAACGTGAGGAAAATTGCATTTTTCAGAAGAATTCCTATTTCCTACTAGACATGACATGTCCTTCATTGGTTGAATTGGTTTAATAGTAGACTTAATTTCAATCTTTTCTTCAGGACATATTTTTCAGTAGTGAAAAGCAGACATCTACAGAGTACCTTACTGCTTTATTTATAACAATAGCAATTTATTTTTCCTAATGTATGTTATATGTTCCATAAATATAAAAAAAAATTGTGATACTATAATGTATTCAAAATAACTTTTTTAAAGTAGATAATGCACGTATTAAATGCTGATACTTTTTATATCAAACAATAAATAATGAATACGAGTACCGTAAATGTTAAAATATATATATATTTTAATAACGCCCTATATAACTATTTACCGTTAAAAATTGTTCAGTCAACAACTTACTTTTTTGCGTAACTAGAACGTAACTAAATTGACGATAAACATCATATAAAAAAAGTTGAAATAAATCGTTCTGCATACAATATTTTACTAATTTATGGAACAAAGTATTTATTGTATATACTTTCGTTCAAAATATTATTTTCCAAATTGATTTCAGTTTCAGCAAATGTTCCTAAAGTATAATATCTTCTGCAGGACTACACTTTTTTTTAATTCCTCAATTTAGAAGGAACTGATATTCAAATTCAAAGTCAAACTCAAAATATTCTTTATTCAAATAAACTTGTAAACAAGTGCTTTTGAATCGTCGACTCTACTGCTGGTTAGGAAAGCTGTTCCTACCGAGAAGAGTCAGCAAGAAACTCGGCGGTTGCACTTTTAAAAATACAATTCCTAATACTAGTAATATTTAATCGTTTCTATCTTGTACAGGGTCGAACAATATCTATATCCACACATATATTAGAAGAACTTACGCATACACTAGAACACTTCAAACATTTTCATTTTTTAAAATTACGGAATGAAAAAATTGTAATGCGTTATTTAAATAATGATGATAAAATATAAATTAATGTAAGCAATATGTATTATATTAATTTGTGTTTTATGTTTTTGTATATACTATGTATGGCGCTTTTGGTTGCCTGTAAGTGGACATGTGAAGTATGATAAATAAATAAATATACGGAAGCAGAAGTAAGTTTGTGGATTTAGCTTCTTAGAATAACGTGAGATAAAAATAATAGACGTATTGTTACGTTGTTAAATTTACGTATTAACTTGTCAAATTTAGCACGTAGACGTGATCGAGGGTAAAGCGGAAGAGTTGGCCTAGCGTTATGCAAATCAGATTTTCTGTTTTGGAATATATCTTCGGTGCCTAAATGGTGATAGTATTTTAATTTGTTTAAGGGGCTCTAGAACTTAGTAAGGCATTTTGTATTATTTATTAATGGTGTATTGTTAATATAACTAGAGCAGAGATTCAAAGTAGTTCAACGATATATTTCCTTATGAATAATTTTTTAATTAATAGGAAAGGCGTTATCAACAACATTTGTTAGTGCCATTTTGTCGAGACTTTTTAGATTATAATCCATATTTTGTATAAGCCTTAGAGAACATTTTTTATCATTCATGATTCACCAACATTGTTGGCGAGTCTTTTTGTTTGTAATGCATAATATACTTTTAAAAAAAATAGCTTTGAATTTGCCAAAAAAAAATTGAAGACGAATTAAAAATTTATGGCTAAATTCAGTTGAATCATTTTTTAATTCAAATTATGTACTCGTACATTCCAATTATGCTATACCGTAAAAATAATAAAGTCTAATTATAACAGGTAACACTGATGTCTATAAAGTAATTTACTTTGTGGTACTTCTGCATTTCATCATTGACATACATATAGTAATATTACTCACAATAACCCATAGACATTAAGGCCATGTTATTGGCTAATGTGGTCACTCCTAAGTGACTGGAACTAAGTCGAAAATTATCTTAGTACTGTGCAGAACTAAGCACTCAATTATGTTTTCTATTTAATAGAAAATATGGATCATTATACCTTAACAACTTTACCGGGATCTATACTTCTCATAGTGTTCTTTTCATTCAAATAAAACTAGGCCTATATTAAGCTAAATGTAACAATTTTTAAGACTTCAATTTTGTTACACAACCATTTTATAATACAAAAATCTGGTGATGTAATTTCGTAGTTTTATTTTATAAATGTCACCTAGTTAAAAATAAGGCTAATAAATTCATAATATAAATATTAATAATATAATAATCTGTATAATTATTAAGAAATTTGGTGATGATTGCGTCTTTGAATAAAACTCTGGTCGGTCAACCACAGGTTGTATAAATGTGTATTCAATGAATTTTTAACAATTTAAGTACATGAACGAGTAATTTGCGCACATGTAAGAGTTGTTTGACGTATATATATTCGATTTTTTTAACTACGATTCATTGACGTTACGATTGACGGATTATATAAGTGGAGGTTTGGATTTGGATTTTATTTTAATATACATAATAATATAAAACATTTTCTTATGCGTGCATTTCTAATCTGATTTCGCTTTTATTTTTGATAAAATAAATAACGAATTATTCAAAATTATAACAGTTAGGTTAATTGATTAAACTTTAATAATATTTCATAATATATGATTATGATAGATAGGAATTAGTGCGGTCACCGCCCTCTGCTCCACTACACCTCTTAAGGTCCTTTGAATATACGAGGCACTACGCAATACCACTTTCTCTTCCTTGTCTTTATGTGAACGTGCGTGTGATTAAAAATTAATTAAGCGTGAGTCTCAACCTCGCATTACATTACGTGTTTGTCTTTATAAGAAACATTTATATAAAGTTCTATATCCTTAATTTTGTCTGCCCGAAGAAATATGGGATTGTTTTATTTATTATCACATGGTCCGGTATGTACCTAAGGTTTAATTGTGCTAAAATTCACCAACATTGCTGCAACGGACTAGCCATGAAAGAGTAAACAGACCGTCTGTATTTATAATATTAGTAAGCGTATCTGCCTTATTTTGTCACTAGCAATCACCAGCGACCCCGCCCAAGTGGAAAGATTAAAATCGTAATAAAGTCTTTCGATCACCATAAAAGTGGCTATAGTGGGTCAACTTTAAAGCCAAGACATATGCTGACTAACTTACCTTAGTCGCCTTTTACGACACCTCAGTAAGGTAGAGGGTTGTCTATTCTATTCAGCCGGATACCACACGGCAGATCAATGTCTCATAATTATTATTAGGTAAGTTTGCATCATTCTAAATAAATATATTCCCCTTCCCAACGTAGTAATTTAGTCGTAGACCCACTTTCGTCATAATACGCGATGTATCAGCGATAACTTACTTTTACTTCATACAATAATAACAGTAATAAATAAGTTCCCAAGGCCAATAACACTGGCTTATGTGTCACTCGTAAATTGTTTCGCAAGCCAAAATACAAACAAACTAACGATCGACTACAAGTATTGCGATTTCCAAACCCGTTGTTGTGCATTGACTATCTAATTAGGTGTCAGTGTAAAACGAAAATGCACTCTATCTCTAATATTTAAATGAGTTAATCTTGTATATATATATATATATATATATATATATATATATATATATATATATATATATATACTTACTATATTTTTTTATGATTCATTGATATTTAAAATTCATAATAGGTACATTTTACATCAAAGAAGAACATTTCCAGGAAATCTCATATCTCTAGAAAATTCTAGAAACATCTTATACTCGGAGCAGACTAAGCTCCCTTCACTACAAAAGAGAAGAGGCCTTTATCCAGCGATAAGTCATTAACAGACTCGTACTATAATAATATAGCAAACATATTTTAAGTATGATTAATGAGTAGCACGGGTGCGTTATCTTCCGAATTTCATATATTTATATCCACCCGTCAAAAATTCTATGATAATTTTAATTCTAATATTTTTTAAATAGATAACCACAATAAAATTTAAAAATGATTATAAATTAGTGAATTCATATTCACGTCCATTTAATAAGAAACAAGAGCGTGTTTCTTTTTAATAAATCAAATCTTTATGCATTTATTAATATTAGCATAAAAAGTTTTACTATAATATACTATTCCAATTTAGAAATCGCCATCAAGTGTTATTAATATTTCAAATATCAATAATTTAATATTTCATTATACCTTATTTCTAATATTATTAGTTACGAATTAGTAATGATTGAGTAATTTCCATGACCTAAGTTATTATTATGACTGAATTTGATATTCAATCCATCGAATACAACTTTAAAAAGTATATTGTGATTAAATCCACTTTGCATATATTTTGAACTATGAGTAGCACCAATATTGAATCCACTTAACTAAAGTTAAGTGGATTCAATAAATATTTTATCTTATATTATATAAAATAAGCTATCAATTTAAGTAAGTATTAAGCTAAAATATCTCGAACAAAAGAAACATTTATGGACTCAAATCCTCCCAATATAATATTGACCTTTATGCAAAAGGGGAAAACATGTTTTTAACAATACTTTAATTACATATAACCGATTAACCTTCGAATGGCAATATAAATTATTTGGAGTTTCTGCTAAAACAACATTTCTTAAAATTCCTAAGAAGAATTCGTTATAAAAATAACTTATGGTATGAAACAAAAATATTCATAAACTTAGGAACAAAATAAAAATTCTATAAAATTATAGAAATTTTAAAATACATAGATGAAAGATGTTTTTAAAAAGGATATACATGTGATGTATAATTATAATTGTTTTATTATTATTTACAAGACTATATATATCTATATATTAGAGGAGAGAGTGTAATCAGATCAAATAAGAATTTCGACTTTTCGACATTATTTTCTAAATGTTTAGCTTGACAACAATTTTGGTTAAGACATGAAATTAATAATAACAAAAATCTGATAAATTTATTGTTAATATTTTATAATCCACTAAGAACGAAATTATTTAGGAGTTCCATGCATTCTTACAATAATTTCAGATATGCGTTTTAAAGTTCGAAATCTAATAATTATATATTTAACATCAAACTTTTTGTCGAATAAAATTAATATTTTATTGTAAATCTTATATGCATTTCTTCGTGTCTTCCTAAAGAATATTTAAAGAGATAAAGCCACATCTCACAAGAATATTCTTTGCTGTTTTTCCGCTTTCTCGTTACGAGAAAGTGCTTAACTAGACATAGCCTACTTGATATCGGTGATGGATTGAAAAAAATCCCTAGGAGAGACTTAGATAAAACTTTCAAGGTTCACAATTATGTATAGCATTAGTAAGTTTAAACTTAATTTAGCATGATATGTGTACTTGTCCCTATTTTTAGATATTTTTGTATAAGATATTGATTAGGTAGGTATATCATCGTTTTTAATTGTTAGTGAAATTAATCCACATTCTATAATATAACTTTCTATAGATATCTAAACGGTTTATCTAAATAATATAGGTTAAATGCAATCATATAATTTGTGTATCACTATTACTAAAATAGTTCCTAAATATATAACTAGATGGCGGTTCAATAGCTCTTCTACTGCTCACTAGATGGCAGCACATACGCGTTACTTTATTATTCGTTGAATTTTTACTTCTGTTTTTAAAGCAAAATAAATTTAAAAATTAAAACTTATTGGAACATACCTTCCATAACGTATACGATGCTACCAACATCGCCTTCCTTGATGATAAGACTGCCGGCGGCATATTCAACTGGGTACATGCAGTCCACTATCTCGCGAATTTGTGTCATCTCCAAATTTTTCATAAAGTCATTGTCTAGGATTGCACTCTTGATTAATTCCCGGGACCTGTAATGAATAAATACAATAAAAATTATTAAATAGAATATCGTGTTATGCGTCTCTTAAGAAAATGTTTATTTTACGATTTATTTACGTCCAAATAATTCAGATTAACTCTATATCAGAACGTAATTTGTTTTCGTAAAGGTAAGGTTTTGTAAGGGATAAATAAAATTCATATGTTCGACAAATATATAATGTTCTAAGAAGCCAACAATGGTAAAATGATCATTTGTAAACCGACTTAACTATACAAACTTTTCTACACATTTATTCGTGCACAAATAATCGGCTGTAGAAATAGCGACTTTAATATAATATCTATTCCAAATTGAAAAGTTATTTCTATTCTTATGTCTCCTAAATCTTATAAAATTTCCTAGACGTTAATACTACTCATTATGGAAATGAGAATCAATTTAGATATTATAATGGCTGAACGATACCGAAAATAAGGCTGGTTTTACTAGTGGTTTTTATAATTTTTTTGTATAATATATTTATAATTTTTTGCATCGTTTAGAACTGTTTATTATGCCTGTTATTCACTAGCAGCGATGTTCGTTGATCGTGCATGATCTTTAATCGACACGATCATCGTGAAAGTGTCCTCGCGATCATCCGTGTTTTGTCGAACAACAATCATCAACATGGACTCCAAGAGATTCCATTTCATTTGTAGAGTTGACGATTCAAAAGCACTTGTTTACAAGTTTATTTGAATTAAGAATATTTTGAATTTGAATTTTGAATTTGATGCGTGTCCGAGAAACCGACAATTTTTGGATTGTAGGCTATCAAAGATGATGAGTGGCGAGTACAACTGACTAAGTCCTCTATAAAATCGTGCTTGCTCTAAATTGTTTGTAATCGCCGATTATGAAAAAAAGTCACTAAGTATGGTGGTAAAAACAAGGTATTTTTAGAGAAGTCCAAAAAATACCCGCGTATTAAAACAGCTAGTAAAGAATAATAAATTATCTTCGGATAGAGAATGTTTTTTTGTTGATCAGAACATAATTATAAAAACATATTTAGCTTTTATTACATCATCCTTCTAATGCCCTTATCCCACTCTAAGTGGGGTCGGAACAACATGGTGTAAACATTTTGTCACATGATTTGACTAGGTATTTTACGACCGGCCGCCTGCCTGACAGCAAATTAACATAGTTGCCTTTTACAACTCGGTAGTCTTACCGAGTTCGGTCAGACGGATACCGCACGGCGGGTCGACTACCTTAGTCGCCTTTTATGACACTTCGGTAAGAAATGAGGGTGGTCTATTCTACTCAGCGGATACCATACGTTGGATCGACTTACGTTAGTCGCCTTTTACGACACCTTGGTAAGGAATGAGGATGGTCTTTTCTATACATTCCAGCCGGATACCACACGGCGGGTCAACTTACCTTTATATAATTATAAGAAAAATTGTCATTTACTTTGTTGTAATTGCAAAAGAGTGACGCGGAAGTTATTAGGTAATACTATATTGTTGGGTTAAAGTTTTACCTAAGATATATAGCGTGTGTAGATGAGTAGCCATAATTACTTCCAGAGAAGCGTAATAGCATAGTTAATACTAAGTGTTAATGACGAAAACAAGGCATATCCGCATTCGAAGCGGTTTCCATTATGACAGTTATAATTATTATGTGTAAAGCGCACTTTAACATAATTATTTCAATTATGATACATTGTTATTTTCATGAGATGCAAACTGAATCTCGCACTACCTGTTAAATAATTTAATAAGAACTCAAAATTTAATTTCATCATAAAATCGAGACAGACAACGCAAGCAAGCAGAATTAAACAAAGCGAATAACGTATTGCTTCTTTCATTTTCTTATTGGTGCCAATACTATTATGCAAACATGTTTGTACTTAATTGATGCTAAAAATTCATCAGGCGTTCTATGGTGAAAGAAAAATAGTGAGGAAATGCCCTATATATGTCTAGAATATTCCTGAGATGTGTTTTATCTGCCAATGGATATTAGAGCTGCGTGGTCAATATCAATTCCAAACCTTCTCCAAATAAGAAAAGATACATTAGTAATAACCCAGTACTGTGTAGGAAAATATCTTAAGGGAACCTCCATGTACTTTCTTTCCTTCAATCAACATTAAAAAAAATATGCAAAACTTTTCAATTATTTGAAATTGTTTTCCCTCGACACCCAGCCATTACACTTGTAAGGAGCGTAGATATCTCTCATGAACCTGTACTTCTTAAACGTGTTCATTAGCACATCTTATCCCAAGAACGCACTCCTTACATTTCGTATTACTGGGTACGGTGTAAGGAAAGAGGCTCAAGAGACGGTGCTCCATGCGTTGGACCGACCGAATTCGCTCAACACTCGCGTTCAGTATCGAATCCTTCAGCACTGAGGTTTATGATGGAAGGAGGAGAACTGGTTACGAGATGTAGATTTTCTTGAGAACACGCTATCTATCAATTCCTACTGTAACAGCTAAGCGTCGATTAAAATATGTATCAAATTAGAATTTGACAGTCCATACTCATCACGCAATTAAAAGCGTGGCGTACAATAAAACGGGAACCTCGTTATTATCTGGGATCTCGCTATGATATATGTCTGCCTTTCGACAATAATTCGATTACATACGATATTTTAAGAGCGTCTATAGTTATGGTAAAATTAAACAGTTGGTTATTTTAATTACGCTTAGCTACTGTTGTTGTCTTTTACCGAAAATATTACTATTTATCACATCCTTCTACGTATCCAAACCAACCACCAATCCGAATTAGAGGATTAAGCTTCAGCGCTTCTCCACAAAAAGAGTGAGGAGGCTTATGCCTAGCTGTAGGATACTAAATGGCTGTTACTTTTAGCTTTTTTTAGTTTTAGCTCTCGTTGTACGTATTAATTCACCTATTGCATAGCCCAATCAGCCTCCAGGGATTTGAAACGAGGACAATCTGCAAAAGTTTTACGACAGTATGGAAGGCCAGACTGTAAATTAGTGTTCGCATGTTTTGAAACAAAATAAGTAATTCGTGTCACGAAGTTCCGTCGTGCAATGACATAAATGTCTGTCGCGATTCAATTAAAATGAGTATATTTTAAACTTGACATGTGAGGTCATATTTTTAATATGGACACTATTTTAGGTACACGTAAATAATGATGATTGTAAAGGATTGTAACCATCTACCTTTGTTGAATAATCGAAGGTTTTAGACAAAAATAATTTAATTGAAATACATATATACCACCATATAATACCACACAACACAAGTATTAAGTGACTATTGCAATGGATGACAATGAGTGTAATTGTCTCATATACAATCATCATCTCATTTATGGTTTTCATTTATTATGTATTTTCACTAAATATATATTTGAAATACACGTAACTAATATAAGAATAATAAAAACTGAACAATAAATGGATCGATCAATCCAGGCAAGGCTATTCCGGTAATAGAGTTTAATGACAATAACCTTTATATTGCAGCAAATTGATGTCGTACATTGCGATCGTGACGTCTACAATGTTAAATAAGAAATGTTCAAAAAGTTAACAGGCATGTTACCTACCACCCTACTGCGTGGCCAAGACCTATTCTGCTTATGAGAGAAGGATTTCAGTTAAAAATTAAAGCTGTCTGGAAAAAATTACTAATCAGTGTTCAGACCACCTTGCACGCATTACCTTACACTTAGTTTTAACGTATTTGTAAATTGTTATTATCTATCTATCTGTTAGTCTAATATCGTGCAAACAACACATATCTATCTTAAACCTAACACACAGCCAGAAGATTAGTTGGTTACACATATTCCAGGAATTTTCTAGAGATACCAATTTCCATAGGATGGCTGTTTTCGCCAAAGAACACATGAGAATATATAATATTACTGAATAACAATAAATCATTGTACATCAGTTAATAATATTAAATAATAACAATAATGATTTATTGTTATGTACATCGGTTAAAACAAATTTTTTTAAATATTCTATCGAGCTATAAGAGTTTCAATGGCTAAACGGTGAAATCGCGTTATTTTAAATGTCTTCGATTTCATTTTAGGTAAAAAGTCATGTGCTACAATTATATTTACAAATGTATGTACACACAATATCGTGAAAGGCAAACGTCTTCATTTTTGCAGGATATATCCCTAGAGGACAAATCTGAGATAACCAGTCAATCCGGATTGGATTAGTGAATAAATAACTTACATATATTCTTTCCGATGATGATGATGATGACTCTTTTTTGATAGACCGGTAGAACCGATAGAATTTTTAATTTTTTTTTGTTTTTAATTTTTTAATTTTTAGCAAATTTAACACACACGTCACAGAAGAATTATCAATGATTTACATGCAAACATGGAAACAAGTTGATGGAAATGCCAAGTAAAAACTCCCAATCTTCCAAAATATGTTTATCTCATAAATACAAATTTAACTCCAAAAAATTTTTCTTCATATTTCGGTCAAATTTATTTGCATCTTGGGCAACGTGCCCATAATTAAAATAAACATCATCCGGTTCCTTTCGCATAAAAAGTTCAAAGTGATTTTTAAATAAAAGTATTTGTTGAAAACACAAACAAGCCGAAAAAGAAATGGTTGGATTGTGCGAATTATAACATCCATATAAAAAGAGTCGGGGTAGACTTGACGAATGATAGGACAGAATGAAAGCGAAAAACAGATGTTTTGTCGACCTCTCTTAGAATGGGATAAAGACTGGAGAATAGACTATTTCTATGATGTTTTTTTTTTTTTTTTTTTCCGATTTTAAGTGGGTCGCTGTATTTTTTTATTCGGCCCACTGCTGAGAAACGCCCCATTTGGCCAAACTCATCCAGGTCAAGGGTGGTGGCTTCCGCGATTGGATACGTCCACCGCCACCCTGCCTGTTTGCTTAACTTTTTACACTGTATTCTAAAACTAAAGCTTAAGAGCTTTGCTATATATCCGAATAGAGGAGACCCTCTGCTCTATTTCGGGTACTCTAGCGAAGCCTCGTCCGTCAAGTCTCGGTCAAGCCCTGCACCCCTGCTCCCGGCGCCAGTCGTACTCGCCGCGACCCGTCGCGGCTTGAGGAAACGGCCGGTCGAGCATTGAGTGCGCCGCCTCGCCGACGCTACACGGACCCCGCTTTCGCCGAGTTTTTCGTAAAGAAAAACAACCGCGAAACACAGGACCCCACCGCCGCTGAAACAACCGCTGAGGGCGTGACTCCGACTCCTGCTCGCGGGCGTCTAGCTGGGCCTCCCGTCTGGGTCTCACCTGGCTGGATTGCACGCGCCGAGGGAGCCGTACCACGCCTTCTACACCAGAGGCTGCAAAACAAGAAAAAACGGAACCGTTACTACCGTAACGAGCAACATGCCGGGCGGAGGGAAGCCCCCCCCGCTCGAACAACGCCGCCGCGGTGCCGGCCGTTCCGGAGTACCGAGAACGGTTACACGCCGCAACACCAACAATACCACTGTACCAGTCGTCCCGGCCGTCTCGCCGATGCCGAGATTTAGACTGGTGCCAGAACAAACCCCAGCCGCACTATCCGTGCCACCGCCCTCGGAGGACGCCGCCGCGATTTCCCCTGCCACAGTAGTTGATACTACTGTGTGCCTGGAAGGAGCGAAGCGCCCTCGGCCCAAGGACTCCCCGGAAGCTGAGGTGGGGGGGGATAAGCGCGTGCGGGCGGCTACCCCGCCAGCCCCTCCCTCCGCCTTACCGACGCACGAGGACCGATCCGGACGCGGATTGGAATTCTCGCAACCACCGATGTCACCGCCATCAAGCGAAAGGGGCCCGATGCTGCCTCTGACGACTTCCACCGAGCCGTCAACCGAGTCCACGAGCTACAACGTGCTGGCCTCCCTAGCCAGTGGGTCGCAGCAGATGGACTCGTCGCGCCCCGCATCTCCACAGCCCGGACCGTCCGGGGTGTCATACGCCGCGGCCGCGGCCGCGCCGCCCTCGCCGAGCCGACCCGCGGCTCCACCATGCTCGACTCAAGCGAAACCGGCCAGGTCCGGTTACCCTCCCATCACCGCGGAGTGCCTCCCAAATTGGACGAGGCACTTCAAAGTACTCCAGACTAAACTGGGCCACGCGCCGAACGCGCGACCCATGGGCAAAGGAGTAAGGTTCCTGCCGAAAGATGCAGAAGAATACCGGGTGGTGCAAAGGCACCTGGTAGAGGAGGCAAGCCAGGATAAATCTATATCCTGGTTTTGCTACACACCAGCAGCAGAGCTACCTACCAAGGTAGCGCTAAGAGGCCTCCCGTTGGACACTCCCGCAGAAGAGGTAGTGGCGGCACTGCAGGAGTACGGGTTCCCTGCAGAACGCGCCAGGGCGATACCACCTATCAAAGGACGGCACGGCTGCACCTACTTCGTGCAGCTCGCCCACATGACCCGGTTTGAGCTCGGTCGCTTATATAAAGTGACCGAGCTCCTGTACATGCCGGGCATCACCGTGGAGGCGTGGCGCAGCGGCAAGACGCCGCCTCAGTGCCACCGTTGCCAGGCGTTTGGGCACGCCTCGGCAAACTGCCACAAGCAGGCACGCTGCCTGCGATGCGCCGGCGACCACATCGCGCGGGATTGCAACCGCGCGAAAGAAGAGAAGCCTACCTGCGCAAATTGCGCTAAAGATCATGCCGCCAACGACCGCCGTTGCGCCGTTTTTTTTTTTTTTTTTTTTTTTTTTTTCGAATATGACTAATGCTGTTAGCCCTAATGGCTTTGACAGCGTCACCGATAAGACGGGCGAGCGCTGAAGCATCGCCGAGAAGAAATGGATGATACATGCGGGTGCATTACAAGCACCCGCGCTACAGGGGGCGTCGCCTTAAGGGTGTCTCCTGCGAGACCGAACCTCGGCTTAAGGCGGCGCGTTTTTGGAGGGCTGCATCTAATAAATGACTTGGAAGAAGTCTGCGTCACGGCGGCCGCGGCAGAGGGCTGCGGCCGCTTGACACAAGCAAGCGGGGACCTCGTCTTCGCCGGCGAAGACGCTGTTTGTGTAAATGTAATGTGTGTATCTTGTTGGATGCTGTGATAGCATCATCGGGGTCGTTAAGGACGCTCTTCGGGCGCCTGTGAATCTTGTTGGGGTGCCTGAACGCCTTATAGTTGGACGCGGCCACTATAAGGGGGTTTGGGTGGATGGACGCTTTCTCGAAGTAAGTCGTCGAGAATCGTCTGAAAAGATCGGCTATCGTGGGTAGGTCGAGATCTCTATGGAGGTTCACGTTGCGCACGAACCACGGACAGCCAGTGGCTGTACGCATGAATCGATTTTGAACTTTTTTTTTTCGAATATGACTAATGCTGTTAGCCCTAATGGCTTTGACAGCGTCACCGATAAGACGGGCGAGCGCAGAAGCATCGCCGAGAAGAGATGGATAATACAAGCGGGTGCATTACAAGCACCCGCCCTACAGGGGGCGTCGCCTTAAGGGTGTCTCCTGCGAGACCGAACCTCGGCTTAAGGCGGCGCGTTTTTGGAGGGCTGCATCTAATAAATGACTTGGAAGAAGTCTGCGTCACGGCGGCCGCGGCAGAGGGCTGCGGCCGCTTGACACAAGCAAGCGGGGACCTCGTCTTCGCCGGCGAAGACGCTGTTTGTGTAAATGTAATGTGTGTATCTTGTTGGATGCTGTGATAGCATCGTCGGGGTCGTTAAGGACGCTCTTCGGGCGCCTGTGAATCTTATTGGGGTGCCTGAACACCTTATAGTTGGACGCGGCCACTATAAGGGGGTTTGGGTGGATGGACGCTTTCTCGAAGTAAGTCGTCGAGAATCGTCTGAAAAGATCGGCTATCGTGGGTAGGTCGAGATCTCTATGGAGGTTCACGTTGCGCACGAACCACGGACAGCCAGTGGCTGTACGCATGAATCGATTTTGAAGTGTCTGCAACGGACACAGTCGTGATTTCGGGACGTGCGCGAACGTGACGCTCGCATATGTCATGATGGGTCTGATGCAAGTTTTGTAAAGTGTCACTTTGTTGCGAAGTGACAGTTTACTTGTCTTGCACAGTATCGGATAGAGGCGTCCCATGGCGAACGCTGCCCGGTTACGGACAACGCGGATGTGTCGGATAAAGGATAGGGTAGGTTCGAGGATGACACCTAAGTATTTGACTTCCTTTTGCCAATCTATGTATTTGTTGTATATGGAGACTCTAGGGGGCGTCCGGATGAAGTCCATGGCTCTCCTAGATCTCGCAAAGAACATTGCTGCGCTTTTATCGGGATTTATTTCGATTCTCCACCGGCGGAACCAGCTTCCGAGCTGGTTGGTTGCTCTTTGGAGCCTATCATTAATAGTTATGGGATCTCTACAGGTGGTATAGATTGCGGTATCGTCCGCGAACATAGCTAAGTGGGTGACTGCACTATTTTTAGTGGAGAATCGTGGGATGTCACTCGTGTAGAGCGAGTAGAGGAACGGTGCGAGTACCGAACCTTGGGGGACTCCGGCGCTTAAGGTGCGTCTTGAGGAGAGCGCACCATCAATACGATATCTAAATGAGCGATTAGTAAGATAATCGCGAATGATAAGAACGAGTCTATCGGGGATTCCTAGGTTCGCGAGTTTGTATATTAAACCCGCATGCCATACCTTATCGAAGGCTTTGGCGACATCGAAGAAGACAGTACCGGTGTACCGTTTTTTGGCGAAGCCATTGAGGACGGCTTCGGTAAGTCGGTGTACTTGTTGTACCGCGGTGTGTTTGGCACGGAAGCCGAATTGCTCATCCGGTATGAGCTTCATCGACTCCATGAACGTTATGAGTCTAGCGAGGATTACTCGCTCGTAGACTTTCCCTAAGCTGTTGAGCAGACTGATGGGTCGATAGCTGCTCGGGAGATTACTGGGTTTTCCCGGTTTGCGAATACCTATTACTATTGCTTCCTTCCATTCGTCGGGGAAGGAGCAACCTAACAGGAGGGCATTAAAAATCAATACTAATAGGTTTATGAGTTGGTCGGGGAGGCACTTGAGTGCTTTGTTGGATATGGAGTCGGGGCCTGGGGACTTGCGGGTCTTCAGGTTTTGGATAATGGAACGGACTTCCTCTCCGGTAGTGGGAGTGAGCGGCTCGCTTTCGGGAGCCTTCGCGGATATCCTAGCCGCCGCCATTTCCACTTCCGAGTGGAATTTGGCGTGTTCAGGATGACTGGGGTTATTTGAACATTGTCCCTCAAGACTGTCAGCCAAGCATTCGGCCTTATCGATGTCGTCAAAAGCGACCGGACGGTTTAAACGTATCAATGGAGGTGTAGCTGCACACTGGTCTCCTCTCAGGGATTTCGCCAGTTTCCAGAAAGCCAGGTGACTCGGCGAGATCTCTGAGAGTTTGTTGTCCCAGGCGGACTGACGGTTGAGGCTGAGTTTTTCTCTAACCTCTCTTTGAAGTCGCCGGAGTGTTCTCCGGTTATCGTCTGTCGGGTATGCGTCATGGGCCCTAGTGGCGGCACGTTTACGTCTGAGTAGGTCGCGCAGGTCGTCCGGTAGTCTCCCACGACCGCGGTCGTCGGGGACTTCCTTGGAGCAACGCTCGAGTGAGTCTGTTATATGTTTCGTAAGGTGGGTAACAGCGAACTTGGCACTATCTACGGAGTCTATCTTGTCAGGAATTTGATCTAGGTTGTCTGAGTTAAGGGACTGGAGTTTCCCGCCTAATTTACTCCAGTCGATTATCGTTTTTGTGGGAGGGGTCGTGGAGGTAGATTGCCCTAACTGAATTAGAACCGGACGGTGGTCCGAGTCTAATTCATGCAGGACTTCTATAGAATGTAACTGGAGAGCTACATTTTTGAAAATGTATATATCTAACACATCTGCTCTGTTTGGATCCCCGTTAGGCGGGTATCTGGTGGGCTCGTTAGGGGCTATCACCTCAAAAGCGAGGTTTGGAAGGCCGTTGAGGCCTTGGAGTATTGTGCCGTTCCGGTTGGTTCGGCGAGAGTTCCATTGGCCATGTTTGGAGTTGAAGTCTCCGGCCAATATTACAGAGTCGCCTAGTGCGAGAAGAGTGCGGACGTCTCTTTCGAGTACCCGTTTGGTCGGACTGAGGTATACTGATGCTAGTATGATCGGCTGATGACCGGTCATACCCACCTGACAGACTGAAGCCTCCATGTTAGTGAGCTTTGGGGAATCAAGGGGGGAGCATAGGAGGGCTCTTTTGTAGTAAATGAGCGTGCCGCCTTTTTTGGATGACAGACGGTCATTTCTAATCAAACAGTAGTTCGCAATATTGGGATTGCGAAATTGGGGTTTTAAGAAGGATTCTTGTATTAGAAGAATATCTATATCGTGTGCAACTACGAAATCGCGGACTTCGTCCATGTGTCTGATAAGCCCGTCTGCGTTGTACGTGACGAGCTTGAGGGAGTGGGGCTTGGCCCTACCCAGTGATGGTTTGAGCTTAAAGCCTAGAGATGGCCTGCACCAAACTAGAGTGTTCGAGCAAGGCCATTAATCTGTTTTGAGGATTACTCCTCAGCTTGTTTGCCAAAATTGACAGCTCCGTAGTGTCAATCTTGGTCACTATGTCGCAAACGAGTTTCATGTCGTCAATGAAACTCGTTGCTGGGGGGGCGGCTGTCGCTTTAGGAGCGGCAGCTCTTATATTGGAGCTCAAGATGGCGGTAGCGGGTTTTGCTACCGTCTCTTGAGCCGGTTTAGCTGGCACAGCCGGCTCGGATGCCGGTTTCCTGTGCCAGGGGTTTGAGGTGGGGAGAGGCGCGGGGACGAACCTCTCAGCTGGTTTGGGGGCGGTACGGTCCGCCTTTTTACGGGTGGCCCTTCTGCCCCCTCGTTTTGCCCTAAGCGGGACTTTCGGGCAGCCGCGATAGCTCGCGGGGTGCCCTTGGGTCCTGCAGAGAACGCAGCTGGGAGGTTCCTCGGACGGAACCGTTCTGGGGCAATCGGCAGTGCCGTGATCGCCCAGGCACTTGACGCACCTAGGTCGTGCGGTGCAGTTGCGCTGCGAGTGGCCGTAAAGCTGGCAGCGATGGCACTGCCCCATTACCCCACGCGTACGCGGCGTTTCTATACGCAGACCCGACAGTCTGCATATTGTTTGAACGTTGAAGACACGTTTGCCTTCAGGACTGAGGTCGAGGACCGCGAGACAAAGTTCATAAGGAACTTTGGTCCTGTGGTGGTACATGCGGTGTACCTGTCTTACTGGAAGGCCCTGGCTGAGGAGGTCCTTCTTAATAAGGTCGCAATCTATCTCTACTGGGAGTCCGCGGATGACGACGCGAAGTTCGCGCTCGTCTTCTAAGGCGTACGTGTGATAGCCGATCTTTTCGGCATCCAGGAGCGTCGTGAGGCGACGGTGGTCCGTTGAAGACGGACATTGCACCATTATGCCCTGGCTTGTGGACCGGGCAGAGGTGAATGGGATGGACGAACTGTCCATGCGCGGGATTAACCGGTTCCACGCGTCTTTTTCCCTAACAAATAGGGGCGGCACCTTCTCCTTCCTCTCCGTCATAGGCGAGTCTTGTGGGGAGTCAGTCTGTTTTGTATTGGCCTGTGAGGCAGGCTGGGATTTGGGGGTGGGACGCGGGGCAGGTGCACCTGCGTCGTTTGTGGCCCTTTTGGGCGGGACGGTCTTGGGAGCCTTCAGCTTACGCTTCTGGCTCTTGGATAGGACGGCGGTGAAGCCGTCGTCCTCGTCTGAGGCGGATGACGCCGAGGGGGACGGGGACGGGGACTGCGAAGCATCGGATGCTTCGGCTTCCTCACCGGACTCGGATTCCGAGTCAGTCTGTTCCTCCACTTCCATGTCAGGAGACACGGAGCGGGAACGATCTTTGGCCTTCTCCGCAGAGGGGGGAGAAGGTGCCACCGGGATGCCACTCTGGCCCTGAGAGGGCGGGAGGGCTTTGGCGAGTTCCTGCAAAATGGCGGGGTGGTGCGCCTGGAGGAACGCGAAAATTGCGTCTAGTAACGGTTGCCCCGTGGGGCGCAGGGGTGGGGCCATATTGGCCCGCTAGTGTGGGGGTGGCCTCCCTGCCGGAGGGCAGGGAGGTGTGTACCTAAGAAAAAATCTAGGTCTTAGTCTCTCTCCCTTCGGGGGAAAGAGGTGAGTACCTAAATTAAAAATTAGTGTACTTACGCACGGACGGAACCACCTACGGCAAGTGTTATGCGTGAAGCACCACACTACCTAATCGAAGCACAGTGACACTAACACAATCCACTTGCACGGGAACGAACAACACTGACAGTCCAGAGTCCTTGAGCACTTTCACAATCTAACGCGGCAGGGGCGTGAGTCAGGCGGGGGGAGCGGCAACTGGATTGCGCTCGACCGAGACATCCGCACGCTACGGCGGCGATCGATGGAATGACTCGATTTTGAACTTGCGCCGTTTTCAAACGGGAAGCGCGCAGGCGAGGTATAGTCGTACACCCGCCACGTCCGGGACAAGCAAACCGTCGAGAGGTGGGGGGGGAACCCATACCCCCCCCAACCGCACCGCCTACCGCACCGGCACGGCGCCCCCCTACGCTAGTGCCCGTCCCACTTCCCCGCTCCGCGCCGCATAAAACCGCCACTACGACCGCCCGCGCCGCATTCGCTGCCGCCGTCGCGCCAGCGCCCGTCGCGACCGCGCAAGCCGTGCCGGCCGAGCCGGCGGTGGCTCAGCCGACTACATTGGCTCCGCCGGCAAACGAGCCGATCGAAAGAGGGAAGCCTGCCAAGAGAAGACGGAGGAGGCGTGCGAGGAAGATCCGAGCGCCACCGGCCGCCGCATCGACCCCGCAAGCCCAGCCAGCAGCACCAACAGCGCCAGAATGTGCGCAAGCCCAGCGAGAGGAAAAATCTACGCAAACAGATCCGTACACAGAGCCGCAGTATACAGCGGCCCCAGAAACTCTTCCGGAGACAACAACGGTGGTACCCACCACCCTCACCGTAGCTGAAGCCCAGGACATCCGGGAGGTGATTTGGGCCATGATAGGGGCCCTGAAAGAGATCCTCGAAGCACATGTCCTGGGCCAAGACATCGTCGCGCCGATCACCAGAACCATGGTGGGTCTGTCGCAGCTGAGCTCCCTCCCACAGGTTGCGCACTTAGGGGGACTGCAGCCTCAGTGAGAGGAAACGGCTCACAACAGAAATAAGGCGTCCGCCTCAAAAGCGGACTCCTGGCCGCCAAGGCCGAACAAATTACCCGGGCGATTATGATCGCCCGAGAGGACAAGCCCGGGTAAAGAGGTGCAACCTCGAGGCCCGTAGCCCCCCAATAGCCTACTACAAGGCTAGGGAGAAGACCCACAATGTGTAATGTAAAACTAAAGATCTTAAACTAACTTTACTAACTTATAATTACCGCTAAAAGAACAAACACAAGTGGGTCTCATAATTAAACATTTAACACAAATAGGTGACGTAAACTTATTAATTTAGCAATATAGAAAGAAGAGTATAACAGAAAACAACAAAATATATACATGCAAAATCACACTTAATTCAATGACTTATATACTATATCCTTATATAACTACTTATATTAAGATGCCTTAATATTATTAAGTATACCGAGGGGGGGTGGACAAATATTAATGTTTGTGCTGTAAGGTGCCGGGGCGAGAGGAGTTCTTGTTAGTGTTGTGGATTTGTTAGGTTTGTGTCACTTGTGTTGTACTTACGGGATAAAGTGTAATGTATTTGTGAGATGGATAGTTTTTGTGTATAAAGGTGTTAAGTGTTGTTGAATCGTTTTAAGTGATCTATGATGTGGCTAGTGAATCTTATGAAAGATTCAATAGCCACGTGTTTCCCTACTAATGTGGTGAGTTTATATGGGTCCAGCTGAAAGTACTCGCAGAGATTTTCATGCTCGAGCCTCTGTTTGCCGAATGCGGGGCACTCGGCAACCAGGTGCTCGAGTGTCTGTTTCGTGTAATCGTCACACGGACAGACATCGGACTCGACGATTTTGAACCTCTTCAAGTACTCTCGGTGGAATGCATGTCCTGTGATGAACTGAGTAAGTTGAAATGTGTGTGGTGTGTGCGTGTAGAGTTCGTGTATGTCTTCCAGCATGGGCAGCAGGGTCCGAGTGCGGACGCCCTGTGCGGAGCTACCGTATCTATTCTGCCAAACCCGATGGACTTCGCGGCGTGCCTGCGCCTTAGCGAGGCTCCGCGGAAAGCAGATATAGTCTGGCGACCGGTGCAATGCGGTCCCTAATTTGGCAGCTGCATCTGCCGCTTCGTTTCCGGCGATGCCAACGTGCGCTCTAACCCAAGCGAAGCTGATGTTGCATGTAGCCGCGCGTACAATATGGTGGGTATGTACTACCAAGGGGTGTGTGTTGCTTCTGTCCCTCAGCGCCTCCAGGGCAGACCTGGAGTCGCTGATGATCCAGAAGTTTGCGTGCGTGTCTCTGGTCTTAGAAAGAAAGCTTGCTCTAGAGCAAGCCTCCCTGATGGCAAGCAGTTCAGCCTGGAATACGGAGCAACAGTCGTGTAGCTTGTACTTTTTAGTCTCCCGAATCCGGGAGCCTTCATAAAGCACATAAGCCGCGCCCACTGCTCCATCTTCCTGCTTACTGCCGTCCGTGTAAATGACTGTGGTGTTTTGTGTGACGTGTAAATGTTCAAGTTCAGTGTGATTGATTGTTTGGTGCTTGATGGTCACTCTGGTGGCCGGGTGTAACAGTTTGTGTGGTGGAGTGCGAGTCTCCATCAGAATATCCGAAGGGAGAAAACTCGAACGCCGTGTGAGTGTGGTGTGTTCGATTGCATGTGCCTCCTGGACTTTTAAGTCCAGTGGGGTGAATTGTGCCAACGCGATTGCCGCGTTGGTTGATATGGTGTGAAAACCCTTGATAGCTTTAATGGCAAAGCCGCGCTGCAGACCCAGCAGCCTTTTTCTGATACCCGTCCTTCCCGCCACGTGTCCCCATATTCCAGCAGCGTACGTCACCGTTGGCTCGATGACCTGCCGGTATATAGTCTGGACGTTCTCGGCGTGGACGCCCCAAGTGGGTCGGCAATATGATGTTTGAAATTAAAATATACAACGATTCTTCAACGTTCTATGATGTTTGAAATTAAAATATACAACGATGTACCAAACTTTTGCCTCAACAGGCACATAGAGTAACGTAATTATTTAAAATCAAAGGCTCAATAACTATTTGAATTCAAACACGCTTTTCGTTGGACAAAAATATCTATATCCTAATATGTATATCCCAAGTCTATTCTGCCATCAAAATTGCATCAGCTTTGTTTGTCTAAGTTCAAGTTCTCCAAAAGAGAAGAGGCCTTTGAAAACAATGATATTTTTCTTCCTTGCGTTTATCCCGGCCTAGTCCAGAGTCCACTTTTCTTCTAAGTAGCTTCGACTTAACACGGTCTAGTGCATCCTCTTTTTGTAAAAGCATAATATAGAGGTATAGAAACAATTTTATTTCAAATTCAATTAAAGTTACAATGCACTACATATCACTAAGATACATTATATAATATTCTACAAACATTTAAAGAAACGAATTAAAAGAAATTAGTCACTGTGACCATAAATAAACGATATAGCCAGTCAGCGACTGCCATAGGCGAGGACAATCGTAAAGTTCGTTCGTAATTATACCAAATGGGAGCTATGAAGGCATTCCAGCTAACACACGTCGGCCTCGGCGCGACACATGCGGCGAAGAAATTCAATCACAGTGATTGATTGATTACATTACAGGTTACTCATTACCCAGGTAAAAAGACCTACGACGTGTTACATTTTTATGATCTGCCATTCAATTTGCTGTTTTACCTAATTGACTGAGATAAGGTTTAGATACTTACCTACTATTTCTTACGTTATGATTTGGAATTTTTTGTTCCTTTTGAGATTAAGTGATATATTTGCTATTTGTTTTTAATGTATATTTTTATATAATAACTAATATTTTAGCTTAAATAGTTAGAAAATTAAGTAATATGTATTAAAATAATTGTACCACGATTGTAATTTTCATGGTAGTATATGTAAAGTTTACTGTCATACTATGCAACATTGCATTGTGTCGCTATTTTGACTTACTGTTTCTTTAAATCTAGCTTATTTACTTACTTGTGACTTTTTGGTATTTTGACCAACTTCATTTCATTATCTTGCGACAGTGAAGATAGAGGTTCCGCTGATATAGCTGTTCTCTTGAGTCTAGGTTCACTTAGCGGTAATATCCTTGTATTTTCTATTCCTGTTACCTTCACTCCAATAAGATCTATTCCTGTATCAACTCCATTTCTTTGTATATCAAACATTTGTCTCGTCAGTGGTTTGACAACTTGTCGGAATTTGTCAATTTCATTCTTTAAATATCTTATTGTTGCATCCTTATCATCAATTTCATTCTCCAATAGAGCTATTATTTTATCTCTTCGTTTCAATTCTTGTGTCTTTTCTATGACTAATCTTTTCATTTCCAAAAACTTTTTTTCTAGTTTGTAATAGTCCTCTATTTTTGATTGATGTGTTTGAGCCATTTTTAAACAGCTTAATATACTTTGAACACTATGCTGAAATTACACTTGTCTTAAATAACGACAGCTTCACTATAAAAATTATATATTTAAGTACACGGAGGAATTTTCACATTTTAAAACACTACATTAAAATACTTTATTTACTAAATAAGTTTCAAGTTGTTATCAGCTACCATATCTATCAGCTGTCATCAATAGAATTAGATAAAAGTGTTATGATTAGTTAATAGATAAATTTATAAAATGTACAAGATAGTTTTATTTATTTTTAATCTCACTGAAGGTCAGTTATGAATATTTAAATTGATAGATGTTAAAATTTGACGAAATAAAAACCACGTCTGAAAGTGGTTAGTGGGTGGCCGACACCCGATTGATACGTGACATTTCAAAATTGTTTAAATATTTAATAATAATAATTATAAATATATATACATCTCAAGAGGCTCTCGCTTAGTTGTTGGATCAAGGGCAGGATACAGAAGGCGGTGTTGCTTGAGACGGCACGCATTGTGAGGAGGTTCCTCACTCTGTATTCCTAACCGCCGGGAGCTTGGGTCCTTTCTCCGCTCTCCGTGGATATCAATTTTTTTATATTTTTAAATGTTTTTTTCCTGTATGTTTTAGAAAATATTTAAAAATGTAAATTGATTTGTAAATAAATGTATGAGAGAGATAAATAATTATAATATACATTTTTGTAACATTTGTTCTTATATACATAGGTGTGCACCATTCATCAAGTCTATCAAAGTCAAAATCAATATGGAAGGGGTGGACGTCATAATTTATCTATTGTTTTCATGAAATGTTATTGTATGCAGATGATTTATAGAATATCTAGAACAATAATTTATATCGGCTGGTAAAAAGTTACTGTAAAATAGACAGTAGAAGTCAAATTTAATTAAACAACATATATATGAAATTATTTAAATGTAAATTATCTAAATATAATTTATCTAATTATTCAAATAAGACCGTCATTTTAATGCAACGCTCGTTTAGCGGAGATATGAATTATATTTTAAATGGTGCGAGACATGAATTCAATTTCAAAGTCGGTGTAAGTCATAAATAAAAATTGTAATTAAATTACAACGTAGATACATGTCACATATGACGAGTTTATAATTGTGGGTGGTAATAAAGCGCTTAAGGTCGATCTATCAGCAACATACATCAAGAAATCATTATACCTTTCAAAGCTTAAGGCAAAGGTCAGAACAAGATTAATTATATTTGGGCCATTAGTAATTATGATCAAGTCACAAGTGAATGAGATAATTTTAAAGTCAATGTTAAGGTTCCTATTGGTACTTTTTTATCTAAAAAGTTAATTCTTAATATTTAAAGCTAAAATAGGAAGAAATAATTTCACTTTACTATGAACAATTTTGTACATGTATATGGTACTATAACTACGCGTAAAATTTGTGTAATTGTTATACCCCTATTTTGGAAAGTTTTTTATTTGTGATATATAAGAAATAAGATAAGATCATAATTTTAGAAAATTAACTTCGAGTCACAAAAAAATCCTTATAAATGTCTTACCTAGGTAAATTACATTAATGTATTTCGAGTAAAATAAACCTAATTCGTAGAAATAATTCTGCATTTGTATACTGATGAAACTGAAGTGTAATTTTAGTGTCTATCATAAATCATATAAATCATCAAATCATATAAATGACCTTATTCTATAATAAGTGACATAATTCTCCAGATACACTTCGGTATTTATTTATAATATCTTGCATGATTTATTAATTGCTATTTTTACACATGCATCTATCTCTGCAAGTGTATTTATAGAAGCAGTTAGCGATAAAGAATGATAAGATAGCGTATGGATTACCTATTGCCAATAACCTACTAAATGGTATGACACAAGTAAACTCATTGTCATCTAATTTACTCTGATTTTATTTATTTCTTTATACATATAGAGAAACAAAAAAGTAAAATAGCATATTTACAAAGGCGGACTTTGCCCTAAAAGGGATCTTTTCCAGTCAACCTTAGAAAAAGGTACAGAAGGAAAAGGACAAGAAGTAAAATACGGATAATATAGAGAAAAAGAAAATAAAACTAACGAAAAACTATATACATAAATTAATATTGGCACACTTAAAACAGAATCTATAAAATGATGAAATACAGATAAAGGTAATTATTTAAATTTATATATATTTAACTATTCAATCTTTTAACTAATTTTTGTTAAATAAGTAGATGAGTAAAATATAACTACTATTGTAGATAAGATATACTAACTAAAATTCCAAAATTCAAAACTATTGGCGATTGATACTGGTAAATTATTCCACAGCTTAACACCTTTAAAGCTAAATGATCTCGAATAAGTCAGTGAGGAGCATTTAGGGAAAACAAGATCTAAGGTATTTATAGATCTTAGCCGATCACATCCTACATCCGAAAAGATTTTAAAGTTATTTAAAATGATAATTATAGGTCAACCATTTTTGTAATTTGATATATATTCTTTTTAAATTTGCGTTTCTTTACCTGTAGTTACATAAATAAATTGCAATACATTTTGCAAAGATCAAAGTAGCCTTTGTTTGTCCTCGACCTCATTTTTAATATTGGCTTCGAGCCTAATTTTTCTTAACTGGTTTTCATAAAATTAGCCAGAAATTAGCTAATCGTATAACTCAAAAACAAGTGGATCCATTTTTTTAATAATCGCAAAAGCCTAAGGCTATGTTCCAAAGGAGTGGAAAACTGGGATCATTACAGTCCCCAACAAATTGAGAAGCTACTTTTGATAAAACATTTTATAGGATATACTAAAAATACTGTTTTACTGTAAAAATTATAGACAGGCTAACTGTAGCACACGATTATGCATGTAAATAAAGTTTTATTTGTTCATTCGCTTAGTTCAATTTAGTCTATGGATATATCGTTTGCAAATCGAACACGATAATGAATGGGTAAAGCAACATAACATTGTAATTATTTTGTATCGTAATTACTTAACAATTACATAATTTAAGTATCGTAATGCTGCTATAGTATGCTAAGCTTGTAATAAATGTGTTTACGAGGTAATTATATGAATTAGTATAACGCTTAGATTTCCATTACATATAATTATTTGATATAGATATCAGATATTTTATAAACCTAATCCCTCAGCGCTTATTTCAAATTAGAAATCAAATATATACGAAACCTTATCTTCGGTCGTTGACAGATAGAATACAGTTGTAGATATTTGCGCTTATTATAAAATTATTATTTTTTATTAAAATAAGGAATTTTCTTTTTTTATTACATATTTATTATTTTATACGTGAGCACTATGCCCACATATACAATAATGTATACACCTATTATTCAAGAGTATAATAACTTCAAAGAGCTCTATTTTTAAATAGATAATCAACCCTTTCAACTCAGTATAATTCTTGGACAATTGTGTGGTCTTTTATCCATTTACTTAGCGTCATAGCGTCAGTCCTATTATGCATTTCTTTGGTTTCTGAAAGGCTTCACCGTAATACAGAAACATCCATAAAAGTAATAACTAGAAAACCTAGAGGTAATTTTTATTATTAAGTAGCTGTCCAACGCCCGCGTGGAAATCTGTGTAACAAAGTTTTTCCCGCGTAAAACCCGACTAATCCGCGTACTTAAATATAATAAAATAAATTACCATAACCTAAAACTTTCTACAAAAATTGCAGAATCTCTGATTAAAAACCGTACAAAAATTCATTAACCAAATTTTGAGAAAATCGATCACATCCGGACAGACAACATTTTGGGACCTCGTTTTATAATATACTTGCCCTGTCTGCATTTCGCCCGCGTGAAAATCAGTGTATTTAATTGAAATTTTGAACATAAATTAGTAGTTGTTGTGAGTTAACCGTAATAGACAGAGACAGACTGTTGCGGATTTTTTTTTAGTATTTTTGCAGATCTACAATTCTTTAGTACATTAGTATGGTGTATCTCAGTTCGTTTACGCGGCGTTCGCTCCCAGCTCCCAGTAGGCAATTTTTTATGCAACTACGCGATCTCTTCAACATAATTTACATAAAACCGTAATGTGCTATTTATCTAAACATTCCGCAAGGAATTTACTATCTTTAGGTATCTCACTTTCCTTAATCACTATCTTTAAGTAAAAATCGTACAAAAATTTCAGTTCAGTTCATTTCAGTTCACTAGATTTAGAGAAAATCGATCACATGCAGACAGACAGCTTTGAGGAATTTGTCTTATAATAAATATAGATATAGATATAGAAACAGGCAAGTGTGTGTGGCAGACAAGAAATCGTTTATATAATTATAATTCCTGCTACATAAAACACATTAGCTATTATCAATATGAACGGAAGTGGTAATGCCAAGAAAAACTATTTAGATAGTCAAGAATAGTTCTGGTTCTCCTAAACAATTACTTTTTATAAATGTCATGATCGGGCTTTATTTCGTAATTTGGTCTTTTCATTAAATTGATATACTATTAAAACCAAAAAAACCTTATATAGATAATTATCCATTACTCGTACTCATTTATATGTTTATATAAAATGTTTTATTAGATCATTATCATCCTGCCTTTATCCCACTCTAAGTAGAGTCTGCACAACATGTTTTTATATGTTTTGTTAGTCATTTTAAAACCTCCCGCCCGCCTTAATCTAACTAACCTTAGTCGCCATTTAAGAGACCTCGATAAGAAATAAGGGGTCTATTCTATTCAGCCGGATACCACACGGCACAGACCATTTAAATTTGCGTGATCTACTGTAATAATCCTATTACGTGATTCAATAGCAACATCAAATAGGATTTATTTTCATTAAGGACTTTCTATTTTATCTACTACCTGAATTACAAATGGTATCTAGTTAACCGGATTTTATCTAAAGCTAGCTAATCTTCACGTCTGACGTCATATGACATGCCATTTAAGCCTCGTTTTAGCTGAGGTTGTCACTGGCTAATGCTATTTATGGGGCTTGACGTTGTCATGATACCGGTAAAACGGCCAAAACCATTAGGGAAACTCAGCCAGATTATGTAATGATGAACTAAATATATTACGAATATATTAAGCTATTTATATAGTTTGTGTTTAATTTCCTAATTAGAAATAACATTAAAATAGTTTATTCACTTATTTTACAACTAAAAGAAGGTCCCTGCAAAATTAAACAGCTTTGGAATGTGAAATTTACAGAATATAACGCAAAAGTTATAAAAAATATTTTGCTGTAATCCGCGATAAAGTAAATAGAAAATCTATATAGGCGATGCTAAATATAAACCTCTGCCACAATAAACAAGCAACCAGTTTTTGCAGGATGGATGAAAATTTTAATAACAAAACAAATATATGGCTCATATTTCCTTTATTATGAGTTTGTTCTATAGAGCTTAAGAACTATAATCAAATAAATTAAATTCCTATAAGACTGAGTTAATGAATGATAAATATTCTGATGATAGATATTCTTAATGCCATGCCTGAATAAAAGGTTGGTGTCACTAAAGTGTAAAATTCACGGTGTCACTTTACGTGTTATGCTATTTTAGTTGAAAATGCCATTTAAATTCAGTCAAATTTATACACATTCATTTTAATATTATGTATTTCAGAAGGTGAAATCAAGGAAATAAATATTTATTTTGCTTCCTTCGTTTGTTTAAAAGTGTTCCAATATTTTTTTCTTTTCTTAACGACCATACAAAGAAAAATTATATATGAATCCTGTTGTTGAAGGGATGGAGACGACTTAATGATCAAAATCTATTTTAAATATGAATTAATTAAATGTCTCCCCAAAAGTGGTATGTAAATCACTTCAGTCTACATCAAAACATCTTTTTAAAAGTACATTGAAATCTATCAAAAATAAAGAACAAAAGTAAAATAAAGTTAGTAATAATAAAATAATTTTATTATTACTTTGGGATTATGGATTTTATTATGGATCCCCTCAAAGTAACGCCTAATTCTATAAATTATAAAATATGTAATTACGTTTGATTAGTAATCTTAAGTATGTATCAATGTAAATTTTACAGTAAATTTTAAAGTAATATTACACGTATTATTGTATTTAAAATTATCATATTTTTTTTAATCTGGCAACGTTATTACTGATATTTATCTTTGTAGACGGAAACTGCATAAAACTTGATTTATCTATGTACTTGAAGCATCTGTACAAATATTATTTTGGTAAATTGAGTAACTAAACAAAGATTAAATATGTCACGTTAAGGTTACGGAGTTGCTTTTTACGTATAAAGCTCGTCAGCTATAGCTCATTATGAGATTAAAGTTGTTTATTTGATAAAGTTTTAAATTTATTGCCGTTTTACGTCATTGGTAATATCTCAACTCAGTTTACCATTAATAATTTTTGTGACCTTTTGTTATTTACGATGTTTATGTTTTTTTATCGTAATTAAATGAAATACAAATATTGTGAGTGCTACCCAAAAAATTCAAAACGTACCTTATACTTTAATTTATTCTATGCAATAGTGTTTTTAACTGAGTTTCATTTCTTAGATCTTATATTCTTACTTCGTATATCGGCAACTAAACCAATTTTTTTGTAGAAAAGTCTAATGATAGTTTTATTTTATCAAAATGTTAAATATAAAATATGTTGAATAAACAATAGAAGTAAAATTTGGTGATAAAGACTTTGAATGTTTTCACAACGATAAAATTTAACTTTCCAAGATAAACAATTGCACCTGTAAGTTCAAGAATAGAATATTAGTAATGTACAGAAAAAAATCTCTAGATGACTTTGACACACAACTTTGGGAGGAGTTAAATCTGTTGTTATCTAAAGTTTAAGAAAAGGTAACTTGATGTAAGTGTAATTATTAAATATATACTTGTTTATAGACAATAACTAAACGACTCTAAACAGACTCAGCACAACTTAAACATAATATAGATGAGTACCGCGAAAAAATCTTTAATTTACAATAAAATAAAAACGTTACAGTAAGAAACATTTTAAAGGCGTTCTTTTATGAGGAGCAGCCATTAAGTTTTTTATACTAACTTCCCATCACTTCTTGTTGCTACATCCGTAAACTGCAATAATAAGTGGATAATGATTTATGATCTTATTGTTACTTATTTGAATTGAATAGACCACCCACCTTTCTTACTGTATACCGTATCGTTAAAGACGACTAAGGTAAGTTGACCCGCCGAAGGAAGGTAAGTTGAATTATGAGCTGATGATGTATCATTATGTAATGTATATGTAAAAGCATTTTCTGATTATTATTAATTTCTGATTATTATTAAGTATATATTAAGAGGTAAGTAAAAGTGGTATCGTAAACGGCGACTAAGGTAGGTCGACCCGCCGTTTGGTATCCACCTGAGTAGGATAAATCACCCTCATTTCGTACCGAGGTCTCGTAAGAGGCGACTAAGGTAAGTTGACGTCGACAGGCGGCTGGTTTTAAATAACCGGCCCAAAATACGTATCAAGATATTTAAAACATGTTTTGCCGATCCCGCTTAGAGTGGGATGTGAGGCAGGAGAATAGTGATGATGTTAGTTATTTGAAAAATTATAATTTTTTTGTATAATCAAATAATGTTTACAACATAAACAAATATAAAAAGAAAAATATACTTGGATTTAAACAAATATTTATAAAGTAATAATAAATTGATAATCACGAGATCGGGTTTGCATAACGGTTATGGAATCAATGTATAAATTATGACATAACCGTCGGTCAATAACAAGTTGAAATTAAAAATCGTTATGAAAGTGAAGGATTGACTTCTGTGATATTTTGTGAAAAAGCTGATATTTTTAATACTGTTGAATAAATTAGAAAAACTGAATATCCGGAAGGTAGAACCAAGGTTGCTCTCGATGTTATCGGAAGTAAACGATGCTTGACGGACAAATCTGCTATATTTACAGATCACGTACCTAAGTACCATGTTAATACATGAAGGTGAACGAACGGCATTCGTAGTCAAAAATAGTTCGAGGATCATATCGTGTATTTTCTATTTTCATCTATTATACAATTTCTGTTATTAAATAATATATTTTAATTAGTTCGCTCGTATTTAACAGTAAAAAAATTAAATTTATTAAATTACTTAAAAGAAGTACATAAATGAATTTATTACCAAATAAATTTTGACGTTACAAACGAAATATTACATTTGGCAGAACATGTTCCTTATTCAAAAAAATTAATAGCAATAGTTATTTAAAAAAAATATATAGATTGGAATTTACGTCATGATGTGTTTATTATGTTGTACAGATAAAAAATTTTTAAATATTACTTTTATGTGGTATATAAATATAATGACAAAACTTTATTAATCGCTGAACCTGTTATTTAATAAACGAACTTGTCTACTGGTTTAAATTAATTTTTAATTAAGCATAATTTTGATCACTTATCTAACGTAATACAAAATAAAATTCTTTATAATGAAAAGAGGTAAATATAATTGTACCGAAAGTTTCATTTTTTTTTTTTGGGTCAAAATTTTGACGTCAATACTGTATAAAATATTGGTTTTTAATGAAAACAAAGTCTTCTTTTATGTTTTCAATAAAAATACATTAAATTTGGAACATTTTTTAACGGCGCCGAAGTTTGAATGTGTCAATAGCGAAAAGTGCGAACAATAAAAAGTTTTTACTTGTAACTTGTTTTGCAAAAGAAAAACCGTTGATTTGAAGAAGACATGTAAGTTATATATCGATATATATATATATAATGTATGTCGTTGGTAATATGTTAATGTGACCTATCAAAAAAATTATGGTACATGTATATACGATTTAGTATATAATATAACCATATATTATATAATAGGTATAATCTAATAATAGTTAATACATTTTAGTACTAATAAGTAACGAAATATGTTGTTCATTCTGGTTATATGATCTAAAATACGGACGGATTTTTTAAGACTAGCTTGTTCCTTGTTCTGTTTGATTTTTGATAATAGATTTTATTGTACCGGTATATATGGTTTTCAATATATGTGGCAACTTAAAATATCCGTCCAGGCGTGTATATAAATATTAACATTTTAAATTACTTTTAAAAACGAGTTATAGAATCTAAAATAAGATACGCAATAGACATATTCTTGTTTTAGTATCACCTGCATAAGTATTATTTCGTAGAATATATCTTAATCACATCTTTAGATTATGTAGTAGTTTACATTCAGAGAACTAATAATGTAATAATCATGTATATTTTGGGTTTAATTATTATATATACGAGTTATGTATTCCGGTATGATATAAGCTATCAGCATTCAAACAGGACAATCGATGTTAATATACTGTTAAATGTGGCTACTTTTTATTTAAACTCCTTTAGAACATATTTGTAAAATATTGCAGCTTTCTTTATTGTTTATAATAATAATTTGATAACGAACGCCGTGTGGTATCCGGCTGAATAGAATAGTACCACCCTCTTTTCTTACCGAGGTGTCGTAAAAGGCGACTAAGGTAAGTCGACCCGCCGTTTGGTATCCGGCTGAGTAGAATAGACCAACCTCATTTCTTACCGAGGTGTCGTAAAAGGCGACTAAGGTAAGTTGACCCACCGTGTGGTATCCGGTTTAGTAGAATAGACCACCCTCATTCTTACCGAGGTGTCGTAAAATACGACAGAGGTAAGTTGACGTCAGGCAGGCGGCCGGCCGTAAAAACGCAGCCAAATCATGTAACAGTGTGTTTATAACATGTTGTGCCGACCCCACTTAGAGTGGGATAAGGGCAGGAGGATGATGAATAATAATTTGATAACGAGTAAACCTGGATTACGTAAAATCCTTTACGGTTTCTATATAGCACCTAGTTTTGAATCCGGAAAATTTAATTTGTTTGTGGTATGATTTTTCCTGTAGGATGGTATCCGAAGAGGAATTTCATCAGCCGTAGTCTATTTAATGTTATTTTAGCGTTAAATAACGATGCTAATAGACATCGGTTAAAAGTCTGAAACTAAATTAGCTGAGAACCTAATAGCACCTTTTCCTAGTCATAAATCTTTTATTGATAAAAGTTAATGTTACTATCTATGTATGGAGATATATACCTGAGACACAAAATAAATTAAAATAATCCAGTTGTGAGTAAAAATGTACCTTCCTTCTGAAATTTTGAAATAATAATATTGCTTCGTGTGATATTCCTATGTTAAATTATTTATTACGTAAGATAGTGTTAATTCTAAATATTTAATAGTGAGCGTAGTATATATTAATAAAAAATTCTAGAACAATTTTTGTCGTCAAAGAATGTTTGTTCGCATGCGCGCTACTATTGTTTGAATCGATTTAATTATATTCAAAAAATATTACAAAAACGGCAGTCTTATTTTGGTTTAATAATTTCCGAATATTTTTTTGTTTATAAAATAATTTCATATCATATTTCAATTGTCATTTTTATTAAACTGCCAAGCTCAAATTGTTATTGCTTTCTTGATTATAATTTCTTTATATAATGTCGTCATAAGAAATTTGGTATAAAAAATATAGGTAACAGTCAGTTAATTGATAGTTTATAAACTCCTCTAGTATCAGTGTACTAAACTATATCAACATTTTATAAATTTATCCAAAATACGAATCATGTTATTCATATATTATTAATAAAAAAACATCGAAATCTATATCGACAAATGTCACAAGCCGGTGGCAGACTCATTAATATCGCGCGACTCCTTTCTTAATGTCAATGCATTTCATGAGGCATCGGTATCACAATTGATGACAGCTGCGTGATATCATAGAAACTAATCTAAAACGACGTTGAGAATACAGATAAAACAAACAAATGAACACTAAGAACTTAATACTTAGTACAATAGTGTTAATTTTAAAGTAAATTGATTTAATTTGCACTGGTCAGTGAAACACAACGCGCGTTCGGATACAGACGATGTTCGTTTTTTAAAACGCGTTTATACGTTATATCAGTTTGGAAGTCGCGGATTGACTAGCTCCAAGCTTGCTCGCAATACGTCAACGCGCTTCAGTCTTGTGTTTATGATCATTATTAAAATAATTTATTCTATAAAGTGTATGGCGTTGACCAACTGGGAGCAATTGAAGGATGTCTCCATTGCGATTTTTATATGGTGGGACCTATCTAAAAATATAGACCTTTATAATATAATAATATTTTTTCAACCGAAAATCTTTAATATCTCGGAAACAGCTACGATGATGTTCATGAAATTCAGCATGTAGAGGGTTATGAGGGAGAAAAATTTATCTAACGAGATATCATTTCATAAAATGTTTTTATCCCTATTTTCGGACACAAAAAGAAATGCTAAAATGTTGAATAGAAAGAAAGTACCTAAATGATATTTGAGCTGTCAAATGCAAAGCTGTGATAGCCAAAAATGTTCATAAGATGAGATCGATTCCCACATGTGACCCCAGGTACTGAAATTAAATTATTAAAACAATTGTATATGTAACGAATTTGTTTTATTAAAATTCTGACATTGAAAAATATTTAACTTAACAATAAAAATTATGTTTAGCAAAAAGTCTCAAAATTTAATTTTTTTTGGGGCTTTTAGTTATAACATAATTACCCTACATATATAACAAGCCTTACTTACCCTAATTCCTTGCTCTCTAAATAAAAAAACAAACCTCAAACCTCGAGAGTAGAAACATGGAATAGAAACATTAGTACTAATACATTTGTTTGGTGTTTTTCGAAGTGAACGATTTGTCTCTATTGATGATTCATGGACGATGTCCTTGGCTACCTTTTTTCATATGTATTAGAATAATTAACAAAATGTGTAAAGTAATTTTTTTTTGTATTTTTAACATTATTTAATTGTTACAGGGTTCCATTACTGTGTCGAATGTAAATAACGAAAATTACTTTAAGTAAGTAAGTAACGGCCTGTTGTAACTATCCCACTGCTGAGAATAGGCCTCTTCTCTCCGTTTTGGGAGAGAAGGATTGGAGCTAAGACCTACCACGCTGCTCCAATGCGGATTGGTAGGTTACACATACCTCCAGAATTCTCTAGAGATATGCAGGTTTCCTCACGATGTTTTCCTTCACCGAAAAGCGTGTGATAAATTGCAATTATCAATTAGACACATAAGTTTTAAGAGAAAAACTCATTGGTGTCTGCCCGGGTTCGAACCCGTGATCGTCTCTAGAGATTCACACGGTCGCACCGCTGGGCCATCACAGCTTCAAAATTCAAAATTACTTTATTTAAGTCAAATTTTAAATGTTCTAAAATAACGTTATTTTAAGTGCATTTATATACCGAAATGTATACTCTTGCTAAGGGTAAAAATATTAACCGAAAAAGGGTAAAAATATTAAATAAAACCGGCTATAGTTAAGTATTGAAATTTGGGCAGTTCCTGGTAATTTCGGATAATGTAGGATATTTTTTATACGATATATATAGGATATTTTTTTAGACACGTATATTTTTTATAGCAACAACCTTGCGATGCTCGGCGTATATTATTTAATAGTTGCAGCAAGAAGTTTGTAGTATATAAAAAGCCTAGCAAGTATTGAAATTTGTTGTATTTAATTATAAAAAATATATTTAAAGGTGACCTCTATTTCTATATTTATCTATTATACGTGACATTGGCGCCTTGAATTCTATATGTTGGCAGTCGAATGTCACAAATAAAGAAGAAAAAACTTATCTATACTTTAAAGGTTTAAATTTAGAATACAGGTCTTATTTTCAAACTTTATCTGTACTTCTGTAATTATAGATTTTTTTTAATTATTCTAGAAATAGAAGTAAAAACAGTATTGTTGAGGGCAGACACCAATGACTTTTTCCGTAAAAGCTTGTGTCTAATTGATACTTGCAATTTATCACACGCTTTTCGGAAAACATCGTGAGGAAACATGCATATCTCTAGCGATTTCTGAAGATATGTTTAACCTACCAATCCGCATTGGAGCAGCGTGGTAGGTCTTAGCTCCAATACTTCTCTCAAAAAACGGAGAGAAGAAGCCTATTCCCAGCAGTGGGATAGTAATAGGCTGCTATTTTACTTTTTTCTACTTGGTGGTACCAAGGCATCCAATTTAGATTTTCTTATTCAGTTGACACTGGTGTTCTTATTCAGCGTCAAATAATTCGAGGAATCATCATCTTCCTGCCCTTATCCCACTCTAAGTGGGGTCGGCACAACTTGTTATAAACATGCTGTCACGTGATTTGGCTGCATTTTTACGACAGACCGCCTGCCTGACGTCAACTTACATCAGTCGTATTTTACGACACCTCGGTAGGAAAGAGGGTGGTCTATTCTACTAAATCGGATACCACAGGGTGGGTCAACTTACCTTAGTCACCTTTTACGACACCTCGGTAAGAAATGAGGTTGGTCTATTCTATTCAGCCGGATACGACACGGCGGGTCGTCTTACCTTAGTCGCCTTTTACGATACCTCGGTAAGAAATGAGGGTGGTACTATTCTATTCAGCCGGATACCACACGGCATGATATACATATATGAATAGATATTAATAAGGAATGTTTAATAGAGTATAAAATAATTTTATTTGTTTAGCACGCTCCTACATGCAAAAATTGTACTTAGTTAAGTTTTAGTTTAAGTTCTCATTTAAGTGAATGTATATTCTTATGAGAATAAAATTTTCTTAAACCGTATAAAATATCATATATCTCAATTTAGCGTAGCCTCGATGCTATTTTGGAAACTAGCGAATTGATATTAGCCTTGAAACTGCTTTGCCATAAACCAGGTAGCCACACCGGCCATGTGATCTATCTAAATGCTATAAATTATTTCTGGATGTTATGTTTACAATCACGCTGTTTAGAAATGAATTACAGAACACATCAAGAGAGTAAATATTCCTTTACTTCGCACAAAGGTTACTTTATAAGGTTCCTATAGACGCTGTATCTTTTTAATGTTTTTTTATTAATAGTACCTTTCTAGATATTCAAGCTATTTAAAAAAAAAAGTATATTGTATTTAAACGTTTATTTACTACTATTTCATAGTCTACTTACTAAATTTCGCTTTTATTAGAGGTAGAATTTCTGGTTATAAATCAAAATATGTTTATTTCAGTGAAAGTTGTATAACTATGTTATCATGTTTTTTTTTCTAACCATCTTGTCACTTCTGAAGTTTTCATAATGTTCCATAATAACTGTGTAGGTAAATAAACACACGATGTGCGGGAACATTTTGTAGCGGGCGTTTTGCGCGTAAATTTAGTTATTTAGTTACCCACATTATTTTTGTAGCCACAAACCAACTTTGTTACACTAACCCGTACTAGCACGTGATTCGCGCTCAAATATCAATCATCAGAAAACGTACTAGTACGTGTCTTATGCTCAAGTATCAATCATCAGAAAACGTACTAGTACGTGTCTCGCACTCAAGTATTAATCGTCAGAAAACGTACTAGTACGTGTCTTGTGCTGAAGTATCAATCGTCATAAAACGTCCAGTACGTGTCTTGTGCTCAAGTATCAATCGTCATAAAACGTACTAGTACATGTCTCACGCTCAAGCATCAATCATCAGAAAACGTACTAGTACGTCTCTTGTGCTCAACTATCAATAGTCATAAAACGTACTAGTACATGTCTAGCGCTCAAACATCAATCATCAGAAAACGTACTAGTACGTCTCTTGTGGTCAAGTATCAATCGTTATAAAACGTACTAGTACATTTCTCGCGCTCAAGCATCAATCGTCAGAAAACGTATTTTGTCGTATGTACTGAGTATTATGTTAGGTACTGAGAGTAATTGTACCAATTGTCCAACCCGAGCTTCATTGTACATAATAATCTTAAAGACGTTAAATATTAGGTGGGTGGGTCATTGGGTTGTATGGAAAGTTTTAGCTATAAATAACTTTTCGAAGAATTTCAGTTGCTCTCTAGAAATAACATCTACAAATGATGTATTACAATTCTAGATAAATGAAGATAAATCAAACGTATTTTTCGCTTCGTTACTACCCGGATGATATAATTCTGTTTAGCTTTTCGTATTTTTATATCAATATAACAATTATATGCAAATTTATTCTTTTAGTATCTTCCTGCGACTTTGTGAGCGTGAACTTCCGTACACATATAAAAAGAAGCGTTTTTCACTCTCCATCCTTCATCTATGTATATACCAAAAATGTCATTGATTATGTGCTCCATTCGAACGGAAAAGATGTAACAACAAACACTCGCGCATAATCTTATATGGATTCTTATTTAGGATATGGTAAAAAATAATTCTCCTAATTTTAGTAAATATCACAATATTAAATAACCATTGTGCCTTAAGATTAATTATATGTAATAAATAAATCATATTCAAAATTTCACAATTATTTGATTGTATAAGTAACGCCATCTAGAATAAAATGGAATAAACAATCAAATTAGCTCTCTAATATTACTACTCGTCGACAGATGGCAGTATACGAATACTGTCTTCTTAAATATTGGTGTTATAAAGCTAATCTGTGGAAATTGAAAAAATTATAAAAAAAAAAAAATATTAACATATTTTTACTACATATGTATGTAATCCAGTAAAATATAATAGCTTATATAAATATTATAGCTATAATAGTGTATCTTTATAAAATAACTAAATAATAGATTTAATAAGCACGAGAAATGTATGAATGTATATTCTCACACATTTTATTAAATATTATACGTTACATATGTAATACTTTTACTGTTTAGTAGTTTGATTGTTTTTCCTGTCTATTTCTTTAAAGGAATCACATAAAAGTGCGAAAGACGGCGCCATAATGTCTGTCTACCAGAATGGCGTCGATTATAAATACAGAGTTCAGTAATGCATAGCATATTAATTGATTGCAATAATAAATTGTAATCTGGCCTACAGTGTTTATCATTGGTGTTTTATGCTTAAGTATACACTAGCAGTTTGAGGAAACAATATATCACCGATTCTTAACACTATACTAAACTTGACACATAATGTAAACGTAATTACTAATAAGGAGCGCTAAAATTAGAGTTTATTCCAGGGTAAATATTAGTCACAATATTCAGCGGAATGTTTGTTTCTTTGTTTACGTACGTTTATTACGTATGTTTATTTATTTATTTATTTTTCTTTTATACATATATTTAGAAAAGAGAAAGAAAAATTTAAAAAAAACATACATGTATAAAGGCGGACTTATCCCTAAAAAGGGAGATCCCTTTTAGGGACATTCCAGTCAACCTTTGAGTAATAGAATGTTTTTGATTGAATTGATTATATTTTTCAGAATTCTATGACAAACAAAAAAAGTTTATTTTTCTTTTATAAGAGCCCTAGCATTCGCTTGCTCGCTGTATAAATATTACTAAACAAATAAAATTATTTAAATTTTACTTCATTCATTCAAAACACAAGTTATTTAAGAAAAGATACAAACGTTCCCTAAACGAACATTACGGCTTTTGCTCTGTGAAAGAGAACCAAAAAAAAAGGTCATTATCATTCGTTGTTTGTTAGTTTAATGAATCGTTCTTTAACTAATAAAAGATAAAACATAATAATAACCACATCGCGTTCGTTCACAATGCGAGATAGGTCAAAATGATTGCGTGCGTCTGTTCATCATGGACATACCATTTGCTCGTCGGCTAAAAATAGGCCATCTACTAAAGAGCTCGCCTTTATAATATCGTCCTTTTTATCGACCAGCGCCGATTGTAAAGACTAATATAACGATATAACCAAAAAAAAAAGACAAACAAAATAGGCGCAGATCTAAATAACCATCATTAAAACTGACAGATCACTCATATCGCACTGACGACCTAATGTAACTGTCCCTGCTTGTCAACACTAGACAAATATCAAAACCAAGCACGCTCTAGACGACAGAGCATCTAACAGTCAATTAAGGCAACGTTTATAGCGAGACATTTTGTTAACTGGTTATGTATAAGAACAATTATGTATATTATACTTTTCCGATTCCGACAGATATATGAAACAATTGTTTTTTATTACAGTTTTTCTTCGTTATTAATACTTCACTATAGTTCACGTTGTCTTTTCACTCCACTATAGTTAAATATTTTCTTTTTTTGTAACACTAAGTAACTTTTAGAGTTCTCTCTTTAGGAGTAAGAAAAGCTAGTAAAAAATACTATTTTATTATTAATTTTATTACGTAATATGATGCTACATCCACAGCCCATCTAGAGTAGTTATGAATTATATAAAAAAAAAACATATTCTCGTTTATACATATTTGCATAAGGCTTTTTCGGTAAAGTGGTGACAAACGACAAAAAAACTACCACCAATGGAATAAATGCAGTATTAGCTATTTTTGATAGGAAAGATAAATACATCGATTGTCGAGTGGTTTATAAGACATGCGTAATTATTTTCGAAAATAAAAAATATATTGATTTGAGTATGATATTTACGAGTATGTATGTCTTGTAAATATGCATATACTCTTGCAGTAAATATTTGACAATGGTAAGCGATTAAGAATAAAAAGAAAATCAATAAATAAATAAAGATAAACGCGTATTACTTCTTGTAAACAAACGTTTTCTATCGTGATATAAATAATGTATATTAGAAGTTATAGTAATTATTGTACTCAGGTCCGCTGCACTTCCCTTGGCTGATTATCAGAACTCGATACGTAAGATTTATTTCCAGTTAATAAGGAGAAAAACACACAGAGCGGTTGGAATACAATTGAAATTTATATCAAGAATGCTACAACTACCCATTGAACTGTCAATCTTTTGCACTACAAAGTATACGGATTTAATTTGACTGATTGTACAAGTACTTTCCCATCATCCTCCTGCCCTTATCCCACTCTAAGTGGGGTCGACACATGTTAAAAACATGCTGTCACATGATTTGTCTGCGTTTTTACGACCGGCCGCCTGCCTGACGTCAACTTACCTTAGTCGCCTTTTACGACACCTCGGTAAGAAAGAGGGTGGTCTATTTTACTCAACCGGATACCACACGGTGGGTCAACTTACCTTAGTCGCCTTTTACGACACCTCGGTAAGAAATGAGGTTGGTCAATTCTACTCAGCCGGACACCACACGGCGGGTCGACTTACTTTAGTCGCCTTTTACGACACCTCGGTAAGAAATGAGGTTGGTCAATTCTACTCAGCCGGATACCACACGGCGGTTGAATACACTGCTCTAAATAAGCAATCATATGAACAAAATCCAGTTCTGTTTTTAACAATGTTTGTTTTTAAAATCCTGTTTTTAACATACAGGAGGATGATGAGTGTTCAACCTTTACGGCAATTAAATAAAATTCATTTAAAAATAAAAATTTTGTTCACTCGATCCGATTGCCTATTTAGAGCAGTATATTCAAATGAGATATTTACATACTACAGTATGTACTTAGGGCCTATTTACATGTAACTTCAAACACGTATAAGGTCATAACAGAAGTATCTGATTTGCTGTTCATGTTGTTAATTTAACTGTCATTAGCGACCCACTCTGGGTTCACACGTATAGCACATATTATGCCCTAAGTGAGGTTGATATTTAATAAATAAATAAAATTAATATCTGAGGTTGAATTTATTTTCCCGCGCGTTAGTTTTTATTTTGAGATAATTCATAGGTTATCATTTGAGTAATATTGTATGACGGATTATAGTAACATAAAGTTAAGGCAACTAGCGTTCTTAAATTAAATAATATTAAAACTATATCCATTGCAATAGCTTTCAAATTGCTGCATTGTACATTTTATATTTAAAAAAAAACATAGAAATATATCCTTAAATGATATATCTATCATCAGTGTATTTCTGTAGCTCTACAAAAAAAATCTACATTATTTCCTTACACTTAAAAACTCTTATGATAAAAGATGGAATACTAATTTCAAATCTAAAAGAACCCTTGTTATTTATCACCTACTGCGTTTTCTAAATATTAAAAAAAATAAATCTATCTTGAACAGATCGACAGATAAACGCGACATGGCTTCGCAGCTCAAAAAAATATACATACAAACTCTGGAAAGTAACGCCTAATTCTATTATTTCTATGGCGTGTTTGAAGGTTTTTTAATGAGGAACTGATTGCCCTTTAAACGCCTGTTACGATTTTATATAAACGCTTCATCAGTTCACAGCCAAATATTATTAAGTTCATGGAGACTGTCTCAAACGAGGCGAGTAGCTTGGACTTGACTACCCGGCCAGTTGCCGACACGCGTGGCTAATTGCATACGTAGTCTTTATACCTGCGACATAAAGCTCAAAATATGAGCGAATTATATATATTTTCAGAAAGCCAAGCCAGACTAATAGGCCACACAAGTAATCAGACTTAACGAGATCGCTGTATCGGGCATTTTAGTTTTGCTGAGACATTAGACAATTTTTAATATTCTTATTTTTAGCACACCCTGGAAATATCAAATTGTATCACGGAATATTCGTTCTTCTTTTCGATAACCACTGATACAAATAAGTCTTCTACGTATGTACGACCTTAAAGATGGAGATGAACATAATTGAATTGACCAAAGTTATTTGAAGAATTAGGTGTTACTTTGCGGAGGTCCATAATACAAAAGTAATGAAAATATTATTTTGCTATAATACGCGATAAAAGAAAATATATGTTATGCTAAATGTAGTGTACTGGCCACCGATAACACAACAATACACAAGAACTGCATACATTCACCACCAAAATCTCAACAATTGTTTCGCCCCATAACCGAAGCATCGTTAGGAGATAGACTCCACGACAGAATCGCAAAAAGATTTGCGATTTTGTCGAAAATCCATCCTACATCCATTGAAATAGAGAATGATTGGAGATCGGATAAGGAGGAACTACTCATAAGCAATTGCAGAAATAAAACTCAAAATTAACTCTTGAAGTGGATAATAGCACATATATAAATAAGAACAGCAGAAAACCTTGGTATTCCACGGTCACTGACAAGTGAGGACACTTCATTAAAGGGAAAATTGTATTTAAACACACAGCTGGACATCTATAAACATTTGTCAATAATTCCGGCTGACGCGTGTGAAGGAAACTATTGCCTGAGTATCATTATGTAATGAATATGTAAAAGCATTTTCTGATTATTAAAGTATATTATGAGGTAAGTAAAACGGATATAATTATTAGTCATGATCAATATTTCAATGACGTCGCTTTTAAATTTTGTTAAAAATATTATCTTATCTTACTTCTTATTAATATTATAAATAATTTATAGAATTAGGCGTTACTTTGCGGAGATCCATAATACAAAACTAATGAAAATATTATATCATATTAGGATTATATTATAATATTACATATAAGGATAATATAGGATTATAGCAAAATAATATTTTCATTAAATTTGTATTTTTATAAATGCGAAAGTTTTTAAGTATGGATGTATGTTTGTTTCTCTTTCACGGCGAATCCGCTGAACCAATATCGATGAAATTTGTCACAATTATTATATATAATTCATATTTGGTGTTTTTATATAGACTAATAAGTAACTAATTTTAAAACTTATTTAAAATGGTAAAAATTAACATTCAGTGCACAACATAAATCATTCCAATGAACGGTACAATTTTGATCTTCGCCGGCAATTTTGTAATCAAACCCGATTTTTTGCACCTGTAATTACATTTTAATAGTTATGCTTGCGAATTAATTCTCTCTGCTTATGGCGGTGGTCCAAATTTCTGGTGCAAATTAAAGCACTTTGATACACTAATTAGGTAATTATTTTATTGATATGAAGGTTGGAATTTAGCGTTTAAGATAAAAGATAAGTTTTTATAACGCCTAACTCCATAAAATTTATCAGTAAAAGAAAGCTTCCTTTTGCAGATGTTTGAAGTGTTGATAAACTTTAATTATTCTACTGTTTGTCACAATTAGGCAGTTATCATCTGCAACATGTTTGGCAACCTGTTAATAGGACTTTAAAAATATTATTTTACTCTATACTAATATATAAAGCTGAAGAGTTAGTTTGAACGCGCTAATCTCAGGAACTACTGAACCGATTTGAAAAATTCTTTCAGTGTACGGACTATCTTACATTACCTATATTTCTTGAGGCTCGTAGGCTATATAACATCAAGCCAAGATGAATATGAGAGGAGTAGCAATAAAAAAAATAGTACGAAAACCGCAAAATTTAAAGCTTTACTTGCGTGTGCTGCGTAAACGGTGATAGTTATACAAAAATCATGTTTTACAAAATTGTTCCTCTCTAAAAGTTCTAAATAAAAGTCTACGACAGCACATGTCCCAGTTAAACCACATTAATCATTTTTATGGTTATCAAAAGACTATATTACGGTTCTAATCTTTCCACGAGGGCGGATCCGCTGGCAATTGCTAGTACCTATACAAAAATAATCGATAACATATAGGTACATTACATTTTAAAAAAGCTTTCAACAAAACTGTTTGAAAAGAGATTTTTTTTTCTCCTGTTAATTGTATAGAAGTTCTCTCTTCTGGAGCCAATCCTGGCAGCAGCTTGCTTATCATAAACATGCATTACAATCGCAAGTGAACCAGTACGAAACATTTCAGCTCAATCGGACACTGGGAAGGGGATCAAATTTAATTTGGAAGATTCCACCTTGATATACATACAGGGCAAGTTCAATAAAAGTACAAAAATAATGAAAATATTATTTTGATATAATCCGCGATAAAAACAGCGATAATTTTATCGCGCATTACAGCAAAATAATATTTGCATTACTTTTGTACTACCTCCGAAAAGTAACGCCTAATTCTATAAATTATTGAAATAAAAGTTTTAAAAGAAATAAAAAAATGGATCGAAGTTTCATACAAAATAATTTACGGCATCAGTATTATTAATTGCTTTTTCCAACTGAATTTCGTTTTACATGAGAAATAATTAAGCCAACGAACACTGCTCCACATTTAAGATAATAAATGAGATATAATAAGAATTCATGACATACACTTGTGGGGTCAGGATAATCACGATTTTTTGGCAGACAGATTAAAATTGGTCGTTTATTCTGCGATTAAGACCGTGGAGATTCAATTTATATGATTATAAAAAGAAAAACTTTAGTAAAATTCCAATAAAATGTTTTTGGCTTGTTTTTAAAATTAACTTGTTTTTAAAAAACTATAACGGTAGAATAACATTCTACTAGAATATCAGTACCTATTATAATCATCAAATCGATAAAAATATATTTTCCTGCCCTTATTCCACCCTAAGTGGGGTCGGCACAACATGTTATAAACATGTTGTCACATGATTTGGCTACGTATTTTACCGGCTGCCTGCCTGACGTTAACTTATCTTAGTCGTATTTTACGACACCTCGATAAAAAAGAGAGTGGTCTATTTTACTTAGCTGGATACCACACGGTGAGTCACTTACCTTATTCGCCTTTTACGACACTTCGGTAAGAAATGAGGGTGGTCTATTCTACTCAGCCGGATACCACACGGTGGGTCGACTTACCTTAGTCGCCTTTTACGACACCTCAGTAAGAAAAGAGGGTGGCACTATTCTATTCAGCCGGATACCACAGGGCGGGATAAAAAAACATTTTATCAGTGATTAATAATATAATTTGTCTACGATAAATCTAAAATAAAAATTCTAAAATAAAAATGGAGGGAGAATAAAAAATTTTTATTATAGCTGAGGTTTTAGTAGAGTTAGCCAATCCTACTAGTCCTTTTCCTACTAATATAAATGCGAAAGTTTGTGAGTGGATGTATGTTTGTTACACTTTAACGCCGAATCCGCTGAACCAATATCGTTAAAATTTGGCACAATTATTTCCTATTCACCACAGTAACAAATAAGCTATAGAAATCCTGTTAATTCTACAGAAATAGGATGACTTGAAAATCGCCATCTATTATCGACCTATCACACAAAAACAGTCCACGCGAACAAAGTCGCGCGTAAAAGCTAGTAATATTATAAATGCGAAAGTTTGTGAGTATAGATGTATGTTTGTTACTTTTGCACGGCGAATCGCTGAACCAATATCGATGAAATTTGGCACAATTATTCCTTATATACCGCCTTAACATATAGGCTATAGAAATCCTGTTAATTCTACAGGCATAGGATGACATTGAAAAGCGCTATCTATTATCAACCTAGTTTAATTATTGTTAGATATTAAGTAGGTAGGTTAAGTAATAATTGTTAATTGTCAGTCTCGCATTAAACGCATGAACGATACGCCGTCTTTTATTTGTCACTGGCGAACGCGGATTAAAAAGTAACTTTAATATACGTTTTCTGTTGTGTTACAGTGTTTTAAATTAAAATGTCGATTGGTCATATTGGTGAATTCGTGTTAAAGACCGGTAATTGGTCATCTTACATCGAAAGAATCGAGATGTATTTTGTAGCAAATCAAATTACAGAACAAGTAAAATTACCTACATTAATATCGGTAATGGGAGAAGAAACTTACGAGTTGCTGTCTACGTTAGCAAGTCCTGTGAAACCATCCAATTTAACGTATAAAAAGGCTGTGGAATTATTACAAGCTCATTTACAGCCAAAACCATCAATATTGGCTGAGAGATATAGATTTCGTCAGCGGCGGCAGTTAGCTGACGAATCCATAGCAGATTATGTGGCGGTGTTAAAAAAACTGTCGCGTTATTGTGATTTCAATTCCAGCTTAGAAGAAAACCTCCGGGACCAATTTATATGTGGTTTACGAAGTGAGATCACCCGGCAGAGGTTATTCGCTAAAGAAAATTTAGATTATAAGAGGTCAGTGGCCATGGCATTGTCTCTGGAAGCGGCGGAAAAGGACGCGAGTGTGGTGGAAGGGAACACTGTAAATAACGAACACAAGATCGTGGAAGGAATAAATAAATTACGCATAGACAGTGAATGTTTTAGATGCGGGGACAACAGGCATACGTCGCGTTGTTGTATGTATAAAGATTACGTGTGTAATTTTTGTCACCAGAAAGGCCACCTTAAGAGAATGTGTCCAAGAAAAAAAGAGGGCGTTAAGGAATATCAACATGCGAGACTCATGCCGGCGGACAATGCCGGTGCAGCGGCAGGTCAGTGGTCGTACGGCGGGCGCGGGCTGCCGCGCTCGGCGGGCCGCGGCGGCCGGTACACGCGGCGCGGGCCGCGCTCGGCGAGCGGCGGCGCCCGCGGTGCTAAAGTCCACTTATTGGAAGAGGACGGCAATGAGAGTGAAAGAGGCGATAGCGACGCGGCTTGTGAGGACAAATCGGAGGAGCCGATGTATCAAATGTCATTAAGCGAGTATAAACCGGTGTGTATATCGCTTACGGTTCAAAATCGATTACTGAATATGGAAGTCGATACCGGATCGGCTTTATCTTGTATAAGTAAGGTTGTATATGAAAAATTGTTTCGCGATTTAAAAATTTATCCCTGTTCGCTTACATTGAAGTTTTATGACGGTTCTATTGTTTATCCGTTGGGATACATAAAAACAGAAGTTTTTTATAACGGTATTATTAAATGTTTAAAATTGTACGTTATCAATAATGGCACCACAAATCTTTTAGGCCGGCAATGGTTGTCCGAATTAGGTATACCGGTCAACGTACCGAAAGTAAATTTGCAGAGTAGCTTCGTGTCTAACATTAAAGTAGACAAAAATAATTTAATTAATGACATTCTTTGTAGGCATGAGGCGTTATTCGACGGTACGTTGGGTCGATACTCGGGAGGTGAGGCCGAGTTGTATTTACGTGAGGGAGCGGAGCCGATATTTTGCCGCGCGCGCCCGGTGCCGTACGCGCTGCGCGCGCGCGTCGACGCCGAGCTGGCCGCGATGGTGCGCTCCGGGGTGCTCCAGCCGGTGGAGCGGTCCGACTGGGCCACTCCTCTCGTTATAGTAAACAAAGCGGATGGTGGTTTACGATTGTGCGCTGATTTTAAGGTAACGCTGAACAAATATTTATTGATAGAAAGGTACCCGGTTCCAAAGATGGAAGATTTATTTAGTGACTTAAGTGGTAATAAATATTTTACAAAATTAGACCTCTCACAGGCATATAATCAGGTGGAGTTATCTGAGAAATCGAAATCATATACGGTGATAAACACGCATCTGGGATTATTTAAATATACTCGTTTAGTTTATGGGCTGTCTTCAAGTCCAGGAATTTTTCAAAAATTAATGTGTGATACTTTTAAGAATATTAAGGATGTTGTTATTTTTTATGATGATATATTAATAAAAAGCAGAGACTTGGATAGTCATTTAAAATCGATCAACGAAGTTTTTGAGGTTTTAAAAAGTAAAGGATGGAAGATAAAAAAAAGTAAATGTGAGTTCTTGGCGAGTGAAGTTAGGTACTTAGGGTATGTTATCGACATGAATGGTGTACGGGTAGATCAAAATAAAATCAAACCAATCGTCACATTACCACATCCGAATAGTGTTACGGAGTTAAAGTCTTTTTTAGGAATGGTGAATTTTTATGGTAGATTCATTAAAAATTTAAGCTCACACCTGTCCCCACTCTATGTCTTACTAAAGAAAGGTAAACATTGGACCTGGGGTAAGGCCCAAAAGGAAGCATTTGATTCAATAAAAAAATTGTTAGGCGAGGCCTGCGCCGTGGCGCATTTTGATATGTCTCTCGAGACGGTAGTGACGGTCGACGCCAGCTCGGAGGGACTCGGGGCAGTGCTGGCTCAGCGCGCGCCCGATGCGGCGGGGGAGCGCGTTGTGGCATATGCATCGCGAGCGCTGACTGAGCCGGAAAAACATTACAGCCAAATACATAAGGAGGCGTTAGCTATTGTCTTTGCCGTAGATAAGTTTCATCAGTACTTATATGGCCGTAAATTCACGCTTAGAACAGACCATAAGCCGCTCGTTAGTATATTCGGTCCTAATATAGGTATTCCCAGTGCGGCGGCTAGTAGGTTGCAAAGATGGGCGGTAAAATTATCGGCATATGATTTTAATATAGAATATATTAGGACAGATATGAATGCGGCAGACGCGCTTTCACGGTTAATTAAGCAGCATAAAAATGATGTAAAAACGGAAGAGCAGCATATGCCGGAGCAAACTTATCTTCATTTTTCGACTAATGCGTTGCTATTAGATTATAAAGTATTAAAGAAAGAAACCGAGACTGATCCTTTACTTAGCCGTGTTTTAAGCTATATTAAGGATGGCTGGCCGAATGAGGTGGACATACAACAGTTGAAACCTTATTTTAATCGTAAGAATGAATTATATACGGAACTAGGCTGTATTTTATGGGGTCATCGAGTAGTTATACCATCGAGTTGTAGAGACAGGGTTCTTGCAGAGCTACACGACTCCCACATGGGAATCGTCAAGACAAAAGCATTAGCCCGTAGTTACGTATGGTGGCCCCAGTTAAATGATCAATTGGAGGGGGTGTGTCGTGCGTGCACGGTATGTGCAGCCGTAGCCGATGCTCCACCGGCACATGCGCCCCAAAGCTGGCCGTGGCCATCACGTCCATGGTCTCGGTTGCACATAGATTTTCTTGGGCCTATGAACGGTGTAACGTATATGATAGTGGTAGATTCATGCTCGAAGTGGATAGAAGCTATAAAGATGCAAAGAACGACCGCTAGTTCTGTAATTTCGGTTTTAAGAGATTTATGGGCGAGATTTGGGTTACCAAGGCAGGTGGTCAGCGACAATGGCCCCCCATTCACTAGCTCGGAATTTCAAAGTTTTCTTAAGAATAATGGAATAGAACACACGTTCTCGGCACCTTACCACCCAGCATCGAATGGAGCTGCCGAGAGCGCTGTCAAAATTTGTAAACGCGTTATCAAAAAAGCATTAAATCAACAGACGGATGTCACTATCGCTCTCTGTAGATTTTTACTAGCTTACAGGAATACACAACATGCGACCACGGGTGAAAGTCCTGCGAGTATACTCCAGGGCCGTAATCTGCGTATGAGACTCGATTGCCTTAAGCCAGACCGAGAAGCGCGCGTGGAAAAATATCAAAAGCGTAGCGAAAGTTTTGCGGGAGGCTCGCAACGACGATTAACGTCTGGTGCTTTAGTCTGGTATCGTGACTATTCTGGGAAAGATAAATGGCTCGCTGGTACCATTACTGAAGTTTTAGGGACCACAGATTATTTGGTTAAGGATAGCTTTGGAACCGAGGTACATAGGCATATCGATCAATTAAAACTAAGGGTGCACGGCGCGAATGATAAAAGAGATCCACTTATTGTAAGCGAACCTTTGTTGTTACCTATAACGAGAGAGAGTGTGTCACCGGAGAGTAGTAGTGGTTCGGGGGAATCTAGCCCCATACCCGCATCTACATCCGATAGGGTAGGAAGTGCAAGGCGAGTGGCAAGTTCGCGTCAAAGTATATCACCTACCCCTGTTGAGATACCCAATGTACCGGCGAATAATGATAACAGTCTTATTGTCAAATACAAACCTGTAAGGAAACGAAGGCCTCCAATTCGTTACGGCTTGGATGATTATTATAAATAGTTAATTAGTTTTATTTATAATGTTTTATTATTTTTAGTATTATAATGTTTATATTTAAGTTATGTAATATTTAATAAGGGTGGAGGTGTTAGATATTAAGTAGGTAGGTTAAGTAATAATTGTTAATTGTCAGTCTCGCATTAAACGCATGAACGATACGCCGTCTTTTATTTGTCAAAGTAATATTCTACAGTCATATGGAGCGTCTTAAGTCGATAAAGAGTAAGCTCCTTGATTAACTGATTAAAAATATACCTGATATATAGTTTAATAATATTAGATTTTTTTATTTAATTTTCATATATAGAGATGTAGGAGATTTTACATCACTACATATTATAAAACAAAGTCCATATTTCCGTATGTACGCATAAAACTTTAAAACTACGCAACCGATTTTGATGCGGTTTTTTTTAATAGATAGAGTGATTCCAGAGGAAGGTTTGTACGTATAATAAAATTCAATACGAAGTAGAGAAATAATGTAATTTTTGAGGTTTCTGTAAATAATTACATTTTTTTCCGCTTACATTGCAAACGCAGGCTAAACCCTACGAGATTTATCAAAATGATGTACTAAGTATTTGTACACCTTAAAAAGGTCTACAGAAAAGTCCGCGATTGTATATGTCTACCTCTTATGGATAACCCACAATAGCAGTTTTTTTCATTTACTTTTTACGAAAAATGATGCCTTATGTTCAAAGCAATTTTTATACAATACAGCATTAATCCTTATCCAATTGAGTACCTTAAATAAATTGTTGATTTAATATAGATCAATATTGCCGTTTACAGCATGTAATTTAAGTGAACATTTTCGGAGATATTACAGATTTAAAATCCCGCGAGGAGGCCGCGCTTAGACCTATAAGCACTTCGAATTTAGCAGCGACCGGAGGCGCAACTAAATGTCCTTCTTTCAAGTTTATATTGTCAAATGTTAAGAAAAATTATGAATGTTGTATGTAAAGACATTGTCAAATCAATTGTAAAAATAAATAATATCACTACATAGTATAAAACAAAGTCGCATTCTCTGTCTGTCCCTATGTCCGTATATCCCTGTGTATGCTTCAAACTTTAAAACTATGCAACAGATTTTGATGCGGTTTTTTTTAATAGATAGAGTGATTTTAGAGGAAGGTTTACATGTCTAATAACATTCAATATGGAGTAGAAAAATACTGTAATTTTTGAGGTTTCTAATGTGATGTCGTAAATAATTACATTTTTTTCCGCTTACATTGCAAACGCAGGCTAAGCCCTACGAGATTTATCAAAATGATGTACACCATGAAAAGGTCTACAGAAAAGTCCGCGATAGTATATGTCTATCTCTTATGGATAACCCACAATAGCATATTTTGTCATTTACTTTTTACGAAAAATGATGCCTTATGTTCAAAGCAATTTTTATACAATACAGCATTAATCCTTATCCAATTAAGAATCTTAAATATATTGTTTATTTAATATTGATCAATATGACCCTTTACAGCATGTAATTTAAATAAACAGTTTCGAAGATATTACAGATTTAAAATGCAGGGCCCGCGCCGCATGCCTATAAATAGCGCGTCGGAGGTCGCGGTTCGCCTCTCGGCGATGCTTCCGCGCTCGCCCGTCTTATTGGTAACGCTGTCAAAGCCATTAGGGCTAACAGCAACAGTCAAATTCGAAAGAAAAAAAAAACGCGGTTCGCCCTTTAACCATTTGAATTTAGCAGCGATCGGACGCATTTATGATCGGAGCTCTCTAGCGAGAAAAAAAAATAGCAATCACTACATATTATAAAACAAAGTCTATATTTATGCATAAAACTTTAAAACTACGCAACAGATTTTGATGCGGTTTTTTTAATAGATAGAGTGATTCCAGAGGAAAGTTTGTACGTATAATAACATTCAATACGAAGTAGAGAAATAATGTAATTTTTGAGGTTTCTGTAAATAATTACATTTTTTTCCGCTTACATTGCAAACGCAGGCTAAACCCTACGAGATTTATCAAAATGATGTACTAAGTATTTGTACACCTTAAAAAGGTCTACAGAAAAGTCCGCGATGGTATATGTCTATCTCTCACAATAGCAGTTTTTTTCATTTACTTTTTACGAAAAATGATGCCTTATGTTCAAAGCAATTTTTATACAATACAGCATTAATCCTTATCCAATTGAGTACCTTAATAAATAGTTGATTTAATATAGATCAATATGGCCGTTTACAGCATGTAATTTAAGTGAATATTTTCGGAGATATTACAGATTTAAAATGCCGTGAGAAGGCCGCGCTTCGCCCTATAACACTTCGACTTTAGCGGTGATCTCGCTCTTTCAAGAGTTTGTTTAAAGACATTCTGTAATTAATTGTAAAAATAAAATACATAGGGAAAATATAAAAATAAATAAGTAATAATGTACTATATGAATTTAGATATTCCAAAGATAGCAGGAAATCTTCTTGGTATAGGGAAAGGAAATTGTTTTTCTCCAAATTTAACGCTACGGCCACGGGCAGTTATGAATAAATCAAAACAACTGGATCAATTTTAATCATTTTTTTTACACTGACTGACATGGGATATATATTTTATACCCGTGCGAAGCAGGGGCAGGCCGCTAGTAGTTCATAAATTTAGTTTGTAACATTTCGATGACTAAAATTATTAGGACTTGGAAACAAGTTGTAAGTATGTCAAGTTGGGTATGCACTTGTCATAAAATGAGAACAGACTGACGTTTAAATTCCCAATCGTAGTGTAATTTGCGGTCGGACCTTAGGGTCAGATAATGACTGGATCTGATCAACATTATAGCTATGCACCGGTATTTTCAATTACATATGCCGTATAAAGGATGTGTGATGCTGATTATGCTAATTTTCTGTAATTTTTTTTACTTACAAGGGCAATGACTGTTATGTAACTAGCAATGCATTACCCTGTTTTGCTAAACTTAGTAAAACAAAATATATCACACGCTTAATATTAAACTGTTCGAATTCAAAATCAAGCTTAATTAAGTTCGATTTTAATCTTAATTTCAATGCCATATCAACATCGCTTTACGAAATATTAAATCGCTAGTGTTTTCTTTCTCTTCCGAGGCTCTCTTTAATACTCATGAGTTTTGCAGGAGCTACGCTACGCTTTAATGCAATTTGCAAAATAACAACTTTTTGAATTAAGTCAGGTTAATACTAAGCGTGCGATATAAAAAAATCGTAATAATAAATAAAAAAATCGTAATCTTTTTTGAAAAAAAGTATTGGAAGTAGCGTAGAAATGTGTTTTCTCTATTAAGTAAGACTTGAACATCTAAACTAAATGAACTAACGAACTAAAGAAAGCTTTTTGGGTAAACATATTTCCATCTTTTAACATCGGTATAGAAAACACTTTCCAGAACATGTAAAGTGATGAACTTAAGCCCTCTTTTGACCTAAGGGTACGTATTAGAGTTTAAACTATACAACTTCAAAATAGATATATGGACCTCAGATATGAAAATCGGCAATTTAATGAATATAAAAAAGTTTGTTGAACAAAACATAGCACGATTATCATGTTTTTGATCCGCTGAATACTAATACAAAGTTTATTTAGACCGTAAGCAGTTATAAATAAAAGAAAATTTATCAAATAATTATATACCTAATACCGATTTTCGTGTCTAAGTATTTGTTTTTTATGGAAATTTTTAAGATGTATATGTAGGTGAAACTGACCTTGAATTCGAATTTAGTGGCTCGTAAATATAGGTCAGTCTTAATGCGAGTTTTTTAACCTATTCAATCGCGTTAGTGTAACGTTTATTTGTATGGCGTTGAAATAGCTGTCACTAGATGTCGCTGTTGCGGCATCAAACAGATTGGCGCGATCGAGTAGTTTAAAAATGACTTGCACTAAGTACTAATCAAATGCGTTTTCCATGTTTTTTGTGTGTGTGCCGGTGTTATTAGGCTTATGCTTGAGACGTATAATTTCAAATTTGTAATACAAATCAATAAACCAATGTAATAGACATAACTTATTATTATACTGTCAGTAACATTATACACTCGTTGCGGTATTGCATGTGAGCAGTTTTATGTAAAGAAGATATCAAATTAGAATCTGCAACGCTGAACCTCAACCAAAGCGTACAAAGAATGTTGTTAAAGCGTACCCTTGTCATTGCTATGTAGAAAAAAATTACCCTAAATGCTATAAATTAATTATACGCATTACTGCTAAAGAGATTAAGGTATTAACACACGAGCATAGGCATGTTTACTAACGGTTTTAGTTAATCACAGCCATGTGTAAAAACTGATTAGCTAGTTAAAAAATGTTTTTTTTTCTAAATTTATAAGTAAAGAAAAGAAGTGAAACGCATTGTATATTGATTTTGTTTAATTTAAAACTTTCGTGAGTAGTATTAATAGTTAATGAATAGAACCATAATACTGCCACAATAGTATGGGATCAAAACTAGTCGGGCTAACCCGATAGAATATGACGTGAGTATAGCCATTTCTATACATAAACTATATTGAATTTATTGAAATAAAAAAAATTGTAAACTAAGGTCATGTTTTAATTTGTGACAGCACCGCTTCTTAGTAAGTTTCTAATAGCATAGTAAAAAAAAATGAAATTTTTGCTCAATATATTGCATTAAATACGTTTAGGATCTGGTACCAGCGTATTAAGTGAACTCAATGGAAGAAATCCATTCACATTCTTTTTTTTTTTTTAATATTCAAAACTGATAGCTAATTTTAATTAAAATTCTTTAATTCTATTCGAAATAAATCGTGTGGCAACACCATTATATTAATGACCAGAGATTCTTATCGTAGGGTTAGAAGCTTATATAGAATATCGATAAAACGTACGTGTAAGACTATTTCTATTTACTAATGAACGATTATTGCACGGTATGCTATGAATGTAATCTGAATATTAAATAAAGGATAATTAATTCATGTCTAAAAGCCCTTGACGTACAAGTGTTAATGATCAACAAATACTATTAACATATGGAAGCAATTAAATAAGTTGAACTAAGGATACGACAAAGTCACGCGACGACTACGACGACGACCCTGCGACAAATCGCAAAGTTTTCAATCACACCGTTTGAAAGCGCGCTTGCAAAGAAGATGCCAATTTAATATACTCTATATTATATATTCTAATAGCATATCACAACTTAAATGTGCATGAACGAGGACGTAAAACGCATAGGACCTATAGGTGAGATATTCATCACGCAAAGGTGGAATTCCTCTCAATTGCGAGCAGTGGAAGAATAAAATACATATGTTATCGCAGACTTTCAACAATAACACGATATGATAGAATACAACAATTCCAGCTCCGAGATACACTTCTCTTGAATAACGAACAAAGACTGAATGCCACTGAAACGTTTTAGCAATAGGAAGACTCCACCGGACACAACACGACACATTGTTGCCACCATTTCAGTCAAAATGGGCGTGATACTCTTGTTTCATGACGGTGTTGCTATAAAATACAAAGCCAAAGTCATTGGCGAAAACACATACAAATTAATAAGGCAGCATCTAAGTCAAGAATTATATATTCAGTAGTAAGCTCATAGACTTTAGGTAACTTTGCGCGAATATTGTAAACTGCAAATTAAAAAATTTCGTTGATCAATGAATCTCCTAGAAGGTTCATCCATTGAATCAAACCAAGATAAGATCAATGGATGGTTTATTTTTCGTAATAAACAAAGAAATTTTACATGAAAAATCCATTGCAGTAGGCCCCGATCAGTTGTTCGTTAACGAGATTGCTTACAACAAAATATTAAGTGCCATAAATTGAACACTTAACTACGTACATTGTTCAGTATTTAAATTTACAGCGTTACATAATGACTTCATTTTGTGTTATTTGTATATTGGACGTGGTCACGAGATGTATACTTTATGGTATCCTTTTTAATCTTCGATCTTAACGATCGTGGATATAATTGGTTAGCAACTTCGTTGACGCCGCTGTGCAGGTTGGCATTTATTTTCTTCTTGTTAATGACAACATGTTTACGTGGCCACCTTAACGTACTGATAAAGTAAGTAAAATATACTTAATGTGAAATATTAAGTAAGCAACTGGTATAATCGGTGAAAACATCCAGGCAACTAAACCACATTTGATGTGATCGTGGGTGGGGATGAACTTAAATTTGCTCTTACCTTCAGGGGTAACATATCCTATCATACTAATATTATAAATGTGAAAGTTTGTGAGTATGGAAGAATGAAAGAAAGAAGAATCGAAGTATGAAACAAATGTATGTAACGCGAATGAGTAACGCGAACGAAGTAACGGGTAGAAGCAAGTTTAATCTTACCATCTTACCAATATTATTGCAAAAGTTTGTGAATATGGATGTATGTTTGTTACTCTTTCACGGCAAATCCGCTGAATCAATATCGATGAAATTTGGCACAATTATTCCTTATACACCGAAATAATATATAGGCTATAGAAATCCTATTAATTCTACAGGAATAGGAAAAGCGCCATCTATACCTATCACACGACAACAGAGCACGAGCGAAGTCGCGGGTTAAATCTAGTAATATCATTAAAAAGGAAGAACTGAACCAGAGTATATCTACAATAAAATCTACAGAGGGCTTATCATCCTTTGACAAGGACAAAAAATAAATGGCTAAATTATGAAATTTGAGTGATGAACCTCTGAATATATCTTAATCATTCAGTTTCCGACTTGTACGATACTCGTTGATAGTCGTTGTCGCAACTAGGGCATAATTTCACACTACGAGTATGTTATCAAATTAAAATAAATTTGTAATAAATAAGTAGTGTAAAGGTTATTCAAACTTGTATGATATTGAAAAAGTGAAAGTTCAATTCTAATGCGAGAGAAATATTTGTTAGTCTGTTTGTATGAATTAATAGGAATTGATAGAAACTATATCTTTAAACAAATTTGAAAACGGTCAAATAAAATATTAGCTTCTTGCTTTATCTCTAAATAAGCGGCCGGTGAAAGAGACCATTTTTCAATCAATCAATTTAGTATAAAAAGGCTCGGATCCTTTTAGAGCTTGCAATGGAGTTTTGCTCCTTTAAAGAGAACTTTAAAGAGTAACTAACGTTGACGTAAGATAAATAACTTAATACTCCAGCAGATAGGCACTGAAAAAATAATAGACAGACAGATTTTCGCATTTATAATATTAGTATAAATATTTTAAGTGTTTCCACTTAGAGTGTGAGCTAAATATCATTTAGAAAATTTCCATATTCATTTATTACATTTTTATGTATAAATCAAAGGAATCACGCGGGAAACCGCGGTTAACGTTTAGTAGTCAAATAAAATTAATAAGTGTCGGACGCAGAATATATTAACATAAATAAATTTTTGTTACATTTATAAGTAACCAATTAAGCGATCACTGTATATTAAATTCACATTATGATTGATTAATTATAATCAAGATTATAACATAAGGAATGATAGCATATAAACGAGCAATTATTGAATAAGTTATGGCAAATGATAAATATGATGCAAAATGCAGAATGGACTATGCCTTATCTTCTCCGATCGAACATATTCCTGCCATTAACCAGAATCAATTATTTTTTTTTACTGATACGTTAATACTTCAAGCTACTAGTTTTACTGAATTTTCCAAGTCATCATCCCCATTGATGTTGTCGTATCTTTTTCAAACTGACAATATGTTGACTCTAACTAGTTTTACAGGGTAACATGACGCAAAAGCATTGTCGAGGGCTTGAAAAGCGGTAACAGATCGCAGGATCTCTAATTGCATGACAGAACGAACAGCTTAAGTAATAATAATAATAATAAAAATATACTTTAATAATAAAAACGAACAAATGTAAAAAGTCTCATAACTTATAAATAGTGCAAAGGTGACCTTATCATTAATAGTGATCTCTTACTGGCAACCTTACTTAAGAGAAACTAAAACTAGGAGTATATAGGACGGTCATCATTAAGTCATCGTATATTGGAGAGTAGATGGTATGGCTGTGATCCCTTGTCTGAGCGACGTTACAAAAATGCCACGGAGTGTACATTGTTTGCTATTTTGGTTTCAACATCAGTGTTATAGGACACTTTTAGAACCACTTTAATTCAGTGGGTCGATCGCATTAGAGCATTATTTCGAAATGCACTCTAAACATTTGACAAATTGAGATGAACCATGGGAGAAAGAGGCTCTGTATCGGTTCTGTAGTCTTTGGAGTGTGAGCAATCTGACTTTTGTAACATACAAAAACGACAGGCTCAAATATGACATTATTGTATTTATTATAATTTATTAAATTATCAGCTTTATCGAATTATCAGCTTTAAAGAAAGAAGAAAACCTCAACATTGTACATAAATACTGTAACATAGTATATTTGGGAATGGACCTGTTACTCCTTAACACAAATTATTTTACAACCTAGCAAGGAGTACAGCGCATCACCCAATTGATTGAATTTACTTGTACAATCATATTTATAACACCGAAATGTTTTGTAACTCAATTTTATTTCTCTGCTTAAATTTGTTATTTTTATTATTATTTCAGTTCTCAGAGACTCCTTGTTGCGAAGACACATCATATTGAACAGCGCTCTCTGAATCACCAAAGTCTGCGCAAATATGCAGCGTCATGTCAAATTCAGCACTGATCTTGTGTCAAGACTATATTACTCTCAGTTCTGATATTTTATCGGCTCTCCTTTTTTAGGAACTCAAATAAATATACAGTACCTGATTCACCGAACCTTGGTCGGTAATTTTTTTACAGAATAAAAAAAAGAAATGACATGTGGGACTAGAACCCGGAACCCCGAGGTTCTTAGGTCCGTCTGTTACCATTAGGCTACCACAGACTTACCTTTGACAGTAAAAAATTTTATTTGCTTTCTATTCCTATTTCAGATTTTTTTTGTGCCCAAAAATAGATTAACTCATTTAAATATTAAAGATTCACTTAAACACAGAAACTAGTTCAGAATCTAGTTAAGCATGTTCGTTAAAATAAGATGTCTGTAATCTTAAATCTTTAATGAAATGTGACTTTAGATGTAACCAACGACAATAATGTTAAAAATATTCTAATTGGGTATTTAATATGTATACGCTTAATGTATAAATGTATCAGATTATTTATTGTGCCTACTTATTTCATATCAGTTCTATCACTACTGGTTTCGAACTTCCAAATTTATTCATTGTGAACGAAATAATTTTAAAAATAACTATTAACGTAACCAAAATAAATATTACCCACAAAATCTATTTACTTTAATTATGTTAAAATGATTTTTTTAATATATAGAATTTTTTAAGTGATTTCGAATCAAAGACTAGGGCTACTTTTATGTCTAAGTATGTATTTTTAGATTTCAAGCGATACGTGCAAAATTTCATAAAATGCAAATTATATGTAAACAGTGGGACCACAGTGATAAGGCACTCTATCTCCTTAGCGAGACCACCCTCTTTCTTACCGAGGTGTCGTAATATACGGCGAAGGTAAGTAAACGTCAGGCAGGCGGCCGGTCGTTAAATACGTAGCCGAATCATGACAACATGTTTATAACATGTTGTGCCAACCGCAATCAGAGTGGGATAAAGGCACGAGGATGATGGTAATGAAATTGTAATTTAAAATCCGCGCGCTCTTTTATTAATACAGACACACAAAAAATTTAATCCTTCGTCTTTAACGTCAACAGATTAACAACTTATCTCCGCAAATCATAGTGATAATATATAATTCATAATTAATTGACCTAGATAATTTTTTGTCTAACAATGTTAATCAAACTCCCGTATTTATTCAAGGTTTGGCCTACATGTGACAAGGTTTTGAAATGAATCATTTCCATATTCTTTAATCCGTTTCATATATACCAGTATGAGAAACTATGCATGGATATCGAAACTATATAGCATAAATTACTAGCAGGATTTGGACACATCACATATTTTGTCCTACTCCTAAAATATCTTCAGGTTCTATCAGTTTTAAAAAGTCGTGAAGACCTCTACCCTTTTAAAAATTAATTAACTTCTGTTCGTGACTTGCGTTAATTCAAAAAGTATTTAATCCTTTCAGCTGATGATTCCTTTCACCTATCATGATTGGAAATAAATTTGGTTCACCAAAGTTAGAATCAAATTTTTGAATATTCATAGCATACAAAATACCACTAATCTAAAGAATTGTTTTTTTCATAATTTCTTGCCATTACTATAGCCATAATAAAGAATTGTTTTCACGCTTCTGTATGAATCCTTAATTATTTAGGCGTTTGTATGATAATAAAAATTAATATGTTTACCTAAAGAAATCTAATAAGAGTAAGAATTTCTTTGTATTAGAAGATATTGCAAGTATTCTAGCAACAACAAGAAAGAAAAGAAAGCAAATTATCGTCTACATCTTATTAATCATAAATGACCAGCTCCCGGCTAAGGTCTATAATGTTTAATGAACGTTCATATTAATTTTATGCAAAACTCGCTTTATCTGTGGTTCGAGGAACTGAATAATGTTATGATTATATTTGACCTTTTTCGTGTATATCAATTTAATTCCAAAACGTTTATAAAGTGAAAACCATATTAAAATATGTTAAGAAGATATCATATTATAAGTACCAGAAATTTATAGAAACAGTTTTTTCTTACTAAAAACTAATACTAATACTTATATAAAATTTACAGAATAATAATAAAGCTAAATAATAATTGAATGAATGCAGGATGGATGAAGTGGCGACAGGTCGCAGGTACTTTATGTGACCCCGGAATGCCTCTTAAAGTTAAGGGGAAAATTTATAAAACATAAGACATCAGATCATAAGACCTGTCGTACTGTAAGGGTAAGAATGTTAGGTAATGAAAAAGAAGAATGCATGCAAATGAGATGAGAATGTTAAGATTTATGTGTGGTGTGACAAGAATGGATACAATGCGACACGAGTATATGACTAGAGGGCGGCCCAAAGAGAGATGGATGGATTTTGTGAAATATGTCACATATAAAAGTAGTAGCGCCAGAATTGACGAATGAAAGGAGAGAATGGAAGCGAAAAACATGTTGCGCCGGATAAGGGCAGGAAAAAATTAGTATGGCGTTGAGCCAATACACAGATAATAATAGATTTATTCAAATATTGAATGAAATTTACTCTTATAAGCTAGATATAAAAGCAAATACATAAAACCAAAACAATATATCAATACAAGTAGTACAATCGATGTACTTATCCCTGAAATAACGATCTGCTATGTAAGTAATGTAATAGAAAGTCAATATGGTAATAAGACTTAAATATTTTACTGTAACACTAAATGAATGCCGTCAAACAGGTGGAAGTTGGATCCAATTACCAAGGGAAATCAATTTCCGGTTAGCGATAACAATTGCTCGTGTTCTTTTCCATTAAAGGTCTGAATATTTACTCCAGTATTCAAAACGAGTTTTTGTATATGGTTTTTATACCGTTTTTTGTATTTTATTATATGTTAGATTGCATGTTTTTTTTTTGAGGTCTTCATTGTACCAGTAGCAGAAAAGAAAACGATAGAACGAATACAAATTTCAACAGTCATTTTAGAAAAGGAGTTGTTTATCGTTTCTTCTTAAATATCTTTTCATTGTTCTTCTTTTGAAACCAATAGATGTCCATGGCTTGACACAGGTCTCTTTAAGGGATCTCTGAACCCTACGACCTTGTGCCGTTTTGATCCAGCAGCGACCTTTTTGAGGTCGTCAGTCCACCTCGTAAGGGGTTTATCGACGCTGCGTTTTCCGATGCGAGGCCGCCATTCTAGCAACATTGGATCTCAACGCCCATCGGTTCTCCGCACTAGGTGCCCCGCCCAATGCCAATTCAGTTTCGCGACACAATGACCTGTGTCGATTACTCCAGTTCATCTACGGATCTCCTCATTTCTGATTTGATCACGTAGAGATACTCTAAATATAGAATACTTAAATATAACATTGTTTTAACTATGCATATTGTTTTGATAATATAACTAATCGGTCTTTCTAAGTATGTTCAGTTATATTATTAAACTAATAAGCACTTTAACCTAACAAAAACCTCTAAATAAAATAAATAAAATAAAAAAGAGTTACAATTGTTGAAGTAAGGTCGGAGCCGTGGGGCGCAGAAGATTCTTGCGGTCAGAATTGTACGGGGCTACCGGACCATCTCCGGCGAGGCGGCCTGCGCCTTGGCCGGGTCCCCTCCATGGGACCTAGAGGCCAAGATACTTGCTCAGGCTTACCGGTGTAGAGTTGAAGCCCGTTCATCGGGGGGAGACTCAACGCCGCCGGTACGCCGGTAGAGGTGGACTGGCGGAGAGCAGCTCAAGAGGAGCTCCTCGCTCTCCGGGGTACAGAGCTGCTGCTGGCGGGGATGGGGGCAATGTCCTCATAGGTACCCTGTCCCCGCCACCAGCAGCGCGGTGGAGCACTGTCAGGTTTTTAGTCGGTGAGAGTCCGACATACCCGCCGCTCGTCCCCGTCGGGCTGTGATGACCCATAATGGATTTTCCTGACAAAAAAAAAAAGAAAAAAAAAAGTCGGATCCTACTTTTAAGCATGAATATGCTTGTGCCAGAAGACTCCGCTCTTCCATCATATTGTCTATACACTATTTATTTAATTTTTTAACTTATTTACTAGTGAGCATGTGAGAAATGAGTGAGCATGTGTTGTGTGTATGATTGTGTGTATGCGTGTGTGGGTTAAATCATTTCGAAGCCAATATTCGTAATTTACAACCAATCCGTTTAACAACTTTGTCGCAACACATCGTATTAGCCTTAATGATGTAGCTGTAAAAAAAATTACACCCGTTATGGTGTTAATAAAAAAAAAATGCTCTCGTAAATATTGTTCAGCAAAAAAGGTAAAGCAAGAAAGGCAATTTTATCACATTCTTAGGAGTAACAGTATTATGTAACATGTTGGGCATACTTTAGCCTCTCCATTGTTTATTTCCCTTTGATATTTTTTTCATTATTATACTTATAAATAAGTGGGTGGTAATACCCCTGATACATGGAAATGTTAATGTCGGATGTATTGTTAATTTAATCTTAACTTATCACATTAATATTAATTACATATTAATATGACGGTATATACACTTTTTTTTTATTTAGTAGAATTTTTTGTCTTATTTACAAGTTCACATACGAAGCTCCATTACAAAGCATTGTTTTAAAAAAAAATAGATTTCTATTCATAATATAGCAAATCTACTTGCGTTTTTCATTGACTCGTCCTAAAGGTTGGCTAGTAGATCAATAATTGATACTTAGCTGTTTACAAATTAATCATACTAATAATCCTTTCCTCTTCCTGCTAATCCTATTATGCTGTTAATATTATAAATGCGAAAATTTGTGAGTATAGATGTATGTTTGTTACTCTTTCACGGCGAATCCGCTGAAGCAATATTGATGAAATTTGCCACAATTATTCCTTATACATTGGGGTAACACATATATAGAAATCCTTTTAATTCTACAGGAATAGGATGACATTGCAAAGCGCCATATATTATCAACCTATTACGCGACAACAATCCACGCAAACGAAGTTGCGGGTAAAAGCTAGTATGTTAATACGAGGTATAATGGAACTCTAAACCTTATGCAGCATTATGTCTAGCGACTATATTAATGTCCTAATAAAATGATATCATGCCCGGTGTCCTTCCTCTACAACCGGCCACTTGAACAATAAAATAATTTCTTGAATAGCTCTCTTGAATCTCTTGACACACATTCTTTAAAACAGAAATTACTTCAGCTATCGGTGGCATTTGTGATTGGTATAAATTTAGCGTTATCATAATTTTGGTCAAGATTTCTTAATGATTCTTAATTTCTTTGATAGGGTCAACCTACAGCACGCGTGCTCATCTTTAACGGTTCGGCCAAACAAACGATATGAAAATCTATGGTGGTCACTACAGTAAAATATACAAAGTATTATTACAGTATTATAGGTGTGCAATTATTTATTTATGTACCATAAAAAATGTTGGAAAACATTATTAATTAAAAAAAGTGTACAAAGGTCCACTTATCCCTAACACAGATATCTCTGCCAGCTAACCTACCTATCATATTATGAATATGTCCAAGTATGAGAGTATAGTGCAGAACTTATACTATACTAGCGTCGGGGAATGCCGTCTTAAGGGTGCTTCCTGTAGTATCGAACCACTACTTAGGGCGGCATGTAATGTTGGGCTAATAGTATGAATGATTAGATATCATGCAGTGACACATTCAAATATTAAAGTCAATTTAAAAAGATCCAAACAAAAATCATCCTAGTATAGACGTCGGTGAAACGATCATACGTATGGAGACTGTAAAAAATGTCATTATTAAAAAATTCAGATCGCATTTTAAATTCGAACATATCGCTAGATTGCACAAGTCGCATACGAATGTGAATTTTGACGATGGTGATAACTCGTAACAAGAAAAAGTTTAAACTTGCAAACTGTATGGCAAAGGCCAAATTGGAAAACGAGATCTCTCTCATTGCCATCTTTGGGATTCGATAACTGCGCACCGCACCTGTATTTTAACTCGTAGTAGGTTTGCGAATTTATTTGTTTTGCCCGCCGCCTCTTGAGCTTGCTTAAAAGTAAAAAGTATTTGATGATCGTATATTAAATTTTTTTTATTGAAATTCGTTCTGATTTTAATTTTTTTAACTCAAACCCAAAAAAGATTACTTTTTTATTCATTTTCTATTCCAATTTTACAGATAAATGTTAATAATGTATAGTTAAGTAACATTCCCTAGTAATAAATCCAAATATAGATTATTTAAAATAGCTACATTATCTTAAGAGCAATCGATTACAATACGATACAAGAAAATACAAAGCAATACCAACCAATAATCATAAATTCGATTATTACTGACGATATCACATATCAAATCACGGTTTATCTTATTTCAATCTAATCTGTCATACATGACACAGAAATATATTGAGCCATTCGATTCCCTATCATACATAACTGTTGCTAACGTATCGTTAATGCATACGTAAATAGCACCTGGGTGACCAAATCTTGCTCGAAAATTTTATTAAAAAAAATGCATCTCAAAAAATAAAAAAGAAACTGCGGATGTGGCATTTGAACCCGGGGTATTTTCACATATTAAGTCCGCATATTTACCATTGCGCTATTAGGTACAACTTTACAAATAACACCAAATTTAAGCTTTGCAATCTATTTCTATTTTAGCAGTATTTCAATGCCTGAAAACAAGGATAAAATGACATTTTTTGATATATGCGATTGAAACTGTTGGAGCCGTTTCCAAGATTCGGAAAATATAAATATATAAATACAAGATTAACTCATTTAAATATTATTATTTTATCTGCTTCGTCTGTACATCCGTTTGGTAATATTTTAAATCTCTTTCATTCTCCTGTCCTTATTCTAAGTGGAGTCGACACAACATGTTTTAATCATGTTGTTACATGTTTTTAAAGCCTGCATGACCCCAACTCACTTTAATCGTATTATTCACCTCGATAAGAAAGAGGTTAGCCTATTCTACTCAACCGAATACCACACGGCGTGTGGAGCGAGGGTGCAAATTTACCTTAGTCGCCTTTTACGACACCTAAGTAAGCAATGAGGATGGTTTTACTAAGGAGAATGCCACACGCCTAATATATAATATTAATATTATGTAACATTTTCTGTAACCGATAATAACACCAAGTTGACGTAAACAGGTCTGATACTGATGCAAATGTCAAACAATTAGTGCCTTTTTGAAGGCGATTTTGCAGTAACTTTAACTGCTAAACTACCTTTCACGCTAAAACTTTTAATTGGGCGTGTTGGTATGTAGTTATACATGATAATCAGGCAACTGGTACTCGGTTTCTCATTAATACGAACATTTAAAGTACTTTTGGGCAATAAGCAATTCACTAATTACAGATCTTTTTTAGTTGTGTCGAACTTTGCCCTACAGTATGATTAATGGACTAGCTGTTTTTTTTAAAACTTTAAGTATGTGTTTCTGAAGATTGTGAAATTAATTCTCTTAGTATATCGCTGTTATCCTAAAAAAATATATTCTTTGTTTTTTATTTAATGTTAATCATTATGACGTACGCAGATGATTCACATAACAGTAAAAACAAGTTAAAAAGTCTTTTAAAAAAGCTTTTAACAAAATTTGATTTCCCTACTGTCACCCGTTGAGGTGTTCCTTTGTCTTGCGCCAGTCCTGAAAGAAACATTAGTTCATGCTTATTATAAACATGCATTGTCATCGGGACTGGACCAGTATGTAAAATTTCAGCTGAATCGACACCGGGAAGTCGGTCAAAATTTAACTTGCAAGATTGCATCTCCACATAAATACATCGCACATTGAATAAAATTATCAACGTTAAAGAAATTTTTAAAATTTAATTACAATGCCTATTATAGTCATTGATTATAGCAAAAATGTTAGAAGTCTACTCAACCACCGCGTAGTATCCAGCTGAATAGAATAGACCACCATCATTTCTTACTTACTTTGGCGCCTTTTGTGACAACTCAGTAAGAAATGAGGGTGGTCTATTCTACTCAGCTGGATACCACACGGCGGGTCAACTTACCTTAGTCCCCTTTCGCGACCCCTCGGTGATAAATAAGGGTCGTCTATACTACTTAGCCGTATTCCACGCTGCGGGTCAACTTTTACCTTAGTCCCCTTTCGCGACAACTCGGTAAGAAATGAGGGTGGTCTATTTTACTCATCCGGATTCCACGCGGCTTTTTCTGGCGACATAGCTTTATTATAAATATTATGTCAATGTATATAAACGATATATTATATCCATGAAAACACATTAAGACAAAAGGTTAACTATAATACGATATTACTGATCGAACATCGTTAAAACGTTCAGTATTTTATGGAGTCCAAATCACAATCATTTACATAAACGGACTGACGACTAAATAAAATTCAACATTGACTTAATAAAAAAAAATCATCCATATACAAGTTTCCATGAATATTTTCTAACTAAGAGAACGTATATTGAAATGTCCTAAAGTAAGATTTCATTTGACCATCTTTGGAATCCTGCTTATACTACCCTAAATTACCGTAACAGCACTAAACATGTTTCATATCAAATGTAGAGCTATTAGGCAAATAAACTGGTTCATAAATCTTTCATATAAATTAAAAAGAACGTGAATTAATTTACACTTTTATCTTTTTCTGAAACGATTAATATTCCGTCCCTTCGCCGGCCTCACTGATCGGTAAAAATCAATATTATGAACAGAGCAAATGTATCTATATCTACACTAAGCTGTCTGTATGTATATGATCGATTTTCTCAAAATCTTCTGAACAGAATTTTGTACGGTCTTAATTAAAAGGTAGTGCAATTGTTCCGGAAGGCGGAGATTGTTAATGTATAGAACCGGATATGCTCACGCTGTACGCAGTTCCCGCCGCGATAACGTCGTGTAAAGAGCACATGAATAAGTGCCCCGGATGGGTTCAAAACTAATCAGGCTAACCCGATAAATTAAGACGTGAGTATAGCCGGTCCTATACATTAACTATGAATACTACTCACGATAGTTTAAATTTAAAAAAGGTTGAGTTAATCTCAACCTTTTTTTAAATTAGTGGATTACGGTTTCTTTTAAATAGTGTTTAGTGGTCGCACATTTCTAAAAACACTTTACTGGGAGCTCAAGTCCCATGCGCCACGTGTTATGTTTACTCAGCGTTTGGCGCTTTCCCAGACGCCATACTACATACACCTGAGGTGTAGTGTTCCAGCCTGGGAAAGACACTTCGTTGAACGTCGCCTCTATCCAACCTAACATCGTTGGGAACGGACGCTAGTATTTAAACATAATTGTTATTACATATATAATTTACATATTAGTACAGTACGTATATAGTTTAAGAAAAATTACTATTAATATAATAATTTCAATAAAGAAATTTTGTTAAACAAACTGAGTTTTTAACTGACACCGCCGTATGGTATCCGGCTGAATAGAATAGTACCACCCTCATTTCTTACCGAGGTGTCGTAAAAGGCGACTAAGGTAAGTCGACCCGCTGTGTGGTATCCGGTTGAGTAGAATAGACCACCCTTATTTCTTACCGAGGTGTGGTAAAGGCCACTAAGGTAAGTGAATCACCATGTGGTATCCGGTTAAGTAGAATAGACCACCCTCTTTCTTATCGAGGTGTCGTAAAATACGACTGAGGTAAGGTGAAGTCAGGCAGGCGGCCGGTCGTAAAAACGCAGCCAAATCATGTGACAGCATGTTTATAACATGTTGTGCTGACCCCACTTATAATGGGATAAGGGCAGGAGGATGATGACATATATAGTTTAAGAAAAATTACTGTTAATATAATAACTTCAATAAAGAAAGTTATTTAAACAAACTAAGTTGTTAATGACAGGCGTCCCCAATATATAATTCGCCTAAATCAACAAAGATACACTTTAGTAATGTACTAGCAAACTGTAGATCTACAAAAATACTACAAAAAGGTCCGCGACAACATATCTATCTCTCTATCTCTATCTCTTATGGTTAACTCACAATAATTACTTTTATGTTCATAATTCAATTCGGAAAACATTTTATGACTCATTGATTTCCGCGCAGGTGAAACCTCTGGCAAAACCAGTTTAATAATAAAACAAGAAATTAAACAAAACACTGAAACCGATTCAATTAAAATTAACCAATAAAGAAATTACTATCGAAACAAATTAATTATGGTTCTTATAATATTAATTCGTATGAAATAAAAAAATGTATCTAGATGATATAATGATTTTGAATGTAAAAACTTCATGAATTAAATAAACTCAATGTAAATTGAAAATAACGGCGTCGTTAAACATTTTGGAATTAAAAAGCAAAAGCAAATTAAAAGCAAAAGTGATAACTGAACAAACTTTCGCAATGTATTTTTAAATAATTGATTCGTAAAAAAATAATGAACACTACACGTATATAAGTAAGAACTTATATTACGTGATTTTAAGATATCATAAATTATTTCGGTTAACTTAAGTGAAAAATGTTTATAAATAGCATCATTCTCCTACCCTTATCCCACTCTAAATTGGGTTGGCACAACATGTTTTGGCTAGCTATTTTACGACCGGCGGGCTGTCTGACGTCAACTTTCCTTAGTCACCTTTAACGAAACCTGGGTATGAAATGAGGTAAGTCTATTTTAATCACCTGGATACCACACGGCGGAAAAATCTTATAATTTTATTATTTACTATAAGTGATTTGATTAAGTGATTGAATAAGTGATTTTGATGATTATCTTTTTTTAGTAAAATTAGTACATGGTTGACCGAGCCTTGATCAGTAATTTTTACAAAAGAAAAAAATATATTTAAGAAAAAGACAAAATAACAGTGTAGTAGCTGGTGGGGCTCGATCGTAGGTATTTTCATTTCTCGCGACCACCCGTTCCTCGAATAAACTACGCTTCCTTGACATTTAATGGCAAAAAATTGTATTTGATATATTCTATGTACATTTTTGTATTTTTTAATGCCCATAAACAGGGATAAAAGGACGTCAAGTGAGACAATTTTAGCTCCCAGCATTTTATCCGTTTCAAACAACGGCTCATAGCTTCCAATTAGTAATACAGGGTTAAATAACTACCATACTTCTTGTTGAACAGTGCATTCCATCTTAACCTTAGAGTAATTAGACACAAACCTGCCGTTATCTTTTTTCAGTTATCATAGTTAGTACTTAATTGAAGAACCATTCTTGGAGTTGACATTATTTATTTTATCTTTAAATAAGCTTCGTTGAAAATTGTGATTTAAAAAGAAAAGGAAATTAGAATGAAAATGGTCATTAATTAATATTACAAATTCAAAAGTCACTCTGTTTATAGCGTGTGCACACCTAATCTACTCAACAGATTTCAATGAGCTTTGATTTAGAAATAAGTAAGAACTCGGAGAAGGACATAAGTAACCCAAAATTTTTATCAGACGGGGAAAAGCCCGTGCAAATATTTGAATTCCAGGATGAAAAATACCCTTTATACGCTCCACAACATTCTCTATCTTCCAGTTAAGATCCCATAAAAATCAGTTTAGCCGTTCCAGAGAATGGACTATTAACTTAAACCTTCCTTAAGAGACAAAGTCTCCAAAAGCTGTTAGTCTGCCTGTATGTGACCGTTATTCTTAAAATTTACGAAACCGATTTTTATACAGTTTTTACCAGAAGATAGTGGAATTCTTCCGAAAGGTTTAGGTTAATAGTACATTACGTTACTTTATATTTATTGTGCTTAAGTGGTCGTAAGAAAACTCGCCTGCTGAAATTTCGGCGCGTGCGCCGCGTGATCAAACAGGAATATACTAAGGGGATGTACAACAGAATTGTAAATCTACAAAAATACTTCCAAATAAATCTGCAACAGCATGTCTCTATCTACTCGCAATAACTACTTTTATGTACAAAATTTCAATTTGAAATATACTTATACTGTTTACGTAAGAAAAAGTCGAAACTCACTGATTTCTACGCGGGCAAAGCAGCAGTGTGCCTACTGCTTTGCCCGCTAGTGAATAATACGAAACAAAAGAGGAATTACAATTAAACGGGTCTCTACGCACTATATGGTACTACAAAACATCCCAAAAACATCAAAACCCGTAATCGATCGTACCATACGGGCCAGATGTCGTAACGATAAGGCCAATCCGGGAGGCTATCTTAACACCTTGAACTGTCATTTTAGTCAATATTTTCAAACTACTAACAAATGCTAATGAGATGCCAAGGGAGTTTATATAAGTAGATTACTAAAGCTAATGTACTTAGTAGCAGTTTAAAGTCACAAAATACGTTAAATACTGTACGTAATATTATTTACATAAACCCAATAGTTGAATGTTACCTATTAAAAATACAGTAATACAATGAAATGGGGTTTGTTAAATTCTCTAGGGATGCTTAATTTGTTTACTTTCTTAACGTAATCAGAAAGTCATTATGAGACAAAAAAGTAGTATTCTTGAATTTTAATACTTTAATATTAACAATCTCTCAATTACCTACAATGTCTTTATTTCCAGTTCCTTTTTTATTTCGGAATGGTTAAAAGTTGAATTAAGTTAAAATTCAAATCAGCATTAGATAACTTTCTAATAATTATTAGAAAATAACAATGTATGTTTGTGAGTCATTTGAAAATGAGTCACAAGCAATATTTGTTAGTTGTCAGTTAACACCAGTTTGTTTTAATAGCAATTTAACGACGAAGTACTAAAAATGTATGTAAAGATAATCTTTTAATAATATATTTTGAAGTTTTATAGCCGTGTGGTATCCGGCTACGTAAAATAGACATCCCTCATTTCTTACCGAGGTGTCGTAAAAGGCGACCAAGGTAAGTCGACCCACCATGTAGTATCCGGCTGAGTAGAAAAAACCCTTATATCTTACCGAGATGTCGCAAAAGGCGACTCAGGTAAGTTGAGCCACCCTGTGGTATACGGTTGAATAGAATAAACCACACTCTTTCTTACCGAGGTGGCGTAAAATACGACTAAGGTAAGTAGACGTCAGGCAGACGTCCAGTCGTAAAATACGTAGCCAAATCATGTGACAACATGTTTTTAACATATTGTACCGACCTCGCTTAGAGTGGGATTAGGGCAGGATGATGATGATTTTGAAGTTTTTGTTCGCATATTTAGAACAATTTTGCAAAAGTGCCAAGACGTAGTAGAAATTAGCAAATTTAAATTACAGAGGAAGCGATCATTGGTGTGTACGTTTGTTCCGCTTCTATGGAGAAGAACCACCAAAAATCGCGACGGAAACTTTTTTCATAATATAATAAAACTTGTCACAGATACAATATCTTAATGTAGTGTGTAGTCTAGTGTTAACAGAATGAAAAATATTAAATTAATTAGAAGAGAAATGAAAAAAGTTTAAAAGAAAAAATACTGTATAAAATAACAAAAGGGCATTATTTCTCCACTTGTATTAAAAGCGAACACTATAAATTTACCGTCTAGGCCTCTTGCCAAATAAGATTCGTTTGTGACATTATTGGGTCATTGTTTCATCTTTAATTCATCGTTGGTGCTAAAAATAACCAGATACTGTGCGGCCCTTAAATAAAAACGCTCGCTACTCGAAAAGCAAAGTTTATTAACATTTAATTTAAACTTATTAATTTTTTTTATAATGAGCGTTAAAAAAACAACAAGATTAAAATGGAAATTTTTTAATAGTTATTACTTATTTAGATAAAACCAGTATCTGCTTAGGCTTAATACTAATATTATAAATGCCAAAGTTTTAATGTTTTTTTGCATAATCGTACAAAAAAATGTTTTGAATGAAATGTCGCCTACATTTCAATTTAACGACTAACATAAAGCATACTTTTTATTATATCTCGATGCTAAAGTATACACAGGCAAAATCAAAGGCAAAATCTATCAGGTAATAGCGCGCTTAGCTACAGTGTGCTTAGTGCGAGGTTTTAATGTACTCGATTTGTAATTTATAGAATTAGGCGTTACTTTGCGGAGGTCCATAATACAAAAGTAATGAGAATATTATTTTGCTATAATCCGCGATAAAAGAAAATATATGTTATGCTAAATGTAGGGTGTACTATTTGTTCTCATACCTGATACATGCAGAATTTGTAAGAACTAAGTAAGAAGTAAGTAAGTAGTCTGACGATGCTTCGGTTACGGGGCGAAACAATTGTTGAGATTGCGGTGGTGAATGTGTGCAGTGATTGTGTATTGTTGTGTCATCGGTGTCGGGTAGTGCATGAGTTCTTACAAATTCTGCATGTATCAGGTATGAGAACGAATAGTACACTCTACATTTAGCATTACATATATTTTCTTTTATCAGGGATTATAGTAAATTAATATTCTCATTACTTTTGTACTCGATTTGTATGGCGCTGGAACAGTGGTCACTAGATGTCGCTGTTGCAGCCACATACAAATTGGATCGCTAAAGCGATTTAGTTGGTTAAAAAACTCGCGCTAAGCACACAGAATTAGGTATGCCCATAAATTTACATACGGCTGCGAAAAGCATGGCTTATCGTCCAAATTCTCCCGTATCTCACCTTCGCGTACTAATGAGTATATTAAAATTCAGGATATCATTCACGTTTTTATCACTTTTGCGGCAATGGCAAATAAAGAGCGTCCGTGTCACGAATGTCAACAACGCTTAACTAAAACATAGAAGTAGCAACAAAGCATAATTGGCCAATTTGAACAGTAAAACATTACGCTTTGGGAATGGAAACAGCGCTATCAGTCAAAGTTTTTATTTACTGTGTGAGCCGGTGTTAGTAAAAGTCTGCTTTTATTACAACATTAGTATTGATAAGACGTCAGGTGGGACTTTCAAAAAGACATCAAAGACAAAAAGGACGAGAAATAAAAATTAAGGATATCGCGCATTTGTATTTCAGGTTTTTAATACGAGTATACCGTAGGCAATTTTTTGCAGTTTATTCGTAAATTTTAATATTAGTGATCGTCTGCAACTCTTGTTGCAGTAGCCATTAGCGTATGGTACATAAAATACGTTTAAGTGTGTGTTATAATATAATAGTTCAAATGAAACTAAATTCGAAATGTTAATATACACAATCTTTCGTTTTGTGTAAGAAATAGTATAACCAAATAATTAGTCCAAAAACACCAATTATTGCTAAAGTTCCAGAAAACTCTTATAAAAATATATGAAAGAGGATTTTATATTATTTAATTGAGGTAAAATTAATCCACTACTGGAATTAAGTCAGAGATTATTATGTTAAAGTTAACACGCAAACAGATCACGGCTGGCCGATGTAGGTAATTAGTATATGTTCACTTAAATGAATTTGCAGACGCATGTAATTAAGCACATCCTTTTTTATAATCAGATAAACAGAAACCTTAATATTAAGTCGCAAAAAACTTGATTCATAATAAGTACGTCAGAGTAAAATACTCGTATTAATAAAGGTAAATGAAATTACTATTTTACTGTGATATTTATATTGCCAGTAAGCCAATAAGCCAGTGACAGACTTTTATAATAGATGTATATATAAAAATAAATTGCCGTATGTTAGTCCCGTTAAAACTTGAGAACGGCTGGACCGATTTCGCTCATTTTGGTCCAAGTCTAAGGAAAGTTTAAAAGGTGAGTAAATGTGTTAAAAATGCTAGAATTTTAATAAAAAAAACATTTTTGTTTTTCCTTAGAAACGGAGAAATTATCTTTGATTGTCCATGATTATCCATAGACTATAAAACATCGATGTTTTAAAATCGATTTGCATTATTAAGAACATTTTTAAACCTGCAGAATATTTGCATGATTGGAGAATAACGGAAGCTACTGGTTATTTCAGGACTAGGGTCCACGTGAACGAAGTCACGGGTAAATTCTAGTAATAGATAGAACATTTATTCAACTTTAAAGTTAACTCAAAATATTCTTTTATCAAGCAAACTTGTAAAGAAGTGCTTTTGTTTCACAACTCAGAACGAAACCTTGCTCCTACAAAGAGCCAGCAAGAATTTAGTCGGTTGCTCTTTTAAAAAATTGTTATAATTAGTTACATTTCGTCATCTTCTGCAAGGTGGAAGAGTAGCGAAATCAAGCTATTTTGAATAGTATTCAATCGAAGTAAGCAACAGAATTAGTATTAATTGACAATAATAGGATTCGACAACTCTTCGTGTTTTCGCAACCTCTACGAAGCTTCTGCGCTCACCCGTTCCACCCGGGATTATTATATGCAGTTGTAGTCGTGTTTCAAACTTCAAATTCACATGATGATCACACTTTAGAATCTTTATGATCAGCGATGAACTGACTGTTCTTCTTATTATTATTCTACAAGTGGACTCTTCTACTCGACTTTGGATTCTTTGAAAAGTGGTTTCGACATTCTTGATTTTATCACCCTTATCTTCTGCCCTTATCCCACTATAAGTGGGGTCGGCACATGTTGAAAACATGTTGTCACATGATTTGGCTACGTATTTTACGAGTGGCCTGCCTGACGTCAATAACCTTATTCGTATTTTACGACACCTCAGTAAGAAATGAGGGTGGTCTATTCTATAAAACCGGATACCACTCGGCGGGTCCACTTATCTTAGTCGTCTTTTACGACACCTTGGTAACAAATGGAGGGTCTATTCTACTCTGCCGGATAACACACGGCAGGTCGACTTATCTTAGTCGCTTTTATGACACCTCGGTAAGAAAGAGGTTGGTCTAATCTACGAAAACGGATACCACACGGCGGTTCGACTTACCTTAGTCGCCTTTTACGAATTCTCGGTAGGAAATAAGAGTGGTCTATTCTACTCAGCTTGAGACCACACGGGAGATTGGTCATCCTTTAGGATATTTAAAAAATATTTATAAAGAATATCTAATAAAGAAGGAAGCGTCCAAACAATGTTATATACTTGTTAATATACGTTAAATATTTAAGACAGTACTATAAAAAACATAATACGTAGAATTCCAATGCCAGCATAATGTTATCTCAAGATTGCGCTGCAGAAATAGCATTAATCTTGTAAGTTTTTTTTTAATTCCACATTTGTTTAACTGATACTTATTCACGCTATTTCGGTCTTCGTTAAATTTACACGTAATTAGCATAGCGATTAAAACAAGGAACGTCATGTTTATTCAAGTCTGCGTTTATTTTGCGTTTACCATACATATTAATTGTATTCTTTTTAAATAGAACTACGCAAAAATATACATTTCAATTATAATCCAGATATTATAATATAACAAGTCAAGTTAAAATATATAAAAAGCCATTATTTAAGTGTTGTGATATCTGTATGATTCATGTATTATGAATCTATACTTATATATAAAGCTGAATAGTTTGTTTGTTTGATTGTTTGAACGCGCTTATCTCAGGAACTTCTGAACCGATTTGAAAAACTCTTTGAGTGTAAGATAGTCTAACTATCTAACATAATATAACATCACGCTAAGATGAATAGGAGAGGCAAAGAAAAAATATTACGAAAACGACAATATTTAAAACTTTCCTTGCATGCTCTAAGTAAACGGTGAAAGTTATTCAAAAATCATGTATTACAAAATTGTTCCCCTCTAAAAATTTTATATAAAAGTCCGCGACAGCATATTTCGAACTTTTAAGGTTAACCCGCTTTAACCATTTTTATCGTTATCAAAATATTATATTACAGTTTTAATCTTTCCACTCGGGCAGAGCCGCTGGCGATTACTAGTAAATAATAAAGAGAATATTATATTCCGTTACGAAAGTAGCATCATTATGTTCGGCTTCACAAAATGAGCAACTTAACACTACATACAACGAATATAATTTTGAAGTCGGCATCCTTAAAGAGATCGTTAAAGGCATTGTAGACTGTTGTTTTTATGATTCAATTAAACCTTCGGTAACAAAAAAATGTATTCTTGAGAGTTATTTAATACCCGCGATGGTGAATAAACCTCAATCTTATAATCTTTATTAGAGTAAATTTACTGCTAACAATCACAAGCAGAGAGCAAGTGATAAAAAAAACGAAGGAGGAAAATTTTATAAATAAATATATTGGTTGGTATAAATTTAAAGCCGTGCGGTGTCCGGCTGAATAGAAGTGCCAGCTTCATTTCTTACCGAGGTGTCGTAAAAGGGGACTAAGGTAAGTCGACCCGCCGTGAGGTATTCGGCTGAGTAGAATAGACCACCCTCATTTCTTACCGAGGTGTTTTAAAGGCGACTAAGGTAAGTCGACACGCTGTGTGGTATTCGGCTGAGAAGAATAGACCACCCTTTTTCTTACCGAGGGGTCGTAAATTACGACTAAGATAAGTTGACGTCAGGCAGGCGGCCGGACTTAAAAAAATAGCCAAATCATGTGACATGTTGTGCCGACCCCACTTAGAGTGGGATAAGGGCAGGAGAATGATGCTTCTCTCTATTGTTTGATAAGACTAAACTTTGTTTATGATACGATCCTAAAACGGCAACAGTTATAACCGCGTCGCGATTTTTTCATTTAAAAATAAAACACATCGCTATCTGTTGATATTTTCTTATATAAGAATCAATTTAAATGGTTGTAAGTTTTTAAACGTGTCATTAGCTTCATGGTTATTTTGAATATAAAAATGTTATTGACAATTTAATGTCACACATAAATTTGGCGGATAAAAAAATACTGGTATCATGCTTATTTTAAAATTAGTTCGTGTCTAGACGCCAATATCTTTTACGAGCAAAATGAATTTAGTTTGATTGTTTTATTAATTATTAAAAAACTAGCGGCCTGCCCCTGCTTCGCACGGGTATAAAATATATATCCCATGTCAGTCAGTGTAAAAAAAATGATTAAAATCGATCGAGTAGTTTTGATTTATTCATTACTGCCCTATATCAAGAAGATTTCCTGCTATCTTTGGAATATCTAAATTCATATAGTACATTTTTACTTATTTACTTTTACATTTTCCCTGTGTATTTTATTTTTACAATTAATTACAGAATGTCTTTAAACAAACTCTTGGAAGATCGACATAGCTGCTAAAGTCGAAGTGTTATAGGGCGAAGCGCGGCGTCCTCACGGCATTTTAAATTTGTATAATATCTCCGAAAATGTTTACTTAAATTACATGCTGTAAACGGCCACATTGATCTATATTAAATTAACTATTTATTTAAGGTACTTAATTGGATAAGGATTAATGCTGTATTGTATAAAAATTGCTTCAAAAATATGGCATTATTTTTCTTAAAAAGTAAATGACAAAAAATGCTATTGTGGGTTATCCATAAGAGATAGACATATACCATCGCGGACTTTTCTGTAGACCTTTTCAAGATGTACAAATACTTAGTACATTATTTTGATAAATCTCGTAGGGTTTAGCCTGCGTTTGCAATGTAAGTGGAAAAAAATGTAATTATTTACAGAAACCTCAAAAATTACAGTATTTCTCTACTCCGTATTGAATGTTATTATACGTACCAACCTTCCTCTGGAATTACTCTATCTATTAAAAAAAACCGCATCAAAATCTGTTGCGTAGTTTTAAAGTTTTATGCGTACATAGGGATATAGGGACTTTGTTTTATAATATGTAATAATGATTACTGAACAGAATTCAACAATTATATAAAAATGGTAGAAAATAAACATGTAATTCATGGAAATTAAAAAATTGAATACTCTTGGTAAAAAGAAAAAGAAAGTACAGACGTCGATATTTGTCTCAAAGCTCTTTTAATAATCCTAACTTATATGATTTACGCATGCCCTGTGGTATCCAGCTGAGTAGAATAGACTACCCTCATTATAACACAAGTATTTATAAAGTTAATTACTTTGGAGACGGACGACCGTGTATGTACGTGTCCCATTTATTTATTTATTTATTATTTTGGTACAGAAGTTTAAGTATACAAAATATAAGTCAGAAGCTAACCTTTATATTAAATACTTGAATGTGTTAATATTTAAATCTCATATTGCTGCCAAATGATATGCTGTTAAAATGATAGTCCAACAGAGTAAACAATTATTTGAACTCTAGGTAAAGTGTCCTCACGTACGATAATTATTTACTCAAAAATAACGTTATCGTTGCGAGAGTAAATAACAGAAAATTTTATGTCACGATTATTGAGTTAACGTTAGTCCTCAGATTCACTGGAAATTAGAAAATTATACTACATATATTCCAATTATGTATAACAAAATATAGATATTTGTAATCTTATCTGAAGAATTTCGAGTATTATGGTACATTTCATTAGTAGTAATATTTAATATATAAATCGTGTGAGGATCAATAATTTCGCTAAAACTAGTGACACATATAATAAGTTTGAATTTCGTAAATTAGAAAACCTTAAGGAAGATATCAAATCTATGAAGATGGGTATATTAAGTGGTGACTAATGATCTTTAACATAATTATCTATGTATCTATACTATTATATAAAGCTGAATAGTTTGTTTGTTTGATTGTACGCGCTAATCTCAGGAACTACTAAACCGAATTGAAAAATTCTTTGAGCGTAAGATAGTCTATGTATCGAGATAGGCTATATAACTACTATGACTATATAACATCATCTTCCTGCCCTTATCCCACTCTAACATGCTGTCACATGATTTGGCTGCGTTTTACGACCGGCCGCCTGCCTGACGTCACCTTACCTCAGTCGTATTTTACGACACCTCTGTAAGAAAGAGTGGTCTATTCTACTAAACCGGATACCACACGGTGGGTCAACATATCTTAGTCGCCATTTACGACACCTCGGTAAGAAATGAGGGTGGTAATATTCTACTATGACTATATAACATTACGCTAAAATGAATAACGGAGGAGCAGTAATATAAAATATAGCGAAAGCAACCAAATTTAAAGATTTTCTTTCGTGCGCTAAGTAAACGGTGAATGTTATTCAAAAATGTCTTTAAAATTTCAATTCGGGAAATAAATTGGGACATTATGATTTCCATGCAGGCGAAGCTGCTAGCAGAGAGAGTAAGCTATAGAAATAAATAATACTTTCTTAGATTAAAATTACATATCCTTACATCGCAGTCTAGCATAATTGTTCATGCCCACGGTTTCAGGAAATGGTGTGTTTATTATCTGTGATCAAAACAATCTAATGTGGACGATAGAAATAACAGATTATTTGGCAGTGAAAATTGTATAAAGTTAATTAAACAACAGTTCTTTGGCATTTAATAATGTTTGAATTTTAACGGTTAAATTTTTTTATTAGATAATTCGAGCTTTACATCAAAGCTTTAAAGCAACGTTAAAAGTTTCGCATTTAAAGACAGACAATATGATAAAGACCACGAAGCTATTATTATAATTTCAAAGGAGTAAAAGCAATAGTGCTAACTCGGAAATCATTAGTAATTTATCTTGAGTAAAAAAGGAATAAAAATAGATTCCCATGTTATTACTAGTGACCGGTCTTTTGTATTAACTTTGCCTTCAGTTCCGTGGGTCGCAGGTTCGATTCCCGCCAAGGACCATAATTTTCTAAATATAATACAATTTGTTGGTTTTTTGATTCTAAGTGTATTTATGTATTGCAAATTATATATGTATATATTTAGCTGTGATAACCCAGTGGTGACACCGTGCGACTGTTTCATCATGGATCATGGATTCAAACCCCAGCTAGCCACCAATTAGTTTTACAATTAAAAGACTAATCTGTCTAATTGATAATTGCAATTTATCACAAGCTTTCCGGTGAATGAAACCATCGTGAGGAAACCTGCATATCTCTAAAGAATTCTAGGGGTATGTGTAACCTACCAATTCACATTTGAGCAGTGTCTACCACACTGGTTTGCTTGGCTCCAATCCTTCCCCCTAAAAACGAAAAGAGGAGGCCTATGCCCAGCAGTAGAGTAGTAACAAGGCGCTTCTTTAATTTTTTTTAATGTTCATATTTACCAGTTGTCTGTCCCCCATAACACAAAAGTTAAGTTACATTGGGGACGGCTGACCGTATGTATTTATGTCCCATATATTTATTCATCAGTAACCCTTTTAATTATAGACTTTATGACTTTTCAAACAACATTGCATAGTAATTGCATCGTCCTAGAAATTAATCCATACTACCCTCAATACTAAATAAACACCAATATATATACGATTAGGAGTTAAAGTCCATTACTCGAAAGCTGATATGATAGCATCTTAACATATACCAAAATAAACCCTCCAAAATCATTGACTAAAATATGCACTGCCCTAAATATAAACTATAGAGAACTAGCGGCCTGCCCCTGCTTCGCACGGGTATAAAATATATATCCCATGTCAGTCAGTGTAAAAAAATGATTAAAATCGATCTAGTAGTTTTGATTTATTCATTACTGCCCGTGGCCCGCACGCGTTATATTTGGAGAAAAACAATTTCCTTTCGCTATACCAAGAAGATTTCCTGCTATCTTTGGAATATCTAAATTCATATAGTACATTTTTACTTATTTACTTTTACATTTTCCCTATGTATTTTATTTTTACAATTAATTACAGAATGTCTTTAAACAAACTCTTGAAAGAGGGACATAGCTGCTAAAGTCGAAGTGTTATAGGTCGAAGCGCGGCGTCCTCACGGCATTTTAAATCTGTAATATCTCCGAAAATGTTCACTTAAATTACACACTGTAAACGGCCATATTGATCTATATTAAATCAACTATTTATTTAAGGTACTTAATTGGATAAGGATTAATGCTGTATTGTATAAAAATTGCTTCAAATATAAGACATTATTTTTCATAAAAAGTAAATGACAAAAGATGCTATAGTGGGTTATCCATAAGAGATAGACATATACCATCGCGGACTTTTCTGTAGACCTTTTCGAGATGTACAAATACTTAGTACATCATTTTGATAAATCTCGAAGGGTTTAGCCGCGTTTGCAATGTAAGCGGAAAAAATGTAATTATTTACAGAAACCTCAAAAATTACAGTATTTCTCTACTCCGTATTGAATGTTATTATACGTACAAACCTTCCTCTGGAATCACTCTATCTATTAAAAAAAACCGCATCAAAATCTGTTGCGTAGTTTTAAAGTTTTATGCCTACATAGGGATATAGGGTCTTTGTTTTATAATATGTAGTGATAGTGATATGTCATAGCTCAATCCACGATGTATGTACGCACATTGAATAAATCATAGCACGTTTTTTAATTAAAAGTCTAAAAACAAAAGAGCGATGATGTCACTATTAGTTGTCAAGTAATGAACTTCACAACTGATTGTCGAGGGGTATAGAATAAATTATTTTTATAACTTTTAATTCATTTGATACTTGCAGGTTTTTTAAAATTCCACAGAGTGTATTAATTTTTGATTTAACATTTAAATTAAAGTAAATATATTTATAAAAAAAGTATTGATTTCAAAATTATCCTCTTCTTTTGGTAACACATTGTAGTCTACTGCTGGACATAGTCTCTTCAGAAGATTGTTAGACGATCTTTTGCTAAATCGACCGAGCTACTCTCCGCAACTATGGACTTTTGGACTTTTTGCCTTACTTCGGTTTCGCGACACACCGAATTATATCATTAATTTTTTATCTTGCTGCGGATGTTCTTCATTTTGCTATGTTTTTAGTATGTCTGTCAAAACTTAGTCACATAAGTAAGCTTAGAGTCGTCGGAGCGAGCTATGTTTTTAGTATGACAGACATACTAAATCATCTTCCTGCCCTTATCCCACTCTAAGTGGGGTCGGCACAACATGTTATAAACTCGCTGTCACATGATTCGGCCACGTACTTAACGACCGGCCGCCTGCCTGACGTCAACTTATCTTAGTCGTTGTCCACGACGCCTCGATAAGAAAGAGGGTGGTCTATTCTACTTAAACGGATACCACACGGTGAGTCAACCTACCTTAGTTGCCTTTTACGACACCTCGGTAAGAAATGAGGGTGGTCCACTCTACTCAGCCGGATACCACACGGCGTTTTGTTTAATATAACATATTGATGTTATATTAAACAAAATGTTTTCTTACACTATATATATTTTCTGCCACCAATAAATACTCGAAACATTAGTTTGTACATTATTTAAAGCCTTCTCAAGGGTTTGGCCTTTGAAATGCTGAATTAAATGCCAATAGTATTTTACCTACATTTTTTATTATCGGTCTATAATCTCATTTCATCTTATCTATATTTCATTCAAGAGCTTATACCTGAGCGCAAACATTTTAATACACTAAGGTTGACGCGATATGCAATTTATTGTATATAAAACATTGTATAATAATATGAATATATTATGTAATTTATTTACGTAATTTTATACCAGTGATATGAATAATATTAAATAATCATTTAAATGGTTATGGAAAGAACATGGATAGAACAAACTCTTATTTTATATAAATAAACGGCTTAATGAGGCAATTAGAGCAAGTCGTCTTTGGATTTCATATAGTATTAATTACATCTTGATATGACAAACATTTACTATTTGACATTGATCAATCTGTAAATGAATCACACCATGATTAAACTTCGATTAAACTCAAGAAATTCCGTGTGATGATTCCTACTTGAGATTTTAATATCATTTGCATAAATTTCTTATGTGTTAAAAATTCTAATAAATTTTAGTTAAAAGCGCAAATGCTACTTATATGCAATATATACTTAATGCTTAGCTGAATATGAGATAGCTTGAGAAAAATGTTAAAGATTATAACGTAATAAATCAACCAACACTAAGCCCATTGAAACCAATTAACAATCAATATTAGATTCAAAGATATTTTTCCATATCTTGATAATAATTATAAAAATAAAACATTTACCTATTCAACGAAAAAACTACCTATTAATTGATAATCACAACTAAGTATTGCAAGATTGGTATTGTTCTAATATTGTGAAAACAACTCAAGTTAATAACCACTTGCCACTTATGTCTCACGATAAGAAAGAATTTGTACTTACGCTTCACTCTTATCGTAGATCGGGAACGTTTGGTGCGCCAGGTCCTGAAGAGATGAACTCGTCTGTGGCTCAGCTGAGATACCCTGGGCTCTCTGTTTCCTCGGCGCTCTGGAGGCTCTCGCATATTGCTGGTAAGGGAACACGCTCTGCAGTTTATCCAGCTGCGAGCGCAACTCCAGCATCTCCTGGTCGCGTTGCTTCAATAACGCCTCCAACTCCCTAATCCGTTCGATAAGCGGTTGCATGTCGTTTGCCACCGTTGCGTTCGCAACACAATTCTCATCTGAACTCATAGCGGTCGGCGTCCCCATTATACCGTTTAATTCCTCTCGATACGTTTCGTCTAACGCGCGTCTATCGCCGTTGACAGTGGGCGCCACGGTAAGCGCACCTCCTCCAGTATTCACTACGGCCCTCGGCTCATCGTCACCAGCTGCTCGCTGTGACGATCCAAAGCAGAGGGTATCAAAGCAGACGCGCATTCACTCGGCTACCGAGCACTGCACAGAACCACTGGGGATTATTATTGCACTTGGGTTAATAAGGTTCACGTTTATACACTTGCACTGTCTGTAACGGTTTATATTGTTGGCACAGAGGGATTTTGCAGGATGCGTGTGTGAATACGAGTCGTGCGACGCGAGCGCGGACGGACGATGTAGTGATACGCCGTCCTACTCGAAGCGTTTAGCCCCGCGTGCCTCGGTGACGCCCTGCAAATAATATTTATCTCATTAAACTATAATCTATTTATCAAAATAAACAATGATATTTTTAACGTTATTTTTATCTAGTTGAAGGAGTTCAAGTGTGCTTTGGTGTAAGCATAATGTATATACAATTGTTTGTGCTATCAACTCAGTATGGGCTAAAACTTTCGTATGAGAATTACATTTATAATTGTATATCTTTTTTTTTTATTTGCATAATTTTGCTCTATTGTACTCTTTCTGAAATTTCAATTAAATCAGGTTCATGTTTTTGTGTCATTTCTGTCAATAAAAAAAATGACGAATGAACAATTTACTGCGGCGTTTATGATTTGTTATTAAAAAAAATTGTTTCATATTTTTTTAATGAATTATGAATCGCAGAGTATTGTAAATCTTTTTGAATTTTAAAGCTTTAAATACTATTAGTAGACTTGACGAATTAATCGTATATATTATAAAATTACATAATTAGGAATAGAGACACTTTGTCTCCCGTAAAGTTATGGTCATTTTTTCCTTTCTTAGAAAACGATATTTGAATTTTAATAGTTACAAATTTATACTGATGTTTAAAAGATATGTCATATTGTTGTTTGAAGTGATTTAGACCTGATAAGGAGCAATTGATTTATCAATTGATATCGAACGTATACTAATAATACTGATCACCTGATTTAGACTTATGCCGCTGCGTGATGCTGCCTATCTAATCTCACAATTCTAAGTATTGACAAGACGGGTATGCCAGATAATTTCAGTTCTTACCGGGTAAGTTTATAAATACATAAAATATTCAAGGTCTTGATCACAGTTAATAAAAATAAATGCAAAGTTTATTTATTTATAAGGCTTTTTTGGACATTCTAAAAATAAAACAGAAATATAGCAATAAAGAGAAACACACTGCCAAATCTAACACTTAAGGAGGCCTATGCTTTGCCTTGCTATGAGCAATCTCTTATAGGCAACCTGTATAGAGTATTTATTTGCTTGAATGTGGAATAGTGCATAAACAATATTAGTATACCTACATATACTAAATACGAAAGTTATTGGATTTGGATTTAAGATTTAAAATAATTTCTGCAAATGATATATCCCCATCATCATCATCATACAAAAGTGATTAAATTATTATTTTGCTATAATCCGCGATAAAAGAAAATATATGTAACGCTAAATGTAGAGTGTACTATTGGTGCTCATACCTGATTTGTAAAACTCATATACAACCCGCCACCTATAATACAACAACACAAGCACTGCACACATTCACCACCACAATCTCAACAATTCCTTCGCCCTGTAAGCGAAGCATCGTCAGGAGATAGACTCCACGACAATATCGCAAAGCATCTTTCATCACAATATAAGGAAAGCAAATGAAAATATCTCTTTCTTTTTTATGTGTGATTAGATAAAGATAAGTATACGAATACCATCTTCCCTCTCATTATTTATTGTGACGCACTCACTTACAAATCTGCGTGTTTAGGATCTGTTTCAAAAGTTACCAATAATCTGTCAGTTAGCTTATTCGAAACATATCTGACACATATCTCAGAATTTTGCGTTTCACAGGTTTCTGATAGGCTTATCCAGCACTTAAATTTCATAATAAGTTAAAAGGTAGATCATGCGGCTGTTATTTTGTTTATCTGCTGTATAGCAAATACCTATTTTAAAATGGCCGCGATTTTATTTTATTAAAAATTTTCACTATTTAGAGTCTCTTTTTTAGAGACATTTATCTGCTACAAATAAACTAATTATTTGTTGGTTAACTATCCGACACTTTATCAGTAACTTGTGAAAAAGGCCCTTAGTGGAATTTTTACTAACCTACTCGATCGCGTTAGGGTAACGCCAATTTGTATGACGCTGCTACAGTGACATCTAGTGACCGTTGTTCCAGCGCCATACTAATTGCATTACACTAGCGCGATGGATGTTAAAAAACTCGCTCTAAGCACATTGCTTATTGCACCCCTACTCTAGTATCATAACTTTATGAGTGTACGAATAAAACAGTCTATACTTAATTAATTTATAGAATTAGGCGTTACTTTGCGGAGATCCATAATACAAAAGTAATAATAAAATTAGTTTGCTATAATCCGCGAAGAAGTAAAATAGAAAATATATATAATGCTAAATGTAGAGTGGACAATCGGTTATCATTCCTGATACATGCAGGATTCGTAAAAACACATTCACAAACCTCCACCACCGCCACCACAATACACCAATACACAAGCACTATATACGTTCACTATCACAAACTCAACAACGTTTCGCTCCGCAACCGAAACATCATCAGGAGATAGACTCCACGTTCAAAATCGCAAAGCTTTGCTTGCTTTGCTTTCTTCGCGGATTACAGCAAAATAATTTTATTATTACTTTAGCAGTCTATACTTATAACGACTGTAATAAATCACTTATAAATGTGTCTGTATCTGATGTCTCGAATTTGCATATTTAAGATAAAATAATTCAATAATTTATGTTTAACGCAGACTCTTTAAATTATTTTTATAATCTGACTGTAGAACTGCTTTATTTTTATTATATCTTTAATGGAAAATTTCATAGCACGAGCCAACACGCTCGTAAATTTATTTAATAGGTTAATTAATACAACAATTTGTAAATGGAATATTAATAATTCTAGTATTCGTTGCTTAGTCTATTTTTAGTCAAATCAATATTCAATATAATATTTATATATTAGTCTTCTTGATAGGTTATGTCTGGAGTTTTGTGATTCTGCTCAATATTACGCAGTTAACATAATCTTAATCTGTTAACGTAAACGGATGCGTAAAATGAAATTGTCATCCTAATTTCAATCATCATTTCTCGGCCCTTATCCCACTTTTAGTGGGGTCAGCACAACATGTTTTTAAAACGTTTTTACATGTTTTGACTAGTTTTTTTACGAAAGGCCGCCTGCCTGAGGTCAACTTACCATAGTCGCCTTTTACGACACCTCGGTAAGAAATAAGGGTGGTCTATTCTACTAAGCCGGATACCACACGGCGGGTCAACTTACCCTAGTCGGGTATGGATATGTTTTATATCCCAAAGCCTTTATTCTAAAACAAAACCACAAAATAATATATTACACCGTTGTATAAAACAAAAAGATTTTTTATTAACTTTTTAATTTTTCCTCTTGCAACAAGTGAACGCATGAGTGACAACGAGTGTCAAGAGCAAAGTTTACATTGAATAAATTAAGCCAAGCAACTATAAAATATATTAATATTTAAATATATTTCAAATATCTTTTATACTATTTTCTTTAAAAAAATCATTAAAAATTAACGTTTAAAAATTAAAATAACGATTAAAAAATAGAACATTATTCTAATGGAAAACTTAATAAAAAATAACATTCATTTTTTATTTACGAATAAAAATTTATTCGTAAATAAAAAATAGAACGTAATTTTTATTAAGTAAGATTTTTAAGCACCTAAGAATTGCTATATCCGTACATCCCTATTACATTTACACTAACAAATAATGAACACCGAGTATGTAAAAAAGTTATACATATTCATTTTGTCTATATTTTTATTGAGTTATAGTGTGTATATTGTGAAGTAACGAGAATAATGAATATTCATATATAAGGCGCATATTGTATAATTTAAAAATATCTGTATGAATTTTAAAATGTTTGAAATTAGGTTTTCAAAAATAGTAAATAAAATGATTAATGTACTAAACTAACAAAAAATTAAGGCAAAAACAAAAATAAACTTTAAATGTGTAAAGCTTACAAACAAGAGCTGATTAAAGTGATGCGCATAACAACTTTGTATGTAAAGCAGCACTGCTATCTAGAGTCTTAACGCATAGAAAGTTCATTTAACTGGATCAAACATTATCAGTGATACATACCCATTGATCACGAGTAAAACGTAAAGAAGCCCTTATGCGCATATTCAATAACGCTATTCATCTAAAATATCGGTATAAACTGCAACAAATATAGTTAAAGAAACAAACCGCTGTTATTTATACTCTACTAGCTGTGACAGCAGCTTCGCTCGCATGAAAATCAGTAAATAAATAAATAATAAATATATGGGACACTTACACACACGGTCGTCCGTCCCCAAAGTAAGTAATTTAATACTAGTGTTATGGTAAGCAGACAACTGGTGAATATATACTTATATATTTTTTAAATCCATACTTAAATACAAATATACACACAGGCTCACAGACTAACAAATTCATTTATAGAATATGTTGGCCCTCGGCGGGAAAAGCACCCGCCACCCACGGAACTGAAAGCAGTGTCACTATCCACTGCGCCAACGGGCCAGATAATCAGTGTATCACAATTTTTTTCCCGGATTGAAATTTTGAACATAAAAGTAATTTATCGTGAGTGAGTAAGAGATTTTTGAATAACTTTCACCGTTTACTCAGCGCACGCTAGGAAAGGCTTTTTTTTGCCGTTTACGATATTTTTTATTGCTGCTCCTCTGCTATGCTATTCATCTTAACGTTATGTTACATATAGTCTATAGCCATCCTCGATAAATGGACTATCTTACACGCAAAGAATTTTTTGCATCGGTAAAGTAGTTCCTGAGACTAGCACATTCAAACAACAAACAAAAAATTTAACGCAGTTAACATCAACTCCTTACAAAGCTATTTTTAAGCGGCGTTGAGAAAGTTTTATTACACACATAGGCAATACCGAACTCATCATCTTCATCTTCCTTCCCTGATCCCACTCTAAGTGGGGTCGGCACAACATGTTATAAACATGTTGTCGCATGATTTGGCTACGTATTTTACGACCGGCCGCCTGCCTGACATCAACTTACCTTTGTCGTATTTAACGACACCTCTGTAAGAAATGAGGGTGGTACTATTCTACTCAGCCGGATACCACACGGTGGGTCGACTTACCTAAGTCGCCTTTTACGACACCTCGGTAAGAAATGAGGGTGTACTATTCTATTTCACCGGATACCACACGGCGTGCCATACCGAACTCATATTTCATATTAAGACATTTAAAATCAAAAGCACTGAATTACTACGAATAAAGTGTGATATACTAAGATTTTTTAGACAACCGACTCCGTCAACTGTGCAAATAAAGACTATGAGAAAATAAACTGGAGCCAAAAGCACGCCAATAATAATATCAAATATTTTCATTACCACAACCAAATACACATGATTTATAAATATTCAATGTACTGATGATCTGAAGAGTATAATCCGAACATGGAGTGAGAATTTTCCATGACGTTCTCACAGATATAAAATTTTGTTACACGCATGTGTCGGCAGAGATAAAGTATCAAAGAAACGTTAAACATACATTGGTCTTAAAGCAGAATATAGTTCACATTAATCGTAGTTGTAATAAAACGTAAGCGTTATTGCACAAAAACCAAATTCAAATATGGACAGTTCTTAATTTGTTCCTTCTTAGTTACCTAATATTACATATTTCGATTAATGATTTGACCGTGGCCGGGCTCGATTTCCGTCGAAGGCAACATTTTCTAAAACTACACAACATAATTTTAAATTCCAAAAATTATTATTCATAATTATTTGAGTTATAGACGAATTAGTTAATTCTTTGATTCGCTTATCGCGATACATAATTAATATTTTATCCCTTAATTATCTAAATTGTTTAAAAAAAACTGATTTCTGTTTTGAAAAGATTTTGCTATAATCTGCGATTAAGTAAATAGAAAATTTATGTAATGCTTAATGTAGAGTGGACTGTTTCATACCTGATAGTTGCAGGATTTGTAAAAACACGTGCAGGAACACACAAGAACTACACACGTACACTTTCACAAACTCAACATCGTCAGGAGACAGACAAAACGTAAAATCCACGACCAAATCGCAATTTAAAATATAAATTAAATTGTTTATTGTATAACAGCTATTTAAGGTTTTACCCTACTAAATTATTAATTAATAATATTATTTAACATTGTACATTAAAAACGTAACACGCCTAGTTCTTCAATCTATTCTTTAGTATGTCATTTAAATGCCTTGCTAAAATGTAAAAAGAAAAACAGCTGCCACTTACTTTACCTACATTTCAATAAGTACCTTAAACACCTTGGTTGTGAATGTTATGTTAATCATGACCTTACCCTACTTATCACTGGGTGTTCCTACTCTGTATTTAGTTCCGGTGCTCGTATGTAACTTTTATGTAACTTATACATACAAAAGCTTTTTTTATAACAAGAATCGTAAAATCAAAAGTTGTCCAAAGCACTCTTACAGAGTTACTTACTTACACACTCTTACAGACACTCTGTTACAGAGTTTAGAATAAAGGTGACATTTTATAAGTATATGCACTTGACCTCTGCGTTCTTCAACTTTGCGTTGAGGTGATTGTAGAGTTTCAAATAAATAAGTTATATTAGAATTATTTTGCTATAATCTGCTAAACTTAGCAATTTTGCCGAGGACCCTATCTCCTGATATTAGTGCATGTATAAAGTGTGAGAACGGTTTTGCTTAGTGCACTTAGAGTTACATAGATTTTCGCAACAAACGCGAATTATAGCAAAATAATTTTATCATAACTTTTGAACTAAGGCAAAGTAACTAATACTGTTATATAATTTATAGAAAATTATATAATCTTTAATATCTAAATGAGTTAATCTTCAGCATGTAGGAGGTTTTGGGGGAGAAAATCGATCCAGTTAGGTTCTATTTTTAAAAATCTCATTTTATCCCTGTTTTCGGGCACTAAAAAAATGCAAAAAAGTTGAATAAAATGCACATGATATTTTTAGAACTTTTCATTTCGTAAAGTTGTGATAGCCTAGTGGTAACGAGCTAACTAAAAAAGTATTATAAAACATAGAACCGATTCCCAGAAGTCACAAGCAAGTCAACGCTTTTTTATTTTTTATTTTTTTAATTACATATTTTATATCTCTTAAAACATTATCTAGCAAGGCTTGGTCACCCAGGTATTATTAAAAATATAAACAAGCATTTCGCCGAAGCCCCTTTAATTAAATCTTTAGTAAAGTTGCGGGCATGAGCCTGTATTATTTATATTTATGAAGGCCATCGATCATTTCAACGACGTAATACAGTCGAAGATAAAGAAGACCGTCCAATTTGCGAGTGAACGCCAAGATAACAGAAGTCAAGCGTACGCAGCGAGTCAGTCACAATTAAATTATGTCAATGAAACAATTATCTTTACTTTGTAATGTTTGCATAAAAAATTAAGGACGAAAGTTGGACCGTGCAATTTTGTCAAATTAATTTAATTTGAGACATAAATTGTTAACACGTACCATTAAAAACTGTTTTTTTACCAGACAATTCATGGAACGTAGACTTGTTTTGGATAAAAATTAACTGCTTTTTTATCGTAAGTAAATAAAATAAAGTTGTAGTTAATAATTGTTGTACCATTAGTTGTACCAATACTGGCACAGCTGAAAAAAACAAATGTTTTGGACCAGGTATAGGTAAATGTGAAGATATTCTTTTCAAAAGCAATATAAGCAGAACTCATAATCCAATTAGCATTTAGCAATTAGCAAACTAAAGCATTTTTGAGGCTGTTCGAATATGACTAATGCTGTTAGCCCTAATGGCTTCGACAGCGTCACCGATAAGACGGGCAAGCGCGGAAGCATAGCCGAGAAGCATTTTTGAAAACTTTAAACCAATTTATCTCAAAACACAATTTTTTGAGCTGTGCCCCACCTTTGCAGCCAATGAGCGGTATGGTATATTTTTAAAACCAGATCGATAAATAGATAAATACAAAATGACACTAAAAATACGCGCATGCTTCTTCGAAATAAAATTATCTTGTTACAACAAAGAATTAATAATTACAGAAGATTTTGTAAAAATGATTATAAAGGATCTTAATTCCTAAATTATAAAGAGCCTGGAATGTATTATATTATTAAACATATTTAATGCATAAATAATTTCAACACATGTTATGAAAATATTTATCTTATATAAAAGAGTATTAATCAAGCGATTTAAATTGCAAAGCGACTTCGAAAAATTCCTATGTCGTACCAATGATATATGAGAAGCACTTAAAATATAAATAACTTGGTTAAGTAAATAATCTGTCTGATAAATTTTCGGTGAATTGCGTCTACTTGATGAATTGAACATATTGTATGTACAGATATGTATAGAAGAATTTTATATTTATTAGCATTATTTTACTTTATTATTTTCCTTTTATTTTAATTGTTTTATTTTAGATAGAAATTATGTTTTTTTTTTGTTTTGTTTTGTGTTTAATTAGTGTTAGTGAATGGTCGTTCTTATTTATTTATAAAAAATAAATCAAATATTTAACAATAAATAGTAGTTTTCAATAAATTGCGATTCGTTGAGCTTTAGATACCTACTTTGAAATGCGATAAAAGAAAATATATGTACCTAATGCGAAATGTAGAGTATACTATTATCCTCTTGCCCTTATCCCACTCTAAGTGGGGTCGGCACAACATGTTATAAACACGCTGTTACATGATTTGGCTGCGTTTTTACGACCGGCCGCCTGCCTGACGTCAACTTACCTCTGTCGTATTTTACGACACCTCGGTAAGAATGAGGGTGGTCTATTCTACTAAACCGGATACCACACGGTGGGTCAACTTACCTTAGTCGCCTTTTACGACACCTCGGTAGGAAATGAGGTTGGTCTATTCTACTCAGCCGGATACCAAACGGCGGGTCGACTTACCTTAGTCGCCTTTTACGACACCTCGGTAAGAAAAGAGGGTGGTACTATTCTATTCAGCCGATACCACACGGCGTAAAAAACACTGCACACATTCACTACAACGATCTCAATAATCGTTTCGTCGGTTAACCAATATATCATCATTGTTCACGACAAATTCGCAAAGTAACGATATCGGGTGATACATATTTATTCAGTTTCGTACATTCAACAAAACGAATATATGTATTAGACGGTATAATTGTATAAATTTAATAACCATAAAGATTAAATATAATTATATACGTAATTAAATAAAGCAATAATATCAAACAGACACCTGCAAGACATTTGTTACATATATTTCGACTTTTTTGCATAATTTTTTAAATCTTAATTACTTGTTACTTATAGCTGAGCCTAGATAAATATGCAGAATAAGGTAATAAAATTGAATGTAGGAGACAAAATTATACTAAAAGAACAATATTTAAGATATTAAAACTCGTTCTAATTAAGAGTTAGATAAAAAGCGTACCAGAATAACAAAATTTGTTATATTTTTAAATTTATTATAAAATAGTAACATGAAGACTCAGAAATTGATTAATATAAAAATGTAACCTTGTATTAAAACAGAAGTACGTTCAGTCTGTCTGTCTGTCAGTCTGTTAGTCTTAGCAGAAAACTGCCAGAAATAAGCGGCACAGTTTTGCATGACGTGAACCCATTAAACAAATAAAGAACAATTAACTTAAATAATTAAATAAAATAAATAAAAGTTAATTAAATAAAATAAAGACAATTAAAGACATATTCAACTCTGGAATTCTATCGATTGAAAGGAAACTAACGATCGAATAGTACGATGAATACGTTTTGCAGGAATAAAAAATATTGTAGATACATACTATACATATTATTTTGTATTTTTAAAATATTTTCGAAATCTGCTCGAGAAGGCGCCCCCTACGTGCGCCTTTCGCACCCTTAACATTGTTGCCAAGGAGATAGATATCTTTTGTTGCTCTCTGGGTGAATTCACAAAGATAGCAAGTTGGACTATTTGTTATGGACGATTTTAAGATAAAATAAGTTTTTGTACTCCATTATCGCATTGGCTAGCTGTTAAGGTAATGGAAGTTGTTCTGTAAATAAATTAAAAAAGAATTGTGCGTTCTTTCTAATAATAAATCTTTATTTAGTTCAGAATTACCCTAACCACGGCTACCGAATTAAGGCATACTCCAATGAGTTTTCTATAAATCCATTACGTACTTGACTGATGTTTACAATGGAGACTGGAGAGTTCCAGTTATCACGCTTTAATGATTTCATAGATTCATATACACTGATAGATGATTTATAAAAATAATGAATATATAATATACTTTTATCCCGCTTCGAAGTTCAGACGAAGTCACAGACATAAGCTACTAAGTGTATAAATATTTAAAACGAGGGATCCAGTTCGGATGTTAGAACCCACGCATTTAGTTATACGAATCATAGGTCTTCGTTCAATACAACGACAGTCTTTATTATATGAACTTACTTCATATAGAGTTACAAGCTTATTAACAACCCACGTTATTGATAAATATACATAACATTTGCTATGTACGTGGTAAACAACGTGCGTTGAGGTCTTGTTTCATTATTGAATAACTAGTATTTTATACATTAGTAATTAGTATTTATAATGTTACGTAATTTTAAGTTTTCTTTTAAAGTAATAACTATATTTTTTTATCAACGAATCTCTTTCTTAATCAAGTCACATTCGAAAAAAAGGGTTTTTTGTTTAGTTCTATATTTGTTTAATTACGAATCTAACAATCTTTACACAACAACATCATCCTCCTGCTCTTATCCCACTCTAAGTGGGGTCGGCACAACATGTTATAAACATGCTGTCAAATGATTTAGCTGCTTTTTAGGACAGGCCGCCTGCCTGACGTCAACTTACCTTAGTCGTATTTCATTCATTCATTTCTTACTGAGGTGTCGTAAACACCTCAGTAAGAAATGAGGGTGGTCTATTCTACTCAGCCGGATACCACACGGCGGGTTGACTTACCTTAGTCGCCTTTTACGACACCTCGGTAAGAAATGAGGTTGGTCTATTCTACTCAGCCGGATACCACACGGCGGGTCGACTTACCTTAGTCGCCTTTTACGACACCTCGGTAAGAAACGAGGGTGGTACTATTCTACTCAGCCGGATAACACACAGCTATTCTTTTAAAGTAGTAGCAATATATTCTTTATCAACGAATCTCTTTCATAATTAAGTCATATTCGAAAAAAGGGTCTTTGTTTAGTTCTATATTTCTCGACATCAGACGCATAAGGTCGAGTGTCGACATAAGACCAAAGGTGAATAATGTCTTCGGATTCGAAAAAAAAGGAGTTTTTTTAATCTAATGAGGTAAATTTAAGATTAATAGTGTTAGGAATCGAAACTTATAAGCTTTCACTAAAATATTAGCAATACTTCATTTAGAATTATCTATAAAAAACGAAAATACTATCCCGATTAGTTTACAAATTTTCTTTTTTGCTCTCTTGTCATCAAAAAACACATCAGACCTTATGCGTCTAAGGTCGAGATTTGTTTGAATCTTACAATCATTACTCAACATGTTTATAAAATGTTGTGCCGACCCCACTTAGAGTGGGATAAGGGCAGGAAGATGTCAATATTTTTCATTTTGTTTTATTTGTACGGCCATGTTGGTTAAAAGTTCAGTAAAGGTTAGCTGTATGTTCGTTGAACCAATTATGAAACATAAGCAACCACTTAGAGCTAATAAGCTTTAATGTTTATTTTAACATGGCCAACTCCGGCTATTTATAGATTGCTCTCAATTACTTTCAATTTAACAGTGGTTGGATTGTTATATGTACAATTGCGTTATTTACGGGTGCATGGTATATGGTACTGAAATCGTGGTTATTGGTATGAAGCATAATTGATTTTTATTAAAAGGCGCGCTTTAACAATTGGTTCGTTAACTCCTAAGGATTATTTTAGGCTTATCACCTTTAAAAGTCCCACTCATACATTATTTTATTTATTTATTTATTTATTATTGGAAAACATACAGCTCAAAATATTACATCCTCCTGCTCTTATCCCACTCTAAGTGAGGTCGGCACAACATGTTATAAACATGTCCCATGATTTGGCTACGTATTTTACTACCGGCCGCCTGCCTGATGTCAACTTATCTTAGTCGTATTTTACGACACCTCGATAAGAAAGAGGGTGGTCTATTCGACTAAACCGGATACCACACGGTGGGTCAACTTACCTTAGTCGCCTTTTACAACACCTCGGTAAGAAATGAGGTTGATCAATTCTACTCAGCCGGATACCACACGGCGGGTCGACTTACCTTAGTCGCCTTTTACGACTCCTCAGTAAAAAATGAGGGTTGTAATATTTTATGCAGTCGGATACCACACGGCTGATACCACAGCTCAAAATATGACATATTTAAAAAAAAAACGTTTTGTGTAAATACCAACAAAATTTCCACCATAAGCTGACAACAAAGGAAGTAAAACGTTATATTTCAATATTAAATCATGAATTTAACTTTTATAATTTAATTTTTAAAAAAAAGTATCCAAAATAACAGTACTGTTAAACAATTTAGAATAATAAAAAACTTTTTAATTTCTCGAACTGTTTTAAGTTTTGGTTTAAATTACATTATATTTAAATTTTGCATTCTATTCATGTTTTACACAATCCATATGCAATGATGAATCTAACGAAAGTAAGGAATGGGGAAAGTATAATGGTGTTTAGTTTTACCTACATATCGCCCCATCCGAGAAATAAAGTCACATTTCCCATGTTTATACACGGGACATGTGTTATTCGCCGGATAACGCTATCCGGAAATCCTATCCTCGAAAGAGTGTATGATCTTAAATATGAGGACATATCACCTGATATGTCCTCATATTTAAGATCATACAGTCTTTCAAAGAAATGTATCGTAACATAGTGAACTCACGGCTTAAAAATATCGAATAGTTATACTACATTCTATAAAAATCATCAAATTTAAATAACCGGCACGATAGCTTAACTGCGAACAACACTAAAATTGATAAAATATCTTTTTTTAAATTAAATAACAGATAACCTTTGAAAGTCAAATACAAGAATATTATACCTGTTCTATTGTTTAACTTGTTTAGAATTTCAACTTTTTTATTAGTTCCTGGTACTGTTTCTAGAAAATAAATATATACATTTCAGATAACGCGGTTTCATGTTAGACTACAAGTTTAAAATAATTAATGGTTCTCTTTTATCAGCGAAACAGTTGCCTGTTAATTATAATATTATATATTATTTGTTAATATTATATTAGTATATTATATAGTGGTATCCGGCTGAGTAAAATGGATCACCCTCATTTCTTACCGAGATGTCGTAAAGGGCGACTAAGGTAAGTCAACCCGACTTGTGGTACCCGGCTAAGTAGAATAGACCAACCTCATTTCTTACTGAGGTGTCCTAAAAGGCGACTAAGGTGGGTTGACTCACCGTGTGGTATCCCGTTTTGAAGAATAGACCACCCTCTTTATTACCGAGGTGTCGTAAAATACGACTAATATAAGTTGACGTCAGGCAGGCGGTCAGTCGTAAAAACGCAGCCAAATCACCCCACTTAGAGTGGGATAAGGGCAGGAAGATGATGATATTAAAAAAAATACCGAACAAGGTTCGATCACCCAGTTACTTATTAATTACCTATGTAAGATAAGATTCACTTGAATACCAGTAAATAATGACCACCCATTGAACTATCATTTGATACACTATCATATCTAGGTCACTCTCATTGTGAGGATATAATGCCAAGTTTATTTTAAACCGTTTATAGATAGTTTGCTTCAAATAAGGCGCTTCCGTAGAGATGCAGTCATTAAGTAATTGAACGAGCAACTTTATGGTCTAATCGCTTGCTCTGGCATTCAGGGCGGCCAATTCAGGGTTTTAGGATTCGCATTCAAACCAAAATATTATTCATGACGTAAAGCTAAAGAAATTTGTTCTCTTAGATCTAAGATAATTAGATAATCATCTTCCTGCCCTTATCCCAATCTAAGTGGGGTCATCACAACATGTTATAAAGACGTTGTTACATGATGGCTAGATATTTTATTGGCAGCCTGCCTAACATTAACTTACCTTATTCGCTTTTACGACAGTTCGGTAAAAAATTTGGGTCTATTCTCCTCAGCTCGATACCACACGTAGAGTTAAAACACTAAAGATAAATTTTTACTAATCTAATTTTATGGTTTTTTGTACTAACAACATTCCAATCTAGTATTTATTTTATTTTTAGAGATATTTGAATAATACGGCACTTATTATTAACGATAACATGTACTTGTATACAAAGATTAATGGCTCCAGAGAACTTGTAACATCTTATTAGAATAATGTGTATTTTACTTTAATATATTCTAGAGTAGGAAAATAAAAATTTTAAATTCATTGATCATTGAAATAAATCATTCGAACTCGATAATCGTTATTTTTATCTTGTCTTATACTAGTTGTCACCGCGACTACTACTATACTATATAAAGTTAAAAAGGGGTTTTTCTATTCCCGAAGATAAGAAAAGGTATTTTTTTCTATATGTTAGCCCGTTATATAAGCTTTAATTGAACCAAGTTTCATAGATATTGTTGCAGTGAATTAGCCATTAAAGTGTAACAAAGATTGATTGATGAATTGATTAACATAGTAAAAAGGATTAATTAGTAAGGAGGTTTCAAGTAATAGCAAGTAATATATAATCTAAGATGGAAAAGTACAAGGGAAATTTGGGTGACAGTTATATTAATGATTTTATACTTGAATATTCGTGGTTTGAAGACATAATTAAAACGTATTAGTTTCGGGTAACATACCACGGTAATTTGTTTTGATTCGCCGATATTTCGACCCAGTTGCATGGATCGTGGTCACGACGGAACTGCAGGTAGGCGGTACTTCAAGCTGAGACGTTAGGGGCAGTATCTAACTACCCGCCGTCTCGTTCTTTTTATCGGTGCGTCACGGATTGTTCGGCATACTACACTCACAACGTCACTTTTAAATTTTGAATTTTGGCGCCGTTTCTGAGTTTTACACAGTTCTACTACTGGATTCCACGTGTTCGCTAATCTAAAACCGTCTTCGCGATTGAAATTTTTATATTTCTTAATTTCAATGGCTTCGCGAACTATCCTCGGTATGTAGTGGCGATCAGTGGAAAGAACTTTCGGGCTGTGAAGTTCTATCCAGTGATTTGTTCCGGCTTGTGTAACATGTTGGGCGATCGCAGATTTTAAAATGTCGTTGTTTTTGACTGCTTTTATGTGTTCTGTGACACGGGTGGCTATGGATCTCTTTGTTTGCCCGATGTAGGAGCTTCCACAGCTGCAGTCAACCTTGTAGACACCAGGACACTGATACGGCCAGCGATCCTTTGGAGACCGCATCATATGGGCTATCTTTTGTAAAGGAGTGAACACAGTCTTGATATTATATTGCTGTTTTAGTGTTCTTTCTATTTTATCAGTCACTCCTCTTATAAAAGGAAGGAAAGCCCTTTGTCTTTCAACCTCCAAAGGGCGCTCTTTTCGTCTGCGTTGTATGTTCTGCATTGGAGTGTTGTGACCATTCCACCGTAGTACCCTGCGCACGTGGTCGAGCTCACTCTGAATGTGCAGATCATCGCAGAGGTCATAAGCGCGGTTGGTAAGGGACGTTTTCCATCTCGTACGTAAATGACATTTTAAAATGTCATTTACGTACGAGATGGAAAAAGATAGAGGCTTACCATTCCTGGATGTCCATATAAAAATACGTTCTGATACATCGCTTGGTCATTCTGTGTATCGAAAGCCTACACACACGGACAGATACTTACACGGCTCGTCTCATCACCATCCACGCCACCTGGCATCAGTAGCCACGTCCCTTACCAACCGCGCTTATGACCTCTGCGATGATCTGCACATTCAGAGTGAGCTCGACCACGTGCGCAGGGTACTACGGTGGAATGGTCACAACACTCCAATGCAGAACATACAACGCAGACGAAAAGAGCGCCCTTTGGAGGTTGAAAGACAAAGGGCTTTCCTTCCTTTTATAAGAGGAGTGACTGATAAAATAGAAAGAATACTAAAACAGCAATATAATATCAAGACTGTGTTCACTCCTTTACAAAAGATAGCCCATATGATGCGGTCTCCAAAGGATCGCTTGCCGTATCAGTGTCCTGGTGTCTACAAGGTTGACTGCAGCTGTGGAAGCTCCTACATCGGGCAAACAAAGAGATCCATAGCCACCCGTGTCACAGAACACATAAAAGCAGTCAAAAACAACGACATTTTAAAATCTGCGATCGCCCAACATGTTACACAAGCCGGAACAAATCACTGGATAGAACTTCACAGCCCGAAAGTTCTTTCCACTGATCGCCACTACATACCGAGGATAGTTCGCAAAGCCATTGAAATTAAGAAATATAAAAATTTCAATCGCGAAGACGGTTTTAGATTAGCGAACACGTGGAATCCAGTAGTAGAACTGTGTAAAACTCAGAAACGGCGCCAAAATTCAAAATTTAAAAGTGACGTTGTGAGTGTAGTATGCCGAACAATCCGTGACGCACCGATAAAAAGAACGAGACGGCGGGTAGTTAGATACTGCCCCTAACGTCTCAGCTTGAAGTACCGCCTACCTGCAGTTCCGTCGTGACCACGATCCATGCAACTGGGTCGAAATATCGGCGAATCAAAACAAATTACCGTGGTATGTTACCCGAGACAGTTATATTAACGATTTCTACAAGGTATCGTATTTCATATTTTACGTTAGCCCGCTTTGTTTTCATTGGAAGGCTTAATTACGGATGACTTAGGCTCATAACAAAACATTGAACTTCTTGTTAATCGGAAATATTCTTAATATTTACTATGTATACTTGTTATGTGGTAATGCTATATGTTGAATAAAAATGTAACGATGTGATGAAGTCGAAACAAACCCATGGAATAAAGTACGTTGCATGTTATTTTATATGCACTTAATATGTAAACCAAAGTTCTGTTACGAGTGCTTTAAAAAACAAACGCATAAAATAATATGTTTTTACAATTGTAGGCAATTAATTAAAATCAATTTTATTTAAAGTGGCTATGAATAAAATTGAATTTAAATAGCGCTTTTATTTTTGAATAGGCGTTTAAGATTATTAAACACGCATCAATTGACTATGTCGGAATGATGTTCTGAGAAGATATTTAAAATACCACAGTATATGTTTTTTTACTCAAACGGGACTTTTTTAAATTTATGAGGGCTTAATTTGAATTCGTTTGAAGTCGAATAACGGAGTGAATAGTGGCCCTTCCCTTTCGTGGTATTGTAGCATAATACGTTTGACTAGGTAAGTTTCCTGTCACCAAAACAACAGAAAAAGGTACCGCAACGTCCAGCAACGTTGGATAATTACAGAGACAAGTCAAACGCTTGTTGTTTTTTATCCATCGTCAATGATAATTTTGATAACAAGATATAACATCATCTTCCTGCCCTTAACCTACTCTAAGTGGGGTCGGCACAACATGTTATAAACATGAGCTGGCTGCGTTTTTACGACCGGCCGCCGGCCTGATGTCAACTTACCTCTGTCGTATTTTACGACACCTCGGTAAGAAAGAGGGTGGTCTATTCTACTAAACCGGATACCACACGGTGGGTCAACTTACCTTAGTTGCCTTTTACGAAACCTCGGTAAGAAATGAGGTTGGTCTATTCTACTCAGCCGGAAAGCACACGGCGGGTCGACTAACCTTAGTCATCTTTTACGACACATCGGTAAGAAATGAGGGTGGTACTATTCTATTCAGCCGGATACCACACGGCGGGTCGACTTACCTTAGTCGTCTTTTACGACACATCGGTAAGAAATGAGGGTGGTACTATTCTATTCAGCCGGATACCACACTGCGATGACAACAAGATATAACATAATGTTTAATTTAATTTCATCAAAGATATGATAGAATTATTTTGTTATAATCCGCATTCGTTAAACAACGTTGTTAAGAAACGCGAATTATAGTAAAATAATTCTATCATAACTTTTGTACAATGGAATTCCGCAAACTAAAGCCTACTTCTATTACTTATTTTAATCACCAATTACTGTCGAAGGCAGTAGGCGTAAATAGTTAAATTATTAGTAACTAATTGAAAAATATAAAAAAAACTTTTTATTCAAATAAGTATTCACTGTCACGAGAAATATGTTAGACGCTTAATGTGTAGGTATTGTAGACTAATAAGTAAAAGTTTAAACCATAATACATTATAAAACTCCATACAATATTCACATCTTCGTCAAATTACGTCAAAAAAATATTACTTATGCAGGAGCATAATTCTTTAATAAAATACCTTCTAATATTAAACATGTAAAATCGTTAAACTGTTTTAAATCACTTCTCGCAAAATACATATTTGAAAATCACACAGAATAAAAGTTTAAGAATAACAATGAATAATGAAAAATCTAGTATAACTAGAATAATTTACAGTCAAACGAAAATTAAAACCGTTTAACGAGCAGGTCTTTTGGTGACCGCCTAATTTAGTTAAAAGTTTATGTTCTCAAGTACGTGGCCATTGGCTTTTTTTGAGAATTAATGATTTTAAACCTTGTTGTTACATAGTTCTTTAAATCTCAGTTATTAGCAAGCGTTGCGTGATGTTAATCTTAAAGCCTATTTCATTTAACATTAGATCTAGGTATACTGGTCAAGTCCAAAGTTATTATAGGTTATGTAAGTACACTAGTGATTTCTACGAAGTATCGAATTCCACCACACCTCCATATTACCTAGAATGAATGACAGATTGGGACGTGTCCATACTATAAATAAGACCTCATACATTCCGATGTAATCGACATTGATTGCGATTCAGATCTATACTTAGTATATACATTACAAGTCTGTTAATGGCCTTATTGATTTTTCATTCATACATACGTTACAGTTTTTATATACATATGGTATCTAGTAACGGTTTATTTTCTATATATAAAAACTATCATTTTTATGTACGTTAGAAATCCATGAAGCGTTCACATTACTTAGAAAAGTATCGCCATAGGACGTGTCCACAATACAAAGAATATTTTATACTCCCATATATTTGTCATTGATAGAGCTATAAATATATGTATATGCCTCTGTCAGTTTAAATAAGATTTGTTCAAAAGACAGCAGTAATATACAGTTTAACTGGTTATAATAAATCTAGTTAATACTGTATATTACTAATATGATCAAGTAGCATATTCAGTCTTAAAAAAGTGGCTTAAACCAGTAGGTTTAGTTTAATGTAAGGTAAGTCTAAGGTAAGTCGTCCCGCCGTGCGGTATTTGGTTCAATACAATAAACAACCCTCATTTCTTACTGAGGGGTCGTAAAAGGCGACTAAGGTAAGTCGATCCGCCGTGTGGTATCCCCGGTTGAGTAGAATATATCACCCTCATTTTTCACCGAGGTGTCGTAAAAGGCGACTAAGGTAAGTTGACGTCAGGCAAGCAGCCGGTCGTAAAATACCTAGCCAAATCATGTTACAGCATGTTTAACACATGTAGTGCCGACCCCGCTTAGAGTGGAATTAGGGCAGAACAATGATGAGTTTTATGTGACTTTAATAAAAACATGAAAATAAAATTATTTATTTTGCGAAAAGTAACGTAAAGATGTTAAGTTTATGTTAAGCTATAAATTAAAAAAATAAATCCATATACTAAATTGTTACTGTGTATATAATATAAAAATTCAGAATTAACGTGATACAAATCAATGTTTCTGTCAATTCTAATCAGCTTGTACTGAATCTGTCAAAACAAAACTATAACAATGAATGTTTGATAGGTACGGTCCACGACCAGATAGATACAATCAAGAGTTGATGATTACGGTCAGACCAATGTCTCCCAACAACATTTTATGCCTTAGCCTTTCTAAAATTTATATCCCTTTGTAAAATACATAAGTTTTTATATTAAAACATTGAATAATTCATGTAAGAAACTTTAATGATAGGTTTTAGGAAAGAAGAATTTGCTTTTTTGGTTAAATTTGGCATTTTAATGACCCGGAGCGATAGGATCAACGTGTTTCGAGTCCATTTTCGAATTACCTTAACAATTAAATTGGCCTCTGTAGGTCATTGGCCGCACTTTGAGAAACTCTAGATTAGACGTTCATATACAAATCTATTAATCGCATTATATAAATCTATATCTATTCTTATTATAAAACAAAATCCCCGTCTGTATAAAACTGTCTGTATGTGATCGATTTTCTCAAAATCTACTGTACGGATTTTCGTACAGTATTTACTAAAAGATATTGCAATTCTTCCGCAAAAGTTTAGGTTAATAGTACATTACGGTTTTATGTAAATGGTGTTAAAGAGATCTCTCAATACTTAAAAAACTTGCTTGTTGGGAGCTATAGTCGCGTGTGCCGCGTACACCATGAGAGATACACTAAATATACGTATTTGGGAATTGTATAGTGGATCAACCAAAATAATACAAAAAAGTACGCGATAGCATGTTTCTATCTCTTATGGTTAACTCTTAACTACTTTTATTTCTTTTGTAACACTAATTTCTACGCAGGCACAGCTAGTGATAGATAAAATAATGAAATATATTATGTTGTACATAACAAAATAACCTTTCTTATTGTAATGGAATAATGCAGTTTATAGCGATAGCAATTAAATTTAAGTGAAATAAATTATTACCCAAGGTGTTTATAAAGTTAAGGCAATTTTCGTAAATGACTTACGAGCATGGAATAAATTTTAGCAATTCTGATTTATCACGGTAAACGGAAGCTCGAAATTGTTTAAGTAAAGTAAAACAATCATGATAAGGAAAAAGCTGTTCTTGTCAGTTGATTGATGTGAGTCAGAAGTCAATCGCCGTCGCGGTGGCTTTTGAAAATGTGGGTTATTATAGAATTTTACTTGTTATTACATTTTTTATTAAAGTAAAATTCGACCGTAAGAAAAAAATTGAGTTTCTTGTCAGTGTATTTCGCTAAAAGCTGCACTGAATGTGAAAAATATGCTACATTATGAATTACCTAAAAATACTTCAGTCCTTGAACAAATTTTAATTTTATCTGAGACTTTTACTTGATAGAATTTGGCCTAATATAATATAATAATATAAAAAAGAGATTAAAAATTATTTTACTATAATGCGAGATTTTATCGTGAATTCTAATTTTAATTTTGTTGGGAAAAAAACGATTATTTATTAATCGATTGTTTCCCTCCAAGTCACATCCCTAGAGTGGAGTAAAATAATATGATGAAAACATAGATAGATAGACTAATGCGGCGGAAGACTTTTTTATATATGTTATATATCTTTTTTATTTATAATATGTAAAGATAAGCAAGAAATCGTAAAAAATCTGCAGAGCCGTATCAAATTTTATAAACAACATTTACAAAATGCGAATGAAAGTGCTAATTCAACGGCGGGCTAATTTCTTAATACGCTCCCCAATAAGAATCTAAATATATTCGACAGCTCAAATCCTTTATCCGGTTCAAGAATTCATTTGGACCTACTTAAATACATATGTTATTGGATTCTTAAATATACATACAAAAATGTCAGAACAAAAATATTACAAAGCGCTTGTAATAGGATCGTCTTTAATTTGAATGTAATCAGATTACGTATGAATGATGCAATCAACTTGCCGGCCTTTTTAAAGTTCATTGCAACAAAAAGCCGAATCGTATATCATGTTACTGTACAATTAAATAGCGATCATATCGAAGAACAAGTGTTTCTGGGCCGTAACCAAAATAAATCACATCAATGGACAAAAGAAATGTAAGAAACTATACGGGAGGTATCGCTTTATTGATTACTATCCTATAAAGGAGTATGCACACTGTAGTTTCACAGTTAATAAAAATAAAATACAGCTGAATATCTTAACCCCTATTTCATTTTCCTAAGAGATATGTATTTCGACCAAATTTTGAATAATATAAAAACTCTTGAGTCGGAAAAACAGACACCATAAAATGTTGTACCCGATAATATACTAACATCTATATATTTGTATATATTGTTTCTTCATGAAAAATCACTTTATTATAATTGGCTTTGAGAGAGAGAGACAGGGAGACAACAAAAAAGTAAATGAGAACGAGAACGAAAAAATGGAATAATTTGTCTGTATTTAAACGTTGTACTTAATTTACTGAATTTGTTTGGCTGAAATGGGTCCTGCGTTGGCAAAAATAGGTTTACATTTTTTGTTCTCCTTCTTTAAATTCAGCAAATGTATTTACAAATCAAAAATAATAAGCTAAAGAACTGGGAGTCCACAGCTCTGATTTTCATAATGATAACCTTTTCTGATTGGCATTTACTTAATCATACGTTAATCTTGTGTATGCATGCCTTTAGTGTTGGCGTTTCTGGTACATATCGGATAATTTGGTCAAATGAACGATTTTTCTTAACGTTGCATGCCTGTTATTCGCGACCATTATTCGAGTCTTTATGACAATGGGCGTATATGTACGACGTGAATTGTTCAATATAGTACTGTTATTAATTTCACTTAATTTTATTTAATCAACCACGATAATAATAATACCTGGGTGACCGAGACGCATGGTTTTTTTTAAAGATATAAAAAAAAATTAAAAATAGTTGAGGAGGTGGGTCTCGAACCTAGGTATTTTCACGTCTCTAGAACGCCCATTCCCCAAATGAGCTGTCATAACTTGACATTTGATGGCGAAAATTATCTTTTGAATACAACATAAATTTTAGCATTTTCCCGAAAACAGGGATAAAAAAAGAATTTAAAAAAAATTTAGATCAATTTCCCCAAAAGCCCCTACATACTAAATTTCAGGAAAATAGTTGAAACTGTTTCCGAGATTCCGAAAAATAAATTATATATATATATATATATATATATACAAGATTAACTCATTTAAATATTAAAGATATTATCTTCGAAACTGAATTCAGAAATCCATAAGCACCGCGCTGTAAACATCGTTGGTAGAACTAAACCTAGGAAATATTTAATTGAAAACCAACTAGGTATTGAAACTGCTTTCAAACGATAATTTCCCGACATGACGACACTAAGTTCTGAACTACGAACGGATGAGCAAGAAATTAATCGGATGAACCCGACTGACCCGATTGACTGGCCCGTTGGAGCAGTGGGTAGTGATCCTGCCTTCAGCTCCGCGGGTCGCGGGTTCGATTCCCGCCGAGGGCCACCATTTTCTATAAATGAATTTGATGGTCTTTGAGCCTGGGTGTATATTTGTATTTAAGTATATATTTAAAGAATATATAAGTATATATTCGCCAGTTTTCTGTCACCCATAACACAAGTATTAAGTTACTTACTTTGGGGACGGACGACCGTGTGTGTAAGTGTCCCATATATTTATTTATTTATTTATTTATTTACGACTTGAAAATAGCCAGTCTCTATATATTATAAAATAGTATTAGGTAAAATTTGTAAGTAGTGTGGTATCCGGCTGAGTAAAATAGACCACCCTCATTTCTTACCAAGGTATCATAAAAGGCGACTAAGGTAAGATGACTCACCGTGTGGTATCCGGTTAAGTAGAATAGATCTCTTCTCTTTTCGTTATCGTTCCCTCATTACTGAGGATCGTGACTCTTAGTCAAATTGTCAACTGCCCGTTTCCAGGAGTTGAGTTGAAGTAGAATAGATCACCCTCTTTCAAAGCGAGGTGTCGTAAAATATGACTAAGGTGATTTGATGTCAGGCAGGCGGCCGGTCGTAAAATACGTAGACAAATCACGTGACAACGTGTTTATAAAATGTTGTGCCAACCCCACATGGAGTGGGATAAGGGCACGAGGATAATTATGGGTATAAGCGCATTACTTAAGTTTAAAGTAACCCCGCTTATACAATACATATAAGTTATTTTCCTGTTCCCGAAAGCGCGAACGGAACTTTTCATATCCTATATGTTAGCCCGATGCAAACGCTTTACATAAGCAAAATGTCAATAGACGTAAAACTTTAACAGACAGAAATATATTCACATTATATTATATTTATTATGTGACAACTTACACACGCGGTCGTCAGCCTCTAAAATAAGTAACTTGATACTTGTGCTATAGGTGACAGACAACTGGTAAATTTAAACTTATATAATTTAAATACGTATATATCCAGACTCAAAGAACTGACAAATTGTTCTTAGAAAATGTTGGCTTTGAATCGAACCCGAATCGTGGCGCCAACGGCCCAGTTGTACTATAAGTAAATATTATAGTTTACACGAAAAATCAAAACTGAAACGGATCTTTATATTTGCATTTCGTGCACACATAATTATTTAATTACAATATTTAAACTGCACAATATCGTGCACATGAAACCTGAATGTCAGGGGGCAGCTGCAACGGCATGTAATTGCTCTAGTCATTTATCTGACACGTATTGGTCAAGGTTTAAACGCTTAGCATTATGTATTTATGATATATGCTACGAGAATGACTTAATCTCTAATATCTTATACTAACTGTTAATCGTGACTTACGCCACGTGAATGTACCCTAGTAATAGACGACAAAGTAATTTAGAACGTGATAACCGAAGAGCTATACCTTGGGATTCTTATTAAAGGGACTGGGTTCTAATTTCAGGTCCAAGTAGTTTTTTTAAATAAATTAGAAGACAAAGCAATAGTTCATAAAGTACACTAACACAAATATAAGTGGAAATAGATTTATGAACGATGGTTATGAATTTATGAAAAAAAAACAAAGAATTCTGATTTTCAATTTGACATAATTTTGAAATTATATCTAATCTAGCTTATGCTTGCGCATTCATAAGTGAAGTCTATACTTATTATAAATAAAAAATGTTAAAAAGCTAATGTATGTGACCAATTTAAACAAAATCTACGAAACCGATTTTTGTTACGGTGTTTACTAGAATAAAGTGCAATTCTTCCGAAAGACTTAGGTTAATAGTACATTGCCGTTTTATGTAAATTTGATAAGAGTTCGCGCAGTTGTATCAAAAACTCGCCTGCAGCTTTATTTGCGTGCGCTACGTTAACCAGCAGAGATATATATTAAAGTAATTTACTAGAGAATTGTAGATCTATAGAAATACCAAATAAAAGTCTGTGACAGCATGTCTATATCTCTTATGGTTACCTCACAATTACTACTTTTATGTACAAAATTTCAATTTGTGAATAATTTTGTGATATTGATCTCCACGCGGGCGAAGTCAGTGGCACAACTAGTTCTGATATAAAACATAACCATTATCACTCTTAAGCCAAAACTTACATTAAGACGTGAAAGAGCTATACACAATTTCGAGCGTGTAATATAAGTGTAAAAATACCTTAAACAAAATTGAGGAACAGCTTTTGTCAATGCTATTACAGTACTAATTATAGATATTTGCGCTAAAGAATAAAGCATAGACATTATTAGCACACAATACGTGATGTCATAAAGATTTATGATCTGGTTTTGTCTTATTATACTTCTAGAGCAAAACTTGTGTGACTGATTGATACTGCGTTGTGATCTAGATAGCGCAGACCTTTAATAGCCAGAAAAGAACAGGCACAAGGATGAAATATCGTATAGGGAATCGGAATACGGATACGGAATCGTATAGCTAGCTAGTATAGCCATAATCTGACTGAGAATATTAAACACCCTTATTTCTTACCGAGGTATCGTAAAAGGCCACTAATGTAAGTTGATGTCAGGCAGGCGGCTGGTCGACAAATACCTAGCCAAATCGCGTAACAACTTGCTTAATACGTGTTGTGCCTACCCCACTTAAAGTGGGATAAGGAGAAGCCATAATATCATTAGTTGTTCCCCAGAGCCTCATATTCCTTCATCATGTAGAAAAGTAGATCTATTGAATATGAATACACGACGAGGGAAGCCGTTGGTAAATTCTAGCTTATTTTTAATATTAAGGCTCTAAGTTATTTTGATGGTATCGTACATGTTTTGAAGGTTTTAAAGCACTTTTACCAGCCTTAATCGGCATTTAGGCCATAATTTAATACTTGAAACGATGTTCTTTTCATGTTTTTATCATGACTGTTAAAATTTTTGGGGCTTCGCACGAATTTACATCGCGTTATCAGTGAGTCATGAAAATATATTGATGGTTTAAAAGTCAATAAACTGTACAATAAAATTGAAAATATAGATCTATATAAAAAGAACATTGTACAATCTGTAATGTTGAGCTATCCAAAATAAATCATTAAGGGTTTATTACTAAATAGATATGGGTAGGGACACACCACGGTTTAAAGTAATTTCAAATAGCTATAGTATAATTATTTTGCCTGGCGGGTATTTTCTTTAATTTTCTCCTTTAGAGATTCATGAATTTCATCTTATAGATACCATGAGTTTTTTTTTTGGAAAACAAAATCCTTGTGAATATCAGCGGCTGTATCCCATTGCATTCCATATGACATAATGCTATGAAAATAGAATTCATTCTCCTTATCCCACTCTAAGTGGGATCGGCACAACATGTTGTAACATGAGTTACGTATTTCACGACCGGCCGCCTGACTTGTTAACTTACTTTAGTCGCCTTTGACGACATCTTGGTAAGAAATGAGGGTGGTTTATTCTACTCAGCCGGATACCACACGGCTAAATGCTATAAAAGTTGCATTATGTCAAATAGCTCGTGGAGATTACTAACTGATTAAATACTAAAATACACACAACACTATTTTCCCATACATATTACATTTTATACATAACTAGCGGCCTGCCCTTGCTTCGCACGGGTATAAAATATATATCCCATGTCAGTCAGTGTAAAAAAAATGATTAAAATCGATCCAGTAGTTTTGATTTATTCATTACTGCCCGTGGCCCGCAAGCGTTAAATTTGGAGAAAAACAATTTCCTCTCCCTATACCAAGACGATTTCCTGCTATCTTTGGAATTTCTAAACTCATATAGTACATTTTTACTTATTTACTTTTACATTTTACCTATGTATTTTATTTTTACAATTAATTACAGAATGTCTTTAAACAAACTCTAAAAGATTCGAAGTGCTATAGGGTGAAGCGCGGCGTCCTTACGGCATTTTAAATCTGTAATATCTCCGAAAATGTTCACTTAAATTATATGCTGTAAACGGCAATATTGATCTATATTAAATCAACAATTTATTTAAGGTACTCAATTGGATAAGGATTAATGCTGTATTGTATAAAAATTGCTTTGAACATAAGGCATCATTTTTCGTAAAAAGTAAATGAAAAAAACTGCTATTGTGGGTTATCCATAAGAGATAGATATATACCATCGCGGACTTTTCTGTAGACCTTTTTAAGGTGTACAAATACTTAGTACATCATTTTGATAAATCTCGTAGGGTTTAGCCTGCGTTTGCAATGTAAGCGGAAAAAAATGTAATTATTTACAGAAACCTCAAAAATTACAGTATTTCTCTACTTCGTATTGAATGTTATTATACGTACAAACCTTCCTCTGGAATCACTCTATCTATTAAAAAAAACCGCATCAAAATCGGTTGCGTAGTTTGAAAGTTTTATGCGTACATACGGAAATATGGACTTTGTTTTATAATATGTAGTGATAACGTTGATAGTTATTATCTAAAATTTTTAGCGTCATGTGGCGAGACCACGTGCCAAAATTATCAAATAAAAAAGCTTATTTATTATAAATAGAAACAGTTCTAGAAACATTTCTCGGTATCCAAATTTGTCTGGATCATTAAAATCAAACCTGTTGTGCACGCGTCATACTTATATGCGAATAATTTATAAGACACATGCCCGCATTTATATTTAAATATCATCTCATTTAAATTTCATTTTAGTATTGTAATTTTTAATAAGAAATTCATAAAAATACCCATTTGAATACATTTAAATATATTTAATTTCGTTATCAGACTTGCTAATAGTCTGTGTTATTTTTGTACAAAATTATTCAAAAACATGTAAATTTAAATAAGAAGTAATTTAAATTTGTGTACAAACAAAAGTCAACTTATATTATTGATATGATCATATGGTTAATTAAGGAAGTTTAATTAAAAATTATTTTAAATATCTATTTATAGAACTAAAATTTTAAAATTTATTAATAACACAATTAATTTCCGTTACAATTTTGAAAATGTAAAGTTAACCTAATTAAATCAGTGTGCAATGCGTGAATTGATAAAATTATAGATTAAAGGTTAATTTATATATTAAAATGAGTGAATAAAGGAATTAAAAACTTTAACGTAAACTAAAAGAAAAAGTATAATGCACATTGTGGTAAAAACTATTAAACTTAAAATGAATTGTGATATTATTATAAACACATTTTTTATAATCTTTACTCAAATAAAATTTTTGAAGCGCTTTTGTATCGTCAAGGATTTATATGATTATTAAAGCTACCTCTTATTCGGAATGGTGATCTTACTAAGAAGAACAAGCTTGAAACTGGGAGGCGATCTTTTAGACATTTTCCGACAGACATTAACCCCCAGTACGGTATGAAAGGATTTTCAAATCCAAGCATTTTTATCATTCATATAATTGTGTAATATGCTTTCTATAGATTTAAATTCAAGTTTGATATGGATTGGTCAAATACATTAATTAATATATCTATACTAATAAAAAAAGCTGAATTGATGATTGATTGATTGGTTTAAATTTTTAAATTTTAAGCTTTAAATTTTGCAGTTTTCTAAATATTTTTTATTACTGCTCCTCTCCTATTCATTTTAGCATGTTATATAGCCTATAGCCTTTCTCACTAAATTGAATAAATATCTTACACTAAAAGACTTAACTATTACCTCTTTTAGATTACTGTGATGTTGCCTATTTAGATGTTTCTGAACAGCTTCTGACTAAACTAGATCGTCTTCAAAATATAGCTATAAAGTTCATCTTCGGGCTTCGAAAATACGACCATGTGACAGAATTCCGACGTAAACTACAATGGCTCACGACCAGACAAAGAAGAAATCTCCACATTCTTTCCTTACTGTACAACGTTCTATTTAATCCTCTAACACCCTCGTACCTTAAGGATGGTTTAGAGTATAGGTCTCAATTTAGTGGAGATCGATTGAGATCTGCTAACAACCTCATGCTAGCAATACCGGCAAGTTCTTCTCGTACTTTTTCAAGATCATTTAGAGTAAAAGGTGTCATTTTATGGAATGATCTGCCCATTTCTGTTAGGAAATCACCATCACTTAACTCTTTCAAAGCTGGAGTTATAAAATACTATGAGCAGGATATTCACCGAAACCAATAACCGAGTATATGTCTTAAGTATATATGTATATATGTATTTTATTTTTATTTTTTTTGTTCTTTCAGAGCTCAAAGGTTGGCTGGAAGAGATCCCTTATTGGGATAAGTCCGCCTTTGTACAATTTTTAATTTATATATATTTCTGTGTCATGTATGTTTTTTTTTAAATCTTTTGTACAATAAAGTAATTAAACAAACAACAAACAAACAAGACTTCAAATCGCGTAAATCTATTTTTATTTCAAGCGCGTTAAAACAATCAAAAAACTGTTCAGCTTTATATACCAGTATAGATAAAATTGGATTATATTATTAAAATCCTTTTTATTCAATAATAAGGATAGTATCTCTTACTTAATCATCATTTTATTATTTATCATCTTCCTAACATGAATATGTAAAAAAATCACATCTCAAAGGTCAAATCGAATATATTATACGAGTATATTCATTCCAACCTTCCTTCTATTTAAATAAAGTGATTATAGCGCCTTAATAGAGACAAAAATTACATGGATCTTTCAATTAGATAAAACATAATTTGTTTTTTTTTATACTGATAACTGCCAAATTAAACTATAAAAACTAGTGGTTTTATAAGTCATGATATGTATTAGCATATGAAATCAGCTATCGGAAATGTATTAATGTCATAAATAAAAAAAATACGTATTATGTATTTTTAAATTAATTTATAGAATTAGGCGTTACTTTGCGGAGGTCCATAATACAAAACTAATGAGAATATTATTTTGCTATAAACCGCGATAAAAGAAAATATATGTAATGCTAAATGTAGAGTGTACTATTCGTTCTCATACCTGATACATGCAGAATTTGTAAGAACTTATTTTTATTTTTATTTATTTATTATTACCCGACACCGATAACACAACAATACACAAGCACTGCACACATTCACCACCACAATCTCAACAATTGTTTCGCATCGTCAGGAGATGGACTCCACAACAGGCTTTGCGATTTTGTCGTGTCGGGTAGTGCATGAGTTCTTACAAATTCTGCATGTATCAGGTATGAGAACGAATAGTACACTTTACATTTAGCATAACATATATTTTCTTTAATCGCGGATTATAGCAAAATAATATTCTCATTAGTTTTGCATTTTAAAATGTTTGTAATGCGCAGTGGTGCGTTCATTAATTTCAATATAGTCTCAGGTTTGGTGAATTGGTGATATTTTTATTGACTCAAGTCTGTTTCTAATCGGTGCGATAAAACTATAGTAAAAACGATAGATAATTCTTCTGGCACGTTAATATTCTACCAATCTAGCAATTTGGTCGCCTTTTAACACAAAACTCTTAATTTTGTAACAGGAGTTAGGCGTGTTACGTTGCTCCTACTAGTGGTGTTTTGTTTGCCTTCATTGCTTATTGCGTGATATAAGGCCAGTATCAATTCGGTGTAAACACTCTTCTTGACCCTTGACCCATACTAGGGCATAGGCGTGAATTTCCTTTTAAAATATATACGCTTAGTGTATAATTACAACATCGTATAAATTACAGTAAACAAAAATCATGAAAAAATCTGGATTATACCTAGAGAATTCTGGGGATATGTGTAACCTACCAATCCGCATTGAAGCAGCGTGGTAGATATGAGTTCCAACCCTTCTTCCAATCCAATCCGGAAACGTCAGAAACTTTCCTTTCCAATCCAGAAACGGAGAGAGTAAGCCTATGCCCAGCTTGAGAATTGTAAAAGTAAAAGAAAAAAAATATTTCAAAGATATGGCGTCTGTTGGCGCCAAAGTGGTTATACCTTTCTTTTTGCTTACGAGGTTAATCAGTACAATCATTCTTGTTAGATAAATAAAAACAATAAAGCGACGTCATCTCGTCGTTTAGCGTGCAGGCCATAATTGAAATCTCGTGATGCTGCGTATTGAACAAGGCATTCCATCTAATTCGTGATATGTTTCATTTTGTCACCACTAGCAATCAACTTAGCTAAATTCGTCTGAAATATTCGGTCATCAATTCTACTTACCTACCACATTAAAAAAATAATAATTTAAATAAAAACTACACGTCAAGTATAATTATTTTTCCAACCCGTGCTAAAATTACAATCATATTTGTGCAGCATTGTGGTATCCGGCTGAGTAGAATAGTACCACCCTCTTTTCTTACCGAGGTGTCGTAAAAGGCGACTAAGGTAAGTCGACCCGCCGTGTGGTATCCGGCTGAGTAGAATAGACCAACCTCATTTCTTACCGAGGTGTCGTAAAAGGCGACTAAGGTAAGTCGACCCGCCGTGTGATATCCGGCTGAGTAGAATAGTACCACCCTCTTTTCTTACCGAGGTGTCGTAAAAGGCGACTAAGGTAAGTCGACCCGCCGTGTGGTATCCGGCTGAGTAGAATAGTACCACCCTCTTTTCTTACCGAGGTGTCGTAAAAGGCGACTAAGGTAAGTCGACCCGCCGTGTGGTATCCGGCTGAGTAGAATATACCAACCTCGTTCTTACCGAGGTGTCGTGAAATACGACAGAGGTAAGTTGACGTCAGGCAGGCGGCCGGTCGTAAAAACGCAGCCAAATCATGTTACAGCATGTTTATAACAAAATACACGTCAAGTACAATTAATTTTTCAACCCGTGCTAAAATTACAATCATATTTGTGCAGCATTGTGGTATCCGGCTGAGTAGATTAGTACCACCCTCTTTTCTTACCGAGGTGTCGTAAAAGGCGACTAAGGTAAGATGACCCACCGTGTGGTATCCGGTTTAGTAGAATAGACCACCCTCGTTCTTACCGAGGTGTCGTGAAATACGACAGAGGTAAGTTGACGTCAGGCAGGCGGCCGGTCGTAAAAACGCAGCCAAATCATGTTACAGCATGTTTATAACATTGTGCCGACCCCACTTAGAGTGGGATAAGGGCAGGAAGATGATTTGTGCAGCATTTAAATAAAACAGTTATACACTGTTACTACTAAGTAGAGTAACCATTTACTATTTCACTGCTGGATAAAGTATTCCTTTGTTTTGGGGAAAAGGTTTGGCGCTAGGACTTTCACTTACATTAACTACTTTTAATTACAGATTCTTATGACCAATTTTTTACATTTTTATTACGGATCCCTATTTTTTTTACAGAAATAAGCCTATGTTGCTCAGTAAAGATGCAGCTTCCCAATGGTGAAAGAATTTTTGAAATCGGTCCGGCAGTTTTTGTGTGAAAACATTACAAACATAGATACAAATTTTTCCTCTTTATAATATTAGTATAGATGTACTTGTGCAAGAGTACAATAATAGTCCAATAGTACCTTTGTACCTAACAAGTTTTTGGGCCGATATTAACTTCCTATGATGATGTTAGAATGTATTTAACTTTCCAGAGTATGAAATCGGTCCAACAGTTTTTGTGTGAAAACATTACAAACATACATACAAATTTTTCCTCTTTACAATATTAGTATAGATACAAGAAGTTATAGTGAGTTAATTATAAGAGATTTTGGAATAAGCGAAACGGCGCACGCAAGAATAGCTTTAAATGTTGCCGTTTTCGCAATATTTTTTAAAGCTGCTCCTCACTTATTCATCTCAGCGTGACGTTATATAGTATATAGCCTTCTTCAATAAATGGACTATCTTATACTCAAATCGAATGTTTCAAATCGGTCCAGAGTTTATTTAGATTAACACACTCAAACAATCAAACAAAAAAACAAACGCCTTAACTTTAAATATTAGTGTAGATAAACTAAAAACAAATAGGTATATTAACTCGACTCATTCTTTCTGCTTGAGATGATTATTGTGACGTTTATTATAGTATAATAAGTATAATACAAGAATAAAAAAAGAACGCAATTAAAATAGATTAAAAATTTATGATTCGTGCGCCGTGTATTTAGAAGAACATAGATTTTATATATTCTTATAAATATCAATAAAATCAATAAGCTTTATTTAATTAGGTCGTTTTGGCAGTAAAGTTAGTGTCGGCATGTGGCTGCAATTGATTTTTATATGACCACTTGTATTAAATATACAAGTAATTACCGGTAATAAAAATCATATCTGGCTTTAACGCACACATTTGAAAGCTATTAAACCTACGGATAATTTGAAAACGTTTATATATAGCTAGTTACCCATAAATTACATAATTTGTTTTTATGTAGTATTTTACCGTTAACTAGAATATAAACTCTATTTTACGCCCGTAACAAATTGTTGAAACATATTGGTTTTTTAATCATCATTCATGAAATATTAATGTTTTAATCTCTAGTAGGTTAACTAAGTAACAGTAAGTAACGGCCTGTTACTATCCCACTGCTGAGAATAGGCCTCTTCTCTCCGTTTTGGGAGAGAAGGATTGGAGCTAAGACCTACCACGCTGCTCCAATGCGGATTGGTAGGTTACACATACCTCCAGAATTCTCTAGAGATATGCAGGTTTCCTCACGATGTTTTCCTTCACCGAAAAGCGTGTGATAAATTGCAATTATCAATTAGACACATAAGTTTTAAGAGAAAAACTCATTGGTGTCTGCCCGGGTTCGAACCCGTGATCGTCTCTAGAGATTCACACGGTCGCACCGCTGGGCCATCACAGCTTCAAGTCCTTCCAAGTAACAGTAACAATATATAAAAGCTAAAGCTAGCTAAACCGGGAAACGTTTTGCCATATAAATTATTGCTATTCTTCTGCTATACATCTTAGCTTAGTGTTATATAATCTATATAGCCTTCCTCGAGAAATGAACTATCTTACACTCAAATAATTTTCAAATCGGTCCTGTAGTTCTTGAGATTAGCGCGTTCAAATAAACAAATTCTTCAGCTCTAGTATAGATTTGGTCTAGAAAATTGATTGACTTGATTATAAAAAATCAGACAGGATATCGCAGTAATGGAACTCTCCTTATTTATCATCATCGAGTTCAATGTCATATATTTTGTTGGATGACTTTGCGATAGAAAGGAAAGACAAGACAGAAGATGAGTAGAAACTCAGAAGCACCCTACGGACATCATGAAGGTCACTTCTTACTTCCTTTTAGCAAATGATGGACGTCCACTTGTTGTACAAAAGTTTACTCAAATAAAGAATATTTTGAATTTAATTGAAAGGCATATTGAGAGCTCTACGTTATACTCTACGCATTTTTATACTTTAACTATATTTCTGGCTTCACCCATCCCGTCTATAACAGCTTTTAGTAAAGTGTTTCCATGCCTTGTGTCGTGTAATCTAATGTCTCGCTGCAATATTTTGAGATCATAACATGTAGGTATAAGTTGCTAATTATTTGCACCGCCTAGAACGACTTGAGCTTACAACTTATTGATAGGTTTATTCCAATACTAATAAGAATATTATTTTTCTATAATCCGCGATAAAAGAAAATATAGATAATGCTAAATATAGAGTGTACTATTCCGTTCTCATACCTGATACATGCCGAATTTGTAAGAACTCATGCACTACCCGCCACCAATAACACAACAATACACAAGTACTGCACACATTCACCACCACAATCTTAACAAATGTTTCGTAACCGACACATCGACAGGAGATAGACTACACGAAAAAATCGCAAAGGGTTAAAGTGTATAAAAGTTAGGTTTTTTTCATTGCAAAGGTAATTGACCAATGAACAGATACAAAAATAAAATCTCTTATTCCTTGTGATGCAAGTGATGAAGCCTAAGAAAGGCGCCACTGGGTTCGAAATTTCATAGAATGCTATTTCACAAATTTCCGTATTGCACAGAGCGACGGAATTATTTCTTATAATAAAATGAATATGATATAGACGTAATAATAAGGAGTGATGAAAATCTTAACCAAACGAATATTAAATGTGAATGTGGATGGATATGTGACTAGAGGGAGACCGAAAAAGAAATGGTTGGATTGTGTAAAGTATGTCGTGCATATAAAAGGAGTAGTGCCAGAGTTGACGATTGAGAAAAGAGAGTGGAAGAGAAAAACATGTGGCGACCTCACTGAGAGTGGGATAAGACCAGGAGAATGATGAATTTTGTAAAATATTGACTGAAATCTCTATTGATAGAATCTTTTATTGCAAAAAGATATATAATCAATCAATCATAAATATTGTTATATTCAGTTTGGTTATTATTCACGTAATATATCTCCCGAAAATTCTTTGCTCATGTTAATCAACTCTTAGTGACTTGTGACATAGAGAAAAGATGCTTATGGATAAAAAATTTAATTTGAAAATTAAAGTATTCCAGTTTTAGCAATTCAACGTAAATTATTGTATATACTACGAAACTCTTACTTTCTATCTATCTAATTGCGGGGACGCCCGTCGTTGCAGGACGGATGGTCAGCTCCTATTCTGGACTAATCGACCCATAACTCTTACTTTACTGATATGCGATATACATTTCCGTATAATGCACTGCTAAGGGAATAGTTTAAACTGCAGAAAACCATTACCTTATAACGCCCTTCCGATTTAAGTTTACTTCGTATTATTTTGAAATTTCAACAAAGTACACAGCACTTGTATTAACAAAATTTGACAACAGTTTCACGTCTTATCTTTTATCGGGCGGTATTTCAACACTGATGCACACACCGGCGGTTTATCAGTCAAGATCTTTGGGACACTATTTGGATTAGGTTCAGGATCAGCGGAGACGAGCGCTCGTGACGCAAACGGCTGAACAATAAATTCATATTGTACATACAGCAAGCACACCAAGTCATATTTACTAGTTTTAACTACTTGAGATATGGTTTAACTCACGAGCGACGGCGTTTGATATTTGTTTGTAGGTAAAACAACAATTGCAGTTCATATATCGAACGTTTACGACAAACCAATTCATCATAGTTATTTTTAATATAAACTTAATTTGCAATAAAGAAATCTATACTCTGCTGAATGTAGTAAATATAAGAAATAGTCCGCTTAGACACAATATTATTATACTATTCATAATTGTGAATTTATTTACTTCTTTTGCAAGAAGAACATGCACAATAGAAGAGAAAAATTTAAGAGAAGAAGAATTTAAGAGCCTCTAATACTTGGCATATTTTTTTAATACCGAAAATCTTCCAGCATAACACTAATCTTGAAAAATAACTGACTCTACCTTTAGAACTATTCATTGCTTAAATACGCCTATATCTAAATATATAGGCCCTTTCCTTTCCTTCGTTACAGACGCATCATCAGATCAAATCATGTAACTAAAAATGGCTTTAACAAACCTATTCATTCAATAATACGGCGTGTTTAGATTCTTACATAAAAGAGTTAGCATTCATTCTGGTGACTTGATGTCTACGAGCGTTTCTCATCTTACTTTGCTAAACCTACTCTATGAGCCTCATCACCCAGCCACATCATTGTAATACCATAAGTAGGTTTTCGTTTAAAGTGTCCAGGCATATCCCGGACTTCATTCCCATCATATGTTATTATCGTGCTAGCTTTTTTAGGTAAAAATAAAACGGACTGATCAACTAAACGACGTCATCAGAATTTTACAAAGTTTTAAGTTTTTTCTTTCAGTTCTTCATTGAAAATTTAAATATTATGTTGAAATGGAAATAATGATCTTTTCCTATAACTTGTACCAAGACCAATCTATCACATGGATCACAGAGTAACCACTAACCAGTACATATCAATGTGCGCTTGCGAGGCCGTACTAACTAACGTATTTTGTGACAACTACCGGAAACGCACAGCAAAAAGGTCGATATTAAAGACCGCTGGTCAAACATAACTTCTTCTAAGTTCGAGTTTTAAATACAACACAAAAACTATTTATATTTAAATTAATGTTTAAAGGTTATTAAAATAATATAAAAGCATTACAGTCAAATTGGGTAACTTTGAATTTTCGGGTAACATTGAATAAAACGACTAAACTAATTCTTATTTTTTTTTTAAATATTTGTAACCTGGTTTAAAACTGATAACTGAGTGAAATGGAAAAACTAAATGTTCTAGTTGCCAAATGTCATTTAAAATTTATAGTTTTTAAACAAATTCTGACACTTTTTCAAAATTTTCTGTTCGCGGTCTTTTTGGAGTGAAAAGTATGTGAGTTAAATTTCCGATTTTATTACAGAAGGGCGTGTAAAACACATACTTTTCGGTTTGTAATGATCAATTGTACGTTGAAATGATACTTTTTCTTATAATTTCCCGATTTTGCATCGTTTTATATCCATTGACCGGTGAATTTGTGGACCACCCCTATTTTTAGTTAAATATGTTACTATTTTAAAATAATAAAATGTACATTGAAGATGACATCTTGGTCATGGAATGGAGTGAATGATTCTTAAATTCTCTTGCCAACCATTAATGTTTTGATCTTATTTGAATGGTAATTGATTATAGAATTTATTATTTAGGTTTGATTTTAATAAATATTTACAATTACAAATAAATATGTATTCGTTACAAAAAAAAATTCTACCCATGTGGTGCTAATATTTAGTAAATGGCAATTTTAAGTAAACGGTTGGCTGTTAAGTATGACAAGTTGACTTTATTTGATAGATCTATCTTTCATTCATTCAGAACATAAGTAAAAATTTTTACCCATGATACGAAAATTCTGTGAATTCAAGGATTTTTAGTTTTCGAAATAATTCGGTTCAAAGTTACCCAAAACTCAAGGTAACTTTGAACACGCACAAAAGCATTTTATTTTTCCATTTCCTTTCTAGTTACTTAGTAATACAGTTAGTTATTCTAAAACTCGGTGTTAAAGAACACTCATTATTCATCAAAACCTGAAATAAGGTCATCCTATTTTTTCATATTTTGAAAAATCTGCAAAAGTCATTCAAAGTTACCCAATTTGACTGTATGTATGTAAGTAAATAGTAATACATAACAAAAAGAAAAGAAAAATAGTTAAAAAATATTGAAGGAAAGAGTGACATCTAGGGACAAGTAGCAGTACTAAGTTGCATATTTGCTTTCACGAATTGTTTAATGCTTTGTACAGATGGCGTCTACGTAAATGAACTTGTACTAAAAATGCCTTTTTATCTGCAAACGGCAAAGTCATAGTAATCGAGTAAGATTTAATTAATTCACTATTATCTTACCTGAATAATGAGGTTCAGATAATTCTTGACGTTTGAAGGTTAAATGATTTATTTTAAGAATGAAATTGAATAACAATCAGTAACAATTACGGAGAATATTGAACGAAAAAACTTTATCTACAAGCCCTCTCTATACCTACCCAGATATCCATTATCCAGTGTACTTTTGCATTTTTTAATAAGTATTAATATATTAGGTGAGGAAAATTAAACAATTATGTCGTACTGTCGTAGGAAGATTTGAGTTTTTTTTAATTTACCAAAATGTATCGTAGGAATAAAAAAAAAAAACATTATTCTAGTCGTTGACGTTAATAAAGTCAATAGTCGTAGTCGTAAACTACTGTGACTAAAACAAGAGGGCAAATTTTTTTTGGAATGGGAACCTTCTGGAACATCGAAGTTACAATCATATTTCGATGGAACGAACATTTGAGGAAGACAAATAAATAGACATAAATTAATAGATAGATACTTTAATGTGCACACATTATTCGGTAGTTAAAACATCGTGAAGGGAGTTTTTATGTAATAAGTATGTCGAAATAAGACTTATGTATGTTCACTTATATATGTTATATATTATCTTTATTTTTATTTTTATAAGTATTATTATATTTATATTATTTTGACATATACGATAATTTATAGTTTTAAATTTTTTTACGTATTTATTTTCAGAAAGGCTCGATTTATGGAAACCTTAGATTTAATTGTAGATATAATTAAAATAGAATAGTTAAGAACTAACAAAAAATTAAAACAATGCTGATACGCCTGTAAATGATAATTATAATGGAACTAGAATCAATATAAGGATTTATTGTTTATGTATTTATAATATATCGTTGGTGTATCAAATAATAAATATATATATGAATTAATGTATGCCTAAATAATGCAACATTAAACACCAATAAGCCAGGGTTCCATCACGCCTTGTGGTATCCGGCGGAATAGAATATTACCATCCTCATTTCTTACCGAGATGTCGTAAAAGGCGACTAAGGTAAGTTGACCCACCGTTTGGTATCCGGTTAAGTAGAATAGACCTCTTTCTTACCGAGGTGTCGTAAAACAGACTATGGTAAGTTGATGTCGGCCGGTCGTAAAAACGCAGCCAAATCATGTGACAGCATGTTTATAACATGTTGTGCCGACCCCACTTGGAGTGGGATAAAGGCAGGGAGATGTTGATCTACAACTATATTCTATCTGTCATCGACCTAAGATAAGGTTTCGTATATATTTGATTTTTATGTTGAAATAAGCGTTGAGGGATTCGGTTTATAAAATATCTGATATCTATATCAAATATTATATGAAGATGATAGAAGATGATGGTATGCTTAAATAATGTAACATTAAACACCAATAAGCCAGGGTTATGTAAAAGTAAAAACATATAACATTAAAACTATACAGCTTCCTGTTTTATCTTCGTCTCTAAGAGCGGTCTTAAAATGTTTCACTAAATAAATTACACTGATAGGCGTTCATAAATAAACGCATATAGCAGAATGACCTAATCTTTCCGCAAAGTATTTTTAGCACAGATAACGAAACGTACATTTGTACTCTGTAATCAATGTTGCCTATACCTATTTCACAGTATTTATCCCGATGTATAAAGTTATATTTGTTAAGCCGTGTAGTATCCGGCTGAGTAGAATAGACCACCCTCGTTTCTTACCGAGGTCTCGTAAGAGGCGACTAAGGTAAGTTGGCCCACCGTGTGGTATCCGGTTGAGTAAAATAGACCACCCTCTTTCTGTCGTAAAATACGTAGCCAAATCATGTGACAACATGTTTGCAACATGTGCCGACCCCACTTATAGTGGGATAAGGACAGGAGATAGATAATATTAAGTTATCTATTTAGATTTAATGTTTATTAGCGAATTTTCGTATACTTCGTCAGTTTAAATAATGTCACATCTCCCATATATAAGCATAGGAAATGTGACTTTGTCAACTATGTCATCGCGGATTATAGCAAAATAATTTTATTATTACTTTTGTATTATGGATTTCCGCAAAGTAACGCCTAATTCTATAAATATGACTTTTTTTCAGATAGGGCGACGTGTATTCGTTAAAAAAAGCATACTTTCTTTAGGAGAATTACATTCATAGTAATCAATTAAACATTCCTTGTTAATAGAAGTTCAAGATCTCTAGATCTTTCGAAAGAGAAGCGGGAACTGAATTTTAAAACGAGTAGTCGGTAGTAATAATGTGGAAAACTTAAGTCGGTTTTAAATAGATTCTGCTATAGAATGTATCTCATATGTCTGTCTGTTTTTTACGCTATCACGATTAATCCTCTGGACTAATGTTAATGAAATTTAACATACACAATGAAATTGAGCATAACAACAACAATTTACAAAATACACGTTTACACCGGGATAAAATATAAAATTTTAAAAAGTCTTTGAGGATATGTGCATTACTGATATTACTTAAGTTGCGGGTAGCAATAGAAATATTATAAGTCTTTCTGTCTGTTGCAATTTTGCGGATATTCCGCTGGACTTCTAAAAATGAAATTTGGTAGTTAAGAACAGGGATAAACATATAAAAAATAGTATATAAGTATGTTAATACTGAATTCAAATTCAAAATATTCTTTCTTCAAGTAAACTTGTAAACAAGTAAACAACTTTTAAGCTTTTGAATCGTCAACTCTGGTTCGGAAAGCTGTTTCTACCGAGCCAGCAAGAAACTCGGCGTTAGCTCTTTTAAAAATATAATTCTTATTACTAGATACATTTAGTTATTATTGTCTTACGCACTCTTATCATCTAAGTAATCCTCAACAGTATAGTAAGTAGGATTAGGCAAAGTTTCGGGAAGAATTATACCAGTAAATTATAGTATAATGAGCGAAATGCATCGCATTTTCATTTCCAGCAATACGGATAATTGCTTAACTTTAAATACTCTAAAATTAACTTAGCTGGTATTAAGAAGTCAAGTTACACTTAAACTTTATATAGACATAGTTAACTTGATAAAATTAATGATCTTAATTGCAAAATTCTATCAATCTAGACCGAACACTAATCTATGATAGGCTTTATATAGAGGTGTTTATACTTCATTTCATTATTCAACTAATCTAATTAGGACATTCTTAATAAAATTGAATTGGCGAAATAATATAAATGTATAATCATTATGATATTTATTAGAATGTCTGCAAAAACCGATTAATAGTTTTATCTTCTTGAAATCTAAAATCTGCCATCCATTATTATGTACATAAATTAAACGCAAAATTTTATAGTCAGAATATCTATTTATATAAATACTTTTTGTAGTCTCGACTTTGCTCTCTTACAACCCTAATCATGGCTTTTTGTTATAAAATCCATACATTTTCCAAAATTGTTAAGTTCTTTTGTCAAAACTGGACTATCTAACAGTATCTTTAGTGTTAAATACCCTCATTAATACGTTATGTGTATTCCAATGGAAAAACGGGCTTAATTTAATCCTATGTTGACTTAATAGACAGACAGACACTCTTACGCATTTATAATATTTATAAATTTTTAATATAACATTCTGGTGTTGTGTTATAGGAATTTCAATGAATTCTTTGCAGTGACATTGCTTGGATTCTTGGCGCTTGTTTCAAAATTATTTTTCTTCTTTTATTACCGATATCAAAAAGGAAACAATGTTTACACAGATTGGTTTTTCTTTTCTTTCTGAGAGAAAGAACTCTCATAGATATTTTAAAGATGTGTTCAGAATATATGATTCTTTGCAACTTATGAGTTAATTTTTACGTAGTCCATATCATAGCAGTGTTATCGCGGATTATAGCAAAATAATAATTCATCACTTTTGTATTATGGACCTCCGCAAAACAGCGCCTAATTCTACAAAATATTTTTTAATCAGTCCATAATCAACAACTAACTTACGGATCCATAACGGATTATCTTAAAATTATGTGTGATTCAGAGTCCAATTTTAGAAACAAACTTATTCAGCATTTCCTCCTAGACAAGGAGGAGAGTTCCTGAAATACTGTTTTAAAATTACAGTCTCAATCTGTTCGATCTTTGCTTATTATATTGGTGGGTAGTTATACAAAACATTACTGCATCAATTTTTGTTCGTCTACCATCGCATTCGAATGGTGCGTAGACGCCCACTTGCCTTCCGGACGTTCAACAGACGACACGTTGTCGTCTCAGTGAGGTGTGTGATCTTTAACATCAGACTCTTGCTTCGAGAACGTTCTGCGGACGATACGTTATTGTCCTTGTGAGGTGCGTGCATTTCCAAACAGTGAATAGTGCTGCGCCAAGTCCACATCCAGCTGGTGCGCCGTGCGTCTGGCAACAGGTCTCCGTCCATTCGGGGCGAATGTGGATAGCAAGGTTGGTGTGGTTTTTATTACTCACTGATTTGGGCAAAGATCTGCATATCATTCACAAACATACAGTCCACTAACCAGCATTCTATCAAAGTTGTTGTGACGTTCACACACAATCAAATAGCTCTTATATTCAATTGTTCTTGTTTTGCCACTTTATTGTATTTATAATTAGTTAGTTCTTTTTTCTCAATTTTATTACGTTATTGTTTATATTCATTGTCATTTTATCTATATAGTTCTTCATAGTTGTCAACCTGCGCATGCTGTTGCCATCTATAATTAATATAGCATTTAATTTAGTAATATTTGTATATTGTGTATTTGTAGCTATGTTGGCGTTTATATTGTTGATGGCTTTTTAAATAAATACATAAACAAATAAATCTATATATCAACACTGGCAACTCGTATTGTCGATATTTTAAAGGTATTTTTGACGAAAAGATCTCGTTACTTTAAAGAAACTTCTAGAATTTAGTAATGCATTATATCTCGTTCTGCGTTAGTGGAATAAACATTGTAGCAGCTTTAATAAGTTAATGTAGGTACCTGACTTACTTGCTACATAAAAATTGCACCGCGAGTGAAATCGTGGGCCCCGACTAGTTTTCTTTATAACAAATAAAATTTAACAAGGATTAATTAGGTGCGAGTCTGCAAATTCATTGGCTCGAAGCATTTTAAGTCTGTTGTTATCGATTATGTAAAAATTTTAATTTTATATAATGAATCCGATATATTTTATCCGTTTTATATTTAAATTTATGCGAAAAACAAGTTTCAATCTGTAATAAGCTATAAACTAATTTTGAGCTTATAGATGACAAATAACACTGAGTGGTAGATTGGCTGTGTCAAAAACAATTTATAGTCACATAAATTTGACAATTCTATCAATAGTCAATGTCAGCACAACATGAAAACAATCTATTTAAAAGTTTAATAAAACTTGATAATGTATTTCCCGTTTGTAAATGTCATTTTTGGATAACTTAACCAAATTCAAATTGAATTCAAAATAAAGTACCTGGGTGAACTTTGCTTAGTAATTTTTTTAATGTTATAAAAAATTTAAAAAAAATATTTGGACTCGAACCTATTTATTTTCACCTCTCTAGACCGCCCGTACCTCAAATGAGCTACCATGACTTTTCGTTTGACAGTGAAAATTGTCTTTTAAATTCAACGTACATTTTAGCATCTTCCTGAAAACAGGGATAAAAATACTTTTTTTGTGAATTAAACCTAGCTAGATCGAATTTTCCCCCCAAAACCCCCTACATGCCGAATTTCAAGAAAATCCTTGTAGCCGTTTCCGAGATTCAGACAATATATTTACCTATATATATACATACAAGATTAACTCATTTAAATATTAAAGATATAATGGAAACTCCGAAATTCTATCGACTAAATAATTATCGTGTAATTGCCAAATGTCGACAGATAAGGTATCAAAAATTGTTTTTCAAAGTACTTCTTTCTTTTCCAGGGCTGACTTATACACGAAACGATGATAAACGCTTTGTCACCTAGCGACCCCGTTTGCAGAATTGAGATATCTTAAAAACTAACTTTGGTTTGATAATTTTCAAATCGCTGTATCTTTTTTGGGTTTGCGGTACAAACGGGCACAAACGAACCCGAATCAGAGCCCTTTTGAAAAAATTACGATTTTCCAAAGTGGGTTTGGGGTGCAATTTTGAAAATTCTATATTTTTATTTGGTTTGAGGTACAAACGATAATTAAAGTGATTAATTAAGGTGCAAACTATCTAGAAACCTTTTTTTTAATTGGGCTGTTAAGTTCACAGAGGTTACTTATACTTGTAATTACTTGTTATACAATACCTACTTCAACGACTCTGACGATTAAATTATTATCACAAATACTAATATTATGAATCTTAAAGTTTTTCTGTTTGTCTGACTGTCTGTTACGCCTTCAAGGCTGATTCACTGAAATAATAAAGTTGAAAGTTATAATAGGTACTTTTAAAGCTTATGAGCTTTATTAGTAAACTTTGCTTTATTAATCAGGGTATACCTCGATAACATATAGTACTTATTTGAACGTAACTCATATATCGCAATAAAATAGTATATATTATTCCGTATCTCGAATATCTAGATCAATTTAATGATAATTCTCATTAGTTTATGATTAGAATATTTAAATATTTCTATCACTCTAACAGTGCATTAATTTATGTTTTAATTTTAAGTGGTTATAGCTTTTATAGCGATATTTCCAAGAATATTAGAGTATTTGTAATAAATATAAATATATGTAAATTTAAGTGTATCTCATATACCTAGTCTAGCCATAAGTTCTGTTACAAAAAAATAAAAATATCCGATAAATTCTAAAAAAAATATCTTAAATGTATGTAAACAGCCAGTAACAGAATTTATGGCTACACTAGTAGTCAAAAGTCTAGTTTGTTATCAATACTTTAGAAATTAACAAAACTATAGGCCACTAAGATGGCATAGTGCTCTATCTATACTTATATATAAAGTTGAAGAGTTGGTTTGTTTGATAGATTGTTTGAACTCACTAATCTCAGAAACTACTGAACCGATTTCAAAAATTCTTTCAGTTTAAGATAGTCCATTGGTCGAGGAAGGCTATAGGCTATATAACATCACGATAAGATGAATAAGAGAGGAGCAGCAATAAAAAATATTATGCAAACGGAAAAACAAATTTAAAATTTTATGCAAAAAAAAATTTTAGCTTTCCTTACGCTTATAGTTATTCAAAAATCATGTATTACAAAATTGTCGCCCTCTAAAAGTTCTAAATAAAAGTCCGCGACAGCACATGTCTTGTTTTTAAGGTTACCACTTTATCCATTTTTATGGTTATCAAAATACTATATTACGCAATATATCTTCACGCTAAGATGAATAGGACAGGAGCAGCAATAAAAAATACTACGCAAACGGCAAAATTTAAATCTTTCCTTGCGTGCGCCGAGTAAACGGTGATAGTTATTAAAAAATCATGTATTACAAAATTGTCCCCCTTTAAAAGTTCTAAATAAAAGTTCGCGACAGCATATTTCAGCTTTTAAGGTTAACCCACTTTAAACTATTTAATGATTATAAAAATACTATATTAAGGTTCTAATCTTTTCATGCGGGCGGAGCCGCTGTCGATTGCTAGTCGATGATAAAAATCCTGCAGAGAATTACCTAATTTAAAAACTGCAACTGAGAGGTTGTAAATTACATTGCTTCATTGCAAGTTGGCAGGTGATACATATCTATTAATTTTTAATTCCATCTGTCAATATGGTTTCATTTCTAATAACATTGACAGTCTCAGACGAGAATTTTACGCATAGAGTTGTTATACAGGCAGTAAAATTATGGAATGCATTGCCTTTAAATATACAAGAGTCCAAGTCATTAGACTTTTAAAAAATCCGTTAAGCAATATTATTTATCTAAAAACAATTAAGATAATTGTTATGTTAATACATATATTATATTATTTATTAGTTCATACATTTAATATTATATATTTTTATGATGTGTAAATCTCTTGTCTGTGTATCGGTGTTTATTATAAGTATGTATTTAATTTTAAAAAAGTGCACCACCCACATAATCATTTCAGTTCTCCTTAACCCTAAGGTCATCTGGAAGAAATCGCTACTAAGCGATAAGACCGCCCTTTGCACGTTACAATTTATGTTTTCTTTTTTAATTGCTGGTTTTTCTTTAATGTATTTTTCTCTGTGGTGTATAATAATGTATATAAATAAAAAAAAATACTAGAGTAGGGGAGCGTTAAGCAGGCCTGTAGTAAGTAGGTGAGTGTCATAGGGTCCCCGAGGCGTTCGATGCATCTGGTGTTCCCGATTTAGAGAGGCCCCGACCCAGAGGTGGCGCACTCTGGGGTCAGAGTTGCTGCTGTTGGGGATGGGGGCAATGTTACGCTACCCTGTGCCCGCCACCAGCAGCGTGTTGGAGCACTGTCAGGTTTTAAGTCGATGAGAGTCTGACATACCGCCGCTCGTCCCCGTTGGGCAGTGATGACCCATAATGGGTTTTCCAGGCATCAAAAAAAGGTGAGTATAACAATATTTGAGAGGGAAGATGAAACTCATATACTTCATCTTTGTCTAATCTTAAATTAAAAAATGAAACAGATAGATAGATACATACACTCTCATTTGCTTCCTCTGAATTTCTCTTTATTGTTATACATCCTCCTGCTCTTATCAATACAATATGTTATAAACACGTCACATGATTTGGCTACTTATTTTACGACTGGCCGCCTGCCTGACGTCGACTTACCTTAGTCGTATTTTGCTACACCTCGGTATGACAGAGGGCGGTCTATTCTACTCAACTGGATACCACACGGTGGTTCAACTTACCGTGGTCGCCTTTTACGACACCTCGGTAAAAATGAGGGTGGTCTATTCTACTCAACCAGTTACCACACGGTGGGTGGGATAAGTCCGCCTTTTCACATGTAATATTTTACTTTGTCTTTTCTAACAATATGTATGTACAATAAAGAAATAAATAAATAAGTAAGCATTACATAATAATGTTACAAAACTACTTGTATTAATAAAAGAAGTATTCAAAATCAGTTTTATCCTTTTCATAAAATATGTTAAAATGAAATCAAAGCAAATTCTCATTCGCTATCCGCGGGCTAGCTACTAATGACAGCGGCTGTCACATCTCCCACGTCAAAAATGGCGCAAGATGTGACGTCATGGCTTGCTTGCTTGGAGTAGCGACACGGCTGCGTTGTTACAATAATATTAAAAAAATTGACTTGGCGGAAATCAAACCCTGTAATCTCTATAATACATAGTTCCAATCACTGTGCCTTACAAAAAAATGTCTAAGATAAAAAAGACTTCAAAAGGAACGTTGAAATGTCGAGCGCACGACTGCTTAAGAACAAGATTCGGAAAAACCGGTTATTAAAAGGAGCGGGATTTGCTCTGATAAGGCAACAAGTCAAAAGGTGTGATGGCTCGTGTCCTGACTATAATAACCTAATGAACCAGTATATGGATCAGTTTATTATAAGTGGCGTGTGAAAATGGGGCTAAGTAAATGTACCGTTACATTAATACCTAATAATAATAATAAATATATGGGACACTTGCACACACGGTCGTCCGTGCCCAAAGTAAGTAACTCAATACTTGTGTCATGGAAGGCAGACAACTGGTAAATATATACTTACTAGCGGCCTGCCCCTGCTTCGCACGGGTATAAAATATATAGCCCATGTCACTCAGTGAAAAAAAAAGATAAAATCGATCGAGTAGTTTTGATTTATTCATTACTGCCCGTGGCCCGCAAGTGGTAAATTTGGAGAAAAACAATTCCCCTCTCCCTACCTATACTAAGAAGATTTCCTGCTATTTTTGGAATACCTAAATTCATATACTACATATTTATTTGTTTATTTTTACATTTTTCCCTATTAATTTTATTTTTAAAATTAATTACAGAATGTCTTTATATACAACATTCACAGCTTTCTTGTCATTAAACAAACTCTTTAAAGAACGACATATAGCTGCTAAACGCGAAGTGCTATAGGGCGAAGCGGGGCCTCCTCACGGCATTTTAAATCTGTAATATCTACGAAAATGTTCACTTAAATTACATATTACCTTAAATAAATTGTTGGTTTAATATATTGATCTATATTAAATCAACAATGTATTTAAGGTACTTAATTGGATAAGGATTAATGCTGTATTGTATAAAAATTGCTTCAAAAATAAGGCATTATTTTTCGTAAAAAGTAAATGACAAAAATGCTATTGTGGGCTATCCATACGAGATCGACATATACCATCGCGGACTTTTCTGTAGACTTTTTTTAAGGTGTACAAATACTTAGTACATCATTTTGATAAATGTTTTAGGGTTTAGCCTGCGTTTGCAATGTAAGCGGAAAAAAATGTAAATATTTACGACATGACATTAAAAACCTCAAAAATTACAGTATTTCTCTACTCGGTATTGAATGTTATTATACACATTAACCTTCCTCGTGAATCACTCTATTTATTAATACAAACCGCATCAAAGTCCGTTGCGTAGTTTTAAAGATTTAAGCATACATAGGGATATAGGGACAAACAAAGAATGTGACTTTGTTTTATACTAGGTAGTGATATATTTTAAAATATATACTTAAATACAAATAAACAACCAGGCTCAAAGACCAAAAAATTCATTTATAGAAAATGTTGGTCCTCGTCGGGAATCGAACCCGCGACCCGCGGAGCTAAAGGCAGGGTCACTACCCATTGCGCCACCACCACATATGCACACCACTATATACATGCATGGTGCAAGTTTGATACAACTCACCACTGAGTAGAAATAAAGGTATTAAATACTAGCTTTTACCCGCGACTTCATTCGCGTGACGTTATAGGTTGATAATTAGATGGCGCTTTTTATTGTCATCCTATTCCTGTAGAATTAACGGAATTACTATATGTTATTATGGCGTATAAGGAATAATTGTGCCAAATTTCATCAATATTGATTCAGCGGATTCGCCGTGAAAGAGTACCAAACATACATCCATACTTACAAACTTTCGCATTCTAACTATCAGTAGGATTAGGACACAATTACAGACAAACAACTCATTTGGATCAAAGTCTTCCAACTAAAGAAGGACTCTCTTTTAAAATTATTCTAGATAAGTGACAAACTGACAACATCACGATATAAATACGTCACAAGTTAATTGCTTTTGTAATCTGTGAAGGGAAAACCACATACAAAAAATAATAAACATTTATAAATAGAACATTTAAAAAAAGATATATAATTTTAATTGTTATAACTGTTATCTCGTTCTTTTTTAATTTATCTATGTTTTAAATATGCTATAAATATGCTAGATTTTCCTTGTGGTATGAGTAGAATAGATTATAGACCACCATAATTTCTTACCGAGATGTAACTAAAATAAGTTGACCCACCGTGTGGTAGATTATAGATTCATCTTTCTTACAAATTCAAATTCAAATTATTCTTTATTCAAATAAACTTGTAAACAAGTGCTTTTGAATCATCAACTCCAATGCTAGTTCGGAAAGCTGTTCCTGCTGAGAAGAGCCAGCAAGAAACTTGGTGGTTGCTTTTAAAAAAATATAAATCTTAATACTAGATTTAGTCATTACTGTATTGTACTGGTTCGAAGAGAGCTATATCCTCACATTCTTATCATCTAAGTAATCCTCAAGAGTATAGCAGACTTTCTGTATCAGCTTCTTTTAACAGTGTTTTAAACTGCTGTAATGGCAAAGCTAAAATGATGATTGCGGAATTTTATTATAGAATCTTATACCCAAACCCACAAACGACTTACGTACTTTTGAAAGGCGCAAAGTCTTCAAGATGCCGTCATAATATAAAGTAGACTTTGAGGTATAATAATATACAAATTTCACAAATTTAAACACATTATCAAGACAAATAACCAAACAATAAAGATATAATAGAATATTGGCCTCCCGATTGTAATTTCGTTTAACCATTAAAACGGTGACTTCACACTTAAAACTCAGTTTTATTGGCGTAAATAATGTGAATGTTCGAAATTTATGCTTGATTCTTGAAACTTTTAAAATAAAACTTTAAAATTATCACACCTTAACTCTTTGTTATATTTCAGATTGTATACAACATGACGTCAACGCAGAATACAAACAAAATATAACTCTGTAATATTCTTCATTATAGTATCGCATTCTTTGTACATATCAAACCAAAAATTATATCCAGCACTCAAAAATTAAGCTGAATGAAATAAAGCTGTGATAGTCTATAACCTCGGGCAGGCACCAATGAGTTTTCCATTAAAAATTGTGCATTTTATCACATGCTTTTCATTGAAGGAAGCCATCGTGAGGAAACCTACACTAGACATTCTCTAGAGATATGCAAGATTTAAGGATCTGTTCTCTAGAGATATGTGTAACCTACCAATCCACATAACAGCAGCGTGGTAGGTCTTAGCCCTTATCTTTCTCTCTTAAAACGGAGATAGGAGGCCTATGCATAGCAATGGGATAGCAACAGGCCGCTACTTTACTTTTTCATAACCCCAATTTAATGGACGGTAAATAGATACTACATGTTTTTAATAACATTATTGCTATTAATTACAAATGCGAAAATATGAAAATAGACAGCTATCTATGACACATCCATGTTTGAGCAACACTAAACTAGTAGAAAAAAATACTTTCACGGCAAAAATGCTAGGGTAATTTAGATGAAAAATACAATTGAATTACATATTTAGCTGATACGTAACATCTCGAAGTAAAATCGGACTTTTAGTACGAGGTTTAGGAAGAAAAATCTGAACGAACTGCGAACAAAGTCCGCACAACTGATATGTCATAGAATAAACCTTCAATTTTATCTCCGAAGACTTGATACTAGGACTTTCGAAACGAAAATGCCGCCTTATGTGACCTTTTCATTATAACAAGTTCATTTTTCTTTAAAATATTATATTGAACAAAAACAAGTTTTATCATTCTTCTTACTACATATTCTTACCATCGACTTATTCTTATCGACATATGACGATTACAAGATAGAGAGTCTATCTTCGACAACATTTATACAGTTATTGCCCACTATCACATATAAATCTTCGCTGCATCTAGCTGGGTGATGTTACATGACTGAATGGAATATTCATTTAAGCATTAACGTAAAATGTGAGACTATTACCTGATATGAGAAAAGGCTAACATGGCAAGTTACTTTGCCTCTAATCTCCTATGTTCCCCACAAATCTTTAATATTTAAATGAGTTAGTTAATCTAAGGGGAGAAAAATCGATCTAGCTAGGTTTTATTTAAAAAAAAAACATTTTATCCCTGTTTTTGGGCATTACAAAATACTAAAATTTATTTTGAAATTAAATTGAAGGTTTGCCATTAACTGTCAAGTCAGCGCAGTTTATTCGGGGAACGGGTGGTCGCGAGAAGTGAAAATACCTAGGTTACAGCCCCATCTCTCCTATTTTTATTTATTTATTTTTTTCAAAAAAATTACCGAGCAAGGCTCGGTCACTCGGATATTATATATATAAATGAGAAACAATGTATGTATGTTCCTTATAAACTACGCAACGGCTGGTCCAACTTTAATGAAATTTTCTGACAATCTTTAGAATTACGCAGCGGATACACATGTAGAGTTTAGTGGCGATCGGAGTACTTTTTTGACTGTCGATGATAGTTTCATTTCGAGATACAATCGAAACTAAATTAAACCACAGCAACCTATTTGCATGTATATTACGATTTCACATTGCCGTTGGACAAATGTTGATAATATTTTAGTATAATTTAAGCTTATATACTGGGCATAGCATAAAGAATAACAAAATCTTATTTTTCTTTCGTAAATATGCAAAAAACATAGTCCATATTTCAGGGTAAGAATGAAGTCGCGGATGTTTGAAATAAAGACAATAGTTGAAGGACATAGTTTTTCATTTCACGCATAAATTTGTTCTTTTAATCTTATTTTATACCGATCTAATTAATCTCGAAAATTAAATACTTTCACCATCATCATAGGAAGTTTAAATCGGCCAAAAAACTTGTTAGGTAGAAAGGTACTATTGGACTATTATTGTACTCTTTCACAAGTACATCTACACTAATATTATAAAGAGGAAAAATTTGTATGTATGTTTGTTTGTTATGTTTCACATAAAAACTACTGGACCGATTTCGAAAATTCTTTCACAATTGGACAGCTGCATCTTTACTGAGCAACATAGGCTATAGTACATAAAAAAAATAGCGATCTGTAATAAAATGTAATAAGTTTAAAAATTAGTCATAAAAATCTGTCATCGCATGCGCTGCGGAAATTATTGATTTAAAAAAATTAAATCTATAGTCCCACTTAGACTTTCCACTGCCATGAGATCATTATGTACGCGGGTGGAACCGCTAGATATTACTAGTAGTTAAATAAGCGAAGTTAATGTTATTGTATTTGTAATCTATTTCGAGAACACTATCTCTTGAGACTTACTCATAATCTGAATTTGAATACATATATACTAAGCTAACATATTTTCAACCTTGGATTTGAATAGATTACAAAAACTATTATACATAATCATCCTCGTGCCCTTATCCCACTCGTAAGTGGGGTCGGCACAACATATAATAAACATGCTGTCACATGATTTGACTACGTTTTTACGACCGGCCGTCTACCTGACGTCAACTTACCTCAGTCGTATTTTACGACCCCTCGGTTAGAAAGAGGGTGGTTTATTGTACTAAACCGGATACCGAACGGTGGGTCAACCTACCTTAGTCGCCTTTTACGACACCTCGGTAAGAAATGAGGGCGGTCTATTCTACTCAGCCGGATACCACACGACGAGTCGCCTTACCTTAGTCGACTTTTACGACACCTCGGTAAGAAATGAGGGTGGTACTATTCTATTCAGCCGGATACCACACGTCGTACAGATACTATTACACATAGGTAATAATTATTATTAATGCGAAACTGTGTGGTGTCTTCACATCCGAACAAAGCAACGGACCTGTGATTTTTCGTATGTAGAAAGTTTTTTTTTCTATATCTTAAAGTTGGAACGCTGGAGGTATAGACTACCTTTTGCCTTTTTTTACCAGAGTTATAAACTTATCAAAAACTTAATATGTAAGAATCTACACATTGACAAAAAGTCAAAGCAAACAGAAAAACTTAATGTAAGCAGCAAATGCTAAAAATATAATTGTAAGTTTTTGTATAGCTAAAGTAAATTTAAAAATATAAGAATAATATATTATTTACCTAATATTATGATAGAATTAATTTGCTACAATCCGCGTTTGTTAACAAATTTACAAAAATACTTCCGCAAAATTACAGCTACTTCTACCTATACTGATATATAAAGCTAAAGAGTTTGTTTGTATGTTTGTTTGAACGCGCTAATCTCAGAAACTACTGAACCGATATGAACAATTATTTCAGTATAAGATAGTCCATTTATCGAGGAAGGCTATAGGCTATATAACATCGCGCTAAGATGAATAACAGAGGAGCAGCAATAAAAAAAAGTACAAAAATCGGCAAAATTCAAAGTCAAAATTTTTCCTTGCGTGCGCTGAGTAAACAGTGATAGTTATTCAAAAATCATGTATTACAAAATTGTTCCCCTCTAAATGTTCTAAATAAAAGTCCGCGACTGCATATGTCTAGATTTTAAGGTTAACCCACTTTAACCATTTTTATGGATATCAAAATACTATATTACGGTTTTAATCTTTCCACGCTCGCCGCTGGCGATTTCTAGTAAAAATTATATACCTAAAATGAAGTCATGAATACATAAGCATACGAGTATATGATATCACCTATATGGTTTAGTTACACTGAAGGTAGGTTTAGAAAAGAGTTTCTTTTAGTAGTGGATCTTCTGGACTCAATTTTAGCATCCTATACGATAATTCTGTGCACACCCGTCCATTCCATTGATGTTATAAAAGCCGTTAGTAAAAAATCAAAAGAAAAGAATAATGCGAAGACAAATTTTATGTTATCAATCCAAGGCAAAGGTTAATATTTAAATAGATTGAACTTAAATACATAATAAGTTAAATATTTTCAAGAAACATAATAACCGTAGATATAAAACTTATTTAAACTGTCAAAATATTGATAACCGCAACAATGAACTAATAATCATAATACACACAAAGTTATATTTAACCACTGACAAAACAAACATGATATGAAGCTATTTTTAAACATGTGCAAGCATTAAGCCGATATTTAAAGCGAGGACACGAATAATTCATAAAGTAAATAATACTTATGAACTGTAAATTGTTTTGACTTAATATAACCTCCGCGATAATGGTTTTGTTATAACTATGTTGTTATATTTAATATACTTGCAAAATATATAATTTCGTTATGAGAAGTATCGCACAAGACGTGCTTAATTAAAGGAAATTCTTCAACGACAAACAGCGACATTCTCCTGCCCTTATCCCACTATAAGTGGAGTCGGTACATGTTATAAACATGTTGACACATAATATGGCAAGTTATTTTACGACCTGCCTTCAGCCTGACGTCAACTTACTTTAGTCACCTTTTGCGACACCTCAGTAAGAAAGAGGGTAGTCTATTCTACTCAATCGGCTACCTTGAAAATTAAAAAAATAAATAAAACAGCAAACGCAAGCAGATAGATATGGTGACATAAATAATGATTGTAAATTCATAACCTATATTTCGGATATATTTTGCGTGGTAAGATGTTATTCAATTAAAATTACACAATGAAATAAAAGATACGTAGATTTTGTACCAGATATACAAATGAGCTACTATTTTTAGACACAAAACCGGAATCATCACAAAGGTCATTGATTTAAATGTATAATCAAGAGATAAGAAAATTGTGCGTTTTTTCTAAGAAATTACGAGCTTGCGCGAAGTTTAACTGACCGTGGAGATCTTAAAGAAAACTTTATGCTTGGTGACTACCGCCAGATGTATGCATTAGAAAAATAAAAAATTCTTAGCCGAATTTTAAGTACTAAATATCAGATTACAGATCGTGTGAAAATATGATATCTTTGCCGTCCGGGAATAATATCGAGGCAATAATAAGAAATTCGATACTTTTCTGTTTTCATATTCAGCCATAGAGCGCAGCTATCAAATATATAAGTAATATTAATCAAGATTGTATCCGGATTAAGTGATTTGAGTGAGACGAAATTAGTATATATATTGAATCAAGGCTAGGCCTCTGCAAAAGGAGATTGCACATGCTGCAATATAGTGGTTACACGTATCTCAGAAATTCACCACTGATATACAGGTGTATCACCATGGTTAACTACGTCGGAAAGCTTCTGATGTAAAATTCAAACACATAATTTTATAACAAAAGACAGGTGCCGAGGTGCTCGGGGATTGCACTTACAATCTTTAATAAAGAATCACCTTTACCATCAGTCAATCGTTTGACGATTTTTTGTCCCATTATCAAATCAAATCTTTATTCAAATAAGCTTTGTTCAAGTAATTTTGAATCGTCAATAAAGCTACCACTAGAATTCTCTTACCGAGAAGAACCGGCACCAGTTGGTGGCCAATCTTTTCAAATGTTTTTTTTAATTTAATGAAACCGGAACAATCTTACTTTTTAATTAATGGACGTCCACTGGTGGATTCCATAGATTTCAACACGATCTTTATCCGCTTGGATCCAGCGGTTTCTTGCATTAAATTCTTCTTTTTGTAGGTCGTAGTGAAGGCTGGCAGACAGCTCTGCATATGCTATCCTATTCGTGACACGAAGAATTTGGGAGCACTCTAAATTATCGTCCACTCCCGGATGATCCGTATCCAACATTTCCTTCTACGACCATGTTTCTTCTTTTCAGATCGAGGTCGAGGTCGAGGACGTATGTCCCCAAGTATATTAACAGACAGAAGCTATAGGTAGTCGATTATATGAAAGTTAATATTTTAGAAGTAGGTGTTATTTTGTGGAACTCCACGCGAATTATAGAAGGAAAAAAGGAAAAGATTTATTTGAACACTTACAAAAAGATACATTTTAGACATTCATTACATTTTGTGATCAAATAAGGTCTCCTCAGCATACATGCTACAGCAAGCTGCAACGCTGGTTTACAGTAGGAACCTTTAGCAAGCACGCAACATGCTATAGCAAAATAATTATATAATTTTTTAATAAAATTATTGGCAATCTATGATTGTAAATAATATATTCAAGTTTTTCAAGACAAATCCATGGACGTGTGAATAATCTTGTGTTACTATTTCCACTCTGCCCGTTCTATATTGGGATGACATGGTGTAAATATAACTAACCAGTTGAGTGTTGGACCAGTTATCGTATTGACCATTCCTGAGCAGTTTATTTTTAGATTCCGTTAGTCATACGACCATTTACGTTCACAATGCGATGGTTCTATTTGAAGGTTGACGCCTAACTATAACATGTATTTGATATGAATATTATAAAAGCTTCGTAGTAACTGTTTAGCTAATTTATTTAAATTAAATAAATGTTGTTTCCCGGACATCCTCCCTGGGTCATTTCACATCAAGTTTTGAGTTCATCTTAAGGTTTTAACGCTTATTTTATATGGTAGTTCTTCTTCTATCATCTTTTATAGCTAATCATTCTGGATTTATAAGGCTGAGTCTATATTTAAATATCCATCAATACAAATTTGGGTCGATGACAATCGTTAAATTAACTTCGTGACTAGTTAAGCTATATCGGTGATCAACATGTCGGTTCATCAACATGTTTCATTACAGTTTTGATCATGTTAATAATTTTAGCCTAGTTATTTTTGTGCCTACTAAGTGAATCCTTTACATAATTATTTTGGTTTATTATACCCCGGAATTAGCACACAGTAAATACATTTTTTCATTTCATTTATTTTTGAAAAACAATTTACATGTTATTTAAACTTAACTAGTGATTAGAAGCTCCATTTAAGCAAGTAATGTCTGTGCTTGGAGCCCCATCCTTCCATAGCTCTATATATATATATATATATATATATATATATATATATATATATATATATATATATATATATATTAAGCAATTTAATTAAGCAAATTTATGTACATAAAAATATAAAGAATTATAAAACGTCCTGCATTGCGTCTTGCAAAAGTACGTACCTAAGTCGTTTGTGGGTTTTGGTATAAGATTCTATACTAAAATTAATTTATATTTATATATATATGTACATGTAATGTAATAACAAAAACAATTTAATAAATAAAAATAACGTCTGTAAGCGTATTGTATATATTGTGTGCGCGAGTGTGTGTGCGAGTGTGTGTGCGTGTGTGTGTGTGTGTGTTATGGTTATATTGAATAGTATAATATCTATACTCCACCGATTATTTCCTATGATTATGTTCCTGCATCCAGTACTTAGGTTCAGCTCCAGACACAAATTCAAGCAAAAAAAAAATTAAATCAATGTTTCAGAGTTCGCCATCTAGTACAAATTTTAAAAAACCTTTCAGATATTTTTAAATATACTTCTATCACATCGATTGCACAATATTTTTTTATATATACGAATCTCTATAAAAATTAGTTACTATGCTGTACAAAGAGTGGATTACATTAAAATCAGAACCAACTGGTTATGAATATAATATACATACAACATTACGAATTAAATGTTATTAAATTAATAGGTGTGAGATATAAATTAAGACACGTGCCAAAGTTTTATTAACATCATAAAAGCTATTATGGACTTGAAAGGGAAATAAAAACTATACGCAGTACGTAATTCTTTTTCTGTCGTACATGAAATACTACTTAACGATAGGCCCGTCTAATTTGTAATGCAAAACATTTTATTTTATTTTATAAAATATCAAAACCGATGGATGTTAATTTATGGCACGATTTTAACTTTAAAAATAAGAGATAACAAACACATTCAAATTGAAATAATTTGATAACAACATTAGATAAGCTTCATAGATAAACTTCAGTCACAATATATATGCAAATATAAATAGATAAGTCAGTTTAACAGCTTTTTGATTCAAATTCAGTAAGTAATTGTAATATAAAACAAAAACTAATCAGCTAAAAGATTCTTAACTTGTGAGAAAGTTAACTTGCAGGGATAGCACGAAAAATAGTTTACAAGTCGTTTCTTTTTGTTATATTAACATTCTAAAATGACGTTAATTTAACATGAGACAAATAATATTAATTTCAGTTTCAAGATCTGTTGATAACGTAAAAGTACGTCGCAATTTAAATTTTTTTAATGTAGTACGATCCCGTTTCTCTACAACTATTCATTTATATTAAACAGAGGCTAAGTATTAAGTATACATATTATTGTAAGCATTATATTATATTACTTAGATTGACAACATATAGCATTACTCGTTACGTAAGTTAAATATTATCCTTGATGTGCGGTTTAAAAATAAATCTAGGAAATTTCTCCTCAAAATCTTGTAACGGCCTGTGAACGTTAAAACTAATTACGCATAACTCATTAAATTAGATCAAGTCATAAAAGTTTTTATCTGCTTAATAAAATCAAATACTCATTTAAACCACACTGACTAATAAAAATCATGTTTGTTTAAAGATAGATATTAAGATTATAATAAAATATATGTTTAACAGTAACTCAATAAATATTATGATTATTGCATAAATGGTATTACGAGATTTAATCAATTTTAATCGATTTAAGAACATAGATATCATGAGACTGGCATCTTACTTTTACATCTGTATATTACATTACATGGGAAGAGCATCTTTTAAATAGCTAGCAAAGCTACCGATGAAAATGATGTAGCGCTCTTTCATCACTTATGCATAGGTATTATAAAACTAAGCTGTATGTCTGTATGTGATCGATTTTCTCTAAAACTACTGAACGGATTTCAGTCCGATTTTACCTAAAGATGGGGCAATTCTTGAGGAAAATTTAGGGTAATACTACATTCTCTGGAACAGCTAAGCTGATCTTGCTGGGACTTTCATCCAAAGATATACAACGTTGTGAAGCAACATATCAAAAAAAGAGTGAATAGGCACTATAGTGGCAAGCGCAGTCCACCTTAGGCTGCATCTTTCGCTCACCATTAGGTGAGATTGCAGCCAGGCGCTAGCCTTTCTTTGTAAAAAAAATACATATAGCTACGCTACTATTATCCAAAATTCCCACGGGGTCAGGATTTACGTGTAAAAAAATTTAGACTCACTGATTTCCATACTGGCTAAGTCGCGGGTACAGCTAGTTTGTGATAAATATCACGCTATCAAAGTATGCCAAGTAGATTAATATGGCTGATTCTGAGATTAAATGGTGTAAGGCTAGCAAACAATTACTAAGAAAGTTATACAAAAGTTTAATATATGTACAATCAAAGATCAGGATATACATGTAGTTGTACAATTTCAAATAGATGTTCCATATCGGACTTTAGTTCCAAGACTTTTATGAAGATACGGAGTCGACGCAATTGAAATTTTATGCATACGAGATATTGGCAGAATCTATATAACAGATAATTATGCCCCTCAATTTGAATGTAACACGACCCGCAGTGTAGAATCTGGCTGAGTAAATAGACCACCCTTATTTCTTGTCGAGGTGTCGTAAGAGGCGACTAACGTATGTCGAACCATCGAGTGTAATCCGGCTGAGCAGATAGACCACCCTCATTTCTTAATAAGGTGTCGTAAAAGGCGACTAGCGTAAGTTAATCTGCTGTATGGAATCGAGCTAAGTCAATAGATAGACCACCCTCATTTCTTACCAAGGTATCGCAAAAGGCGACTTAAGTAAGTTGACATAAGGCGGGCGGCCGGTTATAAAATAACTAGCCAAAACATGCGACACGTTTAAAACATATTGTACCAAACTCACTTAAAGTGGCAGATAAACAGGAGAGTGATGATGATCTGGTATTTTAGGACGCCGAAACAGCAAATGCAACTTTATAACCCATCTTAAATTTCATATCTTATTATAACTTTTTGCTGATACGTTAAATTAAACCAAGTTTTGAAATAGTAATAATCACTAAATATTTATGTAACCTAGTTCTATCCAATCAGTGTTCATAGCCTATTGCGACCATGAATAATGCAAATATGCAAAAAATGTGTAATTCTTCAGTCATTACACGTGACTTGGATGAAATAACAGTCGTTCGAGGTACCGGCGTGTATTGAATGATAAATAATATAACAATTGTAAAAGTTTTATGCCTGTATGTAATATGGGTATTGTTACATAATTGACCCATAAACATGTTTTAATATATTTTAATTACTTTGTTTTTGTTATTTACAACAAAAATGTACAAGTTATATCCATTCTACGTGGGCATGATTTGTATAGTCCTAGCGTGTAAGTAATTTAAGATATATATAACTTGTACATTTTTGCGGTCAATAAAAATATAAAAAAGTTATATCTATCTTAAATTACACGCTAGGACTATACAAATCTTGCCCATATGGAATGGTATCCAAGATTGCTGGCAGCGTTTCCGCGTTGATAGCTAAGCTGATTCTTTGTGCGAAAAAGGAGCCAGCCCTCTTGTCACCTGAAGAGGCAGTTAACCAAGGTAAAAACGGATAAAAATTTTGCAAACGGCACACTTAATTACTATGAATAAATGAAATAGTTTTTAACGCACAAAACAAAATTTAAATTTATTTTCAGTATTGAGGAACACAACTAATTTATCGAGGATCCGTTCGCCCGCGTGGAAAGATTAGAACCGTAATAGTATTTTGATAACCATAAAAATAGTTAAAGTGGGTTAACTTTAAAAGCTCGACATATGCGTTCGCGGACTTTTATTTAGAACTTTTAGAGGGGAACAATTATGAAATACTTTCATGATTTTTAATAACTATTATCGTCTAATTAGCGCACGCAAGGAAAGCTTAAAATTTTGCACTTTTCGTACTATTTTTTATTTCTGCTCCGAAATACTTTTTTCGTTCTATATTAATTTGCATTTACCAATTTCCATAAAGAGAAATATTATCTTTATTGTTACAGAGACGAGTAACATTATCTCCCTCGTTTCCATAATCAACTCGAGCAGATTTTACCCAAACGTGGTGCCTTCAGCTCCGCGGGTGGCGGGTTTGATTCCCGTCGAGGGCCAACATTTTGTGTAAAACAATTTGTTGGTTCTTCGAGCCTGGTTGTGTATTTGTATTTAAAAATATATATGTATATATTCAGCAGTCTATCGCCCATAGCACAAGTTTTAAGTTAGTTTCTTTGGGGACCGACGACCGTGTGTAAGTGTCCTATATATTTGCTATTTGTTATATGTTGTTTCCATATATTTATATTATATTATAACTTTCATCGATCATAACATTCATACTTCTTTGACATTTATTGCTTATAAAAAACTAAATCTGGCCTTCACTACAATATTTTCACTAAAGATCTGAATATCGAACTCAAACGCCGGCTAAACTCATTTATAATTCACCCGTGACGCATGTTCAGAATGACGCAAAGTTAGGAATATATTTATCAGATTTATAGAAACATCCGTATAAATTGATATAAATTTAAGGTATAAAGAAAAATTTTAATATATAAAGCTGAAGAGTTTGTTTGTTTGAACGCCCTTATCTTAGGAACAATTGGACCGATAAAAAAAAAATATTTCAGTGTAAGATAGTCCATTAAGGAGACATATAGGTTATATAACATCACGCTAAGATGAAAAAGGAGAGGAGCAGCAATAAATAATATTACGAAAAAAGCAAAATTTCAAGCCTTTCTTGCGTGCGCAAACGGTGAAAGTTATTCAAAAATCATGTATTACAAAATTGTTCCCCTCTAAAAGTTCTAATTAAAGTCCGCGACAGCATATGTGTAGCTTTTAAGGTTTCCCCACTTTAACCATTTTTATGGTTATCAAAATACTATATTATACTTTGTATTATATATAGTGTGTATGTATATATATATTTATTTATATATAAATATATTTATTTTGTTTTTATTGTTAAATTAGGAAATTATTAGTAGGTAATTCTAATTTATAATGTTTGATATTTTACCTTTTTCTTTAATATAAATTGTCTCACTTAGTAGGTTAGCTGGCAGATATCTCTGTCATAGGGATAAGTTGACCTTTGTACACTTTTTTTTACCAATAATGTTTTTTTTCCAACATTTTTTATGGTACATAAATAAATAAATAAATAAATATTACGGTTTTAATGATTCAAGCGGGCGGAGCCGCTGGCAATTGCTAGTTTTTTTATAAAGCAAATTGGTGGAACTAAATATTAACTTGTAAAAACATACGAAATATAATTCACAGTCACAATAACATCAATAAAAACATTGACACGTTGCCGAAATTTCTCAATATGAAACAAAGTACAAAACCCCGACCTTCTTATGTCCTGGTTCACAGTTATATTACAACTTCACGGTAAATGTGAACAAAATGTTAATATTGTAAAAAAACCCTGTTCCTTTTAAATAAAAGAACATTTATTTATTGTCCTAACGAAAATAAATTCTTTAAATCTTTATTTGCAGCCGCATTGTATCGGAGATCTGATTTTTTTTTGTAACGCCTTAAGTGGTAGCTTGCCTAAGCTAAATCCTCTATTAGCAATATTGGACAAAGAATTAAAAGTAAACACAATTTTTTTACTTTGTCATAAAGAATGACTAAAATCATATTTAACCTTAGTTAAATATGATTTTAAAAGAATTTTCGTATCCAGCTGAGTAGAATAGACCTCGCTCATTTCTTACTGAGTTGTCGTAAAAGGCGACTAAGATAAGTTGACCCACCGTGTGGTATCCGGCTGAGTAGAATAGACATCCCTGATTTTTTATCGAGGTGTCGTAAAAGGCGACTAAAGTAAATTGATCCGCCATGTGTTATCCGGCTGGGCAGAATAGACCATACTCTTTCTTACCGAGGTATCGTGGTGAAAGGCGTCTAAGATAAGTTGACGTCAGCCAGACTGGTCGTAAAATACCTAACTAAACAACATATTGTTTTTACTAACTTTTGTTTTTAACTAAACAACATTTTGTAACAACATATTGTTCCGACTCCACTTAGAGTGGGATAATGGCAGGAGAATAATGATATAAAAACTATTGTTTTAACCTCGTTTCTTTGTCGTATAATTGGCTGATGTTGGTTGATTTATTCTGAAGTAATTATTGCTAGTATTTAGCAAACTTATATACTTATTCAATATTCAATGTTCGTGATAAGAATTGCGTTTGATGTTACACAAGGTAAAGCATTGGACCGTGATAGGTTTGTTACGGATTAATCATTTGCATTCAATTGTTGTATTCGTTAAACTTAGTATTATGCACCTAAGTTGGAAAACCTTCAAAGTACACATAAAACAAAAATAAGAAAAAAAATAGAAAAAAGAAAAAGAGGATACTTAAAAAAATCTGTTTTTTTAAAACCGATTTTTGTGAAATAATAATCGATTATTTTTCACATCCCTAACATGGTATATATATGGTATATAGCCTAACATATTTTCTAGCTATTACACGCGACTTCGTTCGCGTGGACTGTTGTCGTGTGATGGGTCGATAGTAAATAGCGCTTTCCAATGTCATCCTATTCCTGTTGAATTAACAGCATTTCTATAGCCTATATGTTATCCCGGTGTATAAGGAATAATTGTGCAAAATTTAATTTTAAAAATTAGTCCGTCGGATTCGCTGTGAAAGAGTAACAAACATACATAAAAACTCACAAACTTTCGCATTTACAATATTAGTAGAATGTGTTTTAATCAAGGATTATTGAAATTGAAGTCGTTGTATTAGTAAAACTCAGTATTATGCACCCAACTAAGTTGGAAAACCTTCAAAGTACGAATAAACCTTCTCCTGCACAATCTACTATGTTATAATTAATTTTGCGACTTGTTAGCAAAAATAGTCTTGTAACTTACGTAATAAGAACTATAATAGCTCGATAGATCAACAGTGAATTGGATATTGCAGTGACATGAAAATCGCAATTGAAACTATGCTGCGGCAATCAACGGTTGATTTATGTTATGTTACACACATTATCGCAGAGTGGTACCGGATCTCACAATTTTTTATTATTATCGTAACTTTTTGCCTTCTCTTTCTTTGTAACTTTATCTTTGTGATATTTAAAACATATTGTTTGTTCCAATAATTCTTTATTTAATAACTAGCTATGCCAGCTTTGACCGCATGGAAATCTGTTTGTAACAATTTTTTTCCGAATAGAAATTTAGTTGTTTTGTAGTTAATTATCTTCCTGCCTATCTAAGTGGGGTCGGCACAACATGTTATAAACATGCCTTCACATGATGTCTGCGTTTTTACGACCGGCCGCCTGCCTGACGTCAACTTAACTCTGTCGTATTTTACGACACATCGGTAAGAAAGAGGGTGGTCTATTCTACTAAACCGGATACCACACGGCGGGTCAACTTATCTTAGTCGCCTTTTACGACACCTCGGTAAGAAATGCGGGTGGTACTATTCTATTCAGTCGGATACCATACGGCGGGTCGACTTACCTTAGTCGCCTTTTACGACACCTCGGTAAGAAATGAGGGTGGTACTATTCTATTCAGCCGGATCCCACACGGCGGTTTAGTTTTTTTGTAGTTATTATGAGTTAATAACAAGAGACTTTTAAATAACTTTCACCGTTTACATAGCGCACACAAGGAAATCATTAGATTTTGTCGTTTTCGCAATATTTTTTATTGCTGCTCCTATGTATCCTAGGCTATCCTATTCATCTTAGCGTGATGTTACATAGTCTTTTATAGCCCTTTTATTCAACATTTTAGCATTTTTTTTCAGTGTTCGAAAAACAGGGATAAAACGACATCTTTTTTAAAGAAACCGATTGATGAGATCGATTTTTGTACCCCAAAACCCCTACACGCTGAATTTCAGAAAAATCGTTCAAGGCGTTTCCGAGACCCCAGAATATATCATCATCTTCCTGCCCTTATCCCACTCTAAGTGGGGTCGGCACAACATGTTATAAACATGCTGTCACATGATTTGGCTGCGTTTTTACGACCGGCCGCCTGCCTGACGTCAACTTACCTCTGTCATATTTTACTACACCTCGATAAGAAAGAGGGTGGTCTATTTTACTAAACCGGATACCACACGGTGGGTCAATTTACCTTAGTCGCCTTTTACGACACCTCGGTAAGAAAAGAGGGTGGTACTATTCTATCAAGCCGGATACCACACGGCGTAGACCCCAGAATATATAATATACACAACTCATGTAAATATTCATGATAAGTACAGATATAGATATATAAGTTAGTGGAATAATTATATATTGCAATTCATTATAAATTATATAATTTAAATATATAGGTAAAAATAAATGATATATTGCTAGTCGAAATATTGGTTATTGATTAGCAAAATCAATTAAATTATAAAAATGTATATAACATTAAAGAAGCCGGAAATACTGTTACGAGTTCTGAGAAGAACATCCGGCAATGTCAGTCCGTATTAACTCTTGTCATATCAATTTATACGCTCTAATTACTAGTTTTCTCTACCAATACATTGACCAGCAAAAACTTCTTTACAAGCTTTTATTTCAATTCTCGCATGGCTATGTATATTTTGATCGAATCTTAAATGTTAATTTATGCGTTTACATTTGATTTTTTTCGTTAAATTATTTAGTACTGACGATAGTACCACCTTCATTTCTTACTGAGGTGTCGTAAAAGGCGATTAAGGTAAGTTGACCCGCCGTGTGGTATCCAGTTGAGTAGAATAGACCACCCTCATTTCTTACCGAGGTGTCGTGAAAGGCGACTAAGGTAAGTCGAACCGCCTTGTGGTATCCGGTTGAGCAGAATAGACCCCCCTTATTTCTTACCGAGTTGTCGAAAAGGCGACTAAGGTAAGTTGACCCACCGTGTGGTATCCGGTAAAGTAGAATAGACCACCCTCTTTTTTACCGAGGCGTCGTAAAATATGACTAAGGTAAGTTGACGTCAGGCTGGCGGCCAGTTGTTAAATACCTAGCCAAATCATGTAACAACATGGTTAATATATACTGGCCCGTTGGCGCAGTGTGTAGTCGCCCTGCCTTAAGCTCCGCGGATCAGGGTTCGATTCCCGCCGAAGGCAAATATTTTGTATAAATGAATTTTCGACAACGCGGTTAGAAATAAGTGTGGTCTATTCTACTGTTTCTATCACAAAATAATTTATATACTTTAAATCCACAGATTATGGTAATTTCAAATTTTTGTAATTAATTATACAATTAATTAAAGGACTTTATCTTGTAACTATTATTTTACGGCTCATAAATAAATTATTTTAACATAAAATGGCACTTCCGTATAATATTCATCATTCTTCTGCCCTTATCGGTCGACGGCACAACATGTTTTAACCATGTTGTGATGTGATTTGGCTAGGTAATAATAATAACAAATCTTTAATGAAGCCAAATTTTTGGCTAGGTATTCTAGGACTGGCCGCCTGCCTGACGTCAACTTACCTCTGTCGTATTTCACGACACCTCGGTAAGAAATGAGGTTGGTCTATTCTACTCAACCGGATACCACACGGCGGGTCGACTTACCTTAGTCGCCTCTTACGACACCTCGGTAAGAAAAGAGGGTGGTACTATTCTACTCAGCCGGATACCAACGAGTATAAATATAGAGAATAAAAAAAAAAAAATTTGCTATATGCGCAGCTCATTCGGAATATATGGCCTTAAGCCAAGCAAATTGCGCTTGCGTTATCTATTAATATTGGCGATGTGACAGATTTTCATCTTATCGGTACATAAATTGCACACTTCAACGCCAGCATTCGCGTTGCTACGTTAAATTTAATTATTGACTTTGAAACTTTTGGAAGTTCATTAATCTTAGAAATTACGTAATCACTAGATTTAACTTATAATTTAGTTGGTGTTGAAACATTTATGATGCAGAAAAAATTATGTTTAGATGTAATCTAATTTTATATCCCAGTCGTACCATGTATTATTCATAAATTCATTCGATAGACTCGTCTGTTATATTTTATTTATTCGTTATTATTTGTTATATTATTAGTTATATTAACTTAATATTTGTGTTATGGTAGACAGACAACTGTTAAATATACTTATATATTTTTAAATACATATATACATACTTAAATACAAATATACGCTCAGACTCGAAGACCAACAAATTCATTTATAGAAAATGTTGGTCCTCGGCGGGAATCGAACCTGTGACCCGCGGAGCTGAAGGCAGTGTCACTACCTACTGCACCAACGGGCCAGTCATAGTTATACTTCGAGAAGCGCTTAAAGAGCTTCATAGAATACAATCTCAGGGCCACAGTCCCCTATGGTAGTAGAGCTTTTCACTCTAGTCTCCGCATTTCCTTTGACAAAATTCACGCTCGTCCTCACTGACGCTTTAAGCCGTTAGGGCTTACAGTATATTCTTAATTTCAAAAAACCTATAAGATTTATAAGCAGCATTATAGCAATATTCTTATATACCTACATTAATAATAAACTTCTACCTCTAGTCCGCAACAAACACAAAAACTCGTTACTCATTGCTGTTTGAAATAGCAAATCCAAAGTCAAATTAATGCAAGCAGTATATAACACGTTTATGCGGTGTTATGATTTATAGCTTTGTTATTTTAGTAATTCGGTACTGAAATAACCATAAGAGATCACAGAAAGCAGTTTAGATAAACAAATATGCGAACATAAATGTTCAGAGAGCAAATTTTAAGATAAAACAGTCCTAAATGTAGATGCTAGCACGTTAACCAAGTAGAGCAATAAATATGTTAAGTGAGACTTTCTACTACATATTAGTGAAAACCGCGTCCCAATTGGACCCCAACAAGATTCACAGACGCCCGAAGAGCGTCCTTAACGGCCCCGACGATGCTATCACAGCATCCAACAAGATACACACATTACATTCACACAAACAGCGTTTTCGCCGGCGAAAACGAGGTCCCCGCTTGCTTGTGTCAAGCGGCCGCAGCCCTCTGCCGCGGCCACCGTGACGCAGACTTCTTCCAAGTCATTTATTAGACGCAGCCCTCCAAAAACGCCGCCTTAAGCCGAGGTTTGGTCTCGCAGGAGACACCCTTAAAGCGACGCCCCCTGTAGGGCGGGTGCTTGTAATGCACCCGCTTGTATTATCCATTTCTTCTCGGCGATGCTTCCGCGCTCGCCCGTCTTATCGGTGACGCTGTCAAAGTCATTAGGGCTAACAGCATTAGTCATATTCGAAAAAAAAAAGGTCCCAATTGGTTCATACAGACAAACAGACCCACAGAAGTGTATTTTGAGCCGAGAACACTAATTTTTTCTTAAAAATATCAAATATGCAGAATTAATATCTTTACAATTTTATTATATGTATTGATGATGATGATAACTCTTCTCCCGCTCTAACTATCGAAATATATTCTAATATTTACTTCGGAAGGTAAATTCTGTGTGTTTTTAGCATGTTTGAAAATAAAAAATAATGCCTTAATCTCAACATCAAAATTGACACGGCTTTGCACTTTGGTTTTTATTTTTATTACAGGATAAGCGAATTTCGTATTTGTATCATATGTAAAATAAATTCTTAAGCGATATGATTGCTTTTACTATCTTGCAGCCTATATCTATATTGTATGTTGACGATCTTAGAATTGATTATTTTATCCCTCATCTCAAGTGGATATAAAAATGGATTAATTTTATTTTCAAGTTCAACGTTCTTTTGCCGTTATAAAAATTGAATGAGAATCAATTTTTACGACTTATTAAGACATGACCAAGATTAATTATCTCTTTGAATTTAACAACACATAAATATATTGATTTTAAATTTTACCATATTCATTACAAATGCAAATTTGCATATTAAAAAAAAACGATTACATCTATTAATGCATTTATTATAATTACCGCTATTAATAAAATGTAATACTTGATAGGTTTTATAAATGGTGGTTCTAGACTAAATTAATATTTGCAAAATTAATCGCATATCGAGTTAAAGAGCGTTCAGTGTTATTTCAAAATGTTTTTCTATAACTTGTTTTTCAAAAAATATACTTAACACAATTGCTTTAAAATATATAATATCCAAAATCAAAAATAAATCATACTCAAAAGTACACGCGAAAAGAGACCTTCATAGAAACATCATTTTTCTTGTTTCGCATAAGTTACATAATACAAGAATTCAATCTTCCAAATTCTATTTTAGACTATCATCAGCTTCCGTCGATTTGAACAGATGTTCTGTACAAAAATTAAACATGCGATTCTATAAGATCCTGTTACACGGTTTAAGAGTCATTTGCAAAAATAATCTTCATTTTGATATTAAGTACATAGTGATTTTGTATGATTATACAATAAAGGTCACTTTGTATGTTCTTAGCTTCAACTTTACATGTATCAATGGAATCATCATCGGTCTTTCCTGATGTATTTATGTATACTTAAAGTCATTAAATATCCTCCGTAGGCATTCATCCTTTTGGCTATAATAAACATCATTATCCAGGGCTTAACATCCAGGCCTAAAATTATTTAGGAGATGGATATGGCAATTTATCTAGTTGTTCTATCTAGTTGGTCGCCCAGACCAACTAGATAGAACTTCTCCGTGGAATTGGGCTCGTACGAAGCTCACAAAGATTCGGGAGAAGATAGGGATTTTGTTTTGAAGATCTCCGATTTGGCATAACTCTCCAGAGTACAAAGCTGTAAGTTCATGCGGGTCGTATGTACAGCATTGTCTCTATTTTTGGCAGCATGTTGGAACAAAGTAAAGTTGACTTGAGTCTGATAGAAATAAGTTTATTCATAGTAATTATACGCTTATATAAAATAAACGATACATTTTTTTATTCATTATCTGTATATTGTACATAAATAAATCAGGATAAAGAAATTCTGAGTCTGACATAATCGCCTTTTACTCCAGCGGATTTAATGAGTTTACCAAATCAAAACTGCCAATTAATGTCAAAAAGACCGTTTTTACTTGAATAACAAGTCAATTAAAAAGGTTTTTAAAAAAGCTTTTGACAAATATCATGCCCCTACTGTTAATCGTTGAGGATTTCCCTCGCCTGGACCATTCCTGGGAATAGCATTGGGTCATGGTTATCATTATCATGTATTGTCACCAAGACTGAAGGAGAATGTTAAATTTCAGCTCCATCGGACACCGGGAAGTGGGTCAAATTTTACTTGTAAGATTCCACTTTCACATGCAAACATTGATAAAGGCTTCTAAATACGTCTTAATATGTGTTAATAATTTAAGGTTAAACTAAATTGTATTTGGTCGATAATTTTGAGCTCCATAAGTGTCTCATCACGTCCAACCGTAGACGTCTATCAGTTGAAAATGAAAAATCCCTTTATTTCAGTTTCTATAACCAATTTTTGATCCGTGGACGCTGTTATAATATTTATAAACAGATATGATTTAAGGGTGGCTCATACGTACTTGATTTGCCTGGCCTGGGTTGCGGCAAGATGTCAGTACAACGATGCAGTAGTAAATATTAATAACAAAAACCATCAGCAACATGCTCGTCGCTATGACGATGTGAAACTGAAGTTCCTACCAGATAAAATCCAGTGTCATAGATAGACATATTGTAGCCGATAAACCTGATATGTGTTAGTTGGTCGGTTAGTTCGCCATTGAAATTACTATATAATGATCTCATCAAGGTCAAAAGGGAAACGTAAACGAAATATGTATTTATAAAGAATTTCTACTACAATTGCACTAAGAGTATTCCGGGTCTTCGGTCCCTTAAGAGTGTCTTAAAGGCCTTATATATCAAAAGATCCTCATTAATAACAACAAGCTACAGAACAAACTGTTAGAGCATATCAAGATAGGTCTATTGAATCATTAGATAATTTATAGAAACATTATCATAGTATATTGAGACTGATATAGTGTAAAAGTTGGTATATTTCAGCGTAACTTAATTTAGACATTTTGGTTCCTCAGTGTTTCGCTATTAATCCTTTTAGTAAATTTTATTCCGAGTCTTATATTTACCGGAAATTAATTAAATTTTTTATACAAAAATATAACGTAAAGCAGGTGTTTCATATAACGAATCGACCAAATTGCGTCAAATTATTTCAGAACTTTGTTGTGCATATCGCAGCCAGATCGATACGTCTAATAATCTTGACGTCATAGACATTTGTCACTATATCAAAGTGATCCGCACCACTTCTAGATAATATTTTATTTGGCAGAACGCGATATGATGAACACCGATGAAGAGATTGGTGTAAACCAATACACCAAACTCTCCATTCTTTATTTATATTAACAAACTTTTATACAAAATGGATCTCTGTCTATTATATAATCTATTTGCATAAATGATTTGTGAAATCATTTATGCAAATAGATGAAAGAATAGAATAGAGAATAGAAAAATGGCGAAAGGTGATAAAATATGAAAATTATTTTGGCAGAATATTTTTTATTTCATGATAGCGATAACAAGAGAGAGTAGTTAAATATTTACCTCATACAATATTAGCTCCTTGATAATAACCATAATAAGCACAGAAATTATATTTTGTTAATGTTAGCCCGACTAGTTTCAAGCCCATACTTGGCTCTTATTCATGAGCTCTTTACACGCCGTGAGCTGTATGTAGAGTTATAATTATATCAAATACTTATAGTTAAAGATGTTTTCGGTATAGCTTTCTTATTATAAAACAAAGTCCCCAAAAGCGTCTCTATGTAATCGATTTTCTCAAAATCTATTAAACGGATTTTGACGGGTTTTACTAAAAGAGTACATACAAGCCCTGGAACGGCTGAACCGATTTTTATAATACATTCACTAGAAGATAGAGGAGGTTGGTGAACAACATTTAAGCTTTTTTTAATTTTGACTCCCAGCGGGGTTGGGGTTTAGCCGGAAAAACTTTGTGACACATTTCCACGCGGACGAAACCAAAGGGCAAATTTAGTTCTTTTATAATAAATAAATATCTCGCTATATTAGATGTAGTAGGTACAATGGACAATGCTATTCAAAATTTTTAAGTATTGTACATATCTCAGTTAGTCTGGTTAAAGCAATGTCACTTTAATTTATTAAATGAATGAATTTTGAGATTTGTTCAGCAAAATTTAAGTTAAAATAATTCTTCCACAAAATATAGCTGTAAATCGAACAAATTCAGACAAAGATGTATAATTGATAACCCTGTCTTTGACGGATATAATTACTTTTTAAATGCTAATGCTAAAATTGCTATTAGCTTACTTTTATGTTGTACCGACGCTATTTTAAATATTAAAGATATCAAGCCGCCTTTGTTCACTTTAACCGTTTAAAGCCCAGTATAATATAATAAGCATATGAATAAATATTTTAATATAATTATGATAACTCTTGAAATATTTTTAATATGGATATGTATTTTTTCTAGATGCGCGGTGTCCGGCTGAGTAGAATAGACCACCCTCTATCTTACCGAGGTGTAGTAAAAAGCGACAAAAGTAAGCGATAAAATCACAGGATGATTGTGACATGTTGTGCCGACCCCACTTAGAGTGGGATAAGGGCAGGAAGATGATGTATATATTATAAGACATGTCAATTTTTGGTGTTTTATAATTAAAAAAGTTTAATGTCCCTCATTTAGGTTTCCGAATGTATTGGTGATAATTAGTGGAAATATATCGTAATTCAAAGCCCGTTCAAAGTAATTATAATTTGATTTAACAGCACAGCTTAATTTTTCTTATCCTAACGGATCCTAATATCCTAATGTTATAACAGCCATTCCGATTTTGTCGTGATGCCTATTCTCCTGATGATGCTTTGTTTACGGAGCGAAACGATCGTAGAGATTGTCGCAATGAAAGTATGTAGTGCTCGTGTTGTGTGTTATTGGTGACGGCGTTTTGTGATACGCGTTATAAGTAATCCTACATGTACAAGGTATGTGAATTTTGTCTGTTTCCTACACTTAGCATGACATAGACTTTCTTAACATCATCATCATCATTCTCTTACTCTTATCCCACTTTAAGTGGGAACGGCACAATACGTCTTCTTCTACCATTCTCCTGTTTCATTCGTCAACTCTGGTGCAACTCCTTTAACATGCATATCATTTTTCACACAATCCTGGATGGATTGTGTGAAAAATGATATGAAAAATGATATCTTTTAAGACTTTCTTAACAAACGCGGAAAAAAGGAAAATAATTCTATCATTATTTTTGAACAATCCAATCCTATACCTAATAAATCTATTGTGCATTTAAAAGAAAGCTAGATTTCTAACCCATTCATTATTATATTTAAGGATTCCACTAAATGCCATAATTTAAATCAGTTGTCTGCTTTCAATTACGGTAAGATGTTTTTAGTTCAATTAATATCAAACCAGAGTTAATCGGACGTTCAGAAGTCTTAAAGTTTCTATTTATACACCACAGATAAGAATATCTACTTATAGATAACAAGTTCAAGAAGCCGAAAATGTTTGAAAGACTCTGCATATACAATTATTTCAGAAAGATCATTCGCGGAATTTTAAGTAACCTTAAATGCTCTTAAAATTTTGCACCTTTTAAAAGCTACAAAATTAAAGAAATAGTTTTATTATATCTGTTTGATAGAGTGTAGATAATCCACAGTGTATAAAAAGGTGTTATACGCGGTCCAAAATCAAGCAAAAATAAAATTATTTAATATGTTTATCTGTCGATGAATAAGATTGTATCACGTATTTTAACATTTTATGTTTTTCTGTACAAATTTAAATCTTGGTCGTAATTTAGGGAATACTAGCTTGTGCATTAGACTCGGTCTCCGTAGACTTCCGTAGATATAAAGTAATGTAGAAACTACTTTCGACATTACTTTATATCTACGGAAGAATAATTGTAATCTACATTGCAATTATTCTTGTATCAAAAGTCAAATCGATCCGTCGACTACTGGACATAAAATAACTAAAAAAAAAATATAACATAATATGTTATAAAAGTAAAGTAACGGCCTGTTTAGGCCGTTCATGTTTACATAGGCCTCTTTCCTCTAACCTTCTTGAACGCGCTAATCTCAAGACCAATTTGAAAAATTCTTTCAATGTAAGATAGTCCATTTATCGAGGAAGGCGATAGGTTATATAACATCACGCTATAAGGAGAGGTGCAGCAATAAAAAATAGTACGAAAACGGCAAAATTTAAAGTTTTCCTTGCGTGCACTGAGTAAACGGTAATTCAAAAATCATGTATTACGAAATTGTTCACTTCCTAAAGCTCTAAATAAAAGCCCGCGACAGCATATGACTAGCTTTTAAGGTTAACCTACGCTTTTCATTTTTATGGTTATCAAAAGACTATTACGGTTTTAATCTTTCCACGCGGGCGAGCCGTTGGCGACTGCTAGTGTTATATAAAAATTAAAAATAAACATCACTTATTGTACAGAAATACGGTAATTCTTATTATTAAAATACGCTGCAGTTGCCAGTAGCTTAATCATTTGAATAAAACATGATTTTATATATGTTTTTGTTTATAATAAAGTAGTTTCTTAATTTATGCAAAAATTGCAACTGTCTCTGCTGTTACCAAGTAGATAATGGGTAGACGAATTTGGCATCGTACATCGACATTATTGTTTTAGAGGTGAGAAGATGTACGCTTTTTTCATCTGCCCTGCCTTCAGCTCTGCGGGTCGCGGGTTCGATTCTCGCCGAAGACTAACCTTTTCTGTAAACAATTTTATTGGTTCTTCGAGCCTTTTTGTATATTCGTATTTAAGTATATATTTAAAATTAAATATGTATATATTTACCAGTTGTCTGTTACCCATAACACAAGTATTAAGATACTTATTTTGGGGACGGACGATCGTGTGTAAGTGTCCCAAATAATTATTTATTTCACAAAATATATATACTTGTTTATATAAACTGCCGTTATTAGAACATATATGACAAAAATATATACTATAGTATTTTTATTTCTTTTTTTGTTATCTTAGATAGAGGACATGAGTTAATATCTATATTTGAAAACTACGAAAATTATCATTTAGGTAGGTATTAGGATAACAATATCAAGAACGTAATTTTTCGGAAATTTTTATTGATAAACAAATAGAAATCGCAAAAATTAATCTTGTCAAGTTAATCACAATATTATAATTAAGACTTGGTGAATAGATTATAGGTTTAATAATTATGTATTTAAAAAATAAATATTATATTATATTATATTATAAAAAAAATATTTAAGTATGTATTTAAAAAATATATAAGTATATATTCACCAGTTGTCTGTCACCCATAACACAAGTATTAAGTTACTTACTTTGGGGACGGACGACCGTGTGTGTAAGTGTCCCATATATTTGTTTATTTATTTATTTATTGAATTAATAAAACTCTTCTACCTAATACATTAGCGGGTGACTGCATTATTCTTTAAATGTATTCTTAATGAAGCTCCCATTTTCCATACAGCTATATACCTACGTACTCTGACTTGTAATATACTTTCTATATAATTATTGCTAAGCTATATATACTAAGCAGTACTGTCGGAGTTAATCATGTATTTTCTTATATTATCTTAGTCGCCTTTTACGACACCTCGGTAAGAAATGGGGGTGGTCTATTCTATACTATACGGCGGGTCGATTCACCATAGTCGCCTTTTACGACAACTAGGTAAGAAATGAAGGTGGTCTAATCACACTCAGCCAGATACTACATTGTATAATTAATTGTGAAATTGTTTTTCTTCAATATCCCTTATATATTCAGAGCTGATTTAATAACATCAATCAAAATAGAAAAAAACCTGTACATATGAATGACTCGATAGAAGGTGTCGATAATCATCGATATTAGATTACAATATCATGGTATATTATTATAATAATACACCTCACAAAAAAATATTGTTGGCTTGTTCGTTAAATTTGCGAAGATGTAATATTCGTTATAATTTGAACGTGTATTACAGAACCCGGTTAAATACAAGGAAAATGTTTGTTCTTAGAACAATCTACATACCATTTATCATCTTTTTTATTTAACAAAAGCTTATAAAATGCTTTACACATGACTAATCCCTTGAGCTCGGTATTTGGTAGTGCGCGTGAACTTTAACAAAATGGTGCCTTACAAAATCTGGGTCTTTCCAGGCCATCCAAATACGACTGCTATATTAACCTTCTTTGAAAAGATAAAGTGCCATATTTAAGTTTAAACGTATAAACACGTCCATATTTTATATTTCATGAGTAATATTTTAATTTAATTGTTATTTAAATAGGTGTTCGTTTTTATCTTGAAATGATTATAGATTTTAAATGATAACGGGATTGTATTTAATCTTGTAAAAAAAAGAATATTTTATTTCTTAAAAATACATACATTACAATTTTCCGTCAATTTCTATAACTTCATTCTATTCTTTACAGAAATGTTTTTCGAAAAATCATTAAGTATTTAAATATATCGCCGTAAATTCTAACATTTATTTAAAGTTATTTTAATTTTATACTTGATTCCCGCGTAAATTTTTAGTAATAATGCCATCTTCGTTGTATAAAAATATATGGTATCAATAAACTTGGATCTTTTTTATCTGTCTTTCTAATTGACATAAAGCTTTATGAGCTTCATTTTGAACTAACTTTTACCCGCAAATTCGTTTGTTGTCTCAATGATAGATAGCGCTTTTCAATATCATTCTATTCCTGTAGAATTAACAGGATTTCTATAGCTTATATGCTACCGATGAACAAGGAATAATTGTGCCAAATTTCATCGATATTGGTTCAGTGGATTAGCCGTGAAAGAGTAATAAATACACATCCATACTTACACTTTCGAATTTATAGTATTAGTATTAAAGTATTACAGTATAAGTAGGATATATTTGTTAAGCAATATCATTTATAACGTACAGTTCATGCGATCGTGTATGTGGTTTATCTAAAACTGGTATAATTTCCGCATTTCATTGGTAGAAAAGACAGATAAAGTTAAGATGCTATTTTAACATTATTCTCAATATTACGAGTATGTTTTCATGTATCCTACTGTTAAAGCACAGTTGAAATTTTCGATTTCGTTATTTTCTTCAATAAATATTTAGGGCAAAGTTTTACATACAAGAAAAAATGAATCAATTACAGTTAAGTAACATACTGATGTAAATTTCCTTATAAAAAGTATACTCTACATCCTTATTCATATTAAATGAAACCGCGATGTAATACTGCATGTTCAATTTCCAACAGTAAGTACCTAACAGGGCTTGAACTTAGTAAACCGCTGATTAAACTAACCGCCATTATTAAAAGTTATTTTTAGATTCCGCACAGAGATCACGACTTTGTCTACCATCGTAATGTAAATGAATACAGAGTCAGTATTAGTCGCTGTGCGCCGGTGTAAAACATTGCATGTATTGTCTACATGACATAACCTATCAGTTATGTACATTGTAAATGAAAGAAAAATTTAAAAACCTCACCGAGTCCACGCCGATACGGTTTCCAGATTTCCCAAATCATCATGATTGCACTAAAAAGTATTTTATATAAACTTAGGTTATGTTGGTCACATCGTTTTGACAGGTGACGTGCGACAATACTGCCACCTGCACGTGCGGGCGGGCAATCGCGACTCAGTTCCCGGTTTCGTATATTATTTTTATTGGAATATTAACATAGTTTAGGGATCGGAGAGGAGCGCGACGCGTCTTGGCATTGCGGCCAATGAACGGCGTACCCCGCGTCAAGGTCACTGGAGTCGAAACTAGTACCACGCGACGCCGATAGAGGGCTGCTCGCGATGGATACGAGTAGTTACCTCGCTGCCCGTATGGCAACTAAGCAGAAACTGTAAGCCCCAGCATGATGCGCCGATAAGCGGTATATGGTATAAATAAAAACGCCGCGTCGTGAATATGAATGAATGCGCAGCAACTTTACGTCATTTGTATATCATTCTAATGTCGATATAATACTGTATTTAAACCTTTCAAACGCGTCCTGGTAGGACCACTCTATCTTGCAATGACAACACATGAAATCGAAGATATCAAATAAGAAATCAGCGCCATATATCCACTGTATTCTTTAATTAACACCTAAAGAATATACGAGAACATATATGACAAAAAAATTTGGCATCCTGTCAATCAGCAATAATAGACTTATTAAAAAAGTTAATGCACGTTACATACATTCAATATTTGATTAGATTTTTAAATTAATGGAACCAACGGTTTCAAACTGTTCTTAATTTAAAAAATAGTTTATTGTAATTCTCCATAAATAATAGCGTTCTTGTGTACAATGACTAGTTCTTCGCGGCAAATCAAGTAATAGCAAAATTCTATAAATCATGTTAGCCGGCAGGACTTTTATTTCAATGTTAAAAAGTTACGTTTTACAAACATAACTTATCTAGTTACAAAAGGTAACTTATAATTTTTTAAACTGGTACTTAATAGGTAAAGGTTAGGCACAATTATAAATAGACAATAAAGCAAATTGGTTATTCGTGTTGGAATAAATGCAAGTCTTGGTAATTATATACGAAAAGTAAGAACTATTGTTCAAACTTTATAAATATTTCATTGTATTAACTTAGCATCTCTTCTTTGACTAATAATTTTTATCTGTGACCAATATAAATTCTTAATTTATACATTATCTATTCAGGTTACAATGACAAACGAATTTTCATAAAATACTTGTGTTCTTTGATGTAATGAAAAAATGCAGTACAGACAGCTAGTATCCACTGATCAAAAAGAGAAACTAATAAATAAGAAGTAAATGAAACATTTTTTGGTATACCTGATATTAGATACATACTTTACCTAGGTATTTTCTTTATATCGATACAAAAAACGCATACACCGTTATGCAATGTCAAAACTAAGGCAACTCAGGATTAGTGGATGCATTTTCAGCGTATTGTTCGACCTTATATATAAATGTTATAAAGCTTATTATCCCTAACACAACGAAACACGCGCACATTTAATAGAAAGTATTCAAAAATATTTTACTCCATTGTTTGCCAATACATTTAATTTATCTGAGGTACAGTCAAATTGGGTAACTTTGAATTTACGGGTAACATTGAATAAAACGACTAAAATAATTATTAATTTTTTTTTCAATATTTGTAACTTGATTTAAAACTGATAACTGAGTGAAATGGAAATAATAAATGTTCTAGTTGCCAAATGTCATTTAAAATTTATAGTTTTTAAACAAATTCTGACACTTTTTCAAAATTTTCTGTTCGCGGTCTTTTTGGAGTGAAAAGTATGTGAGTTAAATTTCCGATTTTATTACAGAAGGGTGTGTAAAACACATACTTTTCGGTTTCTAATGATCAATTGTACATTGAAATGATACTTTTTCATATAATTTCCCGATTTTGCATCGTTTTATATCCATTGACCGGTGAATTTGTGGACCACCCCTATTTTTAGATAAATATGTTTCTATTTTAAAATGATAAAATGTACATTGAAGATGACATCTCGTTCATGGAATGGGGTGAATTATTTTTCAAATTCTCTTGCCAACCATTAATGTTTTGATCTCATTTGAATGGTAATTGATTATAGAATTTGTTATTTAGGTTTTATTTTTAATTAATATTTACAATTACAAATAAATATGTATTCGTTACAAAAAAAAAATCTACCCATATGTTGCTAATATTTAGTAAATGGCAATTTTAAGTAAACGGTTGGCTGTTAAGTATGACAAGTTGACTTTATTTGACAGATCTATCTTTCATTCATTCAGAACATAAGTATAATTTTACCCATGATACGAAAATTCTGTGAATTTAATGATTTTTATTTTTCGAAATAATTCGGTTCAAAGTTACCCAAAACTCAAGGTAACTTTGAACACGCACAAAAGCATATTTTTTTTCCATTTCCTTTCTAGTTACTTAGTAATACAGTTAGTTATTCTAAAACTCGGTATAAAAGAACACTCATTATTCATCAAAAACTTAAATAAGGTCATCCTATTTTTTATATTTTGAAAAATCTGAAAAAGTCATTCAAAGTTACCCAATTTGACTGTAGTAAGTTATGTTAAACTTAAGTTAAAAACTATCTATAATAAACATTTATTGTAAGTTATGAGCTTTAAAATTATGATAATCAGTACCAATAAAAATTTTTATTTACATATTTAAACCCCTTTTAATTTTATTTAATCGTTTTAGTTTACTAAAATGCTAAAATGTTTAGTAACGCTACTGAACACAAGATGTCGCTAAAAATACTGAAATTAAAATGGTCTTCACATTAGCATTACAATCAGTTACTTACATTAATTTCTTATATCATTTGTATGCTCTCATAAATATGTAAAGAGTTTTTTCAGATAATTCTATTTATAACCGTATTTATTTACATATTACGAATATTATTCAGCATTGGTTAAAATAAATTAATGGTTCGTAGATCTCCAACACTCAATTTTAAGGCGGGAATTTTTTTATAAAAGCTCTTTTGCTGATTAAAACCTGACAGTGTTTTAACATGACCGGTCAAAAAAGAGGAATAACTTTTTAAAAATCTTTTGCTCGTAAGCCTGCAGTAATTACTGCATTTTAGGGATGTGACTAGGAGAATAAAAAATCGATTGAACAATCGATAAATAATCAATTTTTTCCCTTTAAAAGTAAATGATTTTTTAAAATCGATTATTTCGTATCAAACTAAACTATTAATAATAATCCATTTTTTCTGACTATTTCAAAAAAGCCTTTTTAATATTAATAATTCAAGGCTAATTAAAATGGACATCTACCAATAAATATTAACAGATACGCTGCTTGTGAAATTCTATTAAAATCTGTAGTTTTGCTACATTACGTTTCATCCAACAATGCATATATGATTTTAAAAAACAGGAAAAAGAGTGAAAAAGAGAATGAGGAAGATTAAAATACTCCATTCTTAATAAATCTATTTTTATGATAAAAAAACTATTATTAAAAATCGATTATTTAAAAAAAATAAATAAGGATATCCGTCGCCTATTTCCAGCCAGAGCTTACTCAACCTGATGCATGAATTAGGCTGAAGGTGTATCTCGGGAGCACTAAGCCTTAGAATCCGACTAGGGATCATGACCCCCTACACCGTAGGTCAAGACGGACAATAGGCCCCTTGACTCATACTGTAGAGGGTGCAATACACCCGAACGCCTCACGTTGGGGCGCCGAACGTTGGCCAAATGTTGTAGTAGTACTTTGTTGAGGCAATGTCTTCATACTAAAACTTCATAGGTACCCCATCACCGCCACCAGCAGTGTGATGGAGCATACAGATTGTTTTAATCGGTGCGAGTCCGACATAACCGTCGCCTGTCCCCGTCGGGCGCGGTACCCATAAAGGGTTTCTTCCTGTCTAATAAAAAAAACTTCATTATGGCGCCTCAAAGTTATTGTCGTCTTATTATTATGATTTTTATATTTTTCAACCTCTGTTTGTTTGCCTGTATTTTTTATTTTCTGTATGTTTTTAATATAAACATGTGTAATTTTCATAACCTTTTCGTTATTGGGATTTTGGGCTCCAGAGCATTGTTTGCATCGTGGGGCATATATCAGTGTTTAACCACTTCATCCATACTCTACTCGCTTATAGATCCTATAACAAAACTTAGCCCCTTGTATAATTGCAAAAAAAGATACAATCTCTGCTTAAGTGTACTTTTTTTTAGGTAACCTCCAATTGCTACATCCATTTCATTATCATACACTTATCCTATCTAAATGGAATTTTTATACGAGTAACATTTATAGACAAAATTAAAGCAACAGCAAGATTAATTATTTTAATTTTCAATGGTATCGTACTTCTTATAATTAATATGGTAATTTAAGTGAGACACGTGTAGCTATCTATAATCAATATAAATGATATTCATTATAATAAATAAATGATACTCTTTACCATTTTTGTATGATACTGAAGTTCACTTTGAATTAGTTATTTTTTGTGTTTGGATCCACTTAGGTGAATTTTACCGCCGTATCCGGCTGAGCAGAATAGACCACCCTCATTTCTTACTGAGTTTTCGTAAAAGGCGATTAAGGTAAGTCTACCCGCCGTGTGGTATCCGGCTGAGCAGAATAGACCACCCTTTTTCTTACCGCCGCGTCGCAAAAGGCGACTAAGGTAAGTTGACGTCAGGCAGGCGGCTGGTCCTAAAATCTCTAGCCAAATCACGTGATAACATGTTGTGCCGACCCCACTTAGAGTGGGATAAGGGCAGGAGAATGATGATCAACTTAGGTAAATTTTCAATAATGTAAGAGATTTCATATTTTATTGAAAACTTTACGATTTCATTCATTGCACTTATCATTAGGTAATACTAAAGGACCAGGCGCTAGGCGTAAAACCTTCCTGGTTGGTGGTCTGCTCTTTTACTAATTCAAATAGATTTTATGAATAAACTAAATAAATTTATCAACTGCAGAAATAAATTGTTACAAATACAACCTCCTTCATATAATATGAAAAACATTGTGGCTGTCATTATAGGTCATTGAGGTGTTGCGAAAGAGTAAATGAGTTGACTTTGGGAAAATCGCTTTCTATTATTGTATAAGTATAAAGGAAATATCGTTGTTTGTTATCAAATTATTATATTAATCTTATAACTGACATTTATTTCGTTAGTCATCATTTCATGTACATATTCTTTAAGTGAAAATAATATGTATTTTTTTTGTTTTCTAAACGATCTTGTCAATATGTGTGGGAAAATTATAACTATTTATTGATTATTTTATGATAATATATTTAATTCTTAGTTTTCGTGTCCTTATCCCACTCTAAGTGGGGTCACCACAACATGTTTAAACATGTCGTTATTTTACGACTGGCCGCCTACCGGACTTTAACTTACCTGAGTCACCTTTTACGATTCCTTGGTAGGAAATGAGGGTAGTATATTCTACTCAGCGGGATAAGGGCAGGAGAATGATGATGACCTAACCTGAGCTTGTATATTGTAACAATAAATTTTGAAAATTATATTACCTACAACCCAAATCCGTTAAGTTAGTAGTTTTAGTCAACACGATATTTATATCTGCACAGACGTTCTGGAACAGTGGATACGTCGTGGAGAATTAAAATAATTTGAGAAGATTGCCCGTCGCATGATTCACGTGACAAAAATAGTCGGCGATTATCTTGGTCATGCCGGAGGGCCGCAGAACGTACTGAACGCCTCCTCATACATTAAATATATTTATCCTCCTGCCCTTATCCCACTCTAAGTGGGGTCGGCACAACTTGTTATAAATATGTTGTAACATGATTTGGCTGCGTTTTTACGACTGGTCGCCTGCCTGACGTCAACTTACCTTAGTCGTATTTAACGACACCTCGGTAAGGAGGAGGGTGGTCTATTCTACTAAACCGGATACCATACGGTGAGTTAAATTACCTTAGTCGCCTTTTACGACACCTCGGTAAGAAATGAGGGTGGTCTATTCTACTCAGCCGGATACCACACTGCTAGTCATACGACATTAAATGTCTATTAAATAAATTAAATTCAGAGAGCTGAAATGTTATGTTGTACGATAACATTTATTTGATATTATGTTAAAGGCATTTTGGTCCATTGAGCCAATTTTCAACTCTTTTCTTGTTGTTTTCATCCTGTGAAATATTCACTGCTGGCTCTTCAACGTTCTGTTTAAGGGTTTTTCATGTCACATGACCTATGTCCTTAGTGCAAGTTTTGCTTACCTACTCCATCGCGTTAGCGTAACGTAATGTGTATAGCGCTGTAACAGCGATCACTAGATGTCGCTATTGCTTTATTTTTGAAAAAACTCGCACTAGGCACACTAGTGACTTGCAACAGCAACGCTGCGTTTTCCAAAAAGGGCCGTTTGCCTCTAATTAGTTCTATCTCTAGAACATAACTTAATCCACGCTTAACAAGCGCCAGTAAAAATTATTTATTCTTAGGCAAAATATTAGGCTTTGTAACAAACATGACAAGGAATTAATAAGTTTTAAAGGAAAGTATTAAGGAAATGGCGGGCGCAGTTTAAAATAAACATAACAAACCTTTTCATATTTTATTTAAAAATAAATTATTGTAGTACAACTTGCACCAATAACAACAAAATTTTGGTTCAAACAAGATTAAACCGCAATTATAGCTCGAAGCATGAAATCCTTTAATTATTCAAAATCCTTTTCAATAACGATAATACAAAATGATCTACGCAGTGCGAAACTAAGCTCTACACAGTTTTAGTCAATGTAGATTTCTAAAAGTTTCGATGAGGCCATTTTGTTTTAAGTCAATTTACCACTAATAAAATTCCTCATAAAAACAGATTACTTCTATGAAGCTACTGAAGATATCGCGAACCAAGAAGTGACTTGACCAGCCTATAATGCAAACTTAAGAGAGCGTTCTAGTCCAAATACATTTCTAAATAACTATATTATTTTGTGCACTAGGGTGGAAATATGCCCAAGTGCATTAATCCCTTAACTAATGCAATACAGGCTTCAGCATCAAATAAGTTTTCATATAATATAGTTTTTATATTAATACCTTCTCAACCACACTATCCACGAGAGATTCACATGCATCTAATACTACAATGTTGCATACCACGTAGGAAATAAGAGAAATATAAACTAAAACACTTTTCCTTAACAACATAAATAGCATTTACTTGACGCATAGAGTATAAGTATAAAATTTTCAAAAGGTTCCTTAGTACCTTATAGATATTAAACTCACCATAGAATTGCTTCATATTATTAAGTGGTCCTTCTAACAAAAAGAATATAGTTAGTGACAAAATTACTATTCTTATGGGAAACTTAAAACTGTACATTGTTTATAATTATTGCTAAAAATAACTAAATATCAATATACAAACGAAAATGTTTTTATATTACTATAATTTTTTAAAGGTTTTACCGTCTAAACCGAGATGTATATTTTATAAGTATTGCTTATAAGTTTTAGGTTTAGTTTACTACTAAACTTTTCTATAATTATAGCGCGCAAACATATAAAACATCAACACAAGTTATATTATTAAGTATGTAATATATTTAATATTATAATTACGCCTAATATTTGCGTAAATGTGCCATAACACTGTGGCTGAGTATTTGCTAATTAAAAAAAAATATTTGTATTTAACCTTATTGACTTAGGTATACTTAATTACAACATATATTCGCGAATACAAAAAAATTATGAATATTTAATTTTGTATAAGGGTTCAAATAACAAATTTATGAATAAAAATTTTATAATAAAGAAACGAAACGTTATATATTGAAAAATCGAGTAATTGACTGTATAAGAAAACTCTGTTTCTTTATTTATTGCCATTATAAAAAGCTACGTGTTTAAACCGTATCTCTACAATCATTGTATTTTAAATGTGATTGCTCCTACAGAAAAATTGTTCTACACTTATTTAGATAAAGGAATTGTAAATTTTTTTAAACACTTGGCTGGACTGTATTTATGTGACAAATGATGTCACTGAACTAATGATGTGCTGCAATTAGCACGTTATACCTGCTTAATGAAGCTGTGATGGCCCAGCGGTGCGACCGTGTGAATCTCTAGAGACGATCACGGGTTCGAACCCGGCCAGACACCAATGAGTTTTTCTCTTAAAACTTATGTGTCTAATTGATAATTGCAATTTATCACACGCTTTTCGGTGAAGGAAAACATCGTGAGGAAACCTGCATATCTCTAGAGAATTCTGGAGGTATGTGTAACCTACCAATCCGCATTGGAGCAGCGTGGTAGGTCTTAGCTCCAATCCTTCTCTCCCAAAACGGAGAGAAGAGGCCTATTCTCAGCAGTGGGATAGTAACAGGCCGTTACTTACTCTTTTTTTTACCTGCTTAATTATTAGCTAGGCAATGTAAAATATGTTTCTACAAAATGGTATTACTATTATAAGTGTGTGACTGAGAAATGAACAATGTGTGTGTAGTTTTTAAGTAAATCTGTGCTTTATACTGAAACATTCCAAATTATATAATCGTAAGCCGTTTTACATGTTAAGCGACTTTCTCATATTTTTTATAATTTTAAATAAAGAACTCTTCGCCTACATCATTGTATTAAGAGAGTTTTACTAAATGAAAGAAATATCTTTAACAGAAAATTTAAACTTCGGGATGGTGTTTATTAATTAAATTACATTTTCAAAGTTAAAATATTGCGGCATACTGTACACTAGTCAAAGGCCTAGTTATAAATTAATGCTATCGTTATTCGAGCTTTTTGTACATATCGTCGATTTGGGGCTTGAAATAATTCCTGATCTCGGGCCGCTTTGCCTTCATTGTTGGTGTTAAGAGACCGTTTTGAACAGAGAACGGATCTGGATGTAGATAAATGTCCTTTACCTGCAAAAATAAAAAAATAATTTGACAGACTGTAAAAATTAATGTAATCAAAAATTTATGTGTAGATTAAAACTAATTATTTGTATTATTGTACAAATAATTTCAATTTAATGATGATGGCTTAACAGAAACATCGTATATTCTTACCAAGCGTTAAGTTTACCGTACAGGGGATTAACCCATGAAGGTTGAATGAAGGAAAAATCAAGGGGACTTTGATTTTTGTTATATTATGAGCGTCATTAACACAAATATAAGATAATAAATAAATAAATATATGGGACACTTACACACACGGTCGTCCGTCCCCAAAGTAAGTAACTTAATACTTGTGTTATGGGTGACAGACAACTGGTGAATATATATACTTATATATTTTTAAATACATACTTAAATACAAATATACACCCAGGCTCAAAGACCAACAAATTCATTTATTGAAAATGTTGGCCCTCGGCGGGAATCGAACCCGCGACCCGTGGTGCCGAAGGCAGGGTCACTACCCACTGCACCAACGAGCCAGTCAGTGACTGAACGAGTGTTAAATATTAATGTGGATGTATATGTAACTATATGGATAGATTTTTTTTTAAATTTTAACTATTGTGAGTAGTATGCATAGTTAATGTATAGAACCGGCTATACTCACGTCACGTCTGTACGTAGTTCCCACCTCATGAATAAAGGCCCCAGATGGGTTCGAAACTAGTCGGGCTAATCCGATAGAATAACTATAGTACTTACTTGTTCAAAAGTCTTAAGTCCAGCAGATCGTCCCCATTGCAGCATATCTTCCAGGATCACGGTCTTGACCCGCTCATCTTCACAGAGAGCGGAGAATGTACCCTTTATGCCGTTCTCCAACGCCCAGCACTTAACAACGTCAACATCTGGTACAACCACCGCAACAACGCATGACTGGGAACAAACATTAACTTGGAGTTAATAACAATAACAGACAACGCTCCTTGACGACAACAAAATCTCCACGACAAAATCGTAATGCTTTTTTTTCCTATTTTTAGTGGTACTCTGCGGGATTGGTTTACCACTGGCGAGAAACGCGGAAAATGTGCAAACTCGTAACAGAACACGGGTGACGGCATCCGCTATTTAATACGACTACCTTCAGGCCGCGTCAGGCCGCCCCGCCGCCGTAATAATTAGGATAGAAAACTATTTACTAGTCCAAGGAAAAAATAATTCAGAATCATTATCCTCCTGCCCTTATCCCAGTCTAAAAGGGGTCGGCACAACATGCTATAAACATGTTTTCATATGATGAAGTATTTTACTATTGGCCGCCTGCCTGACGTCAATCTACCTTTGTCATATTTAACAAAACCTCGGTAAGAAATGGGGGCTGGTCTATTCTACTCAGCCAGATACCACGCGACGGGTCAACTTACCTTAGTCGCCTTTTACGACACTTTGGTAAGAAATTAGGGTGGTCTATTTTACTCAGCCAGACACCACAGGACGGGTTAACTTACCTTAGTCGCCTTTTACGACACTTTAGTAAGAAATTAGGGTGGTCTATTCTACTCAGCCGGATACTACACGACGGGGCGACCTTAGTTGCCTTTTTTGATACCTCGGTAAAAATAATTCACAATACCGTATTTATAATCCCTGTATAACGGTACAGAAATTCCTAATTTAAATGAATGAAAAAGCACTATTGTTGAATACCACATTAATAACGATATAAAAAATATATGTTACAAAGGTAATAATTTATAACGCAATCATCACAAATAACAATAAATGAAAGAGTTACGTATCATTGTGTATAAAAAAAACTATTAAAAAACTTATTCACTAAAGCCTTTAAATGCTCTCTCGATCGACATAATTTGTCATATCAACACTGTGCCAAGTCTAACAGTTTGATTTATTTATTCAGTTATAGGATAAATAAGCTTCTTCGGATTACAAATTGCATGTAACTAAATTAATGATTATAACAAACTTCGCAATATAGCTATCATTAATTCCTTTCAGAATACTAGTTTTTATGGTAAACACCTTGGATGTGCAAATAAAAACCAGTATAACGGCTTAGCTGTTTTTGTTGAGAAGGTCGCTTTAAGTACCGGTGGCGAAGTGGTCTATTTTTTTGTGATTTGAATTATAGACGCTGTATTACATCTATGAATTAATTTGTACAGTCCAAGAAAATTACATAAAAAAACATTGACATTTAAAGTGGGATAAGGGCAGCTGAATGACAAAATTATATTTAAATTATAGAGAAAGTATATAAAAAGTTTAATTCTCTGTAAAAAATTAAATTATAGAGATAAAACTTCCACAAATACCATCTGCTACACACGTAGAGACAAAGATATATATAATATATCTTAAAATCCGGCCTTAAAATTAGAGTTCTATCCAAAATCAAAGACAATATTGAAATTCAGATCTTTAAAGAATTTTCATTTGTAAATGGGTTCTAGGAGTAGAAAATTAGTATAAATCTGTGGAACGTTCAATCTATATCTATACTTATTATAAAACAAAGTCCCCAAAAGCTGTCTGTGTGTATGTGATCGAATTTTTCAAAATCTACCAAACATTTTTTAAGGTTTTTACTAAAAGGTAGTGCAATTCTTCGGAAGGTTTAGGTTAATTGTACATCACCGATATAATATGTAAGTTGTGTTAAAGACAGTTCCAGTCAAGCAGTTCTAAAAAAGTTTTTTTTTTTTACTTTAGTCGCGTGCGCCGTATAAACCAGCAGAGATACACTAAAGTAATGTACTAGAGAATTGTAGATCTACAAAAATACTAAAAAAAGTCCACAACAGCATGTCTCTCTCTCTTAAGATTAACCGACAGTAACTACTTATATGATCAAAATTTAAATCCTACAAAAATTTTGTGACACTGATTTCCAAGTGTGTGAAACCGCTAGCATAGCTAGTATATTAATATAATTAAGTCAAGTCTAAGCTTTTGGAAATTAATTTAAATTAAAAGTAGATATAATTAAATTAAAAGTAGATATAATTTTTACCTTTAATGATTCACCGTGTACAAACACTTGTTCGAGGTATTGACTTCTAATGTAAATATTTTCTATTTTTTCAGGAACTATGTATTCGCCTTGTGAAAGCTTAAAGATGTGTTTTCTTCTATCGATAATTTTAAGGGTCCCATTCTGTAACGATAAAACCTTATTTATAATAAATATTTCATCTATAACTCTCTTAAAACTTAACACATCAGTATCATTAGTTGTTTAAAAAAGAATTGATTTAATTCTTGGTTATATATAATTAATATAATTAGGCGGTACTTGGCGGAGATCCATAATACAAAAGTAATATAGCAAAATAAATATTATTATTACTTTTGTATCCTGACTATATATTAATTACCCTTTTAAAAGTATTCACAGATACATGTAGTATTGTCGTTACCATTATAGATATGGGGATTCTTTTTTTATTACAACAAAAATGTACAAGTTATATATATATCTTAAACTACTTACACGCTAGGATTGGGGATTCTTAAATTACTTACCGTTCAAATATGATACTTAATAGTACCTAGAAACAGTCTAATATAGCCGCCCAAAGTTCCGAGAGTCCGTATTAGAATGACTCACCACAAAGCATAGGTTGATTTAGTAGTTATGCGAAAGTCATAGATAACATAGATTTTCTCAATCAAAAAAATACTTACAGGCAACCACTTGCCAACGTCTCCAGTATGATGCCAGCCATCCTGGTCGATAACTTGGCGGGTTTTGTCAGGCTCCTTAAAATAACCTTTGAACACGTTGGCGCCCTGAACACAAACCTCTCCTTGCCCCTGCGCCGCGTAATACTCCATTTCCGGGACGTCCACTAACTAAAAAACCAAATGAAATTCTTAATATTTATTCGAAATTAACTGGTGCTAAAGAATTTCATTCGTTGCTATTCATTGCTATTACATTATTGTAAACGATAAAATGTATCGTCGATTATATGGAAAAATGGCACTGTGACATTTTATACTTTAATTAATAGATTGATACGTCGGGTAATCAATGATTTTACTGTACATTAAAAAAATACTACTAAAAATTATAATTATTCATAAATTGCCATGGATTTCCAAAAAATTACTAAATAAATGTTAATTTTTTTATTATTCAAACTTATCACATTCAACGTGCGTGTTATTTTGATGTAACGGACGGTATGTAGACTTGTAAAGGATAGTGACGGAGCGGTCTGCACTTTCCTGGGGTTTGAACCCGACCCCTCTAAAAATTCCTTCCCTTTAGACCCTCTAAAAATTCACATCGACTCACCATTCGGCTATGACAGCTTTAAAACCCTTATAAGTGTTATATCAATACAAACTATTACCTTCACTTTGCAACAAGCGACAGGAGGCCCAACATGTTCGGGAACATGATCTCCCTGAACCGTCAGAGTAACCGGCGCAGTGCACTCTGTCTGACCGTAGCCTTCAACGATCTGAAATTGAACAATAAAAAAATTAAATAAGTATATAAAAAAAATAATAAGAAGAATTGCGCCTCCTATGATAACTATTTTTAATGGTTACCGGTTTGCAAATAACTAGTATGGGTCGGTAAGTAAAAAAATTCTAGGATGTCCACTAAACTGGAAGGCGCCCTATCCCTTATATGGTTTCTGGAGAAATGAGTGTGGTATATTCTACTCAGCCCGATACCACACGATGGCCGGATACTATTATCCTCCTCCTTGCGTCGTTACCCCAGTAGTGGGTGTCGTGACCTTTTTATGAAAATAATTTGTCCTTGATAATGGTTTTCCATTTTTTCCTGCTTTCGGTCACGTGTATGGCCTCGGAAACTGTCGCACTGAGTGTGGTGCGAGCTGGTAGCTGGAGCTGACCAGCGCATAGGGCTACGTCCTCTCGCTCTCTTGTCATCGACCATGCCGGTGACAATGAGTTTCTGCATACTGGATACTATTATAACGTTTTATATAAATATAATTTAGTTGTACCAACTGCTGTGTCACAGAAATTATCAACAGATAATCTTCCCAAAAATAAATATAGAAAATTATTATGATAATTTAAGTGTTTTTACTTGCCCCACAAGACTTTTTAAATAGCTTGATGGACTAAATATACGTTGACTAAATATATAGTCGTTTATGAAGTTACAAGATTTATGACTATTTCTCTAACGATAGATTTCAGAGCTATCCAAAATAAACATTACATTATCCGTCATGTTGAAGTTATTTTAAACAATAACAAATATCTGAAATATTCGCAAATCTTTCCATTACATTATGTGTAACGCGGATCTTGGCTACAAATCATCTTGTTATTCTAATAAATATTATTGCTAAATCGTTTGAAGATTGAAATGTAAAATGTAATCTAAAAATATCGGTTCTAACTACCTCGTTTCATTAAACAAGTCGATTACTCATATTAACTAATATAATGGCGTATAGTTATGGTTCATCGTTTCTTTACATAGTACATTAAAAAAGTATCACAAAAAGATACATTAAAATATCTTCGATCCTAACGAAAGGAACTGCTAATGATATCTGCAGAAATAATTCGTTCAGCAAACATACAGTCATCAAAAATCAAATGGTATAAATTATATCGAGTCAAAATGCAATGTATTGCAAGAAATCGACTTTAGAACACTCGGAAACAACAAACTCGGAACAATCTTCATTTAAAAGGTTCCTGTTAGCATATTGAATTTCAACATACTCTAAACGGATATAATGAGAGGTCGCTGCTATCGAACGTATCACGAATGCAGCTCATGGATAACAAACTCGCCGCGACGCCAGAAAGCAATTATAGACTTCCCTGTCACCGAGCGTCTTACGAACACAACCGATGGCATGCTCGGCGTAATGCGCAACAACATATGGAGGTTTCGATGGCAACGGAAAAACATGCCATCTTGAGTGTGTGCTTGCTTTGGATTGTATTGATTACGAGTCCTGGAATACAAGTTGAATAATAGTTTAGGGTTTCATTAATACCCACTTCTGGCACTTCTTTAACTATACTTATAACTTTCTTATTATGGAATTAATGAAAATTGTGTGGTAATAAATGGTTGGAACCAGGATACCGAGGCTATGACTTGGGAACTGTATGGCACTAGTATTTAAACTTAAAAAATTACATTCCTTTTTATTTGATTTTTATTTTATTTCATTTTACATATGTATGAGCTACAAATTACGCTTATAGTGATACGAGTACAAATGAATTTTAAATATCATCACTAAATAATGTGACTATCATAAAAAAAACAATGTGCAAGAGAAATAACACGCGTAATTAGCTATAGTAATTTAGATTACTGTAGCTGATAACGCGTGTACCATAGGTGATTTCATAAAACTGCATTACTTACTCCAATAAATAGAGTTATAACTGTCTATCTAAAAAATGCGAAAGTCTGTCCGTCTATCTTTTTTTTTCTGTCTATTACGCTTTCACGGCTGATCCGCTGGTGCAATATTGACGAAATTTGTCATATTTAAAGTTCATACTCCCGGATAACATCATATATATAAAATTCTCGTGTCACAATGTTAGCGCACTCCTCCAAAACTCCGGTTCGACCGATTTTTATGAAATTTTATATGCATATTCAGTAGGTCTGAGAATAAGCTACTATCTATTTTTCATACCCCTAAGTGTTGAGTGTTGGCTACCCGTAACATTTTTTTAAATGTTTTGCTCAATTTTCATATAACAGACACTAGAAATTTCCTACAAAGAATGTATATGGCAAAACAACGCTTGCCCAGCTAGTATAAGATAAAATTTCCTGTTTTTCTTCGGAACAGAAAAATACACATAGCACTTACCAGACATCCAAGGGCACAACGTGCGAACGTGAGCACGTTGCCTGCAAGCGGTGCTGAACCAACCACCATGATACGCAGTCTGCCTCCCATACCTTCGCGCACCTTACGGAACACCAGCTTGTCCCATATTGAGTCGTGACGGATTATTCCCCTACAACAATTATATATATCATCATCTGCTTATCATGCCCTTATCCCACTCTAAGTGGGGTCGGCACAAAATGTTATAAACATGCTGTCACATGATTTGGCTGTGTTTTTACGACCGGCCGCCTGCCTGACGTCAACTTACCTCAGTCGTATTTTACGACACCTCGGTAAGAAAGAGGGTGGTCTATTCTACTAAACCGGATACCACACGGTGGGTCAACTTACCTTAGTCGCCTTCTAAGACACCTCGGTAAGAAATGAGGTTGGTCTATTCTACTCAGCCGGATACCACACGGTGGGTCGACTTACCTTAGTCGCCTTTTACGACACCTCGGTAAGAAATGAGGGTGGTACTATCTATTCAGCCGAATACCACACGGTGGTACAACAATTATGTATAGTTTAGTATAAATAAACCAAAAGTCTAATTTGTTTAATCGAGTATGTAATTAGTATTTCCGATTGAAATATAAAAATTTCAAATCCGGAATAAAATTCAACCGCATGTTAATATTAGAAAGCACTTTTACTTTTTATTTGAAACCCTTGAGAAGACGTTAGAAGAAATTAGTATTTATCACTGATGCACTATGCTTTTACGATTGTTAGCAATTTTAACAGTTGTATAATAAGATAATAAGTATTGTATCAAGCTTGATGTATTAGGAAGTATCAATATTGGCATTAGTCTCAATATTGTAGTCTCAACTTAAGAGATTTAAAAATGGGAGAGGAATTCATTTTGGCGGCATTCTGTTCTGACGAAAAATAATTGTTGTTAAAGTAAGTAAGAATAATAAAGTATTTAAGAATTGATATATTTTGGAAATCTTTTCTAAGTATTTTAATACTATTTTCATTGACGGTAAGATTGAATTGTGTTGAAGAGGTCGCTTAGTTGTAAAAAGTTCTGGGAGCTTTTGTCACACAGATTTCCACGCGGGCAAAAACGCTTGCACAGGTTATTTGTAATAAAAAAAAAATTAACGCACTTACCTCTTTAATTCTGATTCCTTAGCGGACAGTGCCATATTGAAAAGTAACTTCTTAATCTTGGAATTTGATATCTCATTTTGTGCCTTATCGTATAATCTGTTTAAGAGTCTAGGTACAGCTGGCATCATGGTAGGTTTGAGTGCAGTGAGGTCCTCGCCTAGCCTTCTGATATCTCCATTGTAGAAACCGACGGCCCCGCCTACCATGTAGAGAGCATTCTGAAAATATTACATTGGACCGGTTAAAAAACATGTAGTTATATATGAAGTTGAAGGTTCCATTGTAACCATTTAAATAAAACTCTGCGTATCCAATACCAAATTTCAATGTCAGAGTTTCATAATTAATTTTATTTATTTATTTATTTATTTTACAATAAGTTCAAGTTTACATAATGTTAGCGCAAACATAAACTCATAAGAGTTTTTCCGTACGCCAGAGCCGTCGACATAACATACACTACATTTATAATATACCTATATACTACACACTTATACTTATACTTATACTTATACTTAATCCTTTTTTGTTTATACATTTGCGAAACATCTAAAATTAATAACTAAAGAGTATTAAAAACTAAAAAGTATAAAAACTATAAGGTAGTTACACATTTATTTATTAGTAAGTAAAGATAATAATGAAACATGCGGGTGGGTAAGACGCAAGGGCAAGAAACCTATTGTACCCACTTATTGTGGTGTGAGTGATTATGATACAGGTTGATTTCATTTTGAAGTGACTATATTATTTTATAATAAGTCAATCACGAATATTTTATTAATGTTTTTTCTTCATAAAATGTTTTTAGTTTATACTTTAAATTTTTTTGCGTTATTTCGTCCCTTAATGACTTAGGAAGCTGATTAATTAAATTTGGAACTACATATTTTAGTGTTCTTTTTCCATATAAATTTTTATATCGCGGTAATTTTAATTTTATATTATCTATTTTTCGAGCAGAGTAAACCTTTTGAATATGTTGTAAGTTTTTTTCAAAGTAATTTTCATTAAGTAATGTAAGTTCAGTTTTCTCATGAATAGGTATTATTTTACAAAATGCAAAAAGTTTTCTGTAATCATCTCTAAATTGTAATTTTAATTTAAAAGGAACTATTTGTTTTAGTATACGTAACTGAAGTGAAAATATTTTATCTAAGTGTGATTTTATCTAAGTGTGAAGTAAGTTCTTCCGTAGCTTGATAGCCCATATTGTATAATAGATTCAGCTAAACATTTGTACAGTAGCAGTAGTGTTTTATAAGGCACTTTATATTTTACTAATGAAAATTTAGCTAGTACCCCTCTGAGACGATCACAAACACGTGCGATATGTTCTTTCCAATTTAATCGATCATCAATGATCATACCAAGGTACGTATGTTTGTCTACAAGGTCTATGGCGTCACAGTTACAGGAGATGGTATCATCGGCTCTCTTTAAGTGTAGGCAGCTATGTGAGTGTGCGACTAATTTAGGTATGTAAGCACTTCTATTGTGGCTAGTAGTTATATACATTAATTTGGTTTTGTCAGCGTTAATCACTAAACCTACGTCATGTGACCATTTCATAAGAATATCAAACTCTAATTGCAATTTACGTTGAGCCTCCTTTACATTGCTTCCGGTAGCTACCAGACAAGTGTCGTCTGCAAATTGATAAATTTCACACTGTTTAATTAAGGTAGAAAGACTATTTACATATGTAAGATAGAATAGAGGTCCAAGGACAGAGCCTTGAGCTGTTCCCTCTGTGACTTTGACACTACAACCATCAATATCGCATACCCTAACACGATATGATCTATCCTTGAGGTAGTTTTCACACCACTTCAATAATTTTCCCCGGACCCCGCTATCGTTTAAGCTCTGCACTAACTTATCGTGTCTTAAAGTGTCAAAGGCTTTACAATAATCTATAAATACAACTAGGATATGCTTTTTGCTGTCTATATGATTATAAAGACTATCCGTGAACACTGAAAGTAACTGGGCAGTGTTTTTATTAGATTGGAATCCGTACTGGTTTTTCGTTAGTATCCTGTTACTTTCGTAGAAGTTGTGAATATGTCGGCTTATATACTTTTCAATAATCTTGTCGATGGTTGGTAATATCGTTATTGGTCTATAGTTGCCATAGTCAGTCCTACTACCTTTTTTATGCAACGGTCGAACTATCCCTGTCTTTAGTGGTGTAGGATATTTACCGGTTATTATACATAAGTTTATTAAATTAGCAATTACTGTTTTGATTTTTTCGCATATCATCTTTATGTCAATAGCTCGGATTTTGTCGGCTCCAGGAGATTTATTACTATTTAATGATTTAATAATTATTTCAACATCTCTGGCATGTGCCGGTCTTAATCGCATGGTCACATTAGTTGATGAGTGGTAAGAAGACATGTCCAGCAGTGATTCATAGCATTGAGGAATTACTTTATTTGTACTATTTTTAAATGTGGTCGCGAAATTATTTGCTATATCTAAACAAGAATTATTTGTAGTACCAAAAGAATTTTGTATGGCTTCATCGATAGTGAATTTAATTTTGCCTGTCAGTTTATTTAAAATATCCCAAAGATTTTTTGAGTTGTTTTTATTTGAGATTATGTTTGCCTTTGTAGTTGAGTTTTTAGTTTTATTAATCAATTTATTAGTGTAGTTTCTAATCTTATTATATTTTTGTTTTAAAATTATATTACTGGAATCTTTTGTCCATTGCGTAAATAAATTGTCCCTATACTGACAGGCTTTTATTATATCCTTATTTATCCAGTCAACTTTATTATTTGTACTTCTCGGTGTTATTTTTCTTCTGTATTCCGATTTTTTATAGCACTCTGAGAATTTAGTTTGAATAAAATTATATACATCGATTGGACATTCCATTTTATATGTATCCTTCCAATTTATTTCTTGTAATAACGCCGATACCTTTTTATTGTTTATACAAGTTTTATATTTAGGGACACACTGTATCTGTGTACCGAGACAAGCGAGTACGATCGCTCGATGATCGGCTAGTGTCGTTCCAATTGCCGCAGTGTACAGGTCTTGTGTGTGCGAACGCGCATAAATGTGATCTATACATGATTTACTAAGTTTTCCATTACATAACTCAATTCTTGTATGTGCTGTAATCCCACACAAAAGGCCTAAACTATGCAGTGTATTGCTATATTTATGTTTTATAGGTATATCTGATTTTAGGTTTATGTTAATGTCACCAAGTAAGTATAGATCAGTGTTTTTTGAGCACTTAGCGATAATTGTTTGAAGTTCTTCGATAAAAAGGTTTTTACTTAAACTGGGTGGACGGTAAATAGCACAGATGTTTGCAGTATAGTTGGAATGAGTGGTGATGTTAAGTAAAATGTTTTCGAAGTTTATAGTTTTAATAGTTTTTATATTACATTGGTGTTTGTTGTTTACATATACAATGATACCGCCCCCCCTTCTTTTTTGTCTTAGTGCTGTGAACATTTGATAACCGTTTAATTGATACAGGCAGCTTATATTATCTGAAATGTTAACCTCGGTTAGAATTATGACATCAAAGGGTTTTTTTGATGTGTATATGCACTGTTCAAACGAAGAAAAGTTTTTAATGATAGATCTTAAGTTAATATGTATACATAATAGGTTTATATCTAATCTAGGTATATTAGACAAGAAATTGTTTACATTTGAACAATTTGAGATTTCATTGATATCATCTAGCATATTATACATATTAGAATGACTAAATACTATTTAAATATATAACTTTAAGCTTATAGTACTTTTAACGACTTACTACGTTGTTTTTTGTTAGGTTATGCAAATCCTCTATTTTTCTGAGAGTAAAAATTTTTGAATTTTCATCCTTGCGAGCCTTTACGAGGCCCTTTTTAAACCATACATACTTGAAATTTTGATTTATTTTCAACTCTTGTTTAGCCTCCCAAAGTAAAGACTTATTAATTTTTGTCATCGCCTCTCTTATATAAACAATTTTGCTGTTATTTTGTTCATTAGCGCATATATCAGTTACCGTTATTTTGCTGGATTTGGCCGCCGCTATCCACTGTTCTTGCATTTCCTGATGACAAAGCTCCACTATTATATTTGCCGGTGTTTCTCTGTTAACGTAAAGTCTTCGCGCGGTCTTGACACCTTCAAAGGGCTGTTTCAGCTTGAGAGCCAACTTTTCCACCACTTTTTTGTCGTCTTCTATAGTTTGAAAGGGGATATTTGCAATTTCTACATGGTTTGCAAGCTTTTCTTGTTCGATTTCTTGTAGACGTTGCTCTAAAACTCCTACACGTATTTCTAAGTTGTTATTTTTGTTCGTTAGCTCTAAATTTTTACGTTCAAGAGCTTTTAATGTTTGCTTGAAGGCATCAACACACGCCACGACTTCATCTAGCTTAGCACTGTGAAACTGTAATGATTCGTTCAATTCTCGCATTTCGGATTTTATCGCCTTTTCGACTTCCTTAGTTATATTGTTGAGTAACTTCTTCGCGTTTAGTTGCACGTGTGTATCACTTTCTTCTTCGTCGTCTTCTGGTATAATTATGGATAAGTTACGCCTCGGAGATTCTCTTTGGCAGTCAAGGCAGGTCCATTCTAAACTAGAAGCCGCCTTTAAAGCGGCGATTTGCTTATTGGACAAACCACTACACCTGGAATTAAGATGCACAATCTTTTCGCATTTACTGCACTCCACTCCAGGCATGGATTTTGTAACCGTTTTTTTACAAACATCACACTTTGACATCGTAGGTAGTTTGGTTATGAAACAAAATCTGTATATTATAAATTTTTGTTGAGAGTTGGCGCGTAATGCTGGATTGGCAGGGACAATCCTGTCATTGTGCGCCAATTTATTTGTAAATAATTGATATTAAATCACAGCGGATTTAAAATCAATTATAAACAAATAAATATCAATTCAATCAATATCACAAATAAATTTCATATTTCTAAAATGATAAAGTCTACAATAAACTGAATCTCTATTTCCCTTCGTCGGCACATCACGCGTGAACTATAAGTTTTTTTTCAATATCATAATAGCTCATCGTAATTTTTTCCATCTTTTGTCCATCTTACTACAAGTAATAATTTTTGGTCTATAGAAAAGATTATAATACCAAGTAAATCATAAATCAATACTAACCTCGCAACATCGCTCAAGCATATGCGCTAGTGGCAGGAAAGAAATCATGACATCGTTTTTCATTGGTCTATGTTCTCCTAGCTGCATAATCACACTGCACATCGATGCAACCACGTTCTCATGAGTTAACATCACACCTTTTGGCATACCTGTTGTGCCGGATGTATAGCAAATTGTGCATAGATTCTCTGGTTTTGGAGGCTGAAACGTTATGTTAGAATTTTCGTTAAAATACCGCCGATTATGTATGAACTGTGTTGTTTATTTCTATTCCTATTCCCGAACAAAGAATAGGAATTTTATTGTATCCTACATGTTACCCTAACCCTACAAGTTAGCTCGGTATATAATATTCATATAGACATAAACAGAGGAACAGACAAAATTTAGCATTTATAATGTATTTATAATGTTAATGGAACATGTTTAAAAACTGAGAGAGCGCTAATTTTGATGTCATATTCCGTCAACATAAATATCGTTTCCGTCAGTAAACCATACTTATTGACATACTCGTAATGTAACTAACGGTAGCCATTAGCAGAAAACAATAAAAATGTTACGTATAATAATTATCTGGGTCGTATTTGAATGTATTTACTATGTACTTATATAGTATACTAGCGGCCTGCCCTTGCTTCGCACGGGTATAAAATATATATCCCATGTCAGTCAGTGTAAAAAAATGATTAAAATCGATCCAGTAGTTTTGATTTATTCATTACTGCCCGTGGCCCGCAAGCGTTAAATTTGGAGAAAAACAATTTCCTCTCCCTATACCAAGACGATTTCCTGCTATCTTTGGAATATCTAAACTCATATAGTACATTTTTACTTATTTACTTTTACATTTTGCCTATGTATTTTATTTTTACAATTAATTACAGAATGTCTTTAAACAAACTCTAAAAGATTCGAAGTGCTATAGGGTGAAGCACGGCGTCCTCACGGTTTTTTAAATCTGTAATATCTCCGAAAATGTTCACTTAAAATGCATGCTGTAAACGGCCATATTGATCTATATTAAATCAACAATTTATTTAAGGTACTCAATTGGATAAGGATTAATGCTGTATTGTATAAAAAAAGACATCATTTTTCGTAAAAAGTAAATGAAAAAAACTGCTATTGTGGGTTATCCATAAGAGATAGATATATACCATCGCGGACTTTTCTGTAGACCTTTTTAAGGTGTACAAATACTTAGTACATCATTTTGATAAATCTCGTAGGGTTTAGCCTGCGTTTGCAATGTAAGCGGAAAAAAATGTAATTATTTACAGAAACCTTAAAAATTACAGTATTTCTCTACTTCGTATTGAATGTTATTATACGTACAAACCTTCCTCTGGAATCACTCTATCTATTAAAAAAAACCGCATCAAAATCGGTTGCGTAGTTTTAAAGTTTTATGCGTACATACGGAAATATGGACTTTGTTTTATAATATGTAGTGATACTATTATGTTTGGAAAAAAGTAAACCTCAATTTGGAATACACTTACGACACAAGGATGATCTTTCTGAGCTCCTAGAATCTCAACATCGCTGAATTTAACAATTTCCACACCACGACTTTTTGCCCTTTGGTGTGTAGATGGCGAAACCTCCTTTATCGTGACGAGCTTACGTAAACATCGTGGAGATTGATCGAGAAGAAGGTTTGCCTTTTTGTCGTCTTCACATACGACCACTGACATTTCGGCTGGAATTTAAAAGGTTTTATTAAATGTCCTATTCTAATATTTTAAATATCAGTTCTTAATGTAATTTATAATTATTTTAGAAAGAAATCTTTTAATATGAACCTAGAATATGTAATGTTGGCAACAACATAATAAGGAAGATTTGCAATAAAACAACCAAGTTTTACAGTTCTTATACTTATTACATTTTGTCATTGCTATTAATGTAGCTTAGTCCACGCGCTCTTATCATCAATGTAATCTTCCACAGTATAGTAGGGTTTCTGCATCAACTGCCGTTCCATGATAATTCTTGATAAGGCTTAATTCTCGATTTAACTGAACCAATTTAACTCTTGGATTGCGATATTCGATGATATGACGTTATATATACTGCAATTATTATATTAACAAAATCACTTACTTTGATTTATAATGAAGGCACATGCATTAGCTCCTAACGTATCATATAATGGTACTATAACCATTGAATAACTGTACGCAGCTTGTTCCGTCATAATCCATTCCGGACAGTTCTGGGCGTATATACCTATAATGTATTAAATAAACAGAAAAAAATAATAATAATTTTATTTTTTTAATTTACTTTAATTTAAAACCGTTTATGGTATATAAGCATGATTTCATGCTTTACGATCCGTATTCAGCGGATCGTAAAGCATGAAATCATGCTTGATTTTATACAACAAAAAATTTTATATCACCATAACTGCCGATTGTCGTTTAAAATACAGATATATGTAATTAGACATATATTTGTTTTTTTAGGTTTTCACGAAATTTTGAGGGTTAAAACTGACCTCGATTCAAGTGTCAAAATACGTGCCTATAGGTTTATCTGGCCAAATGCACTTCCCGCTTTTAATCCGTCCGTGTAATGAACATAATAGCATTATATTCGTTTTCATATAATCACCATCTTACTGCCCTTATCTCAGTCTGGGATCGGCATTATATGATATTATCATTACCTTAAAAAAAATCGGCAGATTAACCATTCACTTACCTACAAAGGTACCTTGGCCTGGAATGAGTCCTTGACATATAAGACCTGAGCCGAAGTTTTTCGCTCGCAGCAGGGTCTCATTGTAGGTCTGCCATACATACGGCTTATTTGGACCCTCGCGCCAACCGAGACAATTTCCATTATCTACAAAAGAATAAATTGATATACAAAAAGATTCATTAGACGCTACTAGCACTTTGGACTTAGCAACGTTGTACACGTCAAATTTGATTACTTGACTCAATGTTAATAAACGCAGGCAAAAATATGTCTTTATTTAAACAACGTGCAAAAACGGCTGGATCTTGTACCAATTCCGTCAAGCTATCATTACCCCGTTTATTTACTTTAAATTTTTTTACTGATAGCGTCGCTCCACGTTTTTTGTACATGTGTATCAAAAGCAGAATGTAATTAATCATAATTTATATTGAATGAGAAAATTTTAGTTTCGTTCAACAATAATTTGAAGATACATATACGCTGCTTAAAAGTGTTAACAAGAAAATTACCCAAATCCTCATCATCATCCTGCCCTTATACCACTCTAAGTGGTGTCGGCACAACATGTCATAAACATGTTGTCACATGATTTAACATCGTACTTTGCGACCAGCCGCCTGTATGATGTCAGCTTATCTTAGACGTATTTTACGACACCTGGGTAAGAAAGAGGGTGGTCTGTTCTATTCAACCGGAAACCACACGTAGGTTCAACTTACATAAGTCGCCTTTTGCGACAATTCGGTAAGGAATGAGTGTGGTATATACTACTCAACCGGATAACACACGGTGGGTCGACTTACCTTAGTCGCCTTTTACGGCATCTCGGTAAGTAATGAGGGTGGTATATTCTTATCAGCCGGATACCATACGGCTAAAGAAAAACCTAGATCCAATCACTGAATAAGTAAGATGTTGATCGCGGAATATTCCACAAACAAAACCATTACTGAGAGCATTTTTCGTTTTTCTTCAACTACTCTTAAGTTGCTTGAACAAATAAAACTCGACTCCAACTGTCCCGACCACTCTGGTGCCACGAATTACGTTTAACTGTACCCCGTGCCTCGTAAACTCGTTTGAGAATAATGTTAACATTATTCTGTAATGCGTAGATTATACCATTTATCGCTAACAAGCGGAAACACAAAAGGAAATGAGGTGGGCTCTACAATTATGCCTCGAAGCTCCACTTCCGATGTAATTGTTTAAATAGCTTCGTACAAAGCACAAAGCTATAAGTACACATAATTTACTGCGTAAAGTGTCTGAGACATAAAATCATGGTAAACAAATGTTTATTTTAAAGCTTCTATCATTTTGACTTGACTTAATAAAACAAGATAAATCTTACCTATGTATACTTATGTTACTCTGTAAAAAAAGGTAAAGTAACGGCCTGTTACAATACCCCTACTGGGCAGAGACCTCCTCTCCCCACAGTTTATCCCTTCTCTCCGTTTTTGAAGAGAAGAGATACGGTAGGACCTACCACGCTGCTCGAAGCAGTTGATAGGTTACACATTAGAGATCTATATATATGCAGGTTTCTTCATGAAATTTGCTACACCGAAAAGCTCGTGTTGAATTGCAAATATTAATTGGACACAAGTTTAAACAGCAAAACTTATTGGAGTTGCCTGGGGTTCGAACCCATGACCGCTTTGAAAGGGTTTCACGATCTCTACCCTGGGCTATCACAGCATTTACTCTGTGATGTCGTTTATTGTTCTATGTATTCCAGGAACAGATTACAAATGGCGTTGATGGATCTGCTTTCAATTAAAGTTCGTACATTTCTAATGAAATGCAGATAAAAGCCAACTTACTTGATTCTTTAACACCTCTACGAAAAGTTTCATAAAGTGTGCGCGTGTCATCATGTAGATACCGTAAGTATTTCCCATTCTTTGCTTCTTTGTAGAATTTTGATACACGAACCAATTCAGGTCCCTAGAACAGAAACTTTCATTTAATTTATAATAGGTAAACTAAAAAAAGGTAAAGTAAAGTTACGGGCTGTTACAATCCCACTGCTGGGCATAGGCCACCTCTCTCCGTTTCTGGTGAAAAGGGTTGGTGTTAAGACCTACCACGCTGCTCCAATGCGGATTGGTAGGTTGCACATATCTCCAGATTTCTCTAGAGATATGCAGGGATATGTTTTCTTTCACCGAAAAGCGTGTGATAAATTGCAATTATTAATAAGATACATAAGTTTTTATGGAAAAACTCATTGGTGCCTGCCCGGGGTTTGAACTCGTGACCTCCTCGAAACCGCACGGTCTCACCGCTGGGCTATCAATACAACATTAATAGAATAAACAACTATATAACACAACTTAATAAAATAAATTAAACATGCTGGAAAATTATGCGTATTTAACAAGGATTATATGAACACATCGTAATAATATAAACCTACATGGACCATAATCACAATATGAGTAGGTATGTACTCTAAATCATCTTCCTGCCCTTATTCCACTCTAAGTGGGGTCGGCACAACATGTTATAAACATACTGTCATATGATTTGGCTGCGTTTTTACGATTGGCCGCCTGCCTGACGTCAACTTACCTCTGTCGTATTTTACGACACCTCGGTAAGGAAGAGGGTAGTCTATTCTACTAAACCGGATACTACACGGTGGGTCAACTTACCTTAGTCGCCTTTTACGACACCTCGGTAAGAAATGAGGTTGGTCTATAGGTATGTACTCTAAATATAAAAAAAAAGTTAGATGTAGATTTAATGTATCCCACTTGTCGCCAATGGCCTCCACTTTTCTTTTTGTATTAGTAACCCACCCAGGCTACTCAAATGCGGATCGGATGTAATCAATGAAATGGCAGCAGAATATGGCCATACTGTTCTTCGGATTCCTCCATACCACTGCCAGTACAACGCAATAGAACTTATATGGGCACAAGTAAAAGGGCATGCTGCGAGATGCAATACAAGCCCCCCATTCACAGCGAATAAAATGTTGCAATTGCTAAAAAATGCTTGCACCCACGTAACGGCCGAGAACTGGGCAAGTGTGGTGGAAAGAACTAAAAGAGTACCGACAAATTGTACGAGTCACATATGCTGAAATTTTTTTATACATATACAGGTTTCCACACAATATTTTCTTTCACCGCTAAGCGCATTTGTTACTATATAATTAGTAAGAGTATTTTATAGAACTTAATATTTTATAATAATTTATAACCGACAATTTTTTGACGAAATATGTGATAGATTAATCTATGTGAATTTTGGTATGTCTAATTTTCTTCAATATTTATCATAAAAAGTAAGTAAATCGCATCTTAATGGTTCAGTTACGCACGGAAAAAATAACTGTGGTAATGAACGAGAAACCGCATAATGAGGTCAAGCTCGTCTCAGACCTACCAACTTTACGGTGATTGGATTATATTACGCGATACATTAGAGAAAAAAATGCGCCTCGCATTTACTTGCTCATCGTCTTCTCACTTTTAGACATTAATGTCATGTAATGTAGCTTACAAGTTGTATTTTAAATATAAAAAATGAATGTCGTGTTATTGTCATACACGTCATAAAAAAATGACACGTCGGACATAGAAGATAGAACATGATTCCGGTATTGCGAATTTATTATTCCGGTTTTGTGAATTCGAAAATATACTTGATGTCAATCAAATTTTATTATATTCGATTTTAAATAACTTATAACATATAATATATGATAAACAACAAAATTAATTTGCTACATAATACATACTTCTTTCCTACCAAAGAGCGATGAACATTGAATATTATTGAGTAATTTTGGTTACAGTAAAACAAAAATACTATTTCTAGATTATTTAACAAAAATATTATTAATAATACATAATAATATTAATAAATTATTTTTTATTTCTATATTTTTAAATGTTATTTTAATTTATTTCGTTTTTTTATAATTAGACATATTTAAAAATGTAATAAGTTAGTTTTGAGAAAAATAAAAGATGATATTAATAGTATGATTACAATTTAATATTGCAGTTTGGGCTGTACCTAATAATTTAATTTTTTTTTATATTTATTTACAATTTAAACAATTTATTAACAAACGTTCCTTAACACTATAAAAACCACAGAGGTTTGTGCTTAGTGTTAATGTCATCGTAATATTTACTAGAGTATTACCCGGTTGTATGTATTTTTTATTTATTTTTTAAAAGAAATAAGCAAGTACTGTTATATTTTCATAATGAAATGATATAAAGTTTAGTTAATATATTTGGTGATATTTCAGAGAGTTTCTCTGCCAATTCTATTTATGACAATCAGTCAAATATAATCGATCTATATCAGCAAAACATAGCCTTCGATACGATGAAAACAGTAAACGGAAACTCGACATATTATTTAGTTGTGAAGTACCGGCGCAAAATCAAAATTTACATGGATATGTCACGACATGTTCAACGATTGACATGAGAGTTATACCTAAGTAGCTCAAACAAGTAACAACGCTTCGGAATTTTTTCTTAGTTGTATATATTACTAGCTGTGCCAGCAGCTTCACTCGCATGGAAATCAATGTCTCGCAATTTTTTCTCGAAATGAAATTTTGAACATAAAAGTAGTTATCGTGAGTTAATTATAAAAGGCTTTTGACTAACTTTAACAGTTTACTTAGGAAACGCAAGAAAAGCTTTAAATTTTGGCGTTTTCGCAATATTTTTTATTGCTGCTCCTCTCCTATTCGTCGTAGCGTGATGTTATTATATATAGTCGACCTTCCTCGATAAATGGACTATTTTACACTTAAAGAATTTTTCAAAGCGCTCCAGTAGTTCCTGAGATTAGCGCGTTCAAACAATCAAACAATCAAACAAACAAACATACAAACAAACAAACAAACAAACAAACAAACAAACAAACTCTTCAGCTTTATATATTAGTATAGATATGCTTTATCGAAGATTATAGCAAAATAATATCTTTATTACTTTTGTATTAAAAAAAAGAGCAAAGTAACGCCTATTTTTATTAATAAGAGAAAACACTTTGATTCATATGCTTTAGGAAAATGGAAAACCCTTTCTAAGTTTGTTTTTAAGTAGATTCTGACATTAGCGCGTTCAAACGATCAAATAAACAAACAAACTCTTCAGCTTTATATATTAGTATAGATAAATGTATTTTACATATTAAAAATATATTATTATTAGGTATATTTTGTATTGTTCACACGCGCAGTCATATTAATTTAATTTGACATGACAACTCAAGAGTTCATTGCACTGAATCCTTTCAACGTATGAGAAACCAATCAACAATCTCTTGTAATCGTTTTAACATACCGCATTGTAGGCATTCATGTTGAAGAGATTACAATGCATTCACCGCGTTCTTTACATGCGCTCAAAGGCTAGTCTTTTACTACTCATATTGACATCTTTTCAACGGCATCCATACACTAAAAGATTATGCAAATCGAACCCCGTTAACCTAATGACATGTTTGACTTACAAAGTGTTTTTGACTATCCAATTGTAACATATTCCTATAAGAATTATGCTAAGAAATTTAATAGACAGAATTAGTTGTACAATATCTTTATAATTAAAATGAGTTAATCTTGTATATATATATATTTTCCGAATCTCGGAAACGGCTCCAACGATTTTCCTGAAATTCAACATGTAGGAGGTTTTGGGGGAGAAAAATTGATCTAGCTAGGTTTTATGTAAAAAAAATTTTATTTTATCCCTGTTTTTGGGCATTAAAAAACACTAACATTTATATTGAATTGAATTTTCGCCGTTAACTGTCAAGTCGACGTGGCTTATTCGGGTAACGGGCAGACTCGAAAAATGTGAATGCCAAGGATCGATCCCCAACTAAATAATTGTTTTTTTTTTTAAGTTCTTTTTTTTGTAAAAAATTACCGAGCGAAGCTCGGTCACCCAGATATTCTTAATATTTAAATGAGTTAATCTTGTATATACGTATAGCCGTATAGCCGTTTCCGAGATTCGGAAAATATATATATATATATTTTCCGAATCTCGGAAACGGCTCCAACGATTTTTCTGAAATTCAGCATGTAGGAGGTTTTGGGGGAGAAAAATTGATCTAGCTAGGTTTTATGTAAAAAAAATATTGTTTTAACCCTATTTTTGGGCATTAAAAAACACTAACATTTATATTGAATTGAATTTTCGCCATTAACTGTCAAGTCGACGTAGCTTATTCGGTTAGCGGGCAGCCTCGAGAAATAAGAGTGCCAAGGATTGATCCTAACTAAATAATTGTTTTTTCATTTTTTTAAGTTTTTTTTGTAAAAAATTACCGAGAGAAGCTCGGTCACCCAGATATTGAATATTACATAATTAACTAATCACACAAAAAAATTGGAACAAATTAAGTAATATAAAATATAATAGAAATCCATAAGCGTTACAAAAGTAATAATAAAATTATTTATTATAATCTGTCATAATGCTAAATGTAGAGTGGAATAACAGTTTGCGTAACTGATACACGCAGGATTCATTAAAACGCAAACTACGAACCTTCACCACCGCCATCGCAATACACTATCGCAAATTCAACAATCATTTCGCCCCGCAACCAAAGAATCATCAGGCAATAGACTCCGCGATTCAATCGCAAAGTGAATTGCAAAGTTTGTATACCTGATACATGAATCCGGCATGTACAAGGTATACAAACTGATAATCCACTCTGCATTGAGTATTATATACATATTTTATTTACTTTAACGCGGATTATAGCAAAATAATTTAATTATTACTTTTGCATTATGGATCTCCGCAAAGTAAAGACTTATTCTAAAAATTATATGGTAGTCAATTTTGAAGGACATCAATTATAAAATTATAGCTATAATTTTTTGAACTTATACCGAACACAGAACAGTGAAGCGAGGTCGGGGATGGCTTATAAAAATCTTCGTTAACAGAAAGAAAAACATATTTAAAAAACTTACTTATAGTTTTTTACTTAGTACTTTTATTCAACGACTTATTAATATAAAATCATTAGATACATAAATAAAATAAAGACAAATAAAGTAATGATGATTTGGTGCAAAAATAAGGTGGTTAGTATAAATAGAAATTATCTGGAAAACTTATGACGCAAAAGGTGGTGGTTTAGTTATTACGACGGTATGAAACTATTTCAGATGTTGTTTTCAACATGTTCGAACTTTTTTCCTAAACAAATCATATGAAATCAATGGCGTAGGTATATAGGAATGTAAAATACGTAAATGGGATGAGTATGAGATGTCAGATAGTTTGTTTATAAATTTTAAAGTGAGTGAGATTAAGACAGCTAAAACTTCGAGATGTGTTGATTTGAACCCTCAGTACATTTTTAAAGTATATTACCTATATTTACTTTTAAATTATAGCGGAAAATTATGTTACGATTTCTTCTTTCACCAAAAGTTGCCTGGTAGAGATTGCTTTTAGCAATAAGACCGGCTTTGAACGCCTCTTGTTTCTTTAGTTAAGTTTCTTTCTTTTGTACCTTTTGTAATGTGATGCGTGTGCAATAAAGAATATCTATCTATCTATCTATGTTCATATGTTTTATTTAAAATTAGACAAGGTTAAAAGGAAATACGTGGCTCTTAGTAAAGAACATATGTAGCGACAGTTGTGAGGTTAGGCGACCGCTTATTTATAACCGTGGTGACATAACCCACACGTTGTCTGAGATATTTTTGGATTACTAATGAATAAACTCCAATCGTCTCTTATGATACAGTTATGTAAACAAAAATACAATATTAATATACGTTGGGTTGTATCGCGGACAAGATGAATCTCTATTTCTGTTTGAATTTACGAGTGTTGAAAATATTAGGAAGTTGGAAAACTTTATTAGGTAGTTATTTTTGGTAAACATTATTTAGAAAAAATTTATATCTTCTTTTTTAATATTTGATTATTTTTTAAATTAATTAAAAAATAAAATAATTCTTTCTATTTGCATCTTTCCGTTGCCAAGTAATCAATGATTTGTTTTTTTTAAGATTTTGGCTGTAATAAGGATCCTGAAATATAATTTTCTACGATACCACTTTTACTCAAGGCTTCATATTATACGAAACAATAATTTAGACTGGATTTCCTTACATGTGATCCACAATATTAACAAAAATAAGTAAAAGTAAAGATCGCAATCCTATCATCATTACGTTAACCTTAGGTTAATAAGGTAAGATTAACACAGTTTAAATAGCTTTCCGATTATCGTTTTGTATTAACGGTGACCATTTTGAATACCAATTTAGAAAGAGAATTCCATGAACACACCCAAAAAAATAATGTAAAATATATTCAAACATATATATTATTACACTTCATAGGAATTAAGCAGCTTTTTTGACTCTCTTTAACAATTATCGTAACAAACAACCAATTTACACAACGCCTTGACAAATTTCACACCTATAGCTTCCTTAGAAAATGGCTAAACACACTGACTATTGAAGACTGATTTGCTATTGCTTTTTAATCAAGCAATTAAGATTTAAATATTTATTAAGATTATAGACGAAAACATTAGAAGAATTTAGTTCCGTTATGGTATAATTAATTATTATATAATAGCGCGTCATATTAGTCGAAATATGTGAAGACGCCTGGTTAATATTTAATATCTTTGTTTTTAGCTCTGAAAAAGGCATTTTATTTCGGTTGGCGCTTTAAAAAAATGAAATAAGTGATAAGTAGCTGACAACAAAAACTCATTCTTTGGGATGTATAATTCTCCTCAAGAAAAGGAATTTAATTATCATTTACTCATAACATACCAAAAAAAAAAAAATTAAGCTTTCAATAGCGTTTTTAGTTTTTAAAACAGGATCAGGAAAACTAATTAAATTACGTTTACAACTAATTATAATAATAACAGTCTCATTTATCAGTTTCTACAAACCTTCTTAAGGTTGATGGGCGCGTCCGGGACTTTCCTGTCACTCAAAGCCACATTATTTTAAAATATTCGACACTGTCTGTAAGTTTGGCTGGCGCCATATTTCCGCATTTCTATCTACAGTTAGAGCGATCAAAGATATAAACAAGGCTTAGATAAAATTACACTGTTGACGCTGTGGAAGAATTTTCCTGACTCATAACACTTTTTATTCAACATTGGAGAAAACGCTTAATTCTCTAGGAAATTAATTCTGGCCAGCAGAGTGGTAGCTCTTCACCATAGAATAACAATAAAATTAGAAGTGTATTTATTAAAAGTAAAAAAAAATATGTTGAAACCAATTGATAAACCCAGAACTTGTATTGAAAAATACTTTTTGTGTTACACTACACACGTGGAGATCCATAATACAAAGTAACAATAAAATGATTTTGCTATAATCCGCTTGGGTAATGTTTCGCTTTGCGATTTTGTCGTGGAGTCTATCTCCTGATGATGCTCCGGTTGCGGGACGAAACGATTGTTGAATTTGTGATGCGTGAACGTATGTAGTGCTTGTGTATAGTGGTGGAAGTTTGTGCATGTGTTTTTACGAATCCTGCATATATCAGGTATGAAAACGGATTGTCCACTCTACATTTAACATTATATATATTTTCTATTTTACTTTATCACGGATTACAGCAACATAATTGTATTATTACTTTTGTATTATGATGGGTCTTCGCAAAATAACGCCTAATTCTATAAATTATTTTTAATTTGCTTAGTTTTCTTAAGGAAGAAAGAGAATGCCTATAATACAATTGACAAGAAATGTTTTTAGCTAGGAACACTTTATAGATAAAAAATATTTTTTGATCTTGAACGATGATGAATAAAAAACTCCGGCAAGGTGATAAGTAGTCATGGCCATTGCGCCACAGCATTTTGATTGTTGCAATCCATTGTCATCCATTACTATCCATAGGTCTATTCATGAAAGAGCGAATGATTGCCACGCTTAATGTAATAATGAGTAAATCAGGATACTTCCAATACTACATCATCATCATCTTCCTGCTCTTATCCTACTCTAAGTGGGACGGCACAACATGTCATAAATATGTAGTCACATGATTTGGCTAAGTATTTTATGTCCGGGCACCTGCCTGACGTCAACTTATCTTAGCCGTATTTTACGACACCTCGATAAGAAAGAGGGTGGTCTATTCTACTTAACCGGATATCACACGGTGAGTCAACTTACCTTAGTCGCCTTTTACGACACCTCGGTAAGACATTAGGGTGGTCTATTCTACTCAGGCGGATACCACACGGCGGGTCGACTTACCTTAGTCGCCTTTTACGACACCTTGCTAAGAAAAGAGTGAAGTACTATTCTATTCAGCCGGATACCACACGGCGTACTTCCAATACTACAATACTGGCGAAATACAGCAATTAAAACACATTAATAAAAGAAGACTAATACAGAAACCCTATTTTATCGTTGAGGATTACCTAAATGATAAGACTGCGTCGATATAGCTACTCTTCGACCAAGTTTCTGTTCAAGATAAGCTATAATTAAATGTAACTATGTAGTTATTACAGGCTTTGGTAGCCCAGCGGTAACACCGTGCGACTCTTTCGAGGAGGTTAGAGGTTCAAACCCGGGCAGACACCAATGAGTTTTTGCTGTTAAAACTTTTGTGTCTAATTGATAATTGCAATTTATCACACGCTTTTCGATGAAGGAAAACATCGTGAGAAAATCTGCACATCTCTAGAGAATTCTGGAGATATGTGTAGCCTACCAATCCGCACTGGAGCAGAGTTGTAGGCCTTAGCTCCTTCTCTCCAAAAAAGAACTGAGAGAAGAGGAATTATATTTTGCAAAGAGCAACATCTCACTATGAACATCTTTCAAAACTGGCAGTATAGTTAACAATTCAAAAGCACTCGTTTACAAGTTTACTTGAATAAATAATATTTTGAATACTTATAATAAAACATATTTATTTGAACTCGTGAAAGCATACCAGTACCTCATTCTTTTTTCAGCTAATGGTAGGATGACGTAATATGTATACAGGAGCCAAACATATAACTAGACATAACACCATTAATCAAACGATTTGCACTTCAATCACATGTCAGGCAAGAATGTAACAATGATATCAACATCTGTATGGCAACACCGAATAAAAAATTTCATTAGATCATTTGTTTTATGAAATTTATTGGAGCATAAAAAAGTATGGATATAGTTAAAACGTTAAAAATTAGCATAAAATAGTTTTTGTCATAGTAGTTTAATTTAAACGAAGTCACATAAATAACTTTGTAAAGGTATATTTGCTTAACGTAACGTATATACATATATGCAGAGAAACATACAAAAATAATAGTGTTATATTTATTTACGCATGCACTAAAAACCTAAACTACCACCACAATACTACACTACTACTGCACTACACACATTCATTATCACAAACTCAAGAATCGTTTCACCACGCAACCGAAGCATCATCAAAAAATAGACTTCACGACAAAATCACAAAGCCTTTTAGCATTCGAATCTTGCGTGTATCGGATATGAAAACATAGTATACGCTGCATTTAGCGTTACATATATTTTTTTATTTTATCGCAGATTATAGCAAATTAACATTAACATTATTACTTTTGTATTATGAATCTCGTTAAAGTAACGCCTATTATTAGAGAAAATAATTTGTTCCATATGCTTTAGGAAAATGAAAAACCCTTTCTAAGTTCAGGTAAGCTTTAGCCATTTGGTTTACAGTAAAGTTGTAACAACAAATCGAGGTTTATGAGTATGCTAAAAAGTTAAACACAACATACTTGGGATTACAAAATGAATGTCAAACAAAAACTGAGAATTTTAGCTATAAAGAGACACAGTCCTTTAAATGATTTAAACAGTTTTCCTCAGTTAAAGTTAATTTATCGAATTAGGCGTTACTTTGCAAAACAAATATACAAAACTACTGAGAATATTATTTTGCTATAATCCTTTTATTATTTGCGGATTACAGGAAAACACTATTCTCATTAGTTTTTTTCATTTAAAGTTCTCACCGATGTTAACTTTTTAAAATTATTAATAAAACAGTGGCGCCCGCGACTATGTTTGAGTCAATTAAAGTGTTTAATTACCTGCAATAATGCAATATCTGTTTGTGTAACATAATTTCATAAATATTGGTTTTGCAAATTCGCTTATGGTATTCAAAATATTCTAAATTTAATCGTCAACTTTATTAGCTAAAAGCGCTAAAGAAAAACAATTTTTTAATATTAGTATGGAATTAATCAATTTAGTAGATCGATGTTAAATAAACGAAAATGAAAAAAAAAAAGTAGTCGAGGCGGTGAGGCTTGAGTGTAGGTATTTTCACATGCATAGATCGCCCGTTCCCCAAATGAGAAAAAAAAAATATATATATATATATACTTACAAGATTAACTCATTTAAATATTAAAGATAGGTTACTTGAAGAAAGTAACCAGCGACATTCGTATTAAAAATCCTTATTACGTAATACATAAACGGTATGAAATTTAATTTATATAACACTGTGACTCAGTGGTGATGACCGACCGTAAAAATCAGCAACTATAACATTGTGAAAATACAATTAGAATCTCCTGACTTCATCATCCCGTGACTCGTCTGGATTGAGTGCCAACAATTTAAAAAACGTGCAACATATATTATACCTAAGGTTCACATGTGGGTGGTATTTTTAATCAAATGTCGTGAAATTTTGTGTGCTTTAGGCATTTTGACTATTAGTTGTATTTTTATTGATAGCAACTGCGCTCTTCTCCTATGCCATGTGATACGGACTTCAATACAAAGTAACTGAGTAACCGAGTCTTGTACGGTAATTTTTAAAATGATGTAAAAAAATTCAAAAAAAAATTTAAAAGAAAAATTAAAAATAATAGAGCAGGTGGGGCTCGATCCTAGGTTCCGTTCCATTCCGTTTAGATTTTCATCTCCGTTCCCCAAATGAAACAGAATGACTTTACATTTGACAGCGAAAAATTGTGATTGTATTCAACGTAAATTTCAAAAAAATTTTGAGCCCGAAAACAGGGATAAAATAACATTTTTTTTTAAATAAAACTTATCTAGATCGATTTTTCTCCCCCAAAACCCCTACATATTGAATTTCAGAATATAGTAGGAGCCTTTTCCAAGATTCCAAAAAAAAATAATTAAAAATCTTTATTTACCAAAAACACATTGAACGATAATTTAGGAGCATCCGTAGGAACTCACACTAGGTATTCCTGTGCTGTGAGTTACCTTTCGAGATTTAAAAAAAAAAATATATGAAATATTAAAGATTATCGTTATAAAATTCCCATGCTTCTAATGCTTATACCCCGGCCGAGCACTCGTCTGCTCGTATTTAATACAAGTACACACACATATAATAGAGAAAAGATCGAGAGAGAGTAAGTCGCACGAAACGTGTATGACATCTTTCTCACGTGAAGATTGTATAATTCGACATATATCATAAGTAAAGCGCTAAGTAAGTTCGTTTGAAAATACTCTACTGTGACAGGGAGAAAGACTTCAGCACCCTCCCAAAAAAAATTTGGCACATGTTCTATTTACTATACTTGAACTACGAAAACTGATGGCATTGGTTGTACAAGAGTTTGTTGTTGTATTGCTTACATTGACACTCTTTTTAGATAATCATTCGGTGTAATGAATGGCTTTTCGAGTCAATTATGATTGAATATTTAAGTGACTTAATAAAGATAGTTGAATGAGTTTCATCACAAAAAAAAATAATTTTTTCGCCGTTTTGTATAATATGTAGAATTTAATGTAAATGAAATTTTCTATGTCAATCGGGTTCAAAACCCGGGATCGTGTTCCAAATGTCACCAGCGCTGTGTTTCTCTTTTTATTTCTTTAATTGCATTTTTTTATATCTTTTGAAAAATTGCTTTGCAAGGCTCGATCACCTAGGTACTAATTAAGTAAATTTGTTTTCTACTTTAGTAAGATTGTTTTTAGTACCTTGAGTAAAAACAGGAAATTAATTACGGATTAACAATAAAACTATTAAAATATGAACTTTTATGTTTTCTTGCTTATTTACACTTAAAGAACTGAATAAGTAATTTTAATTATCAAAATAATAAAAGCGTTTGGAAATATTTTTCACAAGATAAAAATATATTTTATGACAATAATATTTGGCCTACATTCGCTTTTCAAATTTAGACATAAAAACCTTGAAAAAAATACATCGAATCTTTTACGCGCCTGATAGTTGTCAACAAGTGAAAATAGGTCTATGAACCATTAGAATTTGTAATGCAAAAAAATTATGCAAATAACTATTACGCTTCATAGGAGATTAGGATCGTAGAATTAGTTGCCTTTTACACACCATTGTATATAGCTTTACAGGACTTCTTAAGATAACGTTTCGTTACATTAAGCGCGTACAGTTTGAAACTAATTTTTCCTTTCTACCCATATATCATAATAACTTGTTAATAAACTTACTCATATTACATTCATAAGTGTGCGTTTTCTTTTCTTAATCACGTAAAAACGTCTAAATCTAATGTATTATAATAGAATTTATATGACGAAAATTTGTAACCAGGATTGACGTATAAACTTAACCCAGTACTATCAGAAAAAGTGAAATCGGTGGCAGAATTTAGTAAAAAATAAAAGCAGTAACAGTACGCTTATTTAATATTCTAATTAATAAACGAAAAGTTTATAAAATTAAATTCTTATTTTTATATATTCACAGTACATGAGAAGCTTGAACAAACAAATATTAAACACGTCATTACAAACAGTTTGAATCATAATGGAACTTAAAAATGGAGAAAAAGAAACGAACATTCTTAAAATTTCATTTAACTTATTTAAATTTTCGTTTTATCAATTTGTGGCTGGGTTAATGCGAGGCGAAATGGGTACCGTCGCGCTACAAATGACCTCCGAACTGCCTTAATGCGCTTCTTTTATTACTGTTTAAAACTTCATATTAGCTTTGCTTTACAGTTACGGCACATAATTGTAAAATTTACTAGTCAGTTGATTGCAGCGCGAGTAGTAGCCGTTAAAATTAAAAGCTTTTGGCACAACATGAAAAACTAACTTTCCTGAACTGTAGTACTTTTTAATAAATCTCTTACTACATTAATGTATACAAACGCATAATTTGTTTTCAACACCTTCAATCACCATAAAACAAAGCTGATGCGTTATACGCTAAGTGCATTTCCATTAAGACGTTTATCATTAGATGGTTTCAATGAAAACATTCACTCTAGTATCTTTTGTGATGCTTTTGGTAAGAAAAATTGTAATACTGCAATCACCGACCCGCCTAGTGAAAAATATACTAAAGTCGTTTTTTAGCTTTTCTAAATCTTTTATGTTGCCGTCTAAGATGTATTCAATTGTGGGTGCTGGTCAAACAATGAATAAATTATCTATATAAATTAAATCGATAACTTAGATATGGTATTTCAATCCGTCTTCAAATAAATTAGGTTTAGATGCTATTTCTTAATACAGTTGTTTTACAATGTGTAACAGTCTCATCCCTACATTCGTGTTTTAAAAATAAATTATTATTAAAATTTCAATATTTTAGAAAAATCTATAAAAATAAATGTTTGTTTGTCACGTAGTAACGTTTTTTCGCATCTTTAATTGATGCTCTATTCATAAAACATCAAATTCAGAAAAGTCATATTTTTGTCAAATTGACGGGATGTCACGTCATCCGCCGTACTACAGTATGAGAGAGCGGGCGGAGCGTAGAGCGCAGAAGTGATCTGTTAGGTCGCTTATGAAATGTTGTTATAATGATATTGTAGATGTGTACTGGGGCGATACAAGATATTAGTTGAGTTTTAACTCGACTATTTTTAATAAATACACATCTAGGCCCGCTCTCGTATAATGGTTCAAGATGCAAGATCGTGCCGATCTTTGGAAAGGCTGTGATTGTGACTTGACCATTAAGAGTGTAAGCGATGGTTACATCGCTTTGCTCACCTCGAACGATTAAAGTGTCAGAATGATACTTGGTAAAGGCAACTTTGCTGAGTAGTGGTTGGCACTCTACCGAACATGCTCTGGCGGGTACTGGTGGGAGACTTGAGGTTTAGGCCGGCAGTGATTTCGGTCATTGCTGTGTGCCTGGCCCAAAAGGCTACACTAGGCTGCATCTTATTAGGGCTGGGTCTAGGCCCGTAGTTGACTTCGGTTGCTGCGGCGTGCCTTTATTTGGCTTTGGTTTGACGCAACCAGAGTTACTTTGGGCGTGTGCCTTTGTGATACGGGTTTGGTTAGGCCGGTGGTGATTTCGGTCGTTGCCGTGTGCCTTGCTCGACCTTTGGACGCTTAGGCCGCTTGAAGTAGTGCCGGTACAGTGGTGGCTGAAATGTTATTGTTTGATGAACGGACATCTAAACGTTGTCCTGAGTCTCTCAATAGTGACGGAACCACAGCTGAATGTTGCTGGGCGTTGCGGAAGTTAACTTTATGTTGCTGAAGTGATACGCCGCAGCAGTGATGGATCGCTATGGACTTTGTTCATAGTAACGGATGGGTGTGGTGTTTCGTCCTTTTCAGGACGTCCCCTTAGCTTAGTTAATGATACCACGAATGACCATTATAGCATGGCATTATTGCATAAGAACCGCTGGTCGGGTCTTTATTAACAAGACTGCGGACTAGCTTTAGACAGTGTGGCCTGCATATCCCTTATCTTACATCTTACGTGGCTTGCCGCGTTAAACATAAATTACTTTTTGTTGTATAAGGTGGCGTGTTGAGCTTGGCGCATACCGTAAGCGAGTGCACTATGTGTGACTCCATTATATGGTATTGGGTGAATAAGGGTGAATGGCATTCATGTAATGCTCTGCAATATACATATTCCACTTCGGTGGACACACACTTTCCACTTCGGTGGACACACACCTATATGGTGTATATATTATAACTGATCAAGTTGCTTTGCAACATGTGTGCCATTTCGATGGGTTTCCACTTTGTGGACATTATACGTGTTATACGTATTATACTGTATGTGGTTTTTACCATAGAACGCACCGTTACGATGTGTGCAGGCGACATGCGCCTTGCTGAATATAAGAATTGGTAATTTATTATCAATGTTTACCAGGCCTTGTGCCTTTGGCTAATGCCATATTTTATAGCTCCGGCTATTTATTATTTGGGCTTCGGTCCTACATTACACACCAAGGCACTCGTGCCTATATGTCAACTGTGGTTTTGTTGACTCCTGACAATAATGGGTTTATCCCATAATATTACGCCGCAGGCGCACTATAAACAGGTACCCCACCAGGGGGGGGGGGCTCATATCCTATGGACGGAGCTCACCGTTGGTAGCGGGTGCGGAGCTACTGACTATCACTCTCTTTTTATATTTTTCCAAATCGGAAGAATATAATAGATAGGAGAGAGATACCACATTGATTAAACTTCTCTACGGAGTTGTTTAAGGGCTAGGTATTAAGATCGAGTGAGTGATCTTTCTGTTGGCTATAACATAAGATATTAGCGAGACATTCAACTATCTGAATGTCTCGCATATTTTTTATCAAATTTTATAGTTCATGTATTGGGCATACAAGAATCTGTTCGTGTAACGAATATATATCTGTTGGACATATAAAGTCTGTTCTTATATATCTGTTCTTGTATTAGATAAATATATAACCTGTTCGTGTATCGTACACTTATACTCAATAAATTACATTAATTTATGTCTGCTTTGCGCCTCTAACCTGATGACAAACAACTGTTTATATTATAACAAATGATATTTGATAATGAATAACTTCCTGTTGAGCAAAGTGCTATAAACTACGAATGTAGGGTCTGACGGCTCGTTCTATATTAAAGAAAATGATATATTGAAATATTATTATAAAACTATAACGTGAATATTATCACACTATTTTATTCTATTTAAGGTTTTATTTGACTCCTTTGGGTTAATGGACACACAGCCTCTGATGCTCTAAAAGAATTTGAGTTATTACAAATCACAACGTAGTACGGGTCCTAGCCACTTAGACGAATCATGTGCCAATATATATTAAGAGTGCTAGCGCCTTCGGCGCGTTTTTATGCATTTCTATGTTAGAGTGAGAGCGCAGTAGCGGCGTTTAAATATTATAAATATTATTTTTTATTCAAGACGGAGGAGTAATTAGTTACAATTTGGTGCCGTGACCAGGATGATCAAATACGGCTTGAGTAAACTTATTAAGTAGGCGAAAGCCTACAATTTGTTGTCCGTGAAATGGAGAGAGACTGACGAGGCTTATGTGTCCACTACAAGAAGTAAATCCTTGAGATCTGGGGGTTGTGGAGTCCGGGGGTTGACCATTTCTAATCATACCGATGAACGAGGTATAGATAAATATTAATCAAAAAGAGAACAAAAACAAATAAAGTTAAACTCAATATGGCAGCACTAGTAGGCAGACATCAGTAGTCTGGGGGTTGTAGATAGTTCGAATTTATAAAATTGTAGAAATATAAAAGAAATTGAATGGTCTTATAAGCGGGGGGTTGATGTATAAATAGAATAAGTGCGAAATTCACATTTGAACTAATTGTTGAAAAGATTAATAAAATAAATATATGGAGTTTGGCAAATCAAAGATTCTAAATAACATAGAATTAAATTTAATATTCAATTTCAAAAGTAAGCATAAGCTGTAAGTATTTCCTATTGTAAATTCTATTCCGATAGGACTTCATAGAATTTAGGGGGTTGAATGTAACAGTCTCATCCCTACATTCGTGTTTTAAAAATAAATAATTATTAAAATTTCAATATTTTAGAAAAATCTATAAAAATAAATGTTTGTTTGTCACGTAGTAACGTTTTTTCGCATCTTTAATTGATGCTCTATTCATAAAACATCAAATTCAGAAAAGTCATATTTTTGTCAAATTGACGGGATGTCACGTCATCCGCCGTACTACAGTATGAGAGAGCGGGCGGAGCGTAGAGCGCAGAAGTGATCTGTTAGGTCGCTTATGAAATGTTGTTATAATGATATTGTAGATGTGTACTGGGGCGATACAAGATATTAGTTGAGTTTTAACTCGACTATTTTTAATAAATACACATCTAGGCCCGCTCTCGTATAATGGTTCAAGATGCAAGATCGTGCCGATCTTTGGAAAGGCTGTGATTGTGACTTGACCATTAAGAGTGTAAGCGATGGTTACATCGCTTTGCTCACCTCGAACGATTAAAGTGTCAGAATGATACTTGGTAAAGGCAACTTTGCTGAGTAGTGGTTGGCACTCTACCGAACATGCTCTGGCGGGTACTGGTGGGAGACTTGAGGTTTAGGCCGGCAGTGATTTCGGTCATTGCTGTGTGCCTGGCCCAAAAGGCTACACTAGGCTGCATCTTATTAGGGCTGGGTCTAGGCCCGTAGTTGACTTCGGTTGCTGCGGCGTGCCTTTATTTGGCTTTGGTTTGACGCAACCAGAGTTACTTTGGGCGTGTGCCTTTGTGATACGGGTTTGGTTAGGCCGGTGGTGATTTCGGTCGTTGCCGTGTGCCTTGCTCGACCTTTGGACGCTTAGGCCGCTTGAAGTAGTGCCGGTACAGTGGTGGCTGAAATGTTATTGTTTGATGAACGGACATCTAAACGTTGTCCTGAGTCTCTCAATAGTGACGGAACCACAGCTGAATGTTGCTGGGCGTTGCGGAAGTTAACTTTATGTTGCTGAAGTGATACGCCGCAGCAGTGATGGATCGCTATGGACTTTGTTCATAGTAACGGATGGGTGTGGTGTTTCGTCCTTTTCAGGACGTCCCCTTAGCTTAGTTAACGATACCACGAATGACCATTATAGCATGGCATTATTGCATAAGAACCGCTGGTCGGGTCTTTATTAACAAGACTGCGGACTAGCTTTAGACAGTGTGGCCTGCATATCCCTTATCTTACATCTTACGTGGCTTGCCGCGTTAAACATAAATTACTTTTTGTTGTATAAGGTGGCGTGTTGAGCTTGGCGCATACCGTAAGCGAGTGCACTATGTGTGACTCCATTATATGGTATTGGGTGAATAAGGGTGAATGGCATTCATGTAATGCTCTGCAATATACATATTCCACTTCGGTGGACACACACTTTCCACTTCGGTGGACACACACCTATATGGTGTATATATTATAACTGATCAAGTTGCTTTGCAACATGTGTGCCATTTCGATGGGTTTCCACTTTGTGGACATTATACGTGTTATACGTATTATACTGTATGTGGTTTTTACCATAGAACGCACCGTTACGATGTGTGCAGGCGACATGCGCCTTACTGAATATAAGAATTGGTAATTTATTATCAATGTTTACCAGGCCTTGTGCCTTTGGCTAATGCCATATTTTATAGCTCCGGCTATTTATTATTTGGGCTTCGGTCCTACATTACACACCAAGGCACTCGTGCCTATATGTCAACTGTGGTTTTGTTGACTCCTGACAATAATGGGTTTATCCCATAATATTACGCCGCAGGCGCACTATAAACAGGTACCCCACCAGGGGGGGGGGGCTCATATCCTATGGACGGAGCTCACCGTTGGTAGCGGGTGCGGAGCTACTGACTATCACTCTCTTTTTATATTTTTCCAAATCGGAAGAATATAATAGATAGGAGAGAGATACCACATTGATTAAACTTCTCTACGGAGTTGTTTAAGGGCTAGGTATTAAGATCGAGTGAGTGATCTTTCTGTTGGCTATAACATAAGATATTAGCGAGACATTCAACTATCTGAATGTCTCGCATATTTTTTATCAAATTTTATAGTTCATGTATTGGGCATACAAGAATCTGTTCGTGTAACGAATATATATCTGTTGGACATATAAAGTCTGTTCTTATATATCTGTTCTTGTATTAGATAAATATATAACCTGTTCGTGTATCGTACACTTATACTCAATAAATTACATTAATTTATGTCTGCTTTGCGCCTCTAACCTGATGACAAACAACTGTTTATATTATAACAAATGATATTTGATAATGAATAACTTCCTGTTGAGCAAAGTGCTATAAACTACGAATGTAGGGTCTGACGGCTCGTTCTATATTAAAGAAAATGATATATTGAAATATTATTATAAAACTATAACGTGAATATTATCACACTATTTTATTCTATTTAAGGTTTTATTTGACTCCTTTGGGTTAATGGACACACAGCCTCTGATGCTCTAAAAGAATTTGAGTTATTACAAATCACAACGTAGTACGGGTCCTAGCCACTTAGACGAATCATGTGCCAATATATATTAAGAGTGCTAGCGCCTTCGGCGCGTTTTTATGCATTTCTATGTTAGAGTGAGAGCGCAGTAGCGGCGTTTAAATATTATAAATATTATTTTTTATTCAAGACGGAGGAGTAATTAGTTACAAATGTTTATAAGTTTATATTACACATTTCTTTATGTTACAACTCGTTTAAACATAAATTACAATCAAATTGTAACTCATGAATTGTAATTGAACATGTCCAATCACAGTAAAAATATACATACTTATATTCGATATTGTCTATTGATATTTATTATCAATGTCGTGATAGATGTCTCTATCACTATCACTAAAAATGTATTTAGTGATGGCAATCTAGTTTCACGGATCATTGCCAATAATCGCAACTTGATTAAACAATGTCTTGAATACATTTTGACAATAATTCTTTTCTCATAATATCTTGTTATTTTCTTGCTGAATTACTATTTATTAATAGGTTGTTAATTTATGTGGTCTAAATTTGTGCTACACTTTTCTTGTTTCTAGTTTTATCCATAAATGTAAGTGATAATTTTCTCATATCTACCAATATGCTATCGAAAATAAACTTCGGTGTGAAGTAACAAGTTAACGATACTTATAAACCTATTATTATATGATTCTTACTTTTAGCGACTCCGATTGTTCACCCAAATCTATTGGCGGCCTTATAGGCGAAACACCGAGACAACAGTCACAGCACGCCATTGTTACAACTTTTTATCACTTATTTACAATTTTTAATTAACTTCATCGACACATCACTGGTTCATTGCGCAACCAGTAGAGTTCGTTATATTTGATAACACTACCAAACTATTATTAAATATATCGTTCACTTTATGTCACCGTATCCCACGAAACGTACAAATAGTCTAGGATTAGATTTTCGTAATAAAGTTGATGATTCAGTCAACCTCGTCACTTTCACTAGAGACTTCTGAATACTGACATGAGAGTAGCAGGCTGGGCAGCTCTTGGCACAATGAGTTAAAAATATCGCTCGAAGATGCGCTCTGCCAATTCAAAGAGCGGCAGTTTAGGTTGGGACATCTTGAACTTTGATGCCCAGATATAAGGAACAGAACCCTCATAATCGCATATTATATGATACATCAGGTGCAGAATACCTTTTTTTATAAGAATAAATACATTTTATAACTCTAGGTTATAAGAGTATTCCGATCATTGATCTTTACGTTGACATTCAAGTAAATACCGTTTAGCAAGATTCTGAAACGATTAAACTTTTTCATCGATTTTTAGTGCAAAATAAGATTTCTTTATGAAATAATAGTTTAATCTTATTTTATTGTCATCGTCATATTATAAAAATGTTATTTCGTTGATAAGGAATCATTTTAAGTGTATTAAATTAAAGCTTTTATCGATCATTGCACCGTTAGACAGAAAGTCTATCACACAAAGAATATATTTGATATCGGTTATGACCTTTCGTTATCTAACGTTTATGATTAGTAAATTACTCAATGGCTATCATATAAGATAATATACGTATTATGTTTTGTAGACATGACAACAAAGTGAAAGTCAAGGCTTAGTTTTGCATTTCCTGTTTTTTATTTTGCAGTAATATTGTGTTAAAATGAATAGCATTACTTTTGCCTTCGAGAAATCTGGTTTACTACACTGGGTTCAAAAACTGTCAAATTTTGTTTTCGATTATAAAAACAGTATCACTAACTCCTCATAAAGATATGGATTACCTTATGGTTGGGTCAGAAATGTACGTGAACCAATGTTTTTTTCAGAGAGGATCAATTTACCTAAGTTAAACTGTTACCTGTTTATTCTTTAATCTATCCAGTTTAAAATATGTATTCGTTAAATTCTGGTAGGTATTTTACGATCCGCCACCTACTCGACGTCAACTTACCTAAGTCGCCTTTTACGACACCTAAGTAAGAAAGAGGGTGATCTATTCTACTCAGCCAGATACCACACCGCAAATCAACTTACCTTAGTCGCCTTTTAAGACACCTTGGTAAGAAATGAAGGTTGTCTATCCACTGAGCCGGATACCACACGTTTCGTCGCCTTTTACGATACTTTGTGAAAGAAGGTGGTCTATTCTATTCAGCCGGTTACGGTGAAAAAAATATATATTTGGTATATTTAAAAAAATGTAACGAAATAAATATGTGCGTGTTGATTAAAAAGGAAATACAAAACATATATGTTAACTTACCGGTTCCAATAAGCTCTGTTCGTGTAAAGTGACCAGGGGTTTTTCGGGTTTTGGCCGTGTGCTGAGGTAGAAGGCAGAGGCGGCTGCAACACCAGTCAGCGCAAGAGCGCCAGCTGATCCACCGACCATCCATAGGTATTGGTCTATTTCACTTACTGAAACAAAAGTAAAGTAAGATATAGATGTAGAGATATGCAGATATCCACCCGAGCTTTACATTAAAATTTTAATTGAAAAGAATATGATATAAGTAAAATTTTATTTTATTTATATCATATTATATTATTACATTTTATCATATTATATTTATATCATTGTATTTTCATTCGCGCCCAACCGTTCCCTGAATAAGCTACGCTGACTTGACGTTGAACGGTAAAATAGTGTGTGTACAAGATTAACTCCTTTAAATATTAAAAATATACAATTAGACACAAGTTTTAACAGAAAGACTCATTGAGTCCAATGAGTTTGAACCCGTTACCCGTGTCGTGACTGGGGTGTGTAATATGCTAATTATTGGGACAGCATGGTGATTCTAAGTAAGTTGCCTCTACATCTTCACTCCAAGAAGAAAGAAGGCTTTGCCCAAAATTTCAGACATAACCTGGTTTGAAACCGTGATCCTCTCGAAAGAGTCGCACGGTCATCTCATATGTATTACAGCTGTAATTTATGGAATTAAGCTTTACTTTGCAGATATCCACAATACAAAAGTAATAATAAAACTATTTTGCTATAATCTGCGATGAAGTAAGTTTGGGTACTGCTTCGCTTTGCGATTTTGTCATGGAGTCTATCTGATGATGCTTCGGTTGTGGGGCGAATAGATAGTTGAGTTTGTGATAGTGAAAGCGTGTATTGCGGTGGCGGTGGTGGAGGTTTGTGCATATGTTTTAACGAATCCAGCATGTTTTAGGTATGAAAACGTATTGTCATTTAACATTATATATATTTTCTATTTTACTTCATCGCAGCTTAAAGCAAAATAATTTTATTATTACTTTTGTATTACTGCTGTACAAAAACTCAATAATTATATCTACACAAAGGATACCGCACATAGCAACAAAAGTCATCTACCATACTACACCATGTAATATCCATCATACTCGTTTAAAATCCTGAACCGACAACAATCCATCTGATATGCTGCCATCTCCAAAAAGGGAGGTACGATAATGACAGTTCTCATTAAATTTACTAAAAGAATTACTTCGAGACTTGTAGTTTCAATAATGATCATAATAAAGTGACCTCACTTGTCAATCGCTAAATTGCTAATGAACAGGTAATTATAGGTATATTTTAAACGAAACTGATGTTCGTAGTGTATTAAGTTCATTGACCTCATAACATTTATTTTTAACAGAACAGCAAAAATTATATAAAATCACTTAAATATACCACTTTTAATGCGGAAGACAAATTGATAAACAACAGGCGCATTATGTCTCGCAAATCCAATGACAATGAAATGGATTAAATAAATGTTAAATACATTTATTAAAGAGAAAGTATGTATGTTCCTTGGAGACTCCAAAACGGCTAGACAAATTTTAATGAAATTTTTAGACAATCTTTAGATGGACCCAGCGGATAATGCTGTAAAGTCTGGTGGCACTCGGAGCATTTTTTAAACTGTATTTAAATATACCTTTAAATTAAGCCCGGTGAAGCAGGCTGGGTATGTTATTAAGCTAAATATTGAAAGATAAGTTATATTACTTTATATAATAAGTACCTGGGTGACCGAGCTTTGCTCGGTAATTTTTTTTACAAAATAAAAAAACAAACTTAAAAAAAAAATAATAATAGTATGGTAGGTAGGCTCGATCCTAGGTATTTTCATTTCTCGAGACCGCCCGTTCCCCGAATAAGCTACGCCGAATTGAAGATTACGACAAAAATAGTGTTTTATATTCAATGTAAACTTTAGTATTTTTTAATGGCCAAAAACAGGGTTAAATGTTTTTTCTTAATAAATAGATTATAGATATAGATATATTATATATAGATAAATAGTTTATATATTAAGTAGCAACTGGATGCAAAAGTTTTGTAATAGGTAAAATATTAAAATTAAGCAAGAAGTGAGTATAGTAAGTGTATATATTGAATTTATAACTAAATCAGATGCGGCAGTCAGCATTTGCAATACATTAACTCAATCATCAATCATCTAAAATGAGGAAATGTTCGTAAAGTAATAGTCCGTGGCACGCATTACCATCGCGTCCAATGTAAATATATTAATTACACTAGCTTTCGCCAGCGGCTCCGCTCGCATGAAAAGATTAAAACCGTAATATAGAATTTTGAGAACCATAAAAGTGGTTAAATTGGTTTAACCCTAAAAGCTAGACATATGCTGTCCCGGACTTTTATTTAGAACTTTTAGAGGGGAACGATTTTGTATTACATGATTTTTTAATAACTTTCACCGTTTACTTAGCGAACGCTAAGAAAGCTTTAAATTTTGTCGTTTTCGTAAAAAAATTTATTGCTGCTCCTCTCCTATTCATCTAAGCGTGATTTTATATCCTATATTCCTCGATAAATGGACTATCTTACACTAAAAGAATTTTTCAAATCGGTCCAGTAGTGCCTGAGATTAGCGCGTTCAAGCAAACAAACTCTTCAGCTTTATATATTAGCATAGCTATAATAAAGCTAACGCAGATGGACTAGAAGTTTCCTGATGTTCGATATAAGGAAACGCCTCAGACAACTTTCATGCGTTCTAGAGTTTAGTTCCTGGGCCATAAAATGAGAGTGCAGCTAGTTTAGAAAGTGGATACCGGGGTGCTCAACCGCCGGCGTTGTTAGCGTGTAGATTTCACGGGATTCTCTCGCGCTTTCCACTGACACACTTTTACGTTGTTTATCGTAGAATATGACGAGTACCGTAATAGATAATTCTAGAATCATTGCTATAATTTGCATTATTATCATATAGCCGTCGACATAGACTTTGTATGTCAAAATATTCTTTATTCAAATAAACTTGTAAACAAGTGCTTTTAAATCATCAACTTTACTGCTGGTTCGGAAAGCTGTTCCTACCGAGAAGAGATAGCAAGAAACTCGGCGGTTGCTCATTTAAAAATACAATTCTTAATACTAGTTACATTTAATCATTTATATCTTGTACATGGTCGAACAATATCCATATACATGCATTCTTATCGTCTAAATAATCCTCAACAGTATAGTAGGTTTTCTGTATCAGCCTCTCTTGAATAGTAATAACAAGTATAATAGTAATAATAAGTTGACGTCAGGCAGGCGGCCGGTCGTAAAAACGCAACAAAATCATGTGACAGCATGTTTATAACATGTTGTGCCGACCTCACTTAGAGTGGAATAAGGGTAGGAGGAAGATGTAATTTAACTTGTCATCTGTGTGTATGTTTCATTTTTTCTTTAAGGTTTTTCTTTCTTGTGAAGACTTTATTGCAAAAGCAATAATAAAATTATTTTGCTATAGGAGATAGACTCAACGACCAAAATCGCAAAGCCTTTGTGATTCTATCTCCTGATGATGCTTCGGTTGCGGGGCGAAATGATTGTTGAGTTTTTGATAGTGAACGCATATAGTGCTTGTGTATCGTGGTGGCGGTGGTGGAGGTTCGTGCATGTGTTTTTAACGAATCCTGCATGTATCAGGTATGATAACCGATTGTCCACTCTACATTTAGCATTATATATATTTTCTATTTTACTTCTTCACGGATTATAGCAAAATAATTTTATTATTACTTTTGTATTATGGATCTCCGCAAAGTAACGCCTAATTCTATAAATTATTTAAAGACTTTATTGGTTTATGTTTTTGTTTTGTTTCTCTATTATTATGTACCTATTGTATAACTGTGTGTCTTCCTAAATAAATAAATACCTAATGAAAAATGAATAGCTCTGTGTGCCGTCACAGTAATGGTTCACATGTACATTTGATTATGGCAAAAGTCAATGTCGAAATATTCAACGTTTCGATTATTAGAAGGGTCCACATATAATTTGAAGGCGATGTTTAAGGTCACGTCGTTGGCCTCGATTATTTGTCGTTGTATAACAGGAGGTACTTGCTTGATTTCAAAAGTTGGAACCTTGCTGCTCTAATTTCCCCTTATTGTAGATTCAAACAGCGTATCAAGCGTGACGGCCCTTCAAGGGCCAGTTAGTCGTGCTTAAATACAAATAAGTAGCCTTTTCTTTTGATTAAAATAAATGAAAAAGTTCTATTGAGTTCTTATTATTGATAGATCTCCAATAATATTAGTTGAAATCAGCTTAACTGTGTGTAGTCACTGAATCAACTACATAAATAAATAATAACAAAAAAATACGTCATTTTTATGGTTTCGTCAAAATAGTGTAGAATAGATTTTTTTTTTCTATACTTTAAAGAAGAAGCAGATTTTGCCGAATACCATAGTACAGAAGTTCTAAGAAGAATCTATGTAATGTTAAATGTAGAAAGCACGTTTACATAACGCCGCCATCAACACACCACATAAGCACTACACATATTCACTACGACAATTTCTACGATTGTTTCGCCCCATAACCGAAACATCATCAGGAGGATAGGCTCCTGACGTAATAGTAATGCGGCGCATTACAATTCTCTTAACAAACGTATATAACATCAAAATAATTCTATCAAAACTTCTGTAGAAAGGAATTTCTTTATTTGTTGTCTTTACACTACATAAGTTAATCATTATTCTTCTGCCCTTATCCCTCTCTAAGTGGGGACTGCACAACATGTTTTAAACATGTAGTTAGATGACTATAAACTTACTTTAGTCGCTTAAGAAATGAAGGTGGTCTATTCTACTCAGCCCGACATCACACGACGGGTTGACTTGCCATTGCCACCTTTTACACCTTAGTACGTAATGAGGGTGGTCTATTATACTCACTAGGATACCACAAGGCTTACAGTAAATAAGTTAATATCGTAAAAACAATAACATTAAATTCCTTAAAATACAGACTCCTTTTAATATTAAAAAAAATCAGCCCTTATTTCATCAATCAGAATTTTGTAACTTCTTTTCAATTAATTTATACTTACAACTGCTGCATTGATTCCACCAAATCGTTTTCTCCTTTGGATTCGATTCAGCCTTCTGTGTTTCAGTCTTCTTAAGTTTTTTTTGTAGCTTCCGACATTTGTCCTTAACACTAAACTCCTTGTTAGCCTCTGTTGCGTTCACTTTGTCCTTTTTGTCATTAAGTCCGAACTTACCGCTTCCCATTTTACTGTTATTGTTGCACATATTGTTTTTTTTATCACTTTTCTTTACGTATTGACATTTTCATTACAATAATTTATTTACATGACTCGTGCCTAGAACGCGCTTAATTTAATAAAGCAAGGTTACTATTATACCCAGCTATATCAAGTATCTTTACTCGTAAAGATATTCAATACCGATTATTTTGTTGTGGAATGAGGTAGAATACATAAAACTAAAAGGTTTTATAGATTCATTTCGAGGGGACTTTTGGCCTTGAGAGGGTCATTAACACTACCAAATGATATCCGAAAATAATCTAGCTTCTGTTTTCATTGGTTCGCTTCTTTATCTATTAGTAATGTTTAATATCAAAACATTTTATTAATCAATATCTAAACAGATGGTAAATTGAGTCAGTATTGTTTATGCTTATTATCTGTTAACTATAAAGAGAATTTTGTTTTTCTATGTCTAAAGTTTAACATTAGATTACGGGCCTGTTTCACAAGTATCTGATAAAGTGTCGGATACTTAACCGACAAATAAACTAAATAGCAGATAAATTTCTCTAAAAAGAGAATCTAAAAAGTGAAAATTTAAAAAAAAATAAAATCGCGACCATTTTTGGAATATATACTTGCTATCCAGCAGATAAACAAAATAACAGCCACATGATCTACCTGTTAACTTATTAGGGACTTTAAGTGCTGAATAAGCTATCAGAAACTTGAGAAACACAAATTTCCGAGATATGTGTCAGATATATTCCGAATAAGCTAACTGACAGTTTATTGGTAACTTGTGAAACAGGCCCAAAACTGTGTATAACATGGTATTCAAAAGGAGAATATGAAACATATACCTAGTTTTTTTTTTGTCAGGAAAACCCATTATGGGTCATCACCGCCCGACGGGGACGAGCGGCGGGTATTATGGACTCTCACCGACTAAAAACCTGACAGTGCTCCACCACGCTGCTGGTGGCGGGGACAGGGTAACGTTGGACACATTGCCCCCATCCCCGCCAGCAGCAACTCTGAACCTCAGAGTGCGCCACCTCTGGGTCGGAGCCTCTCTAAACTAGGCCCTCCCTCCGCTAGACGAGGCATCGGGAGCACCAGATGCATCGACCACCTCAGGGACCTTTTCAGATGGGCGTCCGATAAACCCCGTTCGGAACGCTCATAGGTCCCCGTTAGGGCGGCAAACGACAGGCTTCGGCGAGTCGTCTGCGCCCCGCTCGCCTGCGGTGGATCGGATCCAAAGACTCGACTTCGCGGATCCGCCCCGCCGCCTCCTTCCGAGAGATTATGTCCTCGCAGAAGGAGGCCATCGCTGCCCACGATCTCTCCCTGTCCACCATGGCACGAACCACGGTGGGCAAGGAGAGATCGTGCCCCACCTCTGCCACGAGCTCCGCTCGCTGAACCACCCAAGCTGGGCAGTCTACGAGCGTATGCAGCGCCGTGTCAAACTCAGCGCCACATTCGTGTCATTCACCGGACTCTTCGCACCGGGCCACCTTCCACAGATACCTCCCGAAATAACCGTGTCCGGAAAGCACCTGTGTTAGGCGGAAGGTGAGGACCCCATGCCTCCTGGCGACCCAGCCCTGGAGAATGGGCTGGAGTGCAGAAATCGTCCAATGGCCAGCACTGGGCGATTCCGGCCGTCGCCTCCATTGGCGGAGGAGCTCCACCTGAGCTGCCCTCCGCCAGTCAACCTCTACCACCTCAGAGCTTCCCCCCGATGAACGGGCTTCAGCTTTTCGGTGGTAGGCCTGAGCAAGCACCTTGGCTTCTAAATCCCACGGAGGGGACCCAGCCAAGGCGCAGGCCGCCTCGCCGGAGATGGTCCGGTAGCCCTACACAAGTCTGACCGCCATAATTCTCTGCGCCCCACGCAACAGGGGCAGGGATCAGCCGCTCCACCCATACGGGAGCGCCGGACAGGGCCATGGAGTGGACCACCCCGGCGTAAAGGCGCCGGCAGCCTACATTCGGCCCCCCCACATTTGGAAGGTGCCTGCTCAGAGCTCCGGCGGTCGCCATTAGTCTGGGGGCGAGCCGCCGGAAGTCCATCGGGTGTCGAGAATTAATCCCAGGTACTTTAAAGTACCTGAGATTCCGATGGTCGTCCCGCCCACCACCAACCGGGAACCCACTGGGGGTGCCATCCGAGGCTTGTGGAAACAGATGGCCTCGGATTTCTCCAAGGCCGACCCCAGTCCCAACCGGCGAATTCGGGCCACGACGTGAGCTGTGGCCGCGGTCGCCAGTATACAGGCCTCCCGGAAAGTGCTTGCGCGGGCAGTCACGAGAGTGTCGTCTGCATAGCAAAACAGACGCACTCCCGGGAGCGTCTGCCCGCGCAGCACCCAGTCGTAACATATACCTAGTTGTCTTAATGTAGATTGACAAAGTTACATGCTACGTTCCAGAAATTTATGCATGTTCAATCGATATTTTCCTTAACCATAAAGCGCGCGTTAAAATGTAAAACAATACACTACTAAAGATAACGTGACACAGTATATGGTATGCTATACTTATACAGATGATCCCTAGTTCGATTCCCGGTACAAAATGCATTATTTACTAATTATTTACTAATTCATAATTTACAAATTGTAATGGTGAGTCGTCGTTGACTATGGCTATATTACGATTTAGTTTTCCGGTACCATGCTATCATAGTCTATCTCTTCTAGGTTAACCCAAGAAGATGGAAACTGAACTAATAATTGTACCTTACTTAGCATCAACTGAAATACCAATCTAGCATGAAACTTATAACAAAGTTGCATGTCCAAACCAACCATAAATTCAAATTCAAATAATTCTTTACTCAAATTGGTCTTTACAAGCACTTTCGTAAAATTATAATGATTCTGCGACTGGTTCGGAACCTTTTACCGAGAAGAGCCAGCAAGAAACTCGACGGTCACTCTTTTCAAAATTATTACATATGGTATTTTCAAAATTATTACATATGGTATTACAATATGGTATTTTTAATTGATAACAAATAAAAAAAATTACAAAAGGTATAATCCATTACGTACTAAACCCACTCTTTAACTATTAAAATATCGTTATAACAAATAAACTCTTAGTACCATCCTACATATAATCTGCCCTTGCAGTTTTTAATATACAGAACTGAATAAACCTTTCGACATTAACGATTGACGGTTCAATTATACAGTAGAGCGCAGTGATATATAGCCAGGTTGTATTTCTACCTTTATGGCCCTTTAATATAACTGGAATAATGTTTAATTAACATTATATAGCAGAGATCACATTTTACCAGTTTTATTGTTGCTCAATTAAAATGACTTCATACAAGTCAAGTTAAAAAACGCTTAAACATAATTTCATGTCCCTACTGTTAACTGTTCAGGAGTTACCTTATCTGATAATAATCCTGGCATCAGGTCGTGCTTATCATAAACAGCATTGTCATTGGGAATGGGCCAGTATGTATAATTTTAGCTCAATCACAGGCAAAATGAACGAGCGCTTGATTAAAATGATTCTTTGTCATATTGTGTGATTAGTCCCGAGTTTTTCAACCTACTTGATCGTGTTAGCATAGTGCCAATTTCATATGCAACACTATATAAATTCTTGTTACGCTAAAACGATCGAGGTGGTTCTAAAAACTCGCACTCAGCACGTAGAAATCAGTTAATTAACAAAACATGTACATTTAAACAAGTATAAAACTTGTAGTGTAATGTAGCGGCCTGTTACTATCTGGCCTGCTGGGAATAGGTCTCTTCTCTCCGTTTTTGGAGAGACGGATTCGACCTGCTGCTCAAATGCGGATTGATAAGTTACACATATCTCCAGAGATTCTTTAGAGATATGCGTGTGTCCTTACGATGTTTTTCATCACTGAAAAGCGTGTGATAAATTGCAATTATCAATTAGACATAAGTTTAGACAGAAAAACTCATTGGTGTCTGCCCTGGTTTGAACCCGTGACCTCCTCGAAAGAGTCGCACAGTGTTACCGCTGGGCTATCACAGCTTTAGCATTATAAAACTTACAAACTGCAATACCCTCTAAAATTCCTGATGTCTTTGTCATTTAGAGTATTGTAAACATCAAAATGTAACTCATGCAGTCAATGCAAACAATCAAAACGGAGATTGACAGATAAAACGGCAACAACCTATTGAAATCTAACAATGGATTATAATCCCCAAACAGTATTCAGCGTGTCGTGTTGACCTAATAATTCGAAAGTACCGTAGTGGGTGTAGTACATATTAAATTACAAAACGCCGTGCTTGTTAATTGTCGCCTTAAATGACGTCATAGAGCAATTCGTATCAGCAGAAACCTTCAATCATCATTCATCATTCCGCCCTTATCCAACTCTGAGTAGGGTCAGCACCAGATGTTTTAACCGTGTTGTGATGTGATTTGGCTAGGTATTTTAAGACAGGCCGCCTGCCTGACGTCAATTTACTACCTTATAGTTGCAATTTACGACTCCTAGGTAAGAAATTAGGTTAGTCTATTCTACTCACCCAGACACCACACGGCACCAGTAGAAACCTTCAATATTTGCTCGTTAGAGTAGCAACGAGAGACCTCACTAACTGATCCAACATATGGAAATGTGGTTGACTCGTATATTATTGTCTTCTCATAGCTAAGTTCTATAATTTAACGTTATCGCATCGAGGAAGGAAGAAAACATTACAAGTAACTCTTATACAATGTTTTGTCCCGTATTATCCCGTAATGTCTTCTCCCTCAACCGATAGATGTTGACTCCTGGATGTAGATCTTTTCACGGGATCTCCTAAACACATGATTTTGAGCCATTTGGATTTAGAGATCACCTACGATTTTTTTAAAGACGTCAGCCCCACCTCGTAGGGGCTCTGTCGACGTTGCGTTTTCTGATGCCGGGTCGCCATAAAGCACCTTAGGACCTCAAGGCCCATAAATTTTTTGTACTATATTCCCCGTCTATAAATAAAAACTGAGCTAACCTCATTTATCATCAAGAAACATGTTATTTAGAAAACAAAATCTAAACTAAAAGAAATATTAGCCAAGTGTTCTTGTTGACACAGAGTACAAAACATATCATAATTTTGAAATCACCAGAATTTGCCATGACGCAAATTCAAAGTTTGAATAACATGTCACGAAATTCGGTCATAAAACCTGAAATCATATGCAAACACTCGGAAAATAAACTAGGTTTCTACTGGTACCAAAAATTTGATGTTAAGTTGGAAATATAGTTAAAGTGTTCTTGTGGAAGATAAGTAATGAAATAGCTAATAAATAATCTGATCATCCTACATAATTCTTCGTTTTCCATTTCCCTAAGTTATTCGGTAAGCTATTGCATTGGGGTTTGGTTGACCTTAACCAATCAATATATCAATCAAAATAATCTTTATTCTAGTAAGCTTTTGCAAGCACTTTTGACTGGTGAAGGATCACTTAGATTAGATGAGGCTACAACTGGTTCGGAATGTTGCTAAAAAAAACCAAGTTTTTTATAATAGACACTAAGCATCCATTTACCAAGATAATGCTGAAATAATTCTATAAAAGTATTTGCTGTCATGACATCATCGTTGATCAGATTCTATCCTGTTATATTAAATCTACTCGTAATTAAACTTTCTATTAAAATATGATAAAGCAATAATTATATATTTTTTACAACTATATAAATGAAGTTTCAGGTGTCATTTAGCTTTTTTTCATTAACGTAGCAAAACTGGACAAAAATTCAACAAAGTGGACAAAAATTCGATTCTATTCTTTACTACCTTCGGATGATGAAATATACATTGTGAGTCGGAATAAACTGAACCTACATAACATTGATTTCCGCTATCGAAACGTTCACAGTTAACGGTTGTTTTGGCTCGATCTGGTTCATGAAACAATAAAATTACATTAAGTGTTTCTGGTAAATTATATACGATAAAATTGAACGGATCGTAAAATATCAATTATATTAAAATATATATAATAATAAATTGACGATTACTTTTAGAAATACTAATTATTAATCGTAGTTCAACGTGATATCATATTTGGATTTTTAAATATACATAGATATGACATTAATGCACTGCATGAAAATAGGAACATTGTAATTAAAAAATAAATAATATATTATATTCCAAAAATAGGCAACACAAACAGAAAACAAAAGTGCAACTAACAATATTAAGAAAGGAAATGAAAGCCATGTTGTTTTGGCACTTAACAATTTTAAAGATAAAAAGCACGCAACACGATAAATATATATTTAATAGATCAACACAATTAGCCAAGATTCAGCCATAGTTGGTTTTTTAGAAAACGTAGCAAATATATTAAAAATAACAGCTACTTTTATGTTTTCAGCTAGTCATTTTTACATACAATAAAATGTGCCATATTAAAATGAGCAAATGAGGTTGCTTCTATCTCTCTTTTTTATGTGTAATTAGACAAAGATGAAGTACGCGGTTTTCATCTTCCCTTCTATTATTTATTGTGTCATTATCACTTGGAGGCTTTCCTCCCCCTGGCTCCCTTACTCCAGAGTGATAGCTCTATCGGATTAATATCAAACTCCTAGACATTGTAAAAAAGAGCTATCATAGTATCCTTTCACTCGTCGTTTAAATAGATGAACATCTACTGCTGGCCATAGGTCTATACTGTTGTGATTTATCTGCAATGAAAGTGTTCTGACAGACGATTCTGTCGATGTAGAATGTATCTTATCACATGGATGTCACTGCTACCCATTATCAGCTAGCGCATAAGCTTTTAAAAATTATTAAATTTAAATTTATAGTAGTAGTTTCAGAGATCAATCTTTAAGAAGATAAAATCTTCCCACGTAAGCTAAAGCCCGCGCAATAAAACGTGGTATCGATTTCGTATATACTCATAATTCTGTTTGCAATTGCTCATTCTAGAAGAATTTATTGTAATATGATTTTCACATTATATTAAATGAACAGTCTGTTATTAAGGAGCAAATCTATATATTATGTAAAAAAGAATCTCTATTTCCCTTGATCTACAAATCACGCGTGAAAGGATGAAACAGATCCGATAATCTTTGTGTGTTAATCTCTAAACCAATCTGCTAAACCAATATCGTTGAAAATTGGCACAATTATTACTTACCTATACACCGGAATAGCATATAGACTATAGTTATATAATATATAATCCTGTTAATTCTACAAAAATATGATAACATGCAAAAGCATGCATACCATCTATTAACACGCGACAACAGTCCACGCAAACGAAGTTGCGGGTAATGGCTAGTAGCTAGTAATGAATCATTCTTATTATTATTTCAATAAAATAAAAACCGTAAGAGCGTATAATGGTCATATTGTACCCATCCCTGCAATCTGAATCTCTGCTATAATAGTGTAGTCGAAAATGTTGACACACTTTCCGCATGTTTCGAGGTCAACGAACTCCAAGGCGTGTTTTGATATAGCCGTCAATTCGCTATCTGCCAATTTTTTACCAAAAGTACCGCGGTTACAGTTAAAAACGTTGTGAGGCTTCGTGGACCGTTTTAATTACTTCGTAGTCACGTCGTAGTAAATTTTACCGCTATACGAAAGTGATATGCAAACGGAACAGGATTTTTGTTGATTTGGATCGCTACTAAATAGAATCGAATATCGAGTTCAATGCTCCAAACAGTGCATTTTAATTCATCAACACATATTAACACATCTGGCCACTTAATACAGGCTAATAAGAATAATTAAATTAGGAACCCTCGATTTCATATATATTTCATGGTGTTATTGTTTTAGTTTGCTGTTGCAGAACGATTATTCTGCCCTGTAGAATACGGCTGAGTAGAATAGACCACCCTCTTTCTTATCGAGGCTTCGCAAAGGGCGACTAAGGTAAGTTGACGTCAGGCGAGCGGCCGGTCGTAAAGTACCTAGCCAAATCATCTGACGACACGTTTACAACATGTTGTGCCGACCCCACTCAGAGTGGTATAAGGGCAGGAGAATGATGTTGCAGAATGATTATTACAATATTTAGGTAAATTATATTGCAATAATTTAATATATTGCAATATTTATGTATTTCAGGGTTGCGATGTTCATCTTAGATAAAGTAATTTATTTCGTGAGATGCAACATCGTACAAGTTTTAATTTTTATGAAATAAATGAATAATGTAACTTAAATAACTTTATAAAAATATATAAAAAACAAGTCTTGAAACATCAGATTGAAATCGAAAGTAAAGAGCAGAGTTACTAATCAAGTCAATATAATTTCGCACACGGTTTTGTGCGCTGTTACATGCACTTCCTAGGCAATGCGCTCGCGCATACCAAATGAGGTTGAGGTGTAGCGACAGTGAGTCACGTCGGCAGTCGCTACTTGATTTGTACATAAATGTTTTACGTGGGTGACACTGAATATCTTTCAAATATCAATAATTCAATCAGATTTGAATGCAATACAAAAAAAAATTTAAATCTGTCGCTTTTAGATCGTCCCGCAATTTATTCCTCTCACTTATTTTTTTTTCGAAATTTAAATATTATTTTTTTAAAGAATTACGCACCGTGAAGATATAACGATATTCCAAGGATAAAATATAATAATGAAGATTCAATTTAACTATGTACACAATTTAACTTAGTTATGAACTCTTAAAACGAATAAAAAACAAGAATGCAGGTTTTATACTTAAACATTACTAGACTTAAAACTTCTATGATACGGCTCGCCAATGTACGAGTATATATGGCTTCGTAGAATGTACAGACCACGAAATAGTTTCGTTTTTACTTTACTTTTGAATAATAATGTACATCAAGAACGAATGTAGTAATAACAAAACATTTGTCTTTGTATTTAGATATTTTCATCAATTATTGGAAGGCGTTTTGTATACACATTCACTGTTGATGTTATGGAGAAGTTTGAAGTTGCTTTATATTACTTTGTGTAGCATTAACACCATATATTCCTACCTTAATAAGGCCATAATTCAAAGAGTACAATCTCTACACGATGAATAGAAATTCATCCTTTACACTATACGCCACTTAAGTACAACTTAATATAAGAAATATATTACTGGATTGAGCGTCCGCAGGATATCTTTACTGCTTCGCGGAACGCGCAGACTTGAGAGTATTCGTATAAAGTCAATTTATCGTAACGTATTTTATTACGTATATATATTACAGAATATAGAGTCTAGAGTACTAAAGTTTGCGATGTTTTTATTAGCTATTATTTTATTGCCTTAGTAAGAGAAATAATCTAAAATTCTCATAATATCACTTTTTTCCTCATCCTCCAAGAAGGAATTGCCTTATTACAATAATTATTAAGTCAGATGTAATTTTTGGATCTGTAATGTCTTTCTAGGATATGATAAAATTTCAATACAAATTATTTAAATTCAAGCAGTTAAAGTAAAAAGCCATAACGCAGAGTACATATGGTGTACTTTTTATCGTTTTATAATAAACATATATATTTTGTGTTCTTTTCCTGTAAGTTCATTAAGAATTCTGAGTCTAATTCAGTGTCAAAGTGTTAATTGTTAAATGAAAACAATAACTACAGTCTTATTCCTTAGCGTTCTTTCTAAAGACTAAAACCAATCAGTCGGAAAGGTGATTGATTTTATAATAAAATTATTTATACAAAAGTCTTTACTAACTGCAAAATTTAAGTACGACTATTCAGTTTCAATGGTGAAACTTGAAACATAACCTTAAAAGTGTGACCATTATGATGCAAGTTTGTTTTAATTCAAGGCTAATGTCAGGTTATTGTGTCAGGGACGAGTTTTTGTACGAAAGACGGTTGGTCTTTATTTCGCTTGTCGGTTTAGAATCGCCTGTAAGGGAACTCATGAATACCTGTTTTGACCCGAATCTGTATGGATTTCAAAAATAAACTTCGTAGAGGGTATCATATATATTCAAAGTTCAGGCTCCGTAAAACATTTGTTGATTTGAATGACATTTCAATATGAAATGAATGAAAGCTTGGACGACAAATGTGGTTGACATGCAATTTTCGTAGACATGCATGCATTAAAACAATTTGTGTTTTCCTTATCATAAAGGAAACGGGGACTTTTGGACCAAATTGTAAAAGGTTGAGGCATGGCTTAAAAAAAGCGGTATTGAAAAAATTCAAAATACTATTTATATAATAATATAAATAATTGTTAAATGATTCCGGTTGCGAAATCAATTAATTGTTTCTTTCATCACTATTGCTACTACACTATGCTGTGTTATCTATGCTATAAATTATATCATATTTTCTAAAATCAGCTCTTTAACAAATAAGAACTCACTTATTCAAATCTTTTATAATTCTGCTGATAAATTCAACCAAATTTTGAGTAATAGTTAACTAATAAAAACGCTATAGATCGGGCCCAAAATTCTAGTTTAGTAGTCTATTAGTTTCCTTTATGGATTAAAAAATTATGGATTTCAAAATGTTCTTCTATTGAAAAATGATAAAATTAATGTAAAACTAAATTTAAAGAGCTTGTAATCCGGTAAATAACACATTTCACGCATTTCACCTTTGAAGATTGCCATAAATATATATTCCAAAAGGAACCATATTCTTTAACATAACAATTTAATGGTTTATTACATTTATGATGCAGTACGCGTAACTACACAAATATTAAAGAGATGATAAAGGAAAGTATAATAAAAATAACAGTAGTATTACATTATTACTGACATAAAATTTATACCGATGAAATCGATTTAATTCTAACGATTTTTTGGTCACGGTTATCAGACATGACGTATCTATTGACTTTGTTGCTACTGTTCCAAACTATTCATAGCCATATAAACAATTTCTTTTCACATGCCATAATAAAGTCCTGATAAATATCCTGTCTCTACCCGAGCTATTTGATCAAGCCTGGCCAACGTATAAAGCGTACAATATAAAATCTTTCATCCATACACAGCGCACAATAATCCAACCTCCATTCACGGGACAAATAAAGCAAGCGCTTTCTTAGAATGAATACAACAAGAAGCCTTTAGAGTCGTGTTTTGATCCACAAAAGCACAGATCATATTTCCTACATAGAGCAAGCATCGTGATCGCCTTAGGCACGATCTCAATCGTTTATGTGTACAACAGTTGTTATTAAAATAATGGTTGCCTGCACGAAGCCTTTTCAAGTAATAAAATGCATTACCATACGACGGTTCGCTGTTGAGATGTGACATGAGATTGCAAGAATATGACTTGTAAATAGTAAGAACCCTTTTCAAGTCGGAAAGTGTGGAGTCATTTAAGAATTTTATTCTGCAAATAGATTGATATGTCCTGTATGCAAATTTCTATATCATTTATATGTACGGTACAAAATAAAATAGATAAATTTATTAAGAACTTACAATTGTAAATAAATTGTAAATTATGATTAGAAGGAACAATTCGCCGTATGGTATACGGCTGAATCGAATAGACCTTCTCAATTTCTTACCGAGGTGTCGTAAAAGGCAACAAAGGTAAGTTGACCCGCCGTGTGGTATTATGTTGAGTAGACCACCCTCTTTCTTGCCGAAGTGTAAAATACGACTACGGTATTTTGACGTCAGGCAGGCAGCCGGTCGTGAAATTCGTAGCCAAATCATGTGACAACATGCTTATAACACGTTGTACCGACCCCACTTAGAGTGGGATAATGGCAGGAGGATGGTGTCGATTAGAAGGGACAATTGGTGTTAAGCAATTAGTTCTGCTAATGAGATAAGGTGCAAAATTGTGTATAAAACAGTAGACAAAATTCATCCTGCATATATGATGAGAAACACGCGTTGGTTTTAATTTTTTGGTATCTAATATAGAAAAATGAATATGTCTCTATGTCTTCTATAAACTCCAAAAAGGATGGACCGATTTTAAAGAAATTTTCAGATAATCTTTAGAATGATTCAGCGGATAATCCTGTAAAGTTAGTGGCGATCGGAATTTTTTTTTTCGAGTTATGTTTGAATGAATTCAAAAACAGACTCAGCCATAGCAACTACTATAACATTAGCGACAAACGTTTGCTATTAACCGTATTGCAATAGATTATAATTATTCGAATAGGTTTTTACTAATACTTCTGAATAGCATTGAAATTTAAAAGAAACAATGCATTCGATGCAGCATTGCCCTTGCCCCTATGTCAATGATAAACTTGTGTTAGCAGATAGTTGGGTTATAATATATTTTGAAATATTTTTTTTTTACAAGAACGAGAAGTTTCTTCATGTTTCATGTGAGCCTATCCACCTATAATATGCCAGGTAATTTTATTTGTATATATGAAACGTTAGTATTAAAGTGACCGAATTCAAAAAGTAGTTTTGTGGCCAGTTAAGTTAAAGCGTAGCGTAACACATACAAAACTCGTGATTATCAACGAGACGCATAACTGGAAGTGCAAGAAAACACTATCTTTTTTATTAGTAGATGTCATAGATTAGGAAGCACTGAAAGGAGGAATAAAATGTATACATATGTCTTAATTAAGCTTAATTTTGAATTCTGTCAGTTTAATTCTAAGCGATGTAGTATACTCGTATTTTATGTTTATGCCTATACAGGCGAAATAAATTAGATAATCGTTTTTTACGGATTATTAAATATTAAAGAAAAGGTTATATTACACTACTTCCCTTGAGTCTCATATACTATTGTATTAAGGTCCATTAGGCCAAATACAGCATTGTTAAGTTACTCCAGACTACGTTAAGAACTAAGCCTGTGCTAAAAAAACAAATCCTTAATTTTACCCTCTATATTATTATTAATTATTAATGCAACAAAACCACTTCACCATTTTATGAACCTATTCAGCGGCAATTCGTTGCCGAATAACTTACTATAGTTAATTCAAAGGTATTTAATTTAAATATCGGTATACGGCTTAAATATGAAACGTAAACGATGTATGCATTCGGAAAAACTCAAATCAATTTTATACAAACAAGATGTGAATGTGTATTGTGTACACAAACATGCGTATTACCAGACATTGGAAGACTTAACAAAGATATACTACTACTCAGTCACAACAAAAATACGACGTTGAAATCGTTACGACATTCCGTCGGGCACATTACCTACGGAATTTACACACTGCGGTTTTTTATCGCGAGTCTTATCGAACGTCACAAGTAAGTTTCGTATGGTATATTCGTATTAAAGTGCGCGTGCGCCGGTTAACGCGCGGCCGATGCGGCGACCAGGGACAATGTGACTCCATGTTGAACGCTGCCTCCCCAGCTTAGCCTAGCCGCCTCTCTCTTTTAAGTTAGCTTTGCTTCACCCTCCACCAATTAATAGTTCGTTCTTATACCCGTGTAGTTAATTCCTAGTCTTTGTTCACCAACAAAATTTATTTTAGTACTATAAATAATAGACTTATATGCATCAATTTAAAAAAGAAAGTCTATTTATGGAAGGTAATGTGTAAAATAAAGTCGCTCAAATACGAAAAAATCATAAATATCTTGGGTGCGACAATTTATGTAAGTTTAAATGCATTTGTGTTTCGAAATATGTAGATTGTATATAGATAAAGAGAAATACGATTAAGTAGGTATAGTCGGTTTCTATACATTAATTTTGAATAACACTCACGATAGTTTAAATTTCATAATACTTTCAATCATTATGTTTCTTTTATCATAATAATCATAACTAACTAAACAATTTGATTAATTTATCATATGATAAATTTATTTTGTTTGACTGCCCCATACGCGCATTTGTCAGTGGCCTCGCCTTTAGCTCTACAAGTCGCGGGTTCGATTCTCGCCGAAGGCAAACATTTTCTAAAAGCTATTTGTGGATTTTCAAGTCTGGGTGTATATATTGTATAAGTATATATTTAAAATTAATTTACACGTTGTGACCCATAACACACATATTAAGTTACTACTTTGGGGGCTGACAACTATGTGTGTAAGAGTCCCACATGTATATTTATTTATTTCTTTTTGTATAGTTTCAAAACAACTATCTGGCGATTTAATCAATGCGTTAATCTTAGGGAGAAAAAACCTACCATTGATATCGTATATCTATACCGAGCAAAACAATTAGCGAATTGCAGTCGTCAAGATTTGCTAAATAATTTGCGTAAATAGTGTACGCAATTTTTTCACGAATACGGAAAAGAATTATGCAAATTAAGTAAATTTAAATAATAAAAGATAACAACCAGATAGTAAGTGTTGACACAGTCTATAATATGTTAAAATGGAGATATTTAGTTAAACTAATTTCTACCGAAATTATACTAGAGTTTACGCGTTACATTACTTCGCTACATTACTTCGCCTTATAACAAATTAAAGCCGAAAACACAGTGACGTAGCTAGATAAGAAAAGTACGTAAGACAAAACAAAACTAGAACCCCAAGCAAAGGCCCCCAGAACTTAGGGTCTTCGTCTAGCCCTCCAATAGCTAAGGCCATTAATAAAACAAATCACTAGAGGTTACTAGATGTCGCTATTGCAGCGTCATACAAATATCGTTACGCCAACGCAATCGAATAGGTTAAAAAGCACAGTGAAGACTTCCTGAGCTTAAAATTTACCTTAACTCTCATACATACAATAGTTGCAAAACATTCAGACATTTACCTACATTTTATTTTTATTTATTTATTTAATTATTTATTGATACAGTAATCCTACAGCGTTACAATTTTTTTTACTAACATACTATGTATTATAATGATAATAAGGTCAGGAGTGGATTACACAGTGACTATCGGTTATTTTAAATTATATACGTTTGATGTTAAATTGGTTTGATTAAAATGTTGGTTATGTGTGTGTGCGTATATGTGTGCGCGTGTGTGAGTGTGTGTGTGTGTGCTACTGCCATTATTTTTGCTTCCGGTTCATTTTAAATATTTCTATATATGATATTATTTCCATATTTTGCGAGGCAACTGTAACATTGTAACCCAAATAGTAATTGCATAACTGCCATGAAAATAATTTATAATTTATAATAATAGAGCATATTACTATCTCAGCTTATTGACACTAATAGGTATTATGTTTTGCAATATAAGCCAAACAAATGGAAACACGCAACTATTAAATTACTTGTGAGTTGAATGTACAATTTACACGTTACGTTAACGTAAGCATATTTATAAAACTAGCTATTAGCTGTGGCTTTTGTCTTGTGGTTAATTTAAAAAAATAAGAGAAATAAATAAGACTGAGAACTGAAACTTTTTAAAGTCTGTTCTAACTAAACGAAATAAATTAAACCTGCAAAATGATTGATGAAATGCAGTTAATATTTCTATTATTCAAACTTACTTGTAACATAATTAAACTAACTTATACCTTTGTCGTATACAATTGCAATTTATCACATGCTTTTCGGTGAAGGAATACATCATCCTCCTTATCCCATTCTAAGTGGAGTCGGCACAACATTTTATAAACATGTTATTACATGATTTGGCTGCATTTTTACGACCGGCCGCCTACCTGACGTCAACTTATTATTACTATTATACTTGCTATTACTATTAAAGAGAGGCTGATACAGAAAGCCTACTATACCGTTGAGGATTATTAAGACGATAAGAATGCATGGATATAGATATTGTTCGACCCTGTACAAGATAGAAATGATTAAGTGTAACTTTTATTAATAATTGTATTTTTAAAAGAGTAACCGCAAAGTTTCTTGCTGGCTCTTCTCGGTAGAAACAGCTTATCGAACCAGCAGTGGAGTTGATGATTTACAAGTACTTGTTTACTAGTCATATTTTACGACACTTCAGTAAGAAAGAGGGTGGTCTATTCTACTAAACTGTATACCACACGGTGGGTCAACTTACCTTAGTCGCCTTTTACGACACCTCGGTAAGAAATGAGGGTGGTACTATTCTATTCAGCCGGAAACCACATGTAGCAAAACTATATATTCCTACCTTAATAAGGCCATAATTCAAAGACTACAATCTTCTCACGATGTTTTTCTTCACCGAGACCCGTTCGGTGAAGGAAAACATCGTGAGAAAACCTGCATATCTCTAGAGAATTCTGGAGATATGTGTAACTGGAGCACTGGAGCAGCGTGGTAGGTCTTCCTCCAAAGCTTCAAACCTTCTCTCCAAAAAAAAACGAAGAGAAGAGGTCTATTCTCAGTAGTGGGATAGTAACAGGCCGCTACTTACTATGTTGATATAAGTTTCTATATATTATAATCCATACTAATAATTTAAATGCGAACATCTGTCTGTTAAGCTTTCACGACATATCCACTGGACTTATAATATTTAGCATGATTAAAGATACAAATAAGCTATAATACGTGATTCGGCTATGATTCATATAATCAAAAATTATATTAATAAATGACCTATAAAAGCTGGCGTTACTTTGCGGACTTCCATAGTACAGAAGTTACAATAGAATTATTTTGCTGTAATCCGCGTTTGTTAAGAGAATATACGACATTACGATTTTGTCGTGGACCCTATCCTCCGGATGATGCTTCGGTTTAGGAGCGAAACGATCGTAGAGATCGTGGTAGTGAGCGTGTGTAACGCTTATGTTAGCCTGTGGAGTTGTTGCTTATGTTGGTGTTGGCGGCGTTTCGTGGTACGTGTAGTGACTTCTCGTGCATATATAAGGTATGTGAATGTTGCCTGCTTCATACACTTAGTTACATAGATTCTTTTAACAAACACGTATTACAGCAAATTAATTCTATTGAATTTTTCAAAATTCATTTAATAAAATGTTGTATTAACTATTAGTTTCGGCTATGATAATGTAAATCATCATCATATTTAATATTATATGTAATCTAATATCCATTCTTCGAATATTTCAATACAGTGTGAAATTATGGACTGTTGGCAACAGAGAAAGTAATGGAAAGATAATAATGTGGTGCTGAAAGCGAAAGCTGCAATCATCTTAAAGAACCAAACGCACGAACGTATCGATTGTACCTTTTAACATCTAACTGACTCATTCATTACAAATAATAAGTCTAAAGAAGCTTCAAATTAAAAAAATAATTTGCAGCTTGTTGAGACTAAATATTTCTATTAAAGAAATTATTTTATACTATTCTATAGAAGAAAGAATATATCTTTATAAGAAATCATTTCACACAGTAAGTTAAGAGAAAAAAAATATGCTTTACACATTCCTCTTTAAATGTTTTCAATTTATTTTATTTTCACAGAATGGTAAACGTAGTAGCCCTATGTTCCTTTTTATAAATTATATATTTAAGAAAATATCTCAGAATTTATTTCAGTGTTTGCATTTTTCTAGATGTGTAAGGTTTCGATATACATATATATGATCTTTTTAAAATGTATCCTTCTCAAAGTAGGCTTTTGTGGTAAACTCTATGACAGAAGGTTATACAAGGTTGGCCCCCTTACGAAAGAATCTAAATATTGACTCGGACAAAACATACGAGTGCACCAAAATAAACAGTACAGTTCACAAGGGCGTCGAACTAGAACGAGTAAATTGGCACTGCCAAAGCTGCAAATTCAATTACACAAACTAAACGCATCAACGAATTGCGATAAACAACGTTCTTCTCTATTCAATACTATTATGAATACTGAAAAAATTTAGCTAAAAATAACTTATTCGTTTACGTCTATGTAAGATAATTTAGTTTAAATAATATCTAAGTTTAAAAAAGCGTGGTATCCGGTGTGGTATCCGGCTGAATAGAATAGTACCACCCTCATTTCTTACCAAGGTGTCGTAAAACGCGACTAAGGTAAGTTGACCCACCGTGTGGTATCCGGTTTAGTAGAATAGACCACCCTCTTTCTTACCGAGTTGTCGTAAAATATGACAGAGGTAGATTGACGTCAGGCAGGCGGCCGGTCGTAAAAACTCTGCCAAATCATGTGACAGCATGTTTATAACATGTTGAGCCGACCCCACTTAGAGTAGGATAAGGGCAGGAAGATGATGAATATCTAAGTTTAAAACTTACACGCCGGGACATCATATAATAAACAGAAAATCATAAAAGTATTTGTGCATGAAAAATGTACTCGTTTTTGAGTATAAAAAGAACAATATATCGATCTAAATAGGAGGTAATATAGCGAAAAGATTGCAGTTGAAATTTAGCCATTACTAACGAAGCGAAACGTAAACTTTTCGATATGACACGCTGCAATACGCGACGGATATGCTGCACGCACTCTGCGATACTTGTTGTACCCAGAGAATCTGAATTTGCAGGAATCTACCGTGCTAATATAAGGAAATAATAATCGTCTCGTAGAGTTTACCTTACGAATCTACAGCAGATTCTTTGCGCTACACTCGTTCACGGAGTTGATGCCAAACTACTGCCATACCAGTAAAACTTTGTGCTGTGTTTATTAAATAAAATTAAGTATTATTTGAATTTTGATTAAAAAAAACTAAATGCAAGAGGATCCCTTTATTATTTTCACTATATTACGCCAACAACAATAAGCATAAAAAATAGGGTTCGTATGTAAGTCCATTACATAAATTTAAATCACAAACAATTTCAAGACTAAATTAATTTAAACTACAGACTAAAAAATAATTAAATTAATTTAAAAAAAATATAGTGTGTGACCAGACATTGTAAGAAAAAAAAGAAATTTATAAGAGAATTAATCAAAAACTTACTTAAAGCTATTACAAAATAAAATAAACAATTTTTTAAATATGTTTGCATCAACGTCGTTGCATTAAGCCCGACCCATTGAAGTCTTGTACTAAAATAGCCATCATTGACCGACCGCGGGAACATTTGTCCACAACATGTCTAGAAAACATTTTGCAATTGCTACAAGTGAATTGGCAACATTCGTGAGACACACTATCAAGAATATTGGGACAAACAAACGCAATATAGACCTATGAGCTGAATGTGTTCACCGATTTTGTTCTCCATTGCTAAATCTGTGTGTAAACATACTAGTGTAGTATTATATTATTTAATTAAATTCAATTTCACTTCAATTATTATATAACGCAATGGCAAACTGCGAAAATTACGTCATTACATTATGCAAATAGTACTTACTATAAACTTAAATAGAACATGTGATTAAATTATATCTTTATTATGTTTTAATAGGGGTATTATATATTACTATGTCTTTATTGTATGTATAATATTATTTTATTTTTGTTTGTCATTATTATATACGTTTAATTTTTATTTTTATTAATTAATTATACTTAATTTTTTTTTTTATTTAACACATGTTAACCGGTCTTCTGCAAGAGATTCCGATTCGGGAATTATACAGTCGTTGTTGTTTAAGTTGTTTTTGTATTAATTTATATATCCCTTGTGTGCAATAAATAGATTAAAAACAAACAAACAAACGTGTATGACCGCGCATAACAAAGTAATTCAAGTCTTTATTATAACGTGTGTAACCAGATTTACAAAAGATAGATTACTCTATCGATTTGAGAGACGTTTCAACAAAAAGAATGACATAATGACTGAAGTATTAATTGGAAGATAGTCAATTAACATAGTTGCGTATTTGATTTACACTCCCAGATTGGCTCTAGAATTAATCTATTTATAACACTAAAACATAGTGACTATTTTATTCAAAGCACACAATGGGACGGTGGATTAGTAGTATACAATTTATATTTGTAGCTTTGTGATTGTAATAAAACAATTTGTGATATATCTATTTAAATGAGAACTATTACGTCCATAAACAATGCCTGCAGATAATCCGACATCATTGTATAAATGCGGCTTGATTGTAATAACTTCATATCACTCATATATCAAGGTATTTGGTATTATTTATATTTAAATAATGCCGGTTTACATTTCGTAAAGGAGTGGACAAACGAACAGATAAAGATGGCAATTCTAATATCCTTATTAATAACCACACATACCGGTTAATTTACAGCGAATTTTAGTATAAATCAGTTGGGAAACACATTGACTAAAATTTTATTGTGGAACAACAAAAGATTTATCATTGTGTTTGAAGTTAGTCAATTCTTTGCAGTTAAAATTATTTAATTCTGAGACCACTCATGTTCAAATGATATAATTAACTAAGTAAAGTAAAAAAGTAACGGTCTGTTAGTATCACACTGCTGGGCATAGGCCTCCTCTCCTATTTTTAAAGCAAATGATTAAAGCTAAGACCTACCACAATATTCCGGTGCGGATTGGTAGGTTACACATTCGCCTAGAATCTAGAGAAATGCAGATGTTTTCCTTCAGCGAAAATCGTGTGAAATTCCAATAATCAATCAGACACATAAGTTTTAATTGAAAACTCACTGCTCGGGGTTTGAACCCGTGACCTCAACGAAAGAGTCGCACGGTATTACCGCTGGACTAAAACAGCTTTCCAACGTAATGTCGACCGAATCAATATAATTTTCAATATGAACAAACTTTAATATAGATGAATATAGATAAATTTAGATTTAGATTTAATATTGATAATTGATGAATCAAGTTTTAAAAGTATAAGTGTATACTATACTATTATACTGATAAAACTAATGTTCTTCAAGAAACAGGTATACTTGATCCTTTCTTAGGAATCTTCATACTGTTGATTTGACTGATTCTCAGTTCTATACGATTCCTGTTGCAATGTTTACGGTTAAGTGGGTCGCCCTACATTTGCTGTTATTGTGGTCAAGCGGTGACATATTGACCTAAAGTAAAAGAATGCATGTTTTGTACGCTATATTAATTTGACCGTGATATCGATGAAGTCGCACCTTTGTGTTAACTACGAGTAGGGTGTCCCAGCAAAACGTTTATGCAGACGGGAGGTTTTTAGCATCATTAGTTTATTAATTTGGATATATCGAGATTTAAGCATTTTTATAAGGCCAAATATTTAAATTATCACGGTTGAGAGGTGCGGACACGTCACTGACGACGTGACCGTACCTCTCAACTGACTGACGATCACATAGTAAAAAAGTGTCCCGAAATGCCCATGGGAAAGAGAGGAAGAGGTAGGCCTCTGACCGCCTGTTTGACGACTGTCCAAAGAGACATGAGGAATTTAAGACTTTGCAAAGAAGATGCTTACTGTAGATATGAATGGCGCCACATGATTGGAAAAGCAGACCCCGTTTAGCGGGATAATGCGAGTACAATGATGACCTTATGGAAGCGGGTTTTATTAAAATTGACACTTCATTTCATTGATTCAAAAGCACTTGTTTTTTAAATTGAAAAACGATAATTAATGACTCGCTTATTATATTATGCCATTTTCTTAGACAAGCTATTTTGAATGAACTTTCAAGTATTGTAATTAAGAAAGATATTTATATATGTTGCTATTTATTTATTTACTTACTAGTAATATACCGCGGTTTCACCCACGTAATTTTATTTTTTTACACCTTATTACATTTTTATTACGGATCCCTATTTTTGTGAATGTAATATAGCCTTTGTTGCTCAGTAAAGATGCAGTTTTCCAATGGTGAAAGAATTTTCGAAATCGGTCCAGTAGTTTTTGTGTAAACATTACAAACATACATACAAATACATACCCACAGAATATAGATACCCACACATACATACCAAACCAAAATATATACCCACCAAACCATACATACCCACAGAAACTATTCTGTGGGTATGTATGGTTGGTATGTATGGTTGGTATACGTGGGTATGTATGGTATGTATGGTATAACAGTATGCTAGTGCATACTGTTCTCGCAGCGTGGGATCGTGCGTCACGATTATGGCGACCATAAGTTTAAGTCTTGCGGTTATGACAACGCTACGTGGAATGCATATCATATGCCCACTACTGTCTGACTGGTGAAATTAACTCAAGATACATTCAGCAACAGACTCTATTACTGTCTTAAAGTTTCCGCTCATAATATTGCAAAAAATGACTAATAGTACTTCTTTTCACGGCGAGTTCGCTGAACAAACATTGATGAAATTTAGAACAACTATTCCTTATACACCGGAGTAACATAAAGGATAAAGAAATCCTGTTAATTCTATAGGAATAAGATGGCATTGTAAAGTCGCATCTATTATCAACCTATCACGCGTCAACACAAACGAAGTTGCGGGTAAGAGCTAGTCATATCATAAACATATCAATACCAATATATTATTGATTGATTCTGCATTACTTCTGAGATGATATAAAAATTGCTGTTATTTAAAATGGTTTCAAATATTGCAACCACTTGCGCCAAACAATAACTTTATTCAGATTTTTTATATCAATTATTTTCGATTAAAGGTTTAAAAAAATAATATATTAAAAGCAAAATCTTTTATAAAGTTCGTTAAAACGTGACATTAAATTTGTCTAGACAAGACAGAAATGAACAAGTTTCTTGAATAAAACTCAATGTTAAATCGACCTAAGGTGATAAAATTGTATTTACAAAAGTATTGGACGCTTTATTTAACACTATTTTATTTGGAACAACTCGTTTTTATGTTTTCTATACAAATTCTGAGATTCGCGTAACCAGAAAATCCGCAGTGGATGTAAGCTAGTACTGAGGGACTTAAGTATTTGGGTCTTATATGAATGGACTCAGTTTATGAATTTACATGATCTGGCTAATTAGAATTCCAAGTTAAGAGAACTAAAGTCCCTAAGAGCGAATATCACATAAGACTGAGTAGTAAGTCCTTTTCGAATACACGAAGTTGCAAAATTCAACTTATATATTCCTTTAAGAAAACATTACGCATAAGCTGTTCCAAGACACCACTAATTATATAAAAATATTTTTAAAACCGCCACCCATTATAATTAGTTCACTACAAATAAAGTCTCAGACATTTAATTATGTAGGAAGCATTCTTGGTTTAATCTTTTGCATTTTAACATTAAAATTAAAGCCATTTCTTTATTCGCGGGCATTTGCTTGAAGTAGGTATAATAATGTACAAAAGTAAAAAAATCATGACAGCCACATTTAAAAGCTTCCTGAATAATAAACTTTACAAATAGTAATAAAACTTGACAGCCTACGTTAAAACTATAATATCATATGTGTCATTGATTGACTATTTTTTTATCCTTGACGGGTTTGCGGTGGAGCATTATGGATACAATATTATGGTTGCTCTTAAAACCGGCGATTACAAACGATTAAACGTAAGTACGATTGTGTAAGGGCATAATCAGTTGTATATTATGTTGTCTAAGATCGCCTACGATCGGCTACAATCCGGGAATTGTCGGTTTTTCGGTCACGCATCAAAGGGTATGTTCGGTAGTGATAACGTCTTATAGTACGAATATGATCGTGCGTTTCATTCATTTACATTTATTTCATTTATTCGTTTACATTTATTAACATTTCATTTTAAATATGTGTAATTTCGTCCTTCTGCCACGTCTGATCAAAGCAATCCATAGACATTGCCTGATATAAGTTATACTCAGGCAAAATCGTGGGCTGATAAAATGAATTCATTACACCTAGTTATTCAATAATCCACTCAATCTCGGGTCCGGAATAAGTTGGAGATTATGGCTTATTAGTCGTTTCAATATCGATAACTATTATACTCCAAAGGGTAGCAATGATTATGAAACAATTAGAGTTGCAACATTGTTACGCTTCTGCGGCAGGTGGTGGCAGAAAAAAAAAGATAGGCCATATAACTTGCTACAATGGCGTCATTAATCGTTCATGGGTTCCCTGACCCCGGCTCGCGAGTGATAGACAATGGTGGTAGCCGCTTGTGAGTTGAATTAATACACATGCACATGCAATGGGAAGCGGGAGCTGACCAGCCTTGAACTTGCCCGCCGCAGTACGTTGCGAGCGATGAATGCGAAAGCCGTCGCCATTTCTAGGAGGCGCGTCGCGGTGCTACCACACGGAGCGTAACAAGTTTCCTTATACACAAAACCAAATATTTATAGGGACATTTTATTCATGTACATGCAACACTTGCATGGTTATATATTACTAAATATATACTATATATATTACATATAGAGATATACTATTTGCGATATACCACCACTTTCATAAAGCTATAATATATAGACATCACTCTACTAAATTCAGTATTAAACAAGTAATGGTACCCGGCTGAATAGAATATTCCCTCATTTCTTACTGAGGTGTCGTAAAAGGCGACCAAGGTAAGTTGACCCGACGTGTGGTATCCGGCTGAGTAGAATAAACCACCGTCTCCAAAATTTATTAACGAGGTGTCGCAAAGGCGACTAAGATAAGTTGACCTCGGCCTGTCATAAAACACCTTGCCAAATCAGCTGACAACATGTTTAAATATGTTGTGCCGACCCCACTTAGAGTGGGATAAGGGCAGGAGAATGATGATGATACTACTTGCAATATACTAAGTTCTTAATGCAATATTATATAGAACTAGTCATTACTTTTCTAAATTCAGTAGTAAACAAGTAACGATATAACTAACATAAAACAATGTTATTCTATAAATAGGTATATAAAAGGTTTTATAAATATTTACTATTCTTTCAAATCTTAATTATCTACAAATAATTTTAGTCTACTCGGCTTGTCCCTAGAATTTCGTCTGCGTTGATATTAATTTTTTTTATACCATAGACCAATAGTATCAAAAACGGACCAACGGACTTTTTATTTGAAGAGGCAATCGAAATTTGAATAGCAAGTTTTTATGCTTATACTCCATAACACTTGCGAACTGCCACGCGTTTCAACTGTCAATAGTACAAGTATATAACTTAATAAGAGTTTTCTTTGGTATGACATATAGATTTTAATGTATCTATATTACTCGTATAATATAATATAAAATTTCTGCTTCCAGGTAATGTAGAATGTAAAGCTCTTGGAAAGGCTTAAAAGGTAAAGTTGTTGGAAATTCCCCACCTCAAAAATGAAAATAATTTCAATAACATATATATCTTACAGTACAAAACATTAATCAACTTGCAGCATTTATTTTTCGTCAAGACCTTGTAATGGCTTAAAAAATGTTAACTTCTTATATTTACTGTCTGAACTGAATCGGTAAATAAGCTGCTGTTAGATAGTGTGACAAACTTTGTCACAAATAATTTATTTCTTTAATTCAGAGCTTATATTTCACTAGTAATCGCCAGCGGCTGCGCCCGCGTGGAAAGATTGAAACAGTTACAGTGGGTAAACCTTAAAAGCTAGATAAATACTGTCGCGGACTTTATTTAGGACTTTTAGAGGGTAGCAATTTTGTAATATATGATTTTTGAATTACTATTACCGTTTACTCAGCACACGCAAGGAAAGCTTTAAATTTTGCCGTTTTCGTACTATTTTTATTGCTGCTCCTCTTCTATTTATCTAAGCGTGATGTTATATAGCCTTCCTCGATTAATGGACTATCTTACATCAAAATATTTTTTAGTAGTTCCTGAGTTTAGCGCGTTCTAACAAACAAACTCTTCAGCTTTATATATTAGTATAGATAACTACAATAACTTTGTTATATTTTTGAAATATTACTTTGTTCCTATACATATTACTTTGTATTTTAATTTAAGCGAAATATATGTCTTAAGGCTCAGTTAAAAATCTTACGGCGATGCATAATTCGATCATAGTTTTATAGCCATTTATTTTATAGCCAAATCAGGAATTTGAAAGCAAGTGAATTTTTATCTTCTGTTTAATCAAGACAAAATTGAATTTATCGAATGGTGTGAAAGCGGCATTACAATTGCATTACGCATTAGAGTCGCAGCAAATACTGTGTTCCTGCTATGAAATGTGTCGTGCAGTGTCTATTATCGGTAACAGACCAGAAGCTACATTTACTATAACGCGATAACTGTGTCGCTCTGTGCACGCCTACAGTAAAACAGTATACATATGGCTGAATTATATCGTAACGCGCAAAGCACCTCGAACATACTCGTAAGTGCGCCATTGAAATGATAAAGTTTATGTCGTTTTTTGCATTACATTTGAAATCTCTCGATACTACGGATTTAAAATCACGTATTTGCTTCTACACAACGCTTTGAGTACCGATTCAAGAGTTCTGACGAAGCGTAAGACTCGAAGAGACCTGTTTCCAACAGTAGACAAAAATAAAAATTTCAAAAATAAAACTATACTGATAATACAACATGAGTTTTTCATTTGTTTTAATTACATACAGTTTTACATTACATGTAGAAATATATAAAGTATTTTAATATTTTTGTCTCTAAATACCACAATTTTTGTGAGTAGCTGAATGAGAAAGAACGCTTAATTGATTTCTTCCAATTATTTTTATTCTCATTTGTTAATTCTCGTTTTATCTTTTATATTATCTTTGTTCTGTTACTTAACATATGAATATTTTCCTTACTCTATTAATTTAAATAACCTTTTCATAAATGTTGTAATCTAGTTACAACATTTATGAAAAGGTTATCTATAATATTGGTTTGGGATAAATTATAAAGAAAAGTACGTAAAGTAGTAAAGTAATACGATGCTCTTATCAAGTATTCTTACTTAAAAATTAGGTTTTAGTTTCTATCAAAATTATTTTTTTTAAACTAACATCACGCTATCTACAAGTTGACAAATAAGACAGTTGGCAAGAACCTGTTATAAATAGCTAAATGTAAAAGATAACAAACAAAATTTCGAAGTTAAAAAAATATTTTTATAAAACAACCTTATTAATAATAACAACAAATTCTGTAACAAAATGACATTCAAACCTGAAGCGACAATAAAACTTAAAAAATAGGTACCTAATATATGTATATCAATGAATTCAAAATGCAATTATCTACATAATAAATTGTTATTGTTTTATAGGAATAAAGAGATGTTGAGAAGCAGACAGTAGGTTGCGGGGTCAACGTCCTATCAACCGGTCGCGCTTTGAGCTTTGTCGAGCGAACGGGGCAACGCGAATTTAGCCCACTTTTGAAAATCTATGCTTTGCAATAGGTATTCATCATAGTTTGGCATGTTATTAAACTTGAACACATTTATTACTTACAAAAATACTGGTAACTAATACTATGCTATATTTACGTGCAAAATTTACCTTTTGGATTATATCATTGGATCTCATTTCACCACCCTCATTTCTTACCGAGGGGTCGTAAAAGGTGACTAAGGTAATGCGACCCGCCGTGTGGTATCCGGCTGTGTAGAATAGACCAACCTCATTTCTTACCGAGGTATCGTAAAAGGCGACTAAGTTAAGTTGACCCACCGTGTGGTACCCGGTTTAGTAGAATAGACCACCCTATTTTTTACCGAGGTGTCGTAAAATACGACTAAGGTAAGTTGACGTCAGGCAGGCAGCCAGTCGTAAAAACGCAGCCAAATCATGGGACAGCATGTTTATAACATGTGCGACCCCACTTAGAGTGGAATAAGGGCAAGAGGATGATGATTTTTTTTTCTATTAGGTATGTGGAGGAGAATAAACAGGATGAAAAGAGCGGTGAACCTCTATCAATATCATAAATCGAGTTCTCGAATAAATCATGTGTTTACTGAGTTCTTTTTAACGTTGCGTTGGCGTAACATCAATTTGTATGGCGCTGGAACAACGGTCACTAGATGTCGCTGTTGCAGCGCCATACAAATCGGCGTGACGATAACGCGATCGATTAGGTTAAAAGAACTCGCACTAAAAACACTGAGCTAGACCACGGGCTACAACATATTAAACTGTTTTTTTTTTGCTTTTGATTGTAGTTTCATCAACTTGTAGTTTATAATTATTGTATAATTACATATTATTTCAATATTATTCGATATTTACCAATTGTTAATATGTATCTCGGATAATGATGTTAAGTTGCACCTTTGTTTCTTTATATGTTAATTTGCGAAAAACATAAAATTTTATAAGATATTTTGCATCGTCGATATAAAAAATCCTGACTAATTTATAGCAAACCAATATTACAAATGCGAAATTCTCTCTGTATGTTTGTTTAATATGGTTTTACAACTTAAACATATTGGAAATTTGGTGTAACGAAGTCGCGGGGAAACTAGGTTCTGTATAAAAATTACAATTAATGTGATACACTACTTCTTTAAGTTAAATTTTTATCCATATTTTAAAAGCATGTATCCATAAACCAATTACATATTTTACGTCCTAGTCTTACAGAGAAAATGGCAATAAACTATTGTGGTGATATAAATGACATATACATTTCTGACAAGATATTAGGCTAGATATTGTCAACTAGAATATCTATTCCGCCCTTTCTGCGTCGGCGCATATTTGTTACATTAATATCCCCTTCTCGGTTACTGTGTCGAGTAACGGTGTACAGCGAGCAGATGGAGTTAACTACATCTACTGCCTGTCAAAGAATATTAACACTATACATTTGGCACTTCTGTTTTGAACGAATTCTTTATGTATGTAGAGAAACTATCCTATGCAATCAAATCATTTTCAATTAAAATACTTGCATCCATACTTATATTATAAATGCGATTGTCTGTCTGTAACGATTTTACGTCTAATTTTCATGGACCAATATTGATGAAATTTGGTACAATTAAAGAAACATTTTTCGCTGTCAAACGTAAAGTCATGGTAGTTCATTTGGGGAACGAGCGGTCTAGAGAGGTAAAAATGCCTAGGATCGAGCCCCACCTGCCCTATTATTTTTTCATTTATCTTTTCAATTTTTTTTTAAATTTATTTTTATTCCATTATTTTAAAAATTACCGAGTAAGGCTCGGTTACCCAGGTACTACGATTTTAAATAGACATGTAAACGTCTGAAATATTTTGTTCATGTGCAAAACAAACTTTATCAACATCACTATCTGTTGTTTTCTTTATTCTTTGTTCGTTCATTGGTTCGAAACGATGAACACATTGAACTTGCTTGATGGGTTTTGTCACGAGCTCTTATACTATGCTTCTGACCCAGTTAACGAAAAACACTCCGCCCATTGTTAACTGCTATATATTAGATACCAATCGTTCCCGTACATATAACTTACCGACAAAGCGGATGCTTTGTTAAAGAAACAATGTTTAATTAAACACCCGTATAATACATTTATTTTTAATTAACATAACAAGAACTGCGTACTTTTTAGTCATCAACGGCCGTCAGTAGATAATAAAAAATATACCGTTTCCGACACCGTTGGCCAATGAAGGCAGAACTTCTCATAATAAATGCAATATCCATTTTTGCATTATCAACAACCTACTCATATTTCCATAAGGGCAGCAACAATATGAGGCTAACGGTATCAATTGTTTACGGTTCAGCGATCAAGTTGGTAGCCGCTATAGCACTTCTAAACAAAGGAAACACAATTTCTAAGCATAAAACCAGTATTGCGTATATAATGCCTAACACACATTTCAAAGCTGTTATTATCTTCTTCCTGCCCTTATCCCACTTTAAGTGGGGTCGGTACAATATGTTCTAAACATGTTGTCACATGATTTGGCTACATATTTTACGACCGCCCGCCTGCCTGACGTCAACTTACCTTAGTCGTATTTTCCGACACCTCGGTAAGAAAGAGGATGGTCTATTCTACTCAGCCGTATACCACAGGGCGGGTCGTCTTACCTTAGTTGCCTTTTACGACACCTCGGTAAGAAATGAGGGTTGTCTATTCTACTTCACTGAATACCACTCGGCGAGTCTTTTTACCTTAGTCGCTTTTTATGACACCTCGGTAAGAAATGAGTTTGGTCCATTCTACTCAACCGGAGACCACACGGTGGGTCAACTTAGCTTAGTCGCCTTTTACGACACCTCAATAAGAAATGCGGGTGATCTATTCTACTCAACCGGAGTCCACACGGTGGGTCGTCTTACCTTAGTCGCTTTTTACGACAACTCGGTAACAAATGAGGGTAGTCTATTCTACTCAGCAGGATACCACACGGCAGGTCGTTTTACCTTAGTCGCCTTTTACAACACCTCAGTAAGCAATCAGGGTGGTCTATTCTACTCTATCGGATACCTCACGGTGATCAAAACTGTTATTATCTATCATCATCCTCTTGCCCTTATCCCACTCTAAGTGGGGTCGGAACAACATGTTATAATCATGTTGTCACATGATTTGGCTGCGTTTTTACGACCGGCCGCCTGCCTGACGTCAACTTACCTCAGTCGTATTTTACGACACCTCGGTAAGAAAGAGGGTGGTCTATTCTACTGAACCGGATACCACACGGTGTTATTATCTATGACGTTTTACATAAAACAAGTTTCATTTCTAAGCAAAAAAAATATGGTTCGATCACGAATCAAATGTATAACCTCGATTCGTCAACGATAAAAAATATCTTTACAGTTATCTATCGAATCATATCTCTTGTGAGCCAGGAGCGAACGGCTGTGAGGTCAACAACCCTGCCATATTATGTTTTCGGTGTGCCGGTTCAGGGAATTAGAAAATATCGAAGAGCCGAAATAAATATAAAAAAAACAATTGGCTGCGTTGTTGAAATACCAGAGATTGATGTTTTGCACGGTTTAAGTTTTACGAAATTTAAAGCGCTTTTTATCTTTTTCGGCGATTTAATGATGGACCTAAATTACAGGCTCATTAAAAAAAATACGTTTTTTGAATTTATATAAGCCTAAAAATCAGAAGATTTCATATAAAAGGTTACATATAATTACAATAATATATAATTCTTTGATACTTTTTAGACATCTATCACAATTATGATGAAAGTAATATATTTTTTTAATTATTTCGTCGTGTGAAAGCGCTGACAGCGCACAAGCGATTATATTGCTATACTTTTTTAATCTTTATTAGTTAAACGCGAAAATTTTGTTTTTCTTCACATCCAAGTAACGTGACGTAGGTACCTAATAAACGTAAATTGATGTAATTTTTTTTATATCGACACAGTTGAAGGGCATAAAAGTGACGTAGGATTAAATATGACACTGATTTCCAGGTAAAGTAACGGGAAAACGCTAGTATGATAAATAAAAATCTTAATTGTAATATATTCTGCGGACAATTTAATTTATATATATTTTAATAAATTTTATTTTATTTATTCACAAATAACTTGTCTTCTTCTTCCTGCCCTTATCCCATTCTAAGTGGGGTCAGCACTACAGGTTATAACATGTTGTCACATGATTTGTCTTCGTATTTTACGACCGGCCGCCTCCCTGACATCAACTTAACTTTGTCAAAGAGAGTGATCTATTCTACTTAACTGGATACCACACGGTGGGTCAACTTACATTACTCGCCTTTTACGACACCTCGGTATGAAATGAGGGTGATACTATTCCATTCAGCCGGACACCACACGGCTAACTTGTATGAGTGAAATATGATTTTAAACTAGTCGTGATTTGTTTGGTTATAATGCTATACTTTTTTACTGTTTTTAGATTGAACGTGAACAATGCCATGAAGCGATTCTCCGATTCTCAAAAAAGTTTTGGGACATACTTTGCGCTTCATTTTATCTAACAAGCAAAAAGTGGATGTGAATTTTAGACAAAAGCATTCCACGCGTAACTTTAAAATCGAATAAAACAAATATCGTGGACCTGAAGAATGTTTACGTTTAGAAATAAAGAATATAAGAATAGATACTGTTGCAATGATTAAATGATACAATCCTTCAATTATGCGGTTTTTTTTCCTTTTGTAAAACATGTATGTAATACTCATAGTGAAATTAATAAATTTTGTCTACAAAGATAAAAATAATTACAATTTAATTATTTGAAGATGAATCTAGCCACCGTGAATTGTACAAATAGTTTTGTTAACCAAATTTCTCAAAAATGCATTTACTGACTTACTCGAGATCATTTAGCTTTCAAAGAATTAAGCTGTGGAATGATGATTTACCAGTATCAATCCGCAAAACTTTTTCGCTTTCGGTATTGAAGTTACAGACTAGAAAATATTTATCTATTTATTTTTACCAAAATTAATTTATAGATTAAATATTTAAATTTAAATAAACTTTTTCTCTTTCTATATTATTATATCTTCTATATTACCCGTATTCTCTTTCTTTTGCACTTCTTGTCCTTTTCTGTTACTCAAATGATGATTGGAAGAGATCCTTTTAGGGATAAGTCCGCCTTTATACATGTGCTTTTTTTACTTTTTCTTTCTCTTTTCTAACTATATGTTTAAAAAGAAATAAATAAAGCTATGGTAATAGGCAGCAGACAACTGAGAAGTCAAATTGATTTCTGCAATTTACCAGTCATCGCGTACGATGGTTTACCACTATATGCTGACTGACAAATCAAAAATCTAGGATTAAATACATAAAGTCATAAGTTGCATTGCTTGGACCCGTTTGCCATTACATACTCGTATATCTAAGAAAATACATAAATTGTTTTATACATCGCAATTATCGAACTTCAATTTTAAATTTTGACACATGAAGTTCTAATGTTTTTAATAATCACCGTCAATTTTACTAATGCACGTGGTAAACGATTGCTTTACCTAATTAACGTTTATAATAAGAGTAATCAAATTAATTTAAAGAAGCGATCCTTTTAAATAAAATAAAACATATTTTAGTCGTAAAGTCAGCGGTAAATATACCGGTTAAGTTCAAAAAGTGAACGACCTCGCACGTCACAGTTTTGACGTCTCTTCCATCCGCTTTAAATCTGTACCCGACTATACAATAATATGGCTGTAGATCCGGTCGCATGAGCATGACCCACAAACCCCGTGCACCGTTCCAACTGACCGACACCGCCATCGCTCTTCTTTATGATTGCATCGGGTGCAATGAACACCTATATTATACTCATGTAGGAATTTTTTCTTTATTCATACAGTAAGGTATGTTCCGAAAGAGGCACAGATTAGAAAAGGTTGATTTCGATTTTTAAAACAAAGCAGGTAACACTTGTATGTACTACAAAATAATCAATTTATTGACTTAATGCAAGATGCCCGGGTGCTGTATGTATATTATATTATACTTACAACTTGACAATTCAGTTAAGTTTTTAAGTTTAAAAATTAGTTAAGTGACATAAAATCTACATAAAAAATGTTATCTAAAAATAATTTTGTCTCAATTATAATTAATAATAAAATGTTTTGTTATACTCCAGTATCCATTAAGCAGGATTCAGGAACACGAAGAAGAATATTTTTGAAGTCACCTTTTAATTGACATCATTATTTTGCTACAAAAATCTAAATACAATAAACTTAAATATATATGTATCAAGACATTATAAAGGCATTTATTCTATATACTCCGACTAAATATTTTTAAGGAAGCAGTCAGTGTTTCAATAAAAGTTCCAAGGCGGCTTGACATTTTCCGACAATTACTACAATTAACGTCGCATTTAAGCCAATTTACAGTAAACTTTAACAAGTTATACACTTAAACCTTTATTATGATTTTATCTATCGGAGAAAACCTCAAAAAAATGTTTAACTCTTTTTTTTATTGCGAACAACCATCTTAATTTGGTTGTTCACAATAAACAAAAGAAATAAACATTTTAAAAAAAAATAAATTTGTAATTGTTGCCATCTATTAACAACTGCCTAAAACCTCAGAACTGTAGCCCATTGTTTAATATTTAAAATTTAATATTATTAATTAATATTAATTATTAGCTACAACAAACAAAACGCTTATTATTTAAAATTTCATACAAAACGGTCAACTACTAGTACATGGTCAATTACTAGTGCCCTTATCTTAATTATCCGACTTTTTAGGTAAAGATTCCGCTTCGCAGCGAAAGATTACGAAGATAGAAAGAGTTGGTCACATGCAATCCAAACAGACCAACTCTATCTGGTCTATATTTAAAGTTCAACGAACAGCGAACTTTCTCTACATTGATATCTTCTCTTTATGCACGTCTACTATTTTTATAAGCTTAAAAAGGCATGTATAATGAATGAATTTGAACGTGTCAAAATGCTTTGCCACGAATGTGACATACAAACCCCGTGAACGATTCGTGGCCGGTGATGACTTTCCGAGTAATCACTATAATTGCATTGAGTGCAACGGACGCCAATTTTGAACGGTTCGAACGGTCACGTAGGCTTTTACTTTTAAATTGCTTCACTAATTGGTAAATTGTCGAAAAGTAGTTGTAAATTTCATAGCGTCGCCTTACGTCTTATTGGATCTGTGAAATTCTACATTCAAATCAAATACGAAATGGAACCGTTATGTACAAAGTAGAACGGAACTTTAGTTACATCCGCGAAATAACTAAAAGCATTGCTTTGTAGTATCCGGTTAGACTTTATTAGAGATACATATTTTTCACGCCTCGTAAAGTTTTACGAGCAATGTCATACTGCGTCAAATATGAAATGTGAATTAAAATATGCTCTATAAGGCACAAAACCCAGATCGAGCATCTATTTTTAAAGTAAATTGATGCAATTTTTTACTTCATATATAGATTATCCCAGATTTAGTTTCCTTTAAGGCATGTCGCCGATTTACTGAGAAACATACGTAGAAATCTTTAGGCGCCTGTAACAATAAATTCCTACGTACTTGTACTGTGTTATTGAGCTCAAAACCGATATTTTTTTAATGCTTAATTAACTAGTACTAAAGCGGACTATAAAAAAGTAATACTAGAAATGTCTTTACGTTGTTAAAATATACACAAGATCCGTACACGAATCTGAGTTACCATTGTCACGGATTTACCAAGTTCGAGCTTAGTCACGAAACTAAAATGGTCACCAATCAAGAAATAGTATATATGTATATTGTATACTAGAAGAGCCCATGCGCTCTACAAATGTATAGACATTTTCCTCGCTTATACTTTTGCGCTCACGCATCCCGTCTACTTAATTTCTAAAAGCTCTAAGAGGATTGATGGTCGCATAAATTTAAGAAATGTCTCAAAAAATTGGGCGAGATTAAGCTTAAATGTACTGTCCTATTTAAATATATAATCTAATCTATAAACAGACAGATTTCAAAATTCATTTTTCATTGACCCAAAAAGATTGAGTGAAACGAAACTAGTTTTCATATTTTAACCCTGAGATTATATATAGATTTATTACGAATAATTTCACATAGAATACTATATAGATAATAACATAAATATTCATAATTTTATTTCAATCAATGATAAAGTGGCGTATTGAGATAATTTATTATAAACTATCACAAAGACGAAAGGTGTATCTATACTTATTATAAAACAACTCCCCAAAAGCTGTATGTCTGTATATAATAGGTTTTCTCGAAATCTACTGAACAGATTTTTGTACGGTTTTTACAAAAAGGTAGTGCCAATCTTTCGAAAGGTTTAGATCTAACTAAAACTAAATGTTAAACAATCATAATAAAATTACTACAGAATAAATCATACGAAGATACTGAAAGTTTACTTACTATTCAGAAATAAGCTTATGGCAGCACATCTCTACGCTTTCTCACCTCTAGGACACTCTCTCCACACACAATGCACTCACACACACCTACACACAACTCACTCATAAATACCCACACACAACTCATTCACACAACAAATAAACAAACACACACATTAATATAGTTTACTAATAAATTTTTAAATTTTTTTTTTTTTGTAACTCAAATCCACGGCACAGGTTTTACCTTAGTGTGGATTAAATTTATTATTTTTGTAGTTAGATATAGTCATAAAAAAAATTGTATTTTTGTGTATAATTAGTATTCTGTGTGTGTATTAATAAATAAATAATAATAATAAATAATAATAATAAAAATAAATAAAATAAATAAATCAAAAATCAGATAAATAGTACATTACGGTATTTTGTAAATTGTGTTTAAGAAGTGACGCATTTGTAAAAAAAACTCGCCTGCTGCTTTAGTTAAGTACGGGCGTAATCTAACAGAGATACACTAAAGTAGTCTACTAGAGAATTGTAGATCTACAAAAATATTACATGAAAGCCCGCGATAGCATGTTTCTATCATTCATGTTTATGGTTAACTCACAATGAATACTTTGTGTTCAATTAAATACACTGAATTAAACGCAGGCTCAGCTAGTATAATATAAAGCAAATTCCCTAAAAGCTATCTCTCTGTATGTGAACGATTTTCTCAAAATCTACTGAACGGATATTCTTACTTTTAAATTTTTACATTCTTACTTTAGTTTTTACAAAAATATTCTTGAGAAAGATTTAAGTTTTTACTACATCACAGTAGAATTCTCGCAGGGAAAACTTTGTGTCACACTTATTGCTACGCGGCCAAAGTTCGTGGCACAGCTAGTATATCTATAAGTCTATCCGAAATATGTGAATATGTAGATGTTACTTTAAAGAGCTAAACTTTCCATGGACTTATATTGAAAGTTCTGCAGTTATTGTATACAGCTGTTGACCATTGATCTTTTCTATTATAGATGGTAATAAACATGAAGCTAAAACCCAGTGTAATAATAGTCTATGAGCGTTGGCAACATCATCAACTAATAAATGTCAAAAAATTTCATTGTAAAGCTTATAGTGAATTAATTAGAACCATAGACAATAATATTTATTGAAACTTTTAGGTATTTGATATCATTAAGACATCGCTTTTTTTAAATATACTGATAGACCGTAACAAGAAGCGGCATACAGGACACATCATACCCCCCTCTAAGGCGCAATTAAAAAAAGGAAATTAATAAATTATATAATAAATAAGACAATTAAGGATATGGAAGAAATTTTTATAAAACTACTTATTTTTATTTGTTGTTTTCGAAAAAACACACGCATGCCAGTCACAACACATACACACAAACACCCACTCACAAGAAATATACTTTATTTCCTGTTACATTTAATTTATATCATTTTTTTATCGGCCTTATTGTCAAATAGCAATGTTTATTGTTCATTACTAAAACTTGTTAAACGATGTTTAATTACAAATAAAGAAGACAATAAATAAAAAAAAATCGTAAATTCTTTTCGATTCTGTAGTGGAGTCTATCTCCTGACGATGCTTCGGTTACGGGGCGAAACAATTGTTGAGATAGTGGTGGTGAATGTGTGCAGTGCTTGTGTATTGTTGTGTTATCAGTGTCGGGTAGTGCATGAGTTCTAACAAATTCTGCATGTATCAGGTATGAGAACGACAGCTCTACATTTAGCATTACATATATTTTCTTTTATCGCCGATTATTGGAAAATAATATTCTCATTACTTTTGTATTATGGATATCCGCAAAGTAACGCCTAATTCTATAAATTATTTAAAAATAAATTATTAAATCTTAGTTTCAGCGGGAACCAATAGCATTGACCGTAAATGGAATATACTTAATATTAGTGCGTGTAAATATCCCGCATGTATCGAATAAAAACCAAGGTCTTAAAGGAAGCAGTAGGTATAATAAAATATACAAATATCGCCCGCATTGCGGTGCTGACTCGCTTCTGATAAAATCCAATTACATCCGTGATTATTACTCTTATATACAAAAATTAAATCTTGTATATTATTGTTAAAGTAAACATATACTTTAATTGAAACCTGTATATGTTATTTTTATCTTTATTATCTCTAGAATCAATGTAGCCTGCATTTTCCGAATTATATATAAGATCGTTCTTGTCGATTAAGCTTATAATAACACTAGTAAGATCCCGCGGTTTCGTCCGCGTAAAAACCGATCACATGACAGTGGAAAGTCTACTTAGTTAATTTATTTTTGTTAAATATATCATCAATAGTTTCCGCGGCGCATGCGATGTCAGTCTTTTGTGACTAATTATTTACACCTTATTGCACTGTTATTACGGATCCCTATTTTTTTATATGTAATTTTATATAGCCTATGTTGCTCAGTAAAGATGCAGCTTTTCAATGGTGAAAGAATTTTTGAAATCGGTCCAGTAGTTTTTATGTGAAAACATTACAAACCTACATACAATTTTTTCTTCTTTATAATATTTGTAAGATAAGTTGCTAATATTTCAGTAGACAGCATAGACGCCTTCATCAAAAAACCAGGTTCTATGCCGTAGTCCTTACTATAAATAATATATATCATTAAGCCAATTTGGATATTAAATTTCTAATGATTTATGACTAGAAACACCGTTCCTACCTAGATTTCAAACTGAAAGAGAAGGCCTTTGCTCAATAGTGGAATATTAGTCTACTACCACTAATAATAGTAGAATCACTATGAAAGACATCTATAATAATAGAAAGAAATCATATAAAATCGTAAAGTAATTTCCTTGTATTTTGTTTGTCTATGCTTATTATTCAACTGCATTTTAATAAGGATTTTCTAGTTACTTTTAGATTATCTACTTCTATTACAAATCCTAAAATAAATCTATAAATATATATGCTGGAATTGTAAACATGGATATTTTAAAAATAACACCTCAACAAATTCATTCCTTATATTTATTTTTAAACTGAGAGCAACTTAATTTAGCGGGAACCTGTATGTTATAAGTTCTACAATAATTTAATTAATTTATACTTACATTTTGACATTGTGCCAGTCGGATACAATCTCAATCAGCGAGCTAAAACAAAAGCAACAATTAATTCAACTTAACAACACAGCGTTATCAATAAAACTAGTAAACATTGTGGCGAGAAAATAGCTACCCGTCACGCGACTTGTTAATATGATAAGATGCAGTTTATTTACTTAGTTCGCTTATACACTAGCGGGTATATTTGAATATCAATTAACTTAATTATTCATTCAAATCCTACATGTTATAAACATGTTGCAACATAATTTGGTTGGGTATTTTACGACCGGCGCCTCCTTGACGTTAACTAACGTTAGTCGCCTTTTACCACGCTTCGGTAAGAAATGAGTGTGGTCTATCCAATTCAGCCAAATACCACAAGGCGGATATTGTATAAACTACATTAAATAAATTAATTAAATTAAGCTTGCAGAGGCGCAACCGTAATGAATATAAGGAAAGGAAATCCTATATAAGGATTCAAAGATCCTCTATAGTCCCGAATAAGGATATTCTACATACAAACATTTTAGTTTAGAGAGGTCGTTTCTTCCATAGTTAATACACTGCCATTAAAGCCGTATAACCAAACAATTCAGTTTCGATAAAATGGTGCGTAGAAACCATAAAGAAAGCGAGTATATACTGTTTAGGATTATTTAGACGATAAGAATGCGTCGATATAGATATTATTCGACCCTGTAAAAGATAGAAACGATTAAATGAAATTAAGTATTGTATTTTAAAAGAGCAACCGCTGAGTTTCTTGCTGGCTCTTCTCGGTAGGAACAGCTTTCCGATCCAGCAGTAGAGTTGACGATTCAAAAGCACTTGTTTACAAGTTTATTTGAATAAAGAATATTAAAAAAAAAATTTTATAACTGATAACCAGGATTTTTATTCAAAAAATTAAAGGTTAATGTATTTTAAAGAACTATTTATAACTGACTAAATTGACTCACTTTATTGAAGTGCAGGACTGAAGTTAATATGTAAAACTAATATGACCATGTTGGACAAATTTCATAGATACAAAAACAATTTTAAATAATAGAGTAGCATTATTACCAACAGCAACGTAAAAAATACAATAAAAGTTGTTACAAAGCAACTACGTATTCAATTTAATGTCACTTTAATCACGAAATGGCCATTTTGAATTCGAGTCGAAATTATATTTGCATTAAGTTTAAAGGTATTTTATTTATCTTTAAACCATCAAATTATAATGGGCCGAAGTAAATTGTTGATTTTATTCTTGTTTGCTGCAAAGCCGTGTGGTATTCGGCTGAGTAGAATAGACTACCCTTATTTCTAATCGAGGTGTCATAAAAGGCGATTAAGGTAAGTTGACGTCGGGCACGCGGCCGGTTGTAAAATACGTGACAACATGTTTATAACATGTTGTGCCGACCCCACTGAGAGTGGGATAAGGGCAAGAAAATGTATAAAGGTTTGTTGATGTCTATGTAAAACACGGAGGTATAAGTAAAATAACAAACAGGATGTTTCTTTATATTAGACATGAATCTTCTTAATTTTGTAATAAATATTTTGTTTGTTCTAAAACTATACGTGACAGAAAACTGGTAAATATATACATACCTACATACTTTTTATATGACTTGCTAAAGCTTTTTTTAAATTTAAACTATCGTGAGTAGTATTCATAGTTATTGTATAGAACCGGCTATACTCACGTCTTATTCTATCGGGTTAGCCCGACTAGTTTCGAACCCATCCGGGGCACTTATTCATGAGCTCTTTACACGACGTTATCGCGGCGGGAACTCATGAATAAGTGCCCCGGATGGGTTCGAAACTAGTCGGGCTAACCCGATAGAATAAGACGTGAGTATAGCCGGTTCTATACAATAACTTTGCTAAAGCTTATTTAAAAACTAAAATAATAACTTACTCAATTTAATGCAAGAAGACATAATGCTATAAAGCAAAAAGAAGCAACAATTTTACAATTTTTATACTATGTTCCAAACCATTTTGATTAATATTTGTTTTGACATTGTGAATTCTTCTAAATTTGACATTAAAAAAACAGAGTGAACACACAACCTTTTTAAGATGTTTATTCATTTTATCTCTATCTTCAAAAAATCGACTTCTACATTACATTCTACATTAATCATGCGATATTTTACTCTACTAAGATATCCACGTACACGTGGATCTTAGTCTCCTTTCATAAGATTTCCACCATTCTATCTCGCACCGATTGGATCTAGCTCCTTTAATCTTATTGAGGTCTATACATCTAGTGACGAACGCTGTTTTTGACCGGAACGGGCTTGTCACTACAATAAATAAATACAATAAAGAGGCTACTCTATTCTACTCAACCGGATACCAAAAGGTGGATCAACTTACCTTAGTCGCCTTTTACGACACCTCGGTAAGAAATGAGGGTTGTCTATTCTACTTCGCCGGATACCACACAGCGGGTCAACTTACCTTAGTCGCCTTTTACGACATAGCCGGATACCAGACGGCATAAAGTTATATCTTCATGTTCATAATGACGTAACGGCAACGCAAAGTCATTTGTATGTTACGTAACCATAGACTAAATAGATAAAAAGTAGTAAATTTTAAAATTTACTACTTTTTATCAAATATATACAAGTTAACTTGGAACAACTCAAAACATCAGATTTATTCGATTTTGTGTTTTACTAACTAAGTCGTCAATCTAAGAAGCTTACTTACGTAAATGCTACTACTGGATATTGATTATTTGAAGAAGCCAAGGTCGTTAATGAATAATAACATGATTATCGAGTTTGATATTGGAGTCAAAGTTGGAAGGTAGGCATTAATATAATGGACGACGAAAAAGTCAACCGAAGATTTCTTCGTTAATTTTGTTTAACATTTAAAAAATGTTAGAACATTTGTTTGCAAACATTTCCATCCTATCCTACTAATATTATAAATGCGAAAGTTTGTGAGTGTGGATGTATGTTTGTTACTTTTTCACGGCGAATCCCCTAAACCAATATCGATGAAATCTGGCGCAATTATTCCTTAGTGCTATTATTGCTACTGGCGCTATTATTGCTACTGGCGCTATTATTGTTATGTCAAGACTTTATAGTCCAATCGAACGAAGTTGCGAGTAAAAGCTAGTTATGTCAAAAGAGTCATTTACTTACTTTAATCATTCCTTTGCTATTATTCCTTATACACCGGGGTAACACACAGGCTATAGAAATACTGTTAATTCTAGAGGAATAGGATGACATCGAAAAGCGCCATCTATTATCAACTTATCACGGGACATCAGTCCATGCAAATGAAATTGCTGGTTAAAGCTAGTACATTATGTGAAAGACATTAAATTAAAAATCAACTCCTATGCGGCAGCAATAAAATGCCAAATCTACTCGAGAATTCGAAAGTTGATAGGGACTATAAATTACTAGGCGAAAGTATCGTGGGAATAAAATAAAATAAAATACTTATTTTATAAACGCAAACATTTTTGGTTTGATTCGATAAAATTAAATCGAATCAAATTCGAATTGATGTTATTAATGAGATGGATATCATTGGAGGTCTGGAGTTCAATAGGCTGCTTTTTATCGTAAAATGTAGAAAACTATGTGTAGAAAACGTTTAGTAAAGTAGCTTAATCGCAGGCATAATACAGTTTATTTTAAATCATATACTTATTAAGAAAACTATTGAACATAATATTCGATTTGAGGTGTCGTAAAAGGAAACTAAGGTAAGTCGACCCGCAGTGTGGTATCCGGCTGAGTAGAATAAACCAACCTCATTTCTTACAGAGGTGTCGTAAAGGGCGACTAAGGTAAGTTGACCCACCGTGTGGTATCCGGTTTAGTAGAATAGACCACCCTCATTTCTTACCGAGGCGTCGTAAAATATGACTAAGGTAAGTTGATGTCAATCAGGTGGCTAGTCGTAAAATACGCAGCCAAATCACGTGACAACGTGTTTAAAACATGTTATACCGATCCCACTTAGACATAACGACAGATTAGATAGATTATACGAGAACGATAAATGGCCATGGTAACTATAAAATACAACAATCAATATGTCATTCATTCAATATGTCATCAATATTGCATGATTTATTTATAAAATGAAAATCATTGTGTTGAAAATGTTTCATAGACAAAATATACATATTATATGCATCCTGTGATGTAACGCAATGTAACGTTTTATATTAAAATCAATTAAGCAACAAATTGTACTAAAATTTTCCAAAAACATTTTTACCCACATCACCAAAATTTTAGATGTTTTGTAACTACTGATATTATTAAGCAAATTTTTATGATTTAAACTATAATCTAGTTAGTTTAAAAAATATCTTATGCCAGAAACGAATGAATGAATGATATCTAATTAAAATTTAATTAAAAAACAAAAAAAAATGATTTTCTGTTAATTTCGATGTATCTACATATCCAAAATGGTTACTTAATTGAAAATATTAACTTACTAGCGTATCAATTAAATGTATCCAAATTTCACATATCACAAATTGCGTAGATTCTTAACTCCTATGTTTTATAATAAAACTTAATTATTTCACACAATATTTAGTAGTAGTTAAAGCTGTATTAACCCATAAGGAGTTCATAGTTTGTATGTATAAGTAGGAATAGATCTAGTTAAACTACAATCACAGAAATTTAAGCATTTACTATTAAATGCTGTCCACGGGTTTCCGTGCCGTGACTATAACCGTGGATTCCCATAAAACATGCCAACATATTTTTCACCCTCTAAAATTCGACTACGCATGCGTTACATTGGTAGGTTATTTTTTATCTCTTTCTATCATTATAGATAAAAAGAGTACAACACGCATGGGGTGACCTGCGCATCGATATTGGGTGATTATTTTATTTACCAATTTGCCTGCGCTATGATACGTAATAACTAATCGAAGCTTTTATGACAGAAAGTGGAGTATAAATATTATTATAACGAAACTATTGAAAATCTAATATTATCTTTATGCAAGCATGTACTTTAAGTTTCAATCGATAGTTAGACATATATAGATAAGACAGGTTTTGGATACTTTGTAGTCATCTGTTTGCTTACAACGTCGGGAGCCTCTTTCAACACTGCAGTAACCGGTGGAGTATTAGTCCTAACAACATAATCCCTTAAATCCATCAATTCTTCATACTATTACCTACCCGCGCTTAACACTACATCAGTGACTCGTCAGACTATATTGATTACACGCATAATTTGTCGTAGTTACGTAATGTAAATTTACATATACATGATTATTATATTATGCTTATTCACATTACAAGGTTTTACAAAGACTATCAAATAATAAAATTTTGGTCAATTTATAACGTCGCTGCAACTGTAATAGGTATACTTATTTCATGAACTTAACTTTTTATTATTAAACTATACTATCACATCATATCTGCAATTCCATTTCCTCAGTAGCGAAAATAAATTTAAATCAAATTAAAGATAAACAAATCTGTTTTATCGATGTATAAGATAAATACACTATTAAAACCTAATACGTGTTTTTATTTATTAATAATAACTAAACATTCAATAATTATACAAAAGTGAAAAAAGTATCTACAGTTGATATTTGAATAAAACATGTCAAAGTTATTATAATTTTCAAATTTAATTAAAATGTTTGATCCTCTATTTCTAATTAATAAAGTGAATAGCGATTATACAATATAGTAGTTGAGTTGTTTGAAATTTTAATTTAATAGAAAGTTTTAAGCGACAAAGCGGCAGCGCACATAGCGCCATCTATTTAAACGCCCGCGCAGTTTGTTGGTCCCGGAGGTTCGGACGATTTATAATGCGGCGGATCTGGTTGTGGGCCAACTCGAGTGCGCAAAGCTTTGGTTAGGTGCCAGCACCTTCCATAAAGTGGTTTCTGACGCAAAGCGCTATCTTTAAGACGCCATCCGTATTCAAACCCGCTGCTTTCAGCGAAATAGTATTTCTTTTCAGGTGCAATTTTCCCGCGTTTAAACAAGTACTGCTCTCTACCAAATTCCGGTTTAGGTTTGTATATAACTTCCTTTAGTTCGGGATCAACTGGACGCATTTTTGGCTCGACCGACAGATCGTCTTCAGTTTTTTCGAGTCTTGGATCTTCTTTCAAATCACCAAGGCCTACATCGACTATCGAATGTCCACGACGTAGGTTTTTAACACCAGGTATAAATGTTCCATCACGTATTGGAGTTTTACGTCTATTGTAACCGGCTACCACATGATCTCTTGTTATTGTTGGCAAGCCACCAACCATGTTGTGCGCTATAACGTCGGTCTCAAAATAGTTAGTAGGTTCTCTAGTGAGCGTAGCGGCTTGTTGAATCTGTTCCCAATTTTTGTGGATCCAATTAAGTCGTAACCGGTTTTCCTTTTCATAGTTCTCAATCAAGAATATTATAACGGCGGGGTTAGTTATATCGACTAATGGCATAGTTAGTTATTATAAATCGATATAAAATAAATAATATTCATAAAAACTTACGTTTTTCGGGATGTATTAATATAACAACTTCAAAACTATCAAAGAATAATATATTATTTATTTTTCTTTATGAATATGACACTACACTTCCGTACACTAACTGGCCAAGTAGAAAATAGCGCCGAGATAAAAATATAAGATGCCGCATTCTGATGTAACTGGTAAATCTTGTTTCTACCAGCTTTCTTTTTTATATAATTTTGTTAAATAACATATTGAATGGACATAACTAAAAACAATCAAACTATAGAATTCTGTAAACAAGTACAGATAATTACTTATCCCATTCATTGCCAATCACGACACGTATGCATTACGAGAAAACACAACCCGGAGGCCAATGACGACTAAGCGCGTCATTTTTGTAACGAATTGCATTTTTTTTAAATGATACCTTTACAAAATACGAAATATAACGATCTTTTCAATTCATAAATTTCAAAAAGTTTTTTGATTTAAGGTTGTAGTTTGGTTTTTTTTACTACGTTTATCCTATTGATAAATCCTCTGAACTACCATACAAAACGTCGCGTACAATTCACCGGGTGGAACGGAATATATTGGAGTGGACGTTCTGTCATGCATGTCAAGATTCTTTGATGAGAACTTGTCGCCATAGAAAACAATCAGACATACAAGAATCTCGAAAACCGGGAACTACTTCACACCACATAGATCAACAGTTGGCAGCTAAAATTTTTGTTCTCCTTTATTTATTATCCACGATGCTTATAACAATTATACATTTTAGTTTATAGATGTTTGTCTATCATTGTTATATGAGTGACACTTCAGAGTTTTATTCATTAGACAAGACTAGCTATAGACAGCAGAAATAATGGGTTTTTTGAAGTAAAACTATTTACATATTTCAAAATTTGTTTATTCATAAATAAATAACATTTGTTTGGAACAAAACAACCTCCACATCTATTCACACGCCAAACAGTTCCTCATAGTGAATTACAATTATTAATTTTCTAATTACTTTCTAATAATACTTACAGCAATCTTAAAATTTACGTTGTACATATTTCATTACCACAATTAGTTTGAGATTTTTTTTAAGAAAATATCTAATGTTTAATTAGAGAGAATTATTCCAATTAGACAATATATTTTGTTTTTATATCTGCTATGGAACAATAGTAATTGGTCAAATTTGTAGTCTACGTAAAGTTTACGTCAGTAGACAATCGGCTAAATTTTATTTTTAAAATGTTCGAATGTGAGACAATTTAGTATTCTAAAATTAAACGTGACAGATCTAAAATTTTATCGTAAGACAGTGATAGTTTATTTTAGAACTATCAAATTTAACCGTGGCATCATAAAACACGCATCGCATCGCACGTGCCTAATGATTAATTGACAAGTCACACATAACAATAAGTATTACGTAATAACATAGTAGATAGGTCAGGTTTATATTTGGCATAAATTACTTTTTAATCATCGCAATCAGGAAATATGAATATGTAACCTTCTACTATGTTAATACAGAATACTTTAATGATAAATGATGATGAGCAAAAAGTCCATTTTAATATTAAAAAAATAGCGTCAAGTGTTGGCTATAAAATTAAGCTAAGACAGAGCGGTACCGCGCCTTACATTAAGTAATTACCTTTTCTTTATTTGAAATTTATATCAACAATACAACCGTGTATTTTGAAACAGTTCATAGATAATTAATAAATAGAAGTTAAATAACATGAAACAGTTATTTTTTTAAACTGGTAAGGAAAACTTTTGAAAACTAAAAATAACATATATAGAAGGTTCAATACCAATAAGTTTTTAAGTAGACTGTTTTGATCACAGCGAAGGCTGCTAATATTTTTACACCTCATACATTAATAGCTACTGAAATATTAGTCTTTCTTGTCTAGTACTTGCTCTGATTACGACACGAATTAACATGTATTTATAGGTAAATAGAGTAAAGACTTTCAAATTAATTGTATTTTTCAGAACAAGTTAAATTACCTTTATCCAAGAAAAATCCCAATAAACAATTCCCTCGGAACTTATGTAATTTAAAAAATATTACAAAGTTCTACAACTTTAAAATGCTTGTGTTGTATGTAAGGTAATTTAAATTCTAAAATCTATTATTCAATCATAGACAATCCTTTCTGTGGTACAGAATTCTTGAACAATTAATTAAGAAATTTATTTTAGGATCGAATTTCGCCACTTATAAAACGTAGTAAGCTGATATTGTGCAAATCTAATTGTATAAATTTAAATTCTAGTTTTAGAATTAATAAACTCTTTGGAAATAAATCAGAGGTTTGTAATGAATTATAATATTATTACAAAACTTTAAAAAAAATATAATTAATTCGTCGTATGAAGACTTTTTTTGAAGGGCTGTAATGGGCCTTTTTAGGTTATATAAGTAAAGATATAACAGAAAAAAGTATACTTTACAACCAAACCTTTTTAATGTCTATCTATTTATTTATTAAGCGCTCAAATTTACGAAAGTATTTTTGATACTATTTGAATGTACAATTAGTATAATTTAATAATAACATCAGTAAATTAGCGTCGTATTTAGGCGTATTAAGAACAATTATTTTGTTTAAATTAATATCAGATACATAGTTTATAAATGAAGATAAAGATTGAAAAGTTATTAAATGAGAAAAAGTCAGCATAAGCGTCCATGTCAATGCGCGCGATTTTAAGGTATTAGATAAGTGATTTTGCACAGTAAAAACCACATAGAAGGCGTATGAATGGAGACCTAGTATGGACATCTCTTGACGATGCATTCTTTGACAGCGAAAATTTATCGGTGTTCTACGAAAGAAACGCGCATTTGTCTGAACTACGATAGGCAGTAGTTTCCAAGTACATAGAAATTGTATAGATTGAGTGAAATTAAGTCGAATATGCAAATATGCAGTCTTTTCCAACAGATGCATATGCTCTCTTATTCAGGGTTATCATCTGTTCTGATATATCGGAATTGCCAAAGTTGATGATGATTTATGCCACGAAATGCTTTCAAAAGACTCAAATGTTCCAACTTGGCAGTGTGATTTTAATTTTTAAGCGAGAGGCGTGAATGAATGGGAGGACAGTTTTAAACTATCTTGAAGACAAGTTTCCTAATCTTGCTATATAACACCAAAATAGATATTTTATTTATTAATAAAAACCTCAATTTGTCTTTATCCAAAGAAAAAAAATTGAGGTTTTATATACCCAATAATTAAAGGTCCCGATGACACCATAGCAATACCATGGTGAACCTACTCTTAAACCTACTTATATAAAATGAGTCCCCGATGTATTTTACGTTTTAATCATGTCGCATGTCAATATAGCCGTTTAACTTAGCGGGAGAAAACCACTGCCAAAGCGCCATTGAGTCTAAATGGAAACTCGAGCAGACGGTTAATATAGTAATAGAGCCAATGATAACCCTTATTACCTTATGAAGCGAATAAATGCACCACAATAAAAAAAAAGTAAGTAACGGCCTGTTACTATCCCACTGCTGAGAACAGGCCTCTTCTCTCCGTTTTTTTGGGAGAGAAGGATTGGAGCTAAGACCTACCACGCTGCTCCAATGCGGATTGGTAGGTTACACATACCTCCAGAATTCTCTAGAGATATGCAGGTTTCCTCACGATGTTTTCCTTCACCGAAAAGCGTGTGATAAATTGCAATTATCAATTAGACACATAAGTTTTAAGAGAAAAACTCATTGGTGTCTGCCCGGGTTCGAACCCGTGATCGTCTCTAAAGATTCACACGGTCGCACCGCTGGGCCATCACAGCTTTACATAGTAAAGCAATATACATAGTAATTAATATACAGAAGTTACAATAAAAACATTTTGCTGTAATCCGCGTTTGTTAAGAGATTAGAGAATTCATACAATGCTTAGTGAATGAAGCATGCAACAATCACATATTCCATACATACAGGACAAGCCGCCACAAGTATCACAAGACGCCTCTAACACCAACACTCCACGAACAAAATCTTATGTTATCACTACGATTTTGTTCGTGGAGCTTATCCTCCTAATGATGCTTCGGTTTCGAAAGAAACGATCGTACAGGTTGTAGTAGTGAGTGAGTGTAGTGTTGGTGATCTTATTCTTATTCCGCAAAGTAACGCCTGTTTCCATAAATCATGTAAGTAATATAGTTCTATTAAAATAAACTTTTCGTGCTCTTTAAAGTATCATAATACACTTAAAATAGCGTACGCAGCGGCTGACGCTACATGAAATAATGCTTGGAATGGATATACTATGGATACAAATCGTTTATTAGTACATACTGCAGCGCGAGGCAGCGGTTCCTTATAGTGTGAATACCTAAGTACTTACCAAAAGAAAAGGGTTAATTTTGTTAAATTGGTTATTTACAAAAGATACTGTGAAACATTGTGCAATCGAAATTTATGCATTAGTACGAAATAAATACAGTAATTGTGTTTTGGCAGAATAAAGCCATTTTAATTTAGATATAACTAATATGACTTGTGGTTTGGTATTCTGATTGTGACCAGTTATCATTCAGAGACAATGTGATCGACTAACATAAGGAAACAAGGCTGGAAAGGATTTGATCGTACTTAATAGTTTTCGATCAATTGCGACTTTTTAGTAAGATGTAGGGTTAAAATCAACGCTTAATTTTACCACCAAAGGACACCGTACTGTGAAAATATTTAGGTAGAGCATAGAAAAACATGACGAAACTTCATTTTCCATAAATTTACACTTATTTCGTACTACTGCATAATTTTTTACAACCACAAACAAATACACGTTCATACAAATTTATAAAAACCCCATTTCGAGACATGGACATTCAGCTTATCAACTAAACATTAAATGTTACATCCTAGTGCAATTTTATATAACCACAATACTCAAAGCTTGTGTTTTCACGGGTACCATTATAGAATAATTTAGTACAATACCTACCTATATAAGAATTTTTGGTATCTTGGTCATTTATTTACTAAATGTCACGTGAGTTAGGCCCTGATATTTCAATTGCTGTAATTGGACATTACTATAAATATATAAGTATCTTAATTGATACAAAAATAACTAGCCACTAACACGAAAATATTTTACGGCTATGCGTAGTAGGAATAGACGAATGAGGTAAGTAAATAAAAACATTTACATACTTGATATCTCGTAAAAAATGTAAAGCTATATAATGATTTGTACATACAAACCATCTGGTAAGTATAAAGATGAGAACATGGTCATGACGGTTATTCAATATGTAACGCCTTGCGTTAAATGAATTTCAAATTCGACTATCAACTATCAACTACACAAATATCACACAACTCTCAACGCACACACTTTTATACAGAACCTACATTCCAGACCAATAGGAACATTGAACATTTAATAATCGACTGTTCTGGAAAAAACTGAAACATCGAATGTTGTAAATTAAAACCTTAACTTATTAGCCATTGCATTATATAATTTAAGTATTAATAAGAGAATAGACAGAATTTGTTTAGTGTTTTAACCCACTCATTTTATTGTGCTTTACTAGAACACAATAAATTATCTTTATAATTAAAAAATAATAGGTATATGAAAAATCTTTCAAGTTAGAAAGCTTTATAGATAGATATTCGTTAATTTGCCGTGTAAACTAGCAAAATAATATATATTTTTTTACATAATTGCAACACTTCCAATACACAAAACTTTAATATATCAACATTAAAAAATTTGCTGTTTTCATATAAAAGGTAGCTAGAGGTATTGTTTGGCAAATTAATGCAATAAAATTTGAATTTCTAATCAATAAATTAATTGATTTCTTCACTAACTTATTTTCGACATTTCAAGAAGCACGTTAATCTGTCAATCCCTATCTTTATCAGAAATATCTGATACACACCTTTACCTTTATTTTAATAACTAATATTTGGGACAGTCAGTGCTAAAGATGGAGCAATTCCTAGACTTCATACAGCTATCCGTCGGTGTAGAAACTAATTTTGCAGTTTTAATATGAGTTATGGGTATAAAGTAAAATAAAAGTGGTATATTTTAATATTTCAAATAAATTAATCATCATTTTATAAAATTTGTAAGCATTGGAATTTAATGGGTATGTAATTTAAATTATTATACTACATGAAAAACGACCAGGCTTTCAGTTCAAATACTTAGTTCTAGAGCTTATTATTTAAACTTATTAGTCGTTGAGTTTATAAAGACTACCAACAAGCCTAAACTCTAACTTATTAAAACTTCAGATAGATTTTTAATAACGAACTTCAGACGCAAATTAAATAGGGAACCTTCAATGACTATTAACTATTGGTCTAAGAAATGAGGTATTGGACGCGATCTTTCAATTTAATTCGTTCAACTGACAGATTTTTGGGTCTCTCGGCAGAGCTAAAGAGTTGTTGCAAACGAGTCCGACGACCGGGTTTTCCAAGATCTCATACTTCGAATTAGTTTCTGATGACAAGCTAACCGCTCCGCTACTGTCGCCTTCGTACGTTTCGGTGTCGTCGACGTGCGAGCTAGTGCTGGACTTATCGTTTCGCTCTGTTAATTGGTCCTTATCAGATGAGTAATCATACTTTTCTCCGTTATCGTTATTGGATAGTTCGATCCAGTGTGCCTTATTCGATTTTACCCGGTCGAGCATCGGTTGTAGAGGTTGCGATAGAACTGCAAATGCCTGTGAATGAATAGTATTTTGCTTTATTACGATAACTATCATTATCATACAAAAATATCTGCTGTAATCCGCGATTAGTAATCGCGGCTCGCAGAGTAATAATATATATTTATTATCATTACTTTGTATTATGGAATTCCACAAAGGAACTATAGATTCTAACTACAATTTTATAAATCATAAATTTTGTAAAAATTAATACATATTATCATAGTAGTAAAAACTGGTAATATATTATTGCTTTTTTACATTAACTAAGCTTACAGCCTGAGTGAGAAAAAAAAATTATGGACGACTAGGTTTTTCAAACAAAAAATTGTTTTTTTAACAAATTAATTACTACACTATTGTCTTAGATTTAATTGACTTTACGATTAATATCTTAATAGCTAATTATTATGGTTAATTAAATATAATGGCTGCCATTAAAATAAATACAAGGAAATTGCAAACATCGCAATATTCTTATATAATTCTGTTACAAACTGTAAACAAAGACTTATTATATGGGTATTAGAGTCCAATTAAAATTGAGTGTCCATATTTAAGGTTTTTACATAACATTACTATGGAGTTGAAACAAAATACATGTCCCTCACGCAAGTGTTATAGATTTACATACATTATAACATGTATAAAAAACATAAAATCCCAATTTAGTTTTTATAAATAAAACAATTTTATTACAATACTCAGCTCTCTAACTCAAATCGAATCAATAATTGACACTTTTGAATATAAAATGAAACAAAGAGAAATTACGCTATAGGCATTTGTTTAAATATGAATATTGTCGTGAAGAATCGAACCTGAAGTGAAGAACCTGCAAGTTTCAATGTGACAATATTATACGTAGATGTTGGAACTGTTCTAGTAAAAAAGATATCTCACCTCATATATGGGAAGGCAAATAGTGTCGATAAACTTGACTTGCATAGCAGGAAGTTGATCTTCTTTATCTCTATTCATGATGTCCTGGGAAAGAAAGTAATGTTTATTTAATTATATGAGTAGTTTTTTTCCTAATATATTGATATGATTTGTATAATATAAGTATTTATAATGAAGTATATTTGTATCAGTCATTTCGTCCAAGCGTAAACGACGAAAACGTGATGTATGGCAGTAAGCCGATATTAATCTTAAGTAGTTTTTTTGGCAACCCAGAAAAGCTGGTCATTTTTGCAAATACAGTAGGCAAGAGAGTGCGAAGCCGGTCGCCAATACGATGGTCTAACCAAGTGCAAGAAGTCACCTCCTCATCGTAATTCTATAAAACGTTAAGAGCTACTTACTATAGATCGGAATAGAATAAGAAATGTTTATTAACTGAAACTGATTTTACATCTTAATTAAAGTTACAATGTTTATATTTACCTATTCTATGATTAAAACAGAAGTAATTGTGGTCTCCATACTAGGTCTAGCCTGTATCGTGGAGGCCATCTAAAACTAGTTTCCAGATTACGTTAAATATGCGCTGTTAAAGACGTTATTCTAATTCTAGCTTTAAGGACAAACATAAATACGAAGGAAGCAAATCATTCTAATAAAGGGTACAGGTTACCACAATTTGCAGTAATGAGTTATCGATTAAAGGAGAAGTTCTATTTTTGGCTATTTCAGTACCTAGGATAGATATACCGCTAGCTATACTAACCCACCCAAATAAAGGTTAATACTTACGATTGGGGTAAGATTAAGGTTCTGCCGCTCAAGATCACCCTGGCGGAAGAACTCTCCGGCCACCAAAGCCGCAACCCGCCGTTCTACCGGCCAAGGCTTGGTGATAGCAGCAAGATCGCACGCTGTCATCAACATCGCGCGGAGCAACCCCCGGCGTTCTTCGCACTCACCCCAATGTGGAGTGACCACGCGGTCTTTGCTTACCAGTTCGATGAATGGTTTACGTTTACTGAAATCAAATAATATCCCGGTTAAAATACAATAACACAATATTAACGGACGAATTTTATCAAAGATACAAGATTCAATTTACAAAAATCAATTATGCGTCTGAGGTGACCCCTCCCACACAGTGACGCTGTAGAAGCTGTTAAAGCTATCACCAAATTGACTATTCGAAACAATCAGGTGGCACAGTCATTGTGTGCAATGTTGGTTTACTTTTTACGTGATAAGAAATGTAAGTAAACGGTAAAGTGCGTTCTAAGATATACCTATATAAATTTGTACGATGATTATATTATATTTTGTTTGTCTATTAGAAACGCAATCTACAAACTCACGGAATACGAAACTTCATTTAGTAGTAAATTAATCATTCTTCGTCTGTCGCATTTTTCATAACTGAAGGTTGTGTCGGGGTCAATTTCCTTACTTTTGATTATCTGGTTGACGGCGAGCAATATGACCAAAGTATGTTAGGATTCTTTCGTAACATATTGTTATGAGCCGAACCTTAATTCTTAGTTGATCAAATATAGATTTATTAGTTTTCTTGGTGGTCCATGGTATGCGAAGTATCCTTTTCTCTTCAGCACCACATCTCAAACGCCATTTTCTTCCCGCCTTTAAACCTAATCGTCCGATGCATAGCGGAATATTCAAAATACCAAAGTAAGGACTAATTTAATGTAATTAAACAAAGATAAGTTATGAGCTACAGTTAAAAGCACATACCTAAAGTATACCGCTAAATCGGTAGACAGAATGGCATCCTCTAAAACTTTGACGACCTTCTCGTAATCTTCAGAAGATAAATTAGCTAGAACTTGGTTCCCAGGTGAGTTGAGGATCATCAAACACTGGTCGAAGTGGTGATGCTCCATTGTGGATGTCGAGTACAACTGAGCCAGAGGTGACGATGCCCTGAAAATATACACCAATAATTTCTAACTATTGATAGTGCTTCATCAATATTTGAATGGGAGTTACAATACAATTATATTGTTGTAATCCGCGTTTGTTAAAGGAATATATGTAATGCAAGTGTATGAAGCCGGCAACATTCATATACCTTATGCATACAGTACAAAAAATACTGCCAACACCAACACTCCACACAAGCACTACACCCACTCACTACTACAATCTGTACGATCGTTTAGGCCCGACACCGTCATCATCAGGAGGATAGGGTCCACGAACAAATTCGTAATGATCGTTGTGACACATCGGTAAGGTGCGGGTGGTCTATTCTACTCAGCCGGATACCATACGGAAAAATAACTCTTAGTATTGTGTAATGTAATCCATACTAATATTATATATGCCTAAGTCTATCTATGTCTCTATTTGTCTGTCTGACGCACGCAGAAACATTGATACAATTTGTTACAATTTTGTTATATATATTGAGCTATAAAATAATGCCTTTTCTACGCCGGAAATCAAACGTGCGACCTACGGAGGTGAAGGATGGTTCACTGCCATATATACTTACTTAATCTGAAAAGAGTTATTGGTCCCCCGATGATCAAGGTCGTGGCATAAACATCCAATAATTAAAGCCAAACATTCCAACTCGCCGAATATTTTCCACCACTGCGTCTCCTGAAACAATTCACACTATTGAAAACTAGTCACATAATTAATGAAATATAAGTTTGATTGTAAGGGTTAAAAGTTGATAGTCTAATGACTAACACGCAGAGGCGGCTGAGAGTGACTTAAACAGCGAACTGTTATGAAAGACGCAGTCAGTATCAGTCTTTATCCTGAGGTCATTTATGTTATCACCCGAGTAATAGGAGACTAAGGAATACGTCACATCCAGCGACGTATATTACCTAATTAATAATCAATTTTTTTTATTTACTTATTCCATAGAACTACCAACAGAATTACACGTGTAACTAAAGTAACATGGTTATATTTCCTAGGGTTGCTAATAACATATAAATCGTAAGGTAAAGGTAGTCACAGCGTGCTTAAAAGGTAAAAAACGTACAATAACTATTATAACTAAAATTAGAAGAAAACAAAATAGAAAATATGAAGTCTAACGAACTTAGGGATAAAAGGGAAAATATGGAAAATAGCTTTGCATTGAGAATGGATGTATAAATTATAAAAAGTGCTATAGCTATAGTTTTTTGCATTTTTAAATTAGTAAATAAGTGACTCTTTTGACATTATTATTTGGCGCCAGCGATTGTGGCGCTATCTTGAAGTAGTTAGAAATGGAAATAGTCAAATGTAGTCTAATCACGTGACCAAGTAAAAGAGGGGTTATTCGGCTAGGGACCGGTCTCCTGCATGACATCAACTGACTTTAGTTGCCTTTTACGACACCTAAGTAAAGAGGTCTTTTCTACTCGTAAAGCACTATAATCATACAAAAGTCCGTTCATTGAATTTCGAGAAAATCGATCACTTACAGATAAACAGCTATAGGTGACTCTGTTTAATAATATGTCATCATCCTCCTGCCCTTATCCCACTCTAAGTGGGGTCGGCACAACATGTTACAAAAATGTTGTCATATGATTTGGCTACGTATTTTACGACCGGCCGCCTGCCTGACGTCGACTTACCTTAGTCGTATTTTACGACACCTCGGTAAGAAATGAGGGTGGTACTATTCTATTCAGCCGGATACCACACGGCGTTCTGTTTAATAATAAGTATAGATTACAAAATGAGCTTATGATAAAGACTATCTTTACCATTTTCAAAATATTATTTATTCAAGTAAACTGTTTACAGTACTTTTGAATTGTCGAATGTTTGTAAAGCTAGTACTGATTCGAAAATTTGCTCCTTTAAAACTTAATCTGGGCTGGTTATATTAAAGTGTGTTTGGGTCAAACTTTAAGAATGAGACTTAACTTTCACCGACTTATATAAATGTTTGTGATTTATATAAAGTATTACGAAATACTTTTAAGTAATTCGTAAAGATTACTGAAAATACATTTACCATGTCATTCATAATAACTCGCAAAACATTTCTAAAACATGAACACTAATGTTGTACTCACGGTTAATATAGCGAACATCATTTGCGCAACGTTGAACGCGTGCCTCCAATTGTGGTACGTTACATTGCGGTAATTCTTCTTAACGCTCAACAGCCACCTGCACAGCACGCTGTATTCTATATGAAACCTCTCGACAAAGTCGAGATCTAAAAACATCCGGAGACACGCCCGTAATGTGTCGTCATCTGTAAGGTCTATATCGTCAAAAGCGAGCTCGTGAAGACCGAAGTGGGCTGACGAGGGTATCCTTAAATTCTGTAAAAAAGAGACACATAAGTTTTAAACAGATTTGCGCAATTTGTGTTTCACACACAGATACACAGGTAAACAGATTTGTGCAATTTGTGTGTGTTGCGCTTCACAGTAAACAGATTGGTTTATTGTAAATATCAATAAATCACTACAAATTTTTTTAACTTAATTTGAAACATAACTAGATTTTAGCCGCGACTAAGTTCGCGTGAACTATTGTTGTGTGATAGGTTGATAATACATGGCGCTTTTCAATGTCATCCTATTCCTGTAGAATTAACAGGATTTCTATAGCCTAACTATTATTCCGGTGTATAAGGTATAATTGTGCAAAAATTCATCGATATTAGTAGGATATTAGCATTTGTTTGAATCCACGAATTGGTAATGGCCATGCTCTCTGACTATAAGGCTATCAAAGCAAAGATTAGTTCACTAGTCTTGGTCAAAAATGTAAACTATATCTACAGTGTTAACTATACTAACACAGTTACTGGCTTATACTAACTAATACAGTTGAAACGTGTTTTATCTCACCTTTGCATTTATGTATATGTATATTTGAAAACATGCGTTGAGTACCAAGAATAAGATTAGTTTAGAATTCATATATCACGAACAAGCGACAATAATATTCATACATTACGAGGAAATCGAATTACGATAGGTAAGAAAACGTCGTAATCGATTTCACAGTAACGAACGCGAATCGAATAGTTCTATAAAACCAAGGGTTATTCCACGTATTACTGTAGAGGCATTTTAATGACGTCAATCTGACGTCCGACCAGTAGGCTAATGTTACAAGTTACAACTGACATAGTGTTTGTTTTATAGTGTTTGTTACAACTTACCCGCAGCCTTTGGGCGTCGTCCAGCGATGCCGACGCATGGTAACTCAATACCTGAAAAATTAACGCATTATAAGTTAATTATGTACAACGAGCTTAGTTAAATATGTATATAACTACTCTTCGATCCTGTACAAGATAGTAATGACCAAATATAACTAGTTATAACGCCGATTTCTTAGGTACGTGTTTTCAAGTTTACTTGATTAAGAATATTTCGAATTTGAATTTACACCGTGAAAGCGTAACAAGATGGACAGATTTTAGCATTAATAGTATATAATATAAAAGTATATGGATATTCCATAACAAAAAAAATGCGTTTCGGTGCGTTTTAATATTTAATATTAAAAATTTTACATTAATAATTAAATGAATTAATCTTGTATGTATGTATGTATATATATATGTATGCATGTAGGGGTTTTGGGGGTGAAAAATCGATCTACCTAGGTTTTATGTAAAAAAAATCGTTTCGTCCCTGGTTTTGGGTATGAAAAATACTAAAATTTATATTGAATATAATACACTATTTTTGCCATAAACTGTCAAGTCAGCGTAGCTTAGCAAGGCTCGGTCAACCAAGTACTAATAGTAATTTGACCAATATAATCAATCGGTAAGCTCGTTTCTGTTTAACCATTTTCCAAATTGAACTGCAAAAATAAACAAATATAGTACATACACAAATATATATAGTAAAAAAATAAACTTACATCAAGCGTCACACTCTGCTTGGCCATCGCAGTGATTGCCTTTTCATACATGTGTGTATTATGAATCCCCATTCCGCAAAATATCGCGAACGCTTCCACGAAGTTCTCGTCGTTTTTTGTGAACAGTAGATCATCGAATTTGTTTATCAACTGAAATGATAAAGTTTTTTAAATTTAAATCATCAACCTAATCATGTTTTTATCATCATCCTCCTGCCCTTATCCCACTCTAAATGGGTTGGGTACAACATGTTATCATATGATTTGTCTACTAGCTGGCTTCTGGCTACTTTGGTACGACCGGCCGCCTGCGTGACGTCAACTTATCTTAGTCGTATTTTACGACAACTCGGTAAGAAAGAGGGTGGTCTATTCTAATCAACCGGATACTACATGGTGGGTCAACTTCCCTCAGTCGCCTTTTACAAAACCTCGGTGAGAAAGAGGGTGGTCTATTCTACTCAACCGGATACTACATGGTAAGTCAACTTCCCTTAGTCGCCTTTTAGAAAATCTTGGTAAGAAATGGTCTATAAGGGTGATCTATTCTACTCAGCCGGATACCACACGGAGGGTCGACTTACTTTAGTCACCTTTTACGACACCTCAGTAAGAAATGAGGTTTGTCTATTCTAGTCAGCTGGATGCCACACGGTTGGTCAATTTACTTTAGTCGCCTCTTACGACACATCATTCTCCTGTCCTTATCCCACTCTAAGTAGGATCGGCGTAACATGTTATAATACCGCCTTTTACGACACCTCGGTAAGAAATGAGGGTGAACGCAGCTGGATACCACACCACAACTAATCATATTTTTATATTTTTAATATTTCACTCAACATGAAGCCAAGAGTTCAATCAATGGTACATAGGTTTTAAAAAAAGATCATCAAAGTATCTAGCAGCAAACAAATACCTAAATTGTCAGAATCAGGATATGATCTCGACTAATAATAATCTAAGACATACAGCCAGTCTTATTAAGAGAGTTAATTAGTAAACGTACATACATATTCATATTACGTGTAAAAACGAGTAGAACTCGTTACGTTTTATGTATATTGATTGAAGATACGTCTGGTTATTAACATTATTAATCTCTCCTTAGCAATCCTGGTTTTTGGTACAAGAGTCTGCTAAATATTTAAAACTATACATGATAATGGTGGCCCTCTTCATGAATGCGCCAGGAAGACGGCAAACAGGGAAAAATGGCGAAACATCGTTAAGCAAGCGATAAGCGCCCCAACTACGTGACGGCCACGACCGCTCTGCCAAGAGCGTATCAATGGAGAAGAAGAAGATACATGGTAAACTGCATGCATCTCCCGCAAAATCAAAATGAATTTAGTGAAGAACTTGGTATTCTCCATATTCAGTTACGGGGCCGAGACGTGGACGTTAAAGAAAGCTAACCGCGACCGCATAGATGCTCTTAAGATGTGGTGCCGGAGAAAAATGGTACAGATAGCATGGACAGCATTCAGCACGATTTTGCACGAATTAAATCTAAGGCCCCGACTCTCGTCTATCTGCCTGCGAAGAGAGCTCCAGTTCTTTGGAATAAGCTTGAGCAACTCATGATTGCCAGAAAGATTGACGACAAAAGACCGACGAAGAGAACGAAATCCAATTAGGTTGACTGACCAGGTACGGTGGACGTTAATCTGGACGTTGCACTTCATACGGCCAAGGAGAGGAACAAGTAGGGAGCAACTGTTCGGAAGACGGTCAACCCACAACTAGGAAATCATGACCATCAGTTTGAGGAAAACGATGCGAGGAGGAGGATATAGTAAATTAGATAATTTTACAGCAACAGTTTATCCAAATCAGTATTTTCTAAAGGGCCCGTTAAGGACTTGAATATACCAATATTTTATAAACATAACAAGTTTCCTAGATATTTGTTCGAACTGGCCGTACGCCTCGTCCTAAAGGTTTTAAGAGCCTCACTAGGGGTCTCTTTGACAACTTGAAGGTTTTATATACACCGTAAAATGGGGAAATGGGGAAGTACAAAACCGCACATAGAAATTACCTATGTGTTGTTATTTTCTAGACGGTTTCATCTGATGAGACTATGTGAAGTTAGAGCAATAAAAAACAAATCATAGGCGTAAACATAAGCTCAGAAAATCTGCGGCGAGAATTTTTATTTTAGACGCATGTACGTCGTCGCATCCGTTCACCCGCAATGCGCAATGCGTAACTAACAATTTGTCGGTGTGTTTTGAATTTTTCATTAATTCCCAACGCTTTCCAGTGAGAAATCTTTTCGACCCAGCTTTTGTGATTTAACTACTTTTGGTATCAATACATAAATATTTTACGCTGATCATTTGTTTTGATTATATTATACTATAATATATTATTTATTAAAAATAAATTTCTTCAAATGATAAAAGGATTTCCTTTAAATCATAAGTTATTTTTAAACTGAGGTCTTACAATAGCGTGCATAAACTTTACATAAATGCATAAAGTATGAAAACATCTAGTTGCATATAATTAAAATTAACGAGCTGCAATAAGACAGAACGGAAAATTCCCAAATTTTTAAAATAGTTAATACTATTTTGAGTTCGCTTAATTGAGAATTAAGGTTTATTATATTTTAATACCCCAGAAGTGCATTACCCGTAACAAATGCCAAATTATTGCAAGATAAAACGTGTTTAAATTATAGGAAACTAATGTAATATTTTTATTTTTATAATTATTAACATAAATTATAATAAAATAAATATAGAACTTGCGATAATTTTATTCCGTTATGTTAATGATTTCAGTAGATTTATGTACTAATTACTGCTAAAAATGTAGCGGATGTGAGAAACATGATTGATAGATCAGATTCAGATCAGAATAATTAAAATTGCAAGAATTTAAGTAGCGGTACATTAACGTAGTCTTTCTAGTCAAATATGTTAAAAAAATTGCAAGACTGAATTTATTTCAGGAAATACTAAAAAAAATTCCTTCACTGAAAAGCATTATCATCTTCCTGACCTTATCCCACTCTAAGTGAGTTCGGCATAACATGATATAAACATGTTGTCACATGATTTGACCACGTATTTTACGACCAGCCGCCTGCCTGCCATCAACTTAAATATTCTTATATAAGTTAATGTCACATATTCTTTACTTCTTTCTACTTCTATCCAATTTAATACAATCATTTTTTTTAACTGATATGTGCAATAAATATTATATAACCAATTTATTCTTAACGAACTAATTGTAATGCTCTTTTTGATGCTTTCAATATTTTTAAAAGTACAAACTTATCTTAGTCGATTTAACGACACACTTAGGTAAGAGAGTTGTCTATTCTACTTAACCGGATACCACACGGCAGGTCAACTCACCTTAGTCGCCTTTTACTAAACCTCGGTAAGAAATGAGGATGGTAATTATTCTATTCAGCCGGCTTCAACACGGCGTACCGAAAAGCATATTACCAATTTCAATAATATCAATTAGACGCCAGTTTTAACAGAAAAAATCCTGGTTGTCTGGAAGATATCGCTATTTAGCGATAAGTCCGCCAGATTGTATCACTACTTTTGTTATGTTTTAGATTATTATTTTTAGTTTTTACTTTTACTTTTGTGACGTTTACTAAAGTGTTCATTCATTCATTCAAAAATCATTTGACAGTCACTATGTCTGTTCAAAGCTGGGATATCACAGCTATAAAGAAAAGTTACTAAGTAAACATACATACCTGAATTACACCTATAATTCTTCCTTCAGAGTTTTTGACTGCCATGCACAATATGGTGTTATGTTTAAACCCCGCGCCAACATCCACGGAAGGGTCAAATCGTGGATCCATATACGCATCTGCGATATTCACTGTCTGTAAAAAGGAAATTGTTAGACACATTTTGTTGGCAATTACTAAATTCAGACATAATGTTTCACATTAAAATCTCTTAAACAAAATTTGACATTGATTTTTGATCAATTTAAAAGTATATAGTACATAATAATATCTTTATATTCATATTATTTTAGTGTCCGTTCCTTCGATCCAATACCTTCCTAGTCATTGGGTATTTACTAACGCGCTCCTCCTGAATCATCATTTTGATCATTGATCTTAAAATTCCTACTATAAATTATCGTCTCTACAATTTTCCTCATTTCTAATTTCATCACGTAAATAAGTGCAAGCACAGCTATCTTCATAGCCTTAAGGACTATTTTCTCATGAGTTTTATCAACTTTCAGATCGATAGATAATCAGTAGCAACACGCATTTTGCAAAGAATTTAGTCACGAAGTACTAAAAATTTTCAAAGAAAAGATCTCGCATAACTCGGGACGTAGGCGAATGATTTCAATTTCTAAATGTGGCGGCAAATGTTTTTTCAGCTATTTCATGTCTTTTTAGAAGCTTTTATTTAACATTCCATGCCAATTTTTATACATATGAAGGTGGAATCTTGCAAGTTAAATTTTACCCACTTCCCGATGTCCGATTGAGCTGAAATTTTAAATACTGGTCCAGTCCCAATGACAATGCATGACTGGGACCAGACTAGAGAACTCCTCCGCGGTTAACAGTAGGATCATGAAGTTTTGTTAAAAGCTTCTTTAACTTGACTTGTTTTTGATAAAGAAACAAAAAAGCTTCTGTGCAACGCATTTAACATAGTAATTCACGTACACGAGTACACATATATCCATGGTAACAATCTAGGTCTTGTACCTACTATCCTTTTAATTCAATAGAGAAAGTCTTGTTAAAATCTATACGACCCTCGTAGATAGAGAATAACACATTATGGGTTAAAACCTTAAATGGAATGAGTTAAAAAGTTTGTCATTATCATTTTTGAGCAATAAGTAATAAACTTTTTATTATCAACAACTTTTGTTGGGTTTTATAACTGACTTCGAATTTATAGAGGCAATTTTATACAAAAAATTACGTCGTGGCTAAAAAAAATTATGAAAACTGTTAAAAATTCTTTACAATCAGTTTTATTGCCTATAATTAAATCGCATTTTAATGAATTAAGTCTATAATATTATGTATGCTATTTCTATATTTAGCAAAGAATACGACTATCAGTGAAAATGAATATATTTAACATAAAATTTTATGACAATCACTGCTTTAATTTGTTATACCTATATTAAATAAATGAGTTTTAAAGTTTCCACAATACACTTTGTGATACAAAAACTACGTTGATGAAAATCAATGACAAATGAGTTTGAACCAAATATATGATTTCCATTCATATCATTGCCAACAATATAGAATAACATACATTGACTGGCCCGTTGTAGCAGGGTGTAGTGACCCTGCCTTCCGTAGGTCGCGGATTCGATTCCCGCCGAGGGTCAACATTTTCTATAAATGAATTTGTTGGACTTTGAGCGTGGGTGTATATTTGTATTTATGTATGTATTTAAAAATATTTAAGTATATATTCACCAGTTGTCTCTCACCTATATCACAAGTATTAAGTTACTTACTTTGGGGATGGACGACCGTGTGTGTGTCTTATATATTTATTTATTTATTTAAAGAATTTATTGACTGTATAGTAAATGAATTATTATTTTCGTGTAGTGCATTTTTCCCGTAGAGTTATTATACTAGACTAAGGATACCTGGTTAAAATGTGCCATATTACGATAAATAGAAAGCATATAATGTTGTATCTATCTGTCTCCCCCTTTTATGTGTGATTAGACAAAGACGAAGTATACGAGTTTCATCTCTCATTATTTATTGACACTCTCACTTACAGACTTGCCTCTGACTCCCCTACTCTAATATCACTTATTAACTCTAGTATTGTTTAACTCTATTATTCTCAATAGTTTAAACCGTTTTATATTATCTATAATATTTAACTGAGTTAATCTTGTATAGATATATTTTTGTGAACGGCTCCAATGATTTTCATGAAATTCAGCATGTACCTAGTGGGTTTTGGGGAGAAAAATCGATTTAGCTAGGTTTTATGTAAAAAAAAAATTCGTTTTATCCCTGTTTTTGGGCATTAAAAAATACTAAAATTAATATTGATTTGAATTTTTGCCATTAACTGTCAAGCAAGCGTAGCTTATTCGGGGAACGAGCAGTCTCGAGGAATGTAGCTAACTAGGATCGATCCCAACTTCCTAAATATTTTTTTCTTTTTTTTGAAGTTTCTTTATTTTTTTTTCTACTATCATTTAAGTACTATGATTAAGTGTTACTAATCCGGTGTAACATATTACCTCGCCTGTAGTTGCGACGTAGCCCGTGATGCCGATGTTTATAGGAAACCGACTTTCATAGGGCGACGTCCTCGGAGTTCCAGGGTCCTCATTGTCACCAGCCTCAAGATCGAAAACCCGTGAGAAACTCCGCTTTGACGCTTCGTGCACCAAGAGAATCTACAACAGAACGGGCATTATGTTAAACTTACATATATTATTATAACTATACTCAATTCTTTATTGGTTCTTCAAAATTGTGAGCATAGAATTTAGTGAAAATATTACACACACAGGATTATATTGATAAAAACTTTTTATGATGTAAACTTCTCCTTATGATATATAGTACGTTAACGCCGTGTGTTATCCGGCTGAGTAGAAAAGACCATCCTCATTTGTTACCGAGGTGTCGTAAAAGGCGACTAAAGTAAGTTGACCCTCCGTGTGGTATCCAGTTAAGTATAATAGACCATCCTCTTTCTTACCGAGGTAATTTAAAGTCAGGCAGGCGCCCGGTTGTAAAATACGTAGCCAAATCATGTGACAACATGATTATACCATGTTGTGCCGACCCCACTTAAAGTGGGATAAGGGTTGGAAGATAATGAAACTTATAGTAATTCTTATTCTATTATTAAAACTGAGTCAACCTTTCTAGATAAGAGACAAATAGTTCATAAGTACTGATAAAATTGAAAAAACGAGACTAATAAGAACTAGACTAATTAACCTATTGATTGAAACTGTTGATGTTTAAAATGAATACTGTAATCTACGGAGTAGAACAGAAAGTTTCGAAGAAATTACTTGATGAATTTCAAGTATAAGAAAGTACGAACAAATCTGAATCATTAGAAGAAATATTTAAATTCATCTACAACAATAACCTAGGGCCTGGAACAAAATTAATACATCGCTACAAAGATTTAATTGATTCCACATTATGCAGTCTTATACTTTCGCAACGGCAATATGCAGTACATCATAATCAAGCAATTTCGTTGAAAGATTAGTTTAGCGGCACTTGTCGTTGTTACATTTACTTTAATCATACACATTACCTTCACGTCGGCCCTAATGACTTACGCTTAAAGCTTCGTATGGAATATTAATGTAATTAAGACTACCAAGAAAGTAATTTAATACTTTCAACTGAAACGCTTGTATCTTTAATTAAGTCTGCAGGCACTTACAAGTTTTTTTTATTCAAAAATTTAGCATGTAATTCATATTATTATCCTGCGAAAAACTGCATATGTTACACCGAGTAAAAACGCATTGTTAGAAAACGCTAAATTTTTGATTGTCACAGGAATGTACAATTTAAATGGACCAAGTTGTTTTAAAGTGTATTTTAATATTCAGTGATCTTTCGAAATACGGAGCTTTCTTCACGATATTTTCCTTCACCATAGGCGCACGAAGTATTTATTCCTGAAAACTCATCAGTGTTCTGGGATTAATTTTTCCTTCCACTCTTATCACATCACAACAATCATCATAATCTTCCTGCCCTTATCCTAGTCCAAGTGGGGTCGGCACAACATGTTATAAACATGCTGTCACATGATTTGGCTGCGTTTTTACGAGCGGCTGCCTGCCTGACTTCAACTTACCTCAGTCGTATTTTACGACACCTCGGTAAGAAAGAGGGTGGTCTATTTCTATTAAACCGGTAAAGATCACACGGTGGGTCAACTTACCTTAGTAGCCTTTTCCGACACCTCGGTAAGAAATGAGGTTGGTCTATTCTACTCAGCCGGATACCACACGGCGGGTCGATTTACCTTGGGGGCCTTTTACGACACCTCGGTTAGAAATGCGGGTGATACTATTCTATTCAGCCGGATACCACACGGCGTGTTTTCTATTTACTTTATCCGCGATAAATGCAATCATATCGTCAGATTTTTATTAGATACAAACTTAACTCTAATTTAAAACACTGACATATTTGGTTTTATTTAATTGAATTTAATTTGCAGCACTAGTTACATAACGACTCGAAACTTACCACCTCCTTATAAGCTATTTTCTCAGTGAGAGAGAGCGTTGAAATGATTTTTGATTGACCAATTTATTTCATTATTTTTTGAAAAATCACTTATTAATACTTTCTCTATATTAGGTATATTGATAAATTAGGTGGTATTATAGGCAAAAAAAGTAATAATCTATTGCCGAAGTTTATCAATAAACTGTTAGTATTTTAGTTTGAAGATAACTTGAAGATTGGTGAATTTGATAAGCAGTATTTTGGTAGTTCTTATTTCGTGTTTTTTACAGTTTTAGTTTAAAATATTTGCTAATAGTCGAATAATAGATTGATCCTTTGAACCTAATTTTTTGATTGCCTGCCCTAATGATGAAAAATGTTTTATGGAAATTTTAAATTCTAATTAATGATTTTCCTATAGAAACGAAGAAATAAATATTAAAACAATTTTTTATTGATACATAAAACTCTTAAAACTAGTTTATTTAAATTCAAAATAGAGATAAAGATCTAATATTCAATAAAACTAAAGTCTTTAGCTCCTGTTAACTGTTAAATGAGTTCATCTACATCCCAAAAAAAATTGTTGAATATAAATTGTAAAAAATAGATATGTCTACCATAATTAATGAATTCATAATCAATATCAAATATCGGTTTTTTAATGATACTGTTATAAAACGTATTAAACATGCATTAAGAATTATGAACATTTTTCATTACGACTACAAATGTTAAACGTTTTAAATTACTTGCTTTATTGAGCTTAATTAATATAATTTATTTATAAACGTGCTTATTTATAATCTATATCTTCAATACATGTGAATATATATAAAAACTATAATATCTAATAAATTGTAAAACAATTAAAGATTGTATTTTAAAATGAACATTTAGTCATATACAAATTTAAACAAAAACAACGATCAAAAGTTGTTTTTAAATTTTAAGTTTTATTAATTTGTTGCGCAGTTACGTTTAATAAAAACGAATAATATCACAAAAAATTACTAAAATAAATAGAACGTTTTTGCCTTTAGTGTATTTAAATTGGAGCTCTACCAACATCTCGTGTGTTTCTGTGCTTTATCGTGTGTGTTTCTTCCTATTCCCAAAGAAAAACAGGACTTTTTTTATGAATCACTGTAATTTTTTGAATCACTGTAATTTTTAATCTACAACTTTTTTTACTCTTTCTCTTTATTACACTTTTAACTTGTCTAAACCGAAGAATCGTTAACAGAAACTTTAAGTGAATGCTTTTGCTCGTTTTTATTTGAGATGATTCTGTTTACTTGGATGCTTTTAAAATTTTCTTCATGACCGCTTATTCTATTTGCTAAAAGCTTTGGTCTGAATGTAATGTAGAGTAACTGACGCTGAAAACAATCACCGAAATTAAATTTGAGCGAGTATTACAGAAACATTTTCAGTTCGATTGAACTGGGTACCTTCGTACTTTTTTCGTCCATGCCGTTAGTGTTTTGCGATTTTCATTATTGCATTGTTTCACGGAATCAATAAGTATCTATGATTCTATCATCATCTTCATCAACTTCCTGCCCTTATCCCACTCTAAGTGGGGTCGGCACAACATGTTATAAACATATCGTCACATGATTTATCTACGTATTTTACGACCGGCCGCCTGCCTGACATCAACTTACCTTTGTCGTATTTTACGACACCTCGGTAAGAAAGAGGGTGGTCTATTCTACTTAACCGGATACCACACGGTGGGTCGACTTACCTTAGTCGCCTTTTACGACATTTCGGTAAGAAATGAGGGTGGTCTATTCTACTCAGCCGGATACTACACGGCGGGTCGACTTACCTTAGTCGCCTTTTATGACACCTCGGTAAGAAATGAGGGTGGTACTATTCTATTCAGTCGGATTCGGATACCACACGGTGTAAGCATCTATGATTCTACTAATATTCTAAAAGATATTGAAACATATAATCTTTAGAAAAAAATGATTAACAATGTCACTTCATATTGTGAGTCACAATCTGAGCAGGAAATTACCTCTTCAGGTAACACAAGGGCTTGCTCCTTTTTCGTACAAAGAATATGTAAGCTAAGCAATTCAACGCAAAAACTATGCTAGTATTCTTAGGACCATTCTACGTGGGCTTGATTTGTATAGCACTAGCATTTAAATAATTTAAGATTAAGAATAATATTAAGATATAACTTATAAACTTTTGTTGTAAATAAATAAAACTTAGTAATTTATAAGTATCAGGTCAAAAATAAATAAATAAAATAAATAAAATGCTTTTTAATTTATTAATTAATTAAATTTATAAAAACGAATATGAAAACCAACAAATTAATTAATCATTATTAATAACTTATTTTTTCATATGATAAATAAATTATATTAAATTGCGTAGCTACCTAAGTCGCAATACGTACGCAATATCTGATGTTTTAAAATTAGGAAATAGTAAGACAAGTAATAGTGTATCATTGTCCATTTGCATTATTTATTTACTGCCTGAGATTAGTTTTATAAGATTACAATATTTCTAAATTACTACAACCGCCGTGTGGTATCCGGCTAAGCAGAACAGACCACCCTCATTTCTAACCGAGGTGTCGTAAAAGGCGCTTAAGTCCCACTTAGAGTGGGATAAGGGCAGGATAATGATGAATTCTATATAAAAAAAAATTTAGCGAAACTACACTTTTTAGCGAACTTTTACATTAAGTGTAGAAAAAGTTACATTATTTTTACGAGATATATTTTTTTTAATTTCGTTCACTTTAAGAAATAAGCAACCACAAGATTGAAGGAAACGAAAATCAATTAACATATGCTAAATAACCAGTGGGTAGTAATACTGCCTTCAGCGCGTCGCGGGTTTCAATTGCCATTAACATTTTCTATAAACAATTTGTTGGTTGAACTATTATATTTGTATTTAAAAATTATATAAGTTATTCACCAGTTCTCTGTCACCTGGCAAGTATCAACTTACGACTAACGATGACCGATACGGACGACCGCTTGTAAGTGTCCCATATATTTATTATTTATTAAAGTTTGAATTGCTGGAAGGCTATGACAATAATATCAAATACGGCGCAACAAACTTTGCTTCGGAACTTAGTGGAACTTAGTGGCCACAAAGTTCCGAAGCAAAGTTTGTTGCTTTTTTATATGATGTCAAACCCTGATTCAAGTCTCATTATTCAACATAAATTATTTGACATGTAAATATGTGGTTATTATTGACTGGCCCGTTGGTGCAGGTGGCAGAAACCCAGCCTTCTGCTCCGCGGGCTGCGGTTTCGATTTCCGGTGAGGGCCAACATTTTCTAAATACAATTGTTAGTTCTACCTCTGTCGTATTTTACGACACCTTGGTAAGAAAGAGGCCACCCTCTTTCTTTATTTTTTTTTACTCTACCGAATACCACACGGCTGGTCGACTTACCTTAGTCGCCTTTTACGACACCTCGGTAAGAAATGAGTTGGTTTATTATACTCAGCCGGATACCACACGGCGGGTCGACTTACCTTAGTCGCGTTTTACGACACCTCGGCAAGAAATGAGTGTGATTCTATACAGCCGGATACCACACAGCGTATAGAATAAATTAAAATATAGAAGCTAATTACGAGTATAAAGAATTATGATTAAAAAATAGCCTTTTAGACAGTAATCTTACTGGCAATATCTATCGCTTTTCCCTATAATGAATATTCATTATGAGCCAAAATTCAATTTCCATCCACGAAGAAATTAAAGGAAAATTTTTATTACTTATTATTCCATTAGAAATAAAAAATTTGCTTTCAATTTGACACGGCTCCTTCGGTCTTTATGAAAGCCAGCGTAACTTCCATTAGGGAGGTTTCGTCGGCGTATTTCTACATTGTTCTAACATAATTGAGTTTTCTTTGGAAATGATCCAATATAGTATTGCCTTAGGGAATTTCATAATAACACTCGGTATATACATACGCTGTCGTCCCTAATCGAGTCTCGAATCAACTTTATATAACTAATAAACTTGAATGACACACGTAAAATGTAAATTATGTAATGTTTCTTACAGATAAAACTATTTAAAGACGCTTAGTTAAAATTAATATAATACTAAGACATTGTTGTATTTGCTGTAATTTTCAACTGCATTATTCAAGCGATTCATTGACTAAATTAACTTAAAATAAGAAGGGAAATCGTATATTCAGGGCTGCAAAACTTCAGCGAATACTATTTCTCTTTAGAATTTTAACTACTGCGCTGCAGTTTGAATTTCACGATATATTTTTTTAAACTTTTATTACATTAACTGCGGTCAATTGAATACAAGGAAATGTAGTATGATAGTACCCCTTATTTTTTAAAACGACTTTATAATGAAGGTTAACGAATAAACGATAAAATCTGCATATAAACCTGGATATATTGTATATGATGCTAACTAAAGCAGCATGAATCTTCTAATTTACCTAATCTAAGTCACTTCTGACTCAATACGATTGCAATTTTTCTATATACTACTCATATTAAAAATTCGAAAGTTTGTGAGTATGGATGTATGTTTGTTACTCTTTCACGGCGAATTTTTTAACCAATATCGATGAAATTTGGCACAATTATTACTTATACACCGAAATAACATATAGGCTATAGAAATTCCGTAAATTCTAGAGGAATAGGATGACATTGAAAAGCGCCATCTATTATCAGACTCTACTCCACTTATCACTATTTGTGATCAAATACTATTTAATTTCTTAACTATAAAAAAGTCAACCGAATGATGAGGAACATAATTTCTAATACAATTTATAGTTATTTTTAAGTCCCCTAGTTGATGCACTACACCAAGAGTACTCAACTTTTTTAAAGGATGGGCCAAACTTACGATAGAAAAATCTTTGGCGGGGCACTAGTGTTTTAGTTGTGCAATTTGAACACCATATTATAATGAATTGTGTATTTTTTGTGTAAGAAATATTTAGAAAGAAGAGTGGTGCGTCTAAGCTACAAAAGGAGAGAATTTTTTGTTCAGAAATGGGATAATAAACATCGCTACTTTCACTATTGTAAATTAAAAGTTCAGATTTTCTCTAAATGTTAAAAATGTTTAATTATTGTTAGAATCCGACATTCAAAATTCGACCTAGGATTGAGCAGGTCTGCACTAAACTGCTGCATCAAGTCTTACTAACTTTGTTACAATTTTAAAACCTAATGTTGAGTGATGCCAAAACAATTCCAATACAAACGACCTCTTTCAATGCAGCAGTAAATAACTTCAAGAAGTTTCCATTTCCCTGCTGCACACTTCGCTACGGTTGAATTAGCCTAGTATTTTGTCCTAGTTTAGTGTGTTAGTCAGTACATTTGTATAAATACATCAAAACATGTACACACCAGTCAATTTACATATCCGTAACGACCTTCGAACATCCCATAACAATAAGTACAGTTTAAAGTGGGTACTTAATTATATTAATTAAGTAAACCATTTATATGCATGTTAACATTAATTATTTGCATTAAACTTATTCAAATTAGTTAGTTACTATTCATAGAACCTAATAAAAAGGCTATTTAGAATTTTAATCTTGATTAATGTGGATTAACATGCAAATGTTAGTCTATGTTAATCAATCATGTAACTCAAGCAGTCGTATGTTATTATACAAATTATTAATCTGATGAAGATTCTCTATAAAAGTATTTTTCACGGAATAGACAACCCTCATTTCTTACCGAGGTGTTGTAAAAGGTGACTAAGATAAGTTGACGTCAGGCAGGCGGCCGGTCGTAAAGTACGTAGCTAAATCATGTGACAACTATATACTATATGCTTTTATATTATATTTCACATTTGGAACAGTCAGGACTTAATCTTAATTACATTAAAAAACACGTCGGGAAATGTATATAAAAAAAAGTGTATTACACGATTTTTTTTTTTTATTTATTTAATTTAAATGTTGCAAGGAATTTCTAGTGGGAATGTCAATGATAATATTAATATAGCATAATTTATGTTTTTTCCGGCATCATTTGTTTACAATTTCCGTATTAGCATAATATAAGTTTTAAGATTAGCTCAATCACGCGAATAACAAATTTGTTTATGATATAATGACGTGTTTATTGTTAATATGATTATAAACATTTTGTTGACTTATCAGAGTTTATAGCTAACGATAAATAAACATTATTATAGATGCCAAATTGGGCACCATGGTACAACCATATATTGTACTAATTTAGTGTAAGGTAAAAGTATGGATGTAAGTAAGTAGTGGCCTGTTACTCTCCCACTGCTGGGAATAGGCCTCTTCTCTCCGTTTTTGGAGAGAAGGTTTGGAGCTAAGACCTACGACGCTACTCCAATTGGTAGGTTACACAAATGTCCAAAATTCTCTAGAGATATGCAGGTTTCCTCACGATGTTTTTTCTTCACTGAAAAGCGTGTGATAAATTGCAATTATCAATTAGACACATAAGTTTTAACAGAAAAACTTATTGGTGTTTGCCCGGGTTTGAACCTGTGACCTTCTCGAAAGAGTCGCACGGTGTTACCGCTGGGCTATCACAGCTCTAATGTAAGGTAAAGTTTTTGTATAGGAAAGTTGATTATCTTTGAAAATTCGGTTCGGACAAGTTGTAAAAGTTGTGGAAGCTGGAGGAGACTTTTTAAAATATGTATTTGAGATTTGTTTCCGAAGACAAGACGTATATGTAGCGTAAAAATTCGTCTTCTGTCTCTGATATAAAATAAACGAAAATTTGGCATCTTGTCTACATATTGGATCGCATCATCAAACGTATCGAATTCAGTAATATATTGGAACTGCGCCAAGTTTAATACACATTGTTCTGTCTTATAAGAAAGAATATCAGCCAGAGTGCACGAGAAATGAATGCCAAAATTTTTCGTAATCGTGTTCAGACTAGAAGTATCAGCGTTTTGTAGAATTAAACTATAAATTATAACAACACAAACAAACCTGAAGAGTTTCTTTGTTTGTTTGATTGTTTGAACGCGCTAATCCCAGGAACTACTGTACCGATTTGAAAATTCTATTAGAGTGTACGATATTCCATTAAGATGAATAGGAGAGGAGCAGCAATAAAAAATATTACGAAAACAGCATCATTTGAAGCTTTCCTTACGTGCGCTGAATAAACTGTAATAGTTATTCAAAAATCATGTATCACAAAATTGTTCCCCTCTTAAAGTTGTAAATAAAAGTCCTCGAAAGCATATGTCTAATTTTGAACGTTAACCCACTTTAATCATTTTTATGATCATCAAAATACTCATCTTCCTGTCCTTATCCCACTCTAAGTGGGGTCGGCACAACATGTTATAAACATGTTGTCACATAATTTGGCTACGTATTTTACGACCGACCGCCTGCCTGACGTCAACTTATCTTAGGCGTATTTTACGACGCCTCGATAAGAATGAGGGTGGTCTATTCTACTAATCCGGACACCACACGGTGAGTCAACTTACCTTAGTCGCCTTTTACGACACCTCGGTAAGAATTGAGGGTGGTCTATTCTATTCAGCCGGATACCACACGGCGTAGTTATCAAAATACTAAACTACGGTTTTACGGATTACGGAGCTGGCGATTGCTAGTAATAAATATTAGTCAATATATTAATCAATCAAAAGCTGTGGTAGCCCAGCGGTATCACCGTGCGCCTCTTTCGAGAAGGTCTAGGGTTCAAACCCCGGGCAGGCACCAATGAGTTTTCTAGTAAAACTTATGTGTCTAATCGATAATTGCAATTTATCACACGCTTTTCGGTGAAGGAAAACATCGTGAGGAAACCTGCATATCTCTAGAGAATTCTGGGAATATGTGTAACCTACCAATCCGCATTGGAGCAGCGTGGTAGGTCTTAGCTCCAATCCTTCTCTCCAAAAAAAAACAGAGAGAAGAGGCCTATGCTCAGCAGTGGGATAGTAACAGGCCGTTACTTACTACTTACTACTACTATATTAATCAAGGATAGAATAGCCGGTCGGACCTGATCTCCCGTTTTGTACATACAAGTTGGAAAATATCAATTAGCATTCAGTTGTTTACCCGTTGAGCCAGATAAGGCTGGCTTTGGCGCCACCTCCGCGCTCCGGGCGACGGCTTAATCATCATTAGATGGTGACTATTAAACAGTATTTACCGGCGTCAGATAGGCGGATGAGTTATGGCGCCAGTGATTTTTTTTTTATCAAAACCGGTTTGTGCCTAAGCACATCTCTGATGCAATAATGAAATATAGGTAACCGTAACCGACAGACAGACATATGCATCTACTCGTACAATGTACGTAGGTTTAGGTACTTAACTAATCGTAAACATGTCAAACAAATAGGTTCTTTTTTTAACGTGCGCCATGACAGGTATAGGTATTTTAAACCTTTTCTAGACAACGATGGAAAATATTACATATACTTTAATCGGATTCAATCTGCTAATAAATATATTTTATTGAATCAAATGTTTATGCTTTTGATATTAAAAGAATAAATATTTAATTTTATAAAACAAATATTTGATTAAAGAAATTAATTTACAGTTTTATTTCAATTTCTTTATTTGTAGATCATGTTATTACTATAAAATGTTTGGCACACCTGAGTCATATTGTTCTGTTTGTTTACATTTAATGTATTGTAGAATATACACTAAGACAACATAGAACTTTAGCGCACCAAAATTTTTTGTTTGCATATCAATATCAATAATAGTTTTTTTAAGTTTACTAACAATTTGGGTTACAAATTACTAGTGAACTTGTTAACCCCTCCAGCTAGGTTAACATTTTTGTGTGAATCCACGACCTCTCGATTGCAAATACGTTACCCTAACCATTCCGCTACAGCTGCTTTAATAATAGAATTTTATAGCAGTATATAAATAAAATTACTCACCATTCATTTTTATACGAATAAAAATCATAGATACACGAGAATAAATTAATAAACTACATAGTAATAAATATATAGTTAAAGTTATCAAAAAAAATTGTGTGTTCTTAAGACCTCACAGCGAAAGCAAGACCTCACCAAAACGATATAAAAAATACAAAATACAACTTTAGTATTGTTCAATATTCATTTACATTTTCCTTTGCTCTAATTTAACCGAATGAGTGTTATAAGACAAAGCAGAGTGTGAAACGGTTACCAAGCGAATATAGTAGAGACCAGCAGAGACGCCATAACTACATATATCTCGACACGAGCCGACTTTAACCGAACGAGCGTTACATAGCCGAGCGTGACGGCTCAGTCGCGTTCAGTGCCACAATCAATGTGGCCATTATAAGTTTTCACTTCAAAAACATTTATATTTATTTTATCAATTATAGAATGGGACCTTTATATAGAAAATATGATATAATTTCTTTTTACCTTTTAGATACAATAAGATTTTATAGAGGTCATGGTGATATATCAGAACAACCTTCACAAAAATATTCCTATTTATAGGTTTGTAAAACTTGATTTCAATTAAGGACAAATTTAATGAAATTTTAGCTATTAATAAAATTCTACGAAAATAAGTGCTAGAAATATTATATTTATTATAACTTGGAATGGAATGACGTGGTAATGCAGAATTTGAATTATAATTTATTTTATTACAACTAAAAATTTTGGTATACGACTTCAATAGACATGAATTTATGTGATTAGTTATAAAAATGTTACAGCCACATTACCATAAAATTTCGACGAATTTAATGACCACGTATCATATTTCCTGTATATTTTGTAAATCTTTAGTAAATTTATTTCCAATAAGTTTTATACCTACTCACTGACGGCCTGTTGTCTTACAAAAAAAATCAGGAGTTGTAACTCGACTATATTAAAAGCACATACATCCATACTTTATAATATATACATGGGAAAGTCTGTCTTATCTATCCGTCTGTCAGTCTATTCGTCCGCTAGAGCAATTGAAGTGAAATTTTGTATAATTCAAGCTAATGTCTCTAGCCATCAAATAAGAACAAAAGGAAACAGGTTTGCTTTAGGGAATCTGAACAAAATAATATAGTACAGATTTGTGTTTATTTTAGCACGGAGGAAACAGACGAAGAAGCTAGATAAAATAATAGATAATTTTCGGTATCGACGTGTATCTATGTTTTATATTTACTTTTTATTCATCTATACTATAACATAAAGATAAAGAGTTTGTTTGTTTGTTTGATTGTTTGAACGATCAAGAATTACTAGACTGATTTGAAAAATTCTTTCAGTGCAAGATAGTCTAATTATCAAGGAAGGCTATAGACTTTATAACAACACGCTAAGATGAATAGGGAGAGGAGCAGCAATAAAAAATATTACGAAAACGGCAAAATTTAAAGCTTTCCTTGCGAGCGCTGAGTAAACGGTGATAGTTATTAAAAAATCATGTATTACAAAATTGGAGCCATCTTAAAGTTCTAAATAAAAGTCACCTACAGCATATGTCTCGCTTTTAAGGTTAACCCACTTTAACCATTTCGAATGGTTATCAAAAGACTATATTACGGTTGCAATCTTTCCACGCGGGCGAAGACGCTGGTGATTGCTAGTATCTCATAAATTAAAACTACAAATAACGCAATAATATCGCTGTTTTCTGTGTTGAACGTACCATTGAGCTGTCTTGTATGGAACTGGAGCGATAAATTATAGTTGGCGTGTGTCGACCCCCCGCGGGTATTACACACTCTAATTGAGTATATACACTAGAAAGAAAGAGTTATGGAATTCTTTAAAAGAATAATATTTTTATTAAATAAGAATTTCAAATTTTAATTTTTACGTAACTATATCGAGTTGCTGATCTTAAATCTTAGTTTTTTTTTACAGGTTGTATTAATTTTCTTTTTTATTAATTCTTTCTTTTTTTTATAATTTTTTCATAAAAAAAAATAATAAAAAAATGCTTTTAAAAACAGATAGTGTTACCTAGATTCGCCAATTCTTCAAAGCTATCAAGTCTTTGAAATTGACAGCGCAATTAACCTTTGCTTTCTCATACAATTGTACCTTTTTTTTTTAATAATAATAATTTTTAATGAAATTGTAAAAAGTCCTGAACATACCTATGTCGATTGCTTAAAACAAACACATTAAGAATTTACATTATTTTTTTAAATTAAGATTTAAAGAAGATTGAGACTAAGATAATATTATCTTAAGACATCTTCTCATTTATTATTCAGATTATGCAAAATTCTTTAAGAAAAAATTTCAAATTAATTAAGATATAAGTTAAAAAATGTTTGTAGTGCCCGCAAAATTTATTAATATTAAATGTCAAAGTTTCATCCGCGGAATTTTAACCCACGTTTCTTGAGTAATCTTGTCTTGCAATCTTATAAGTTATGAAAAATATCTTAAAATTACTCAAAATTAAAGTTCCAAAAAAATCTTCAGAATTCATAAAGATAAAAATATAACGTTCCTTGTTTCTTTTAACTTATTTTTTTTTTTTAATTTTGTGGGTCCTTGTGGCAAATGTACGATGAATAAATAATATTTCTAGCCCATTATAAGTCGACACGCAACACTACACTTCGAAATTAATCTTCTTTTACAAGACTTTTTTGACTATAATTGGAATCACATTTTCTGAATGTAATACTCGTATATAATTGAGTTTTATCATGAAAAAAATAAAATGTATTACTCGTTTTACCTGTCTCAAGTACCACTGAGAATACGTGAGCTTAAATTAATTCAGAGACTAATAAAGATTGTATTCTTTGAATTCCACACTGTTTTCTCTCGTCAGCGTCACAAATGATATCAAAATAATCTTTATTGAAGTAAGCTTTTGCAAGCACTTTTTAAAGTATCAATGTCAAGGATCAATTAGATTTAGTGAAATTACAACTCGTTCTGAATATTGCTCTTACCCAGAAGAACCAGAAATAAACTCGTCAATCTTTCATACCTTTTGATTTACATTATTTAACCGCTGTCTTGTTTGAAGCTGACAGTATTTTTAATTGGCTGGCCCGTTGGGGCAGTGGGTACTGACCCTGGCTTCAACTCTGCGGGTCGCGGGTTCGATTCCCGCCAACAATTTCTATAAATGAATTTGTTGGTCTTCGAGTGTGGGTATACCTATATTTATATGTTAAGTATGTATTTAAAAATTATATAACTATATATTCCAGTTGTCTGTATACCATAACACAAGTATTAAGTTACTTACTTTGGGGACGGACGACCGTCTATGTAAGTGTCCCATATATTTATTTATTAAAAAATTACTTTTATTACTTTTACTTACATAATCTTCAATATGATTTACGTATAAGCATATTTCTTACACTTAATTATACAAATATAGATTGTGGAATTTTATGGAGACCAACGAATGAGTTGCTAATTCTGCTGAGTCGTAAGTGCCTGAAACAGTGATTCTCAACCTTTTTTTTGTTGCGGCACATATTTAACGATTTCAAAATTTGGCGGTACACAAAGAAAAAGATAAAAATTATTATTACAATAATTTTACTTATTATTACAATAATAAGTAAACGTTTATTAAGGAATTAATTACAAGCTAATAATAAAAAATATTTTTCTTTTTAAATGATATAATTTAATAATATTAACATAATTATATGTGTATTTGCAAAATTTGGCAAGACACAAAAGTGCCGCGGCACAGTGCTTGAGAATCACTGGCGTGAAGCATATTGTGACCTCTTGTACATCTTGTACATCTATGATAAGGTAAAACAAAGTTAAATAAAACGTTTAAAGTCTATATTATGTTCGGTTCGTAATATGGTCGCCCCGAAAGCGATCCTTTTCTGAATTTTCGCACTATACGAGTATTTAAACAACGGGTAAATAAAAAAGTCCATCAGTCTGTAAATAGCACGCGTCATAAGGGTTACTCGGAAGCTGCCATAGCCCAGCGGTAACACCGTGCGACACTTTCGAGGAGGTCACGGGTTCAAACCAAGACAGACACTAATGAGTTTTTCTGTTAAAACTTATGTGTCTAATTGATACTTGCAATTTATCACACGCTTTTCGGCGAAGGAGAACATCGTGAGGAAAACTGCATATCTCTAGAGAATTCCGGAGATATGTGTAACCTACCAATCCGCATTGGAGCAGCGTGGTAGATCTTAGCTCCAATCCTTCTCTTCAAAAAACGGAGAGAAGAGGCCTATTCCAGTGGTGGGAGAGTAACAGGCCGCTACTTTACTTTTTTATAAGGGTTACTCTATACTTCATTATGCAGATATTGCGAACATACATTTTTTGGATTTTAGGCTATTAGCATTTAATGACGCATTTCTTATTAGGTAATTTAATATAACGCATAATCTGTTCTTTCATCTACCCGGGAAAACAACCGAAATTTACGGATTAATTTTCACGAAATTTTATTGCGACATCAAATCTAAATCAAGACCACCAAATTGACTTAAAAGATAAAACTTAAGTCTTACGAACTCGGTCGACCAACATAACGGTACGGTAGGAAATAACATATATTTTATTATTAAAACATTTAGTATTATCTCTAAAACTTGAAAAAATTATAATAACACCCTTCTATTGTTATTGATAGTCCTGTTATTCGTTCTCAAATTCGTCCTAAATAAATCTAAAATAGTGAAAAAACATTGATGTTAACTAACCTGTACCCGTTGACATTGTATTAAACTCTGCGTGTGCGTTAGTATCCTCAAAACCATGTGCTCTATTGTACTCTGCTCTTCGAATACCATCCTCGCCAAGTCCAGCAACACTTGATTCCTCTTCACTTCCAACTGTGACCTTTCGTACAACTGCGCGTTTCGAAGACCAATCCCGCAGAACTGGAGGTAGGATGCGAAGACTTTCTCGTCATACGATGTGAATGGGCCGTCATTTTGTTTGTTTATCACCTGGAACCAATATTTAAAACTTTACGGTATCGCTATGTTCAACTTTGCTATATGATCTTATCACTGTTTTCTTAATTGAACTATAACAAAGACTTCTCGGAACTTTGAAAACGCAATGTAGGTATACCCATCCCCCCACTAGATAGACAAATGACGTCAATAAGGTCTCCGGGAGCCACTGGATCCAGGCGACACAAGAGCGTCAAAGTCCTTTGAAGACAATAAGTGCTCAACAGTTTCCAACAGTGGATGTCTGTCTGGGTGACGAGAGAGAAAAACTTAAATTATAGATAAAAAAACATTAATGATTTCAAACAACGACTTAGGGATTCAAGCATAGAAGAATCATAAAAGCACCGTTCCAGAAATCGAATCACCACGATTAATAAAGTTAATAAGACATTAATAAGGCGTTTATAAGACAGCGAAAATCCTAGCATTTCCCCCTTAAACCAGCAAAGCGTAACTTTGTGAGTTTAGCATCAAAACACTCCCGTGGATTGTGGTATCGGATTTTCTTACATTAGAAAAGATGTCCTAGCAATACTTGATTTCTCTTTAGATGAATAAAAATAGAATGAAATTCGATTCTCTTGATAAAATCCAACCCCGCATTCCGCGACAGCAATTTATAAAATGAGCAAGGGCTCGCTCATTTCTCCAATTGATCTTTCACAAAGGGAAGGAAAGTTCGTCAAGTAAAATACCGCGATTCTAATTCTCAATATGTAAGACGCACTTATAAAATATTTTCCTACATTTTTGGCAAATTGTAAAATTTCTTACTAAAATTCTTGACTAATCTGATAAATTTAGTCAAGCAGAATTTTGTTTTAAATGTGCCTAATTTCATCAATATTGATTTTATAATATTCGTATGAATTATGAATGGAAAGACATACTAAAGAAACTGTATAAAAACTTACCTGGGCAACTCCAATGACTTCCCCATTGATATCCTTGATAGGCATACATAATAACGACCTTGTCTTATAGCCTGTCTGTTGGTCGATGTCATGGTTAAACCTCTCGTCCTAGAACAAATAAATAACGTTAAAAACGTTATGTACAATATGGTAATAAGAGCGCAAGGATATATTATTCATTATCAACTGAATGATCTTAGTAATATTAAGTAGTCTATGCTTTAAATTATGATCCTAGGCATAATCTGTTTTACTCCCTGTGCTAAACCAAGGATGTTTTTAAACAAGTTGTTGGTTCTTCGAGGCTAGGTATGTATTTGTATATAAGTATGTATTTAAAATTATATATGTATATATTTATTAGTTGTCTGTCACCCAAAACACAAATATTAAGTTGCTCACTTTGGAGACGGAAGTGTGTGCAAATGTCCCATATATATTTATTTATTGCGACGTTTCCGTTTTATTTCACGTTTTACCGTATTTAAAATATCTCGATAAATGTAATAAAATTATATTGCTACTATATCACCATAGCAGAATATTTTTTTACACCATAAGTAAATCCGCAAACTATAGTAAACTTCTATTGTATTGTTAATAATAACTTACATATACTTTTACCTATTGTATTTTAGATTATAACAATACAATAAATATGTATGCAAATGGTTGTTTTTTGCCATATTTTAAATATCAAGTTGTCATCTTAATAATTCTTAAAGATCATCTCTGGTTTCAGTTACGTTCTATACCGTAATGCGCTGCAGCAATTTCATTCCGAGCACGGGCGAGAAACAAGGCTGTAATTATATTTGTAATCGACGAGTAATTTTGGCAATTACATGATGTTTGCCATATTTCTTGAAACAAAAGAGAAACATGCTCAGATTTACAAGAAAAGGTAAGTGCTCATTGTTTTGTTTCACTACACTATCTTATTAAAAGACTTCGTGTTAGCGTCTACGATTTTAACAATCTAGAAAATATAAGGAAGTTTCATCGTTCAGTAAGCATGTTAAATAGATATGAGTACCCAAAAAATGTATAGAAATACTAAGAAACAAGAAATTTTATGATAAAAGCTCATAATATGTATATGAGATAAAAGTTACAAAGTACGTCATGAGTAAGTTGTTTGAAGCTTGAATGTGAATACTTAAGCGAAACTTGAAACTTTGTTGAAGATTATAAACTTTGAGCTCGATTTGACGTAAAGATTTTTAATAATATAGAACAACCTGGTAAGATTTGTCGTCAACTTTATATTATAAGAATGTAAGAAATATATTAATAGAATTACTTCACAAGTCGATTTATAAAAAATAACATCTGGGTGACCGAGTTTTACTGGGTACTTTTTTAGAAAATATAAAAGGATGCAATAGGCAAAAATAACTATTTTGATATCTGGACTCAATCCAAGGTGTTTTTACTTCTTTAATCCGCAAGTGACAGCGTGGTAGATATCCTGTCGATCGGCATTGGAGCAGCGTGGCAGGCATTAGCTCCATTCCTTCTCTCCTAATCAGAGAGAGGAGGCCTATACCCAGCAGTGGGATAGCAATAGGCCGTTACTTCTAAGTGACAGCGCAGTAATATTAAGTATGGATTTTAATTCCGTTAAATTTAACAAAGCGATAACGTATGGACGTATAGCGAAATACATGGCGTCGATACGTACTAGTAATGTATTACTTAATACAGCAGTTCACAATAAGATATATTGCATGGACATGACTGTTTTACGGAGAGTATGGCCGCAAGCCAAAACTGGAGCAGCTTTAGCAGATAAATCGACGAAAAGGATACCACTCATTGAGAAATATCGCTTTACTCTAGAGCAATATCTACTTAATTATATGAACTGGTAGTAAAACATTAAGCAATAATTAATAACCTAACTCCTTAGAAGTAAAGTCATAATTCTTATCCTACTATAAGTGGGGACGGCACAACATGTTGTAACATGATACGGCTAGGGATTTTTACGGTATCCGGCTGAGTAGAATAGACCGCTCTCATTTCTTACCGTGGTATCGTTAAAGGCGACTAAGGTAAGTTAACGTCAGGCAGGGGTCCGGTCATAAAATACCTAGCCAAATCATGGAATAGCATGTTTTAGAACATATTGTGCCGACTCCACTTAGAGTGGTATAAGGGCAGGAAAATGATGATGACTTAAAACGTTTTGTAGCAAATGAAATCAATAATTTCTTGTGTGTTTCTATGGAACTCTGCAAAGGAACGTCTATTTATATAAAATATTTATTAAATATATATACCATATACATATATACCAAGACAGCTACCTCTCCTGCATAATTATATAGAGATTAAAAGCGCCGTACATTTCAGTTTTACCGAATGATATATATCTCTTTTACACAAACGGTCGCTAACAAACGATAAGTAGATAAATTTATATTAAAAAAAAAACACGAATGATGTATTGGTCTTTGAGCCGTAAGCCAGTTTTTAATCATTAATTAAGACGTTTTGATTGTGAAAATCAAACCGAATTTGCACATGCGGAAAAAATTACTCCAATCAATAGTTTTTAAATTAAATGTTTAAAAGACAGGCTTTTTCAAGCAACTTATTTACGATATTTAATCCTTGAGATACTGATTTATTATCCTAAAAACGTACAGTTATCATAGCCTTAATACAAAAGCATATTTATGCTTTAATGACACTAAATTGTTCAATTACACTCAAGAAGTTCACTGGCACATTAGTCCGATAGTAGCTTCCCAATCACAAGAACAAAAATCTTTTCTTAAAGGGCAAATAACTGTATAAATGAAGACGCCATTTTGAAAATTATGTTACGTTTATTCCATGGCTCGCCGTGTATTATTCGCTACTTGGCGAGCCAAATAACTAAACAAATTTAAATGATAAATTAGGCGTTTATTACCTTAATTTAATCTGTTGTTAATATAAAACAATCATTCAAACATGAGCTGGTAATCCTCCTGCCCTTATCCCACTCTAAGTTGGGTCGGCACAACCTGTTATAAACATGCTGTCACATGATTTGGCTGCATTGTTACGACCGGCCGCCTGCCTGACGTCAACTTAACTTAGTCGTATTTTACGACACCTTGGTAAGAAAGAGTGTAGTCTATTCTACTAAACTGGATACCACACGGTGGGTCAGCTTACCTTAATCGCCTTTTACACATCGGTAAGAAAGATGGTGGTCTATTCTACTAAGCCGGATACCGAACAGCGTAAAACATGAGCTGGTTATATTTGTAACATTAATCAAATACGTGTAATGTGACTCATATATTTACTTGGTACTTATATGTAGTCGTGGATTGTTACTGCACCACACATTACACTTACATATGCTCCAGTGTACATAAACTGATAATAGTTACAAGGCCGAAATTTTGGATGCTAGCCAGAACTTGTGTCGTTCCAGAAATATGGAATACATAGCATTATTATTTATGTTTGTGACGATTTCAAATTATATATTAATTAGTTATGCTTGCGGGTTCACCCGCGTAAAAATCAGTGTAAGTAGTTGAATTTTTGAACATATAGTAATTAAACCATAAGAGATAGAGACATGCTGTCAAGGACTTTTTGTAATATTTTTGTAAATCTACAATCCTCTAGTACATCACGTTAGTGTATCTCTGTTGGTTAACGCGGCGCACGCGACTAAAGTTTCCAACAGGCGGGTTTTTTTACAATTAAGCGCCCTCTTAAATTAAATGGTAATGCACTATTAACCAAAACCTTCCGGAAGATCGCAATTTCGCATCGATCGCAATCGGTTTAGAAGATTATGAGAAAATCGATCACATAAAGACAGACAGCTTTTGGGGACTTTGTCCTATCCCACTAATATTATAAATGTTTGCGAGTATGAATGTATGTTTGTTACTCTCTCACGGCAAAGCCGCTGAACGAATCAATGAAATTTGGCACAATTATTTCTTATACACCGGGGTAACATGTATGCTATACAAATCTTATTTATTTATTTATGTACTATAAAATTTTTTTGGAAAATTGGTATTGGTAAAAAAAGTACTGTATTGGTAAAAAAAAGTGTACAAAGGTCAACTTATCCCTATGATAGAAATCTCTGCCAGCTAACTTACTAAGTGAGACAATTTATATTTAAGAAAAAGTTTGTACGTAATCTTGTTAATCTTACAGGAATAGGATGAAAAGCGCCATCTATTATCAACCTATCACGCGACAACAGTCCACGCAAACTTGCGGATAAAAGCTAGTATTATAAGTATAGATTTACAGTCGCAGTAGCTTGATATATTCATGGTGTGGTGTGTACGAAACAAATGTGTAAAGTGACGCCGCAACGCATGTTGAGACGGAGTAAACAAATTGATTATAACGGGGCAAGGTCGAAATTTTAAACAACGATGATAGTAATGTATGATTTGTTACATACTCTTATATCGTACGGATGGTTGATGAATTAATCCGAAAGAGGAACGACCTTGAATATTAACAAGTGACAATTGGAACAACGCTTTAACGTATGAACTAAGAAAGATAACTGACGATCTTCAGACAAACCTAATTTGTGCTTAAAAAAAAATTATCTGGTGACCGAGCCTTGCTCGCTAATTTTGAAAGATTAAAAAAATGCAATTATATAGAAGTACCGGTAATTTTTTACAAATTAAAAAAAAAAGAAAAAATATTATTTAGTTGGGGATCGATACTAGGTATTATCGTACATATCTGGAGAATGCCCATTCCCCGAATAAGCTGCTATGATATGACAGACAGTAAATGGCAAAAATTCAATTCAATATAAATTTTAGTATTTTTTTATGTCCAAAAACAGGGATAAAACGATTTTTTTACGATACCTCGGTAAGAAAGAAGGTAGTCTATTCTACTTAACCAGATACCATACGGTGGGTCAACTTACCTTAGTCGCCTTTTATGACACCTCGTTAAGATATGAGGGTGGTCTATTCTACTCAGCCGGATACCACACGGAGGGTCGACTTACCTTAGTCGCCTTTTAAAACATCTGGGTAAGAAATGAGGGTGGTCTATTCTACTTAGCCGGATACCACAAGGCTAAATTAAATTAATTTGTCATATACAGAATGTCGTATTCCAATTTCTTTATTCGTAAATCATATTATTCCAATAAAATGTTTGTTACTTCTGAGTCCGATAGTTTTGATTGTTTACAATTACTTAAGTACCTAAACAAATGGAGTATTACATGTAAAATCATTATGATAAAATTATATTTTATCATCTCTAAGTAAGTTTGACCCCAAACGATAAATATAAAATATGAGCTTAAAGCTTATGTTAATAAACGAAACATTTTATAAAAAAGCTTAATTAATTGTTGATTAAAAACCGGTAATATATCTCTGTAGTTATTCAAGATTGGAAAAGTCAACGTTATCATAGATAACGTTATCTTCGATAATGTTGACTTCACATTTTAATAATTCTTAAAATCAATTAGAATTTAGTAGAATTTAAAAACTGAGTAATATATTTTCGTCTAGTTCGAGAGGTTTCGATTGAAACTTGAGCTCCTTTGCAATCATTGCAGTAGTGCCAAGCCGATTCCCTAAGGAAAATGTACTATATGTCGGATAACCAGCGTATGAGATTTAAATTCAGTATGTCTGATGAATCTCGGAATCTAAATTTCGGCAACGGTTCAAACGATTTTCATGAAAATTAGTATGCAGGGGTTTTCGGCGGCGATTTTTTCGTTTTATGCCTGTTTTCAGGCACTGAAAAACAGCTACAATATTAATAGAAAACAAAGGTTAATCACGCTGTCACTTGGAAGTCATAATAACTCTGTTGGGCACGGGCGGACTATAGATGTAAAGAAAACCTCGGACCAAGTCCAGATATCAACCAGAAGACATAGATACCAAACCTTTTTTTTCATATTGCATCTTTTTTATATCTGATAATAAATAACGCAAAAACACCACCAACACTGCTAGGTTAGTTCATTACTTTTCATATTAAAATTTGTCTTCTTTAATATCTAATCTTTAATAATAAGATAAAAGGAATAAGATTTTTTTACGTGTGGTTAAATGATAACTTATTACAAATAGTTTAAAATTGAACAAGCTATTTTTTTTACTATTTTGAGTTTACAAAGTCGCATATTTCAAAAAACTTTTTAGTTATCGACAACACCAAATTAAACGACATCGTAAATTGTACGACGTTTTTCATCTAATATAGATTGTTATTGATAACATCAATATTCTCTAATACCTAGAAAACAACATTATCTTTAATGAGTGACTTTCCCTCCCCCATTTAAAAGCTACTTATAGGGCGTGTCTTACCACATCTTGTATTCAGATACTTATAAATTTTCAACAAAAGCAACCTTCATCACGGAATTCATGAAGTGTACGAAGATAGATAGCTTGGCATTTATTTAGAAGGCTCGGGAATGGGTACGAATTATTCATATGTATACGGCCCTTTGGTACCTCCTACCAGACATTTTTTGTATAAAAAAAATAAAAAAACAAAAATAAAAATAAGTCTTATATGGCCGAATTTAATTTGAAATACATACTGTTGTTTAGTAGGGTTGATGTAGGTTGTTGCATTATACAATATGAATATTAATGATTTTATCCCTTTTTTATTTAATAAATAAGGAAAGCAACGCCCTCTATCCCACTGATGGGCATAGCCCTCCGCTCCCCGTTTTTGGAGATAATGGATGGATGGATAATGGATGGATGGAAAATGGAGCTATGACCTACTACGCTACTCGATTCATTTATTGATAGTTCATTTCTCGAGGAAGGCTATAGACTATATAACATCATGCTAAGATGAATAGGAGATGAGCAGCAATAAAAAATATTGCGAAAAAGGCAAATTTAAAGCTTTACTTGCGTGAACTAAGTAAACGGTAAAAGTTCTCACAATAATGACTTTTATGTTCAAAATTTCATTTCGAAAAATACAATTCAATACAGCTAGTACCTATAATAAGAACCAATGTTCAAGTTATTAGTAAAGCAATAAGCCTTTATAAGCTTTGATATACCCAATTAAGTCTAATACAAAACACACGAACCAATTTTACATAAATTCTCAATTACCAAATCAGAAATAAAACACAGCTATTTAACTACACATTTGTGTAAATCAAAGTGACTTAATTTTAGATAATCGTACGCCTATTCGTTTAAATTGCTAACAATTAAGATAACATTTTCTTAACATGTTTATTACTAATTAAAATGTCACCTAAAATGTATGAGACGCGCGTTAAACGCGCGATAAATAAATACATTATTTATAAGCACTACACAATGTAGTGCTTAGTAGAGACAATATATAAAGATTATTAAGAAACTGTTGTATGAAATTTTCAATGACGGGCTGATTTATTTTTATGTAAATATCTTAATATAAAAGTGATGAAAATATTATTATAATTCGCAATAAAACCGCGGAAATTTTCTAAAAATATAAATTTAAATTTGCATGCCGAGCACTTAAAATATTTCTACGTAGTAGTACGTAAAAATTAATTTATAAACACTACACAATGCAGTGCTTAAAATAATATTAAGGTTTTGAAGCGACTGTTATATGAAATAAGAAATTTGTAGAGGAACTAAAATAGCTGGTATTTTGGTAATTTACGAATCAAAAACGTCAATTGGGCAGAGCACATAATACAAAAAATCGTTGGACGTTGGGTGTATTAAGGGAATATGTTAGACCTTTCGATGGACTTAGACTTCAAAAGGTCACATAGAGATGCTTTGGCTAAGCGGTAAAAAGTTCTGTGGAGTTTTTGAAAATACCTATATTCAGCAGTGAGCATCTGTGGATTGAAAAGGAAAAAGAAAAGTCAGAATAGATAATCATGCCTCAGTTTTATGCTGTTATAAAACCCTTGTTATATTAATATACAGATTAATATCCCCCTGTAAATATTTTGCATTTTGATTTTATATACTTGATTGCACAATATTAACATTAAAGATATAAAAAAAACCGATTAAAAGCGATAAAAAAAAGATAAAAACGATTTCTGCAGGACAACTTCGTTGAAATAAATTTTATATAATCAAGTAGGAGTTGCATAAACTTACATAATATTTCATAACTTATTACTTGTAACTATACATCATCATCATCCTCTTGCCCTTATCCCACTCTAAGTGGGGTCGGCACAACATGTAATAATCATTTCACATGATTTAGCTACGTATTTTACGACCGGCCGCCTGCCTGACAAGAACTTAGCTTAGTAGTATTTTACACCTCGTTAAGAAAAAGGGTGGTATATTCTACTCAACCGGATACCACACGGCTGGTCAACATACCTTAGTTGCCTTTTACGACACCTCGGTAAGAAAAGAGGGTGGTCTATTCGACTCAGATGGATACCACACGGCGGATCAACTTACCTTAGTTTCCTTCTACGACACCGCAGTAAGAAATTAGGGTGGTCTATTCTACTCAATCGGATGCCACACGGCTTAAACTAACTTGTAAAAATACATAAATAGTAATAATAAACTAATTCTGGCTCCCTGTAGAACAAATAAGCTATTTTAAATACGAGTATGTGATTTTATTATACCAATTAATTACGGAAATTGATAGAATAAAATCGAATCGTGGCTGGAAACACGGAAATAACCATACTTTTGGAAGTTACCTACTTGGAATTAATTTAAGGGCTTGTCATACATATTTAAATTAAGATATTTACATAAAAATATGTAAGCCCGTGAATAAAATTAATATAAATGAGTTGTAATTATCATGCACAGCCATGAATAATCTACTCTCGGACTCGGGTCGACCATGTAAAATTTGCTTTACTATAAAATTGTCTCACTTCGTAGGTTAACTGGCATCGCTGTGTTATCCGGCGGAATAGAATAGTACCACCCTCATTTCTTACCGAGGTGTCGTAAAGGTCGAATAATGTAAGTCGACACGCCGTGTGGTATCCGGCTGAGTAGAATAGACCACCCTTATTTCTTACCGAGGTGTCGTAAAATGCGACTTAGGTAAGTTCACCCACCGTGTGGTATCCGGTTAAGTATAATAGATCACCGTCTTTCTTACCGAGATGTCGTAACATATTACATCCGTTCGTTTCGGAGGCTATTTAGACTTTCGAAAAAAAGATATAAATATTAGTAAGTATCAGATTGATGTTTGTCGCTTATTCTATAATCAAAACATAATTTTTATTTTCAAATCTTATTCTTCAAAATTTGTAGATATAAATTTTTTTACATCAATTTTTAATTTTACCAAGCCATATTTGGGTTATCATTTTCATTAAAATATACTATGTTTAATACCGAATACTATTGTATCTAAACTGAAAACATTGTATATTAACCGACAAATACTAAAAATACTATCTAAAAGCACACAACAAAAATACTCGTTTGTAAAGATCACATTAAAAAAAGTACAAAGATATAAAAACAAAGTGTGAATGTTATTTTTAATGAGCGCATAGCAATTGCCATTTGAAACCTTTGGTGGGGTTTTTCACGCTCTCAAATGCGAGTTTTCATTACGGATAGTATTTTAGGATTGCGAGAGATGAAACGGTGCGGTTTTTTAAAATGCCGTATTTCGAACTTTGCATGCTTATTAAAGTAAACCGAGTGTTTAACGCAAATTGCTTGCGTTATTCAACTGGATTCAGTTGAAAAAATCTCCAATTAGTGAGCAAGAGCAAGTGAAAGAGATGTATATTCGAATAGAAATAATTTGTTTTAAAGGGAAATTAATGTTTTATTGTCACTGACTATGGGCCTCATAAGAAGGCTCAGAGTCGCCCATCGAGCGATGGAGCATTCTATGCTCTGAGTATCTCTAAGTGATCAAATCAGAAATGAGGAGATCCGTAGAAGACCCAGAGTCACCCATACAGCTCAGCGGGTCGCGAAGCAAATGGCGATGGGCGGGGCACATAGTGTGGAGACCCGATGGGCGGGGCACATAGTGTGGAGAACCGATGGGCGTTGGGGTCTCAAAGTGTTGGAATGGCGACCCCGCACCGGAAACCAGTGTTAGAAGACCCCCTACTAGATGACTGACGACCTCAAAAAGGTCGCGGGGAGCCGCTGGATATAAGTGACACAAAATCATGATTTCTGGAGATCCCATGAAGAGACCTTTGTCCAGCAGTAGACGTCCAGAAGTAGAATGTTTTATTTTGATGCACCGCAAAGACACTTGAATAAACCTTTTTTCAGTCACAATTTTTCGCGGATACAGTGCAGGTAGAATTAGCAAATTTACTGTGGCGAACTTATCTACCATGTCCTACACTATTATAAAGTGATATCGTTTTAAAGACTCTAACAAAAAAATATTAAAATTAACTTAAAGAAAAAATACTATATAAGAATGTCGCCTCCTCAAATAAAACGACGCTAAAATTAATTCCCGTTTGAGAAATACTAAATCCAACGTCGATCCAATAAGATTATTTGAATAGGGACCGTCCATCATTTTCACTTTAGTGACTGCTTTTCCAAAAATGAAAGACAATTTTGCCATGGCTTCAAGCCAGCATTTTAAGTACTAATTCATTTATCTTGGCTGACTTAGATCATTTTATTGTTTTATATTGTTCTACAAATGTTTTTTAGATTACAGAAAAGACAGACAGGCAGATCTTTGTTAACATTATAGATTAGTACCTGGGTGATCGAGCCTTGCTCGGTAATTTTAAAAATGATGTAAAAAAAAATTAAAAGAAATGATAAGAAAAATGCAAAAATAATAGGACAGGTGGGGCTCGATCGTATTTTCACCTCTCTAGACCGCCCGTTCCCCAAATGAACTACCATGACTTTACGTTACACAGCGAAAAATTGTGATTGTAGGTATTCAATGTAAATTTAAAAAAAAAATTAAATCCCGAAAATCCCGAAAACAGGGATTATATATACACACACACACACACATATATATATATATATATATATATATATATATATATATATATATATATATATATATATATATATATATATATATATATATATATATATATATATATATATATATACACACACATACATACAAGATTAACTCGTTTAAATATTAAAGATAAATTATTTACCCAATTACACAAGCCACAATACGTTACGTTATCTAAAATGTTAAAATTATGTATTTTGCAATGTTTTTCGGCAGCTATAAATAAGGCGTATTTTATAGGCGACCCTTCATTTTACTACGGAGTTAACTTCTTAGTCCTATTTTATTTTAATTGACTGAGTCCGAATCCTAAATAAGTTTTATTTCTTTAGCTTCTTTTGGATATAAAATTGTAAAATTATGTACAACTGTTTCATACTAAATTGGTATTAAAATTTGAATTCAAATAAGCTTCTCTTTAGATTTAAAATATTTGTCGGATAATAAAATATTGAACTGTTTGATATATTTCATGTTATTGGAAGTAAACAATTTTGATTTTCTTAGTAAGGAATGCGATTTCTAGTAACGGTTACAAAACAATATTTGCTTTTTATTATTTAACGGTTACAAATTAATATTTGCTCTTTTAGGTCGCGGCGTGTGGTATCCGGCTGAGTAGAATAGACCACCCTCATTTCTTACCGAGATGTAAAAGGCGACAAAGGTAAGTTGATCCACCGTGTAGTATCCCGTTGAGTAGAATAGACCACCCTCATTCTTACCGAGGTGTCTTAAAATACGACTAAGGTAAGTTGACGTCAGGCAGGCGGCCGGTAGTAAAATACGAAGCCAAATCATGTGACTACATGTTGTGCTGATCCCACACATTTTTCGGTAGAATGTTACCGATTCGATTTGAATTTTTATTTAAAATAAGCTTGCACAAATTGCAAGTTAGTGCCTTCCATGGTATTCTTTCCAGACCTGATTCGGAAGAAGTATGCAATTTGTTTAAACTCTTTTTATTATTATTAGGTATTTACTTTATTTCAGATATTGTTACAAAATTACTTAGCCTGGGTTAGTACTTAAAATAGAAATGTACAATATATATTTAATTGTGTTTATTAAGTTAAATGTGCTGAGGAGGGAGTTGGGGCTACCCACGAGTCTGTGCATCATAGAAGCAGCAAGTTTGCGGATGATATCGTAGAAATCGTCTATACGAGTATTCGCAAACATTGCTGATGCACCACAATAACGTGGCTTACCCAGTACCGCTCTTTATGAAGAGCTCTTTAGATTAGTTAGAATCGATAAGTTTAAGGTATATGTACCTAATAGGATCGGCATACGAGTGTTGTGTATAAGGCCTTTAATCACAAATTTGACTGAGCCGTTGGCGCAGTGGGTTGTGACCCTGCCTTCACCTCCGCGGGTCGTGAGTTCGATTCCCGCCGTGGACCAACATTTTCTATAAATGAATTTGCTGCTCTTTGAATCTGGGTGTATATTTGTATTTAAGTATGTATTTAAAATTTATATATTCAACAGTTGTCTGTCTACCATAACACAAGTATTAAATTACTTATTTTGGGTACGGCCGTATGTGTAATTGTCCCATATATATTAAAAAAGTACTATTACATTTTTTTTACCTTATATGCGTCTGGTATATTAACAGGTTCACCACTCTCAGCGACATAGCCCACGATGCCGCTACCCCAGGGTATCCTGATTTCCTCCAGCTGTTCCATTTGTTCCGGTGTCGACTTGGAACACACGTCGAACAGTTTTGACACCAGACATCTGCCAACAATATTTTTTTTAATATTTTTGACTTAAGACATTCAAATTCAAAATTTTTGTTTATGCTAGTAAACTTGTAAACAAGTGCTTTTGAATCGTCAACTCTACTGGTTCGGAAAGCTGTTCTTAGAATAGCCAGCAAGAAACTTGGCGGTTGCTTTTTTAGAATATATTCTAATGTGACTACATTTAGTCATTACTATCTTGTACAGGATAGAAAAGTAGCTATATCCACGCATTCTTATCATCTAAATAATCCTCAAAACTATAGTAGGCTATTTGTTTCAACCTTTCATTAACAGCTTTTTGAAACTGCTGTAATGGCAAAGCTAAAATTGATTGCGGAATTCTATTATAGAATCTTATACCCAAACCCACAAACGACTTACGTAATTTTGCAAGGCGCATAGAAGGAGCCACAAGCGTATGGCGGTTCCTACTTTGTTTATTACATATATTGCCATATTATTTAATAATTCTTTATATTTTTATGGATTAATATTAAATTAATGCCCGGTAATTAAACCCATGAACCCATGAAAGAGTCACACAGTCTCACAGTAAATCTATCACAGCTAACTTACTAAAATATTATTTTGTAAATAACAGTTAAACATCGTAACTATAAAGTAACTCCACAAACTACGCTGATAGTAACGACTTTATATATTTTTTTAAACCTTTGGATTTAAAAATATGTGAATTTATTATTTAAATTTGAATTTAAAAATATAACTTCAGTTGTGGTAAACTTATGATAGGCTATTTACGGCTTTACACTTGTCAGTAAAGCTATAGAAGTCTTAGGGCCTGTTTCACAAGTTACCAATAAAATGTCAGTTAGCTTATTCGGAACATATCGGTCACATATCTCAGAATTTTGCGTTTCTCTGGTTTTTGATAGGCTTAATCAGCACTTAAAGTCCCTTACTACTAAACTTAAAGTTATTATTTTTTTAATTTTTCATTTTTAGGGCCTGTTTCACAAGTTATTGATAAAGTGTCGGATAGTTAACCGACAAATAAACTAAATAGCAGATAAATGACTCTAAAAAAAGGCCCTTAGAGTCTCTTTTTAGATCTGCTAATTAGTTTATTTGTCAGTTAACTATCCGGTACTTTGTCAGTAACTTGTGAAACAGGCCCTTATGTGCGTATATCAAGTATTGATCGGAACGACCTCGCGATACAAGCACAATCAAATTCCAGCTGCCCATGGAATTTCCCAATCGGCGAATAACAAGAAGGATACGTTTAATAAAAGAGGTCGGTCTGGCGTATGGTCGGACAAATCGGGATGCTATAACCCTTGTACAATTTTGAGTGCCGTGCTAGCGAAAAACTCCCTGTATAATTTTTGTATAGATATTTCGTTTATCAATATCCAGACCGAAACAAGTAGCTTATATATAAAGATTAGCAATCGCCTGCGGCTTCGTCCGCGTGGTAAGGTTAAAACCGTAATATATGATAGTATTTTGATTGGGTGAAGTGGGTTAATCTTAAAAGCTAGACATGAGCTGTCGCGGACTTATTTAGAACTTACAGAGGGGAACAATTTTATAGTACATGATTTTTCAATAACTTTCACCGTTTACTTAGCGCACGCAACGAAAGCTTTAAATTTAGCCGTTTTCGTAATATTTTTTATTGCTGCTCCTTTACTTTTCATCTTAACGTGATGTTATATATAGCCTTCCTCGATAAATGGACTATCACTCAAATAATTTTTCAAATCGGTCCAGTAGATCCTGAGATTAGCGCGTTGAAACAATCAAACAAACAAACTCGTCAGCTTTCTGTATTAGTATAGATAGGATATTTATATAGATACTAGCTGTCCGGTCACGCGTTGCTGTGGCTCAGTCTTGTTTCGAATTCTCCTCGTAACAGAAATCAACAAAACAACACAAATTGCTCCGATCGCCACAAAACTTTATAGGATCATCATTTCAAAGATTATCTGAAAGTTTCATTAAAATCGGTCTAGCCTTATCGGAGTATATAAAGGATATACAGACAAACATCCGATTTTATATAAAAGAAGAAGAAGATTCAATAAAATCATACAGAAATATATCACATTTAACATCTCCATAAATATTATTAGCATTGGATACCCGCAGAGTTCGCTTAGAGAAGGTTATATACACAGTTTAGTATACAATCTCGCTTTTTTAACGGTGACTAATGTACCTATTATTTAGTCATAAATATGGGATTAGTAGAAGTCAATATTTCCAACAATCTTCTGAACACAATTAAAATACCATTAACCTCTCATCGCGAAAATTTATTTTAAGTCTCAAGACTTAAGGTTCTAAATGAATTTCCTATCATATCTGATAGACTTATGCAATATATAATCATTTAATACTGTTATTTTAGTGCGCACGTGCCAAATTTATTGGACGGGTTTGCTAAGTGAAAAAAGCTCCAACATGCTATTAATTATAATGTCAACAAGAGACTCGGAATTATTACGAAGCCAGTTGTTAGATTATACTTATATTATTGAGACAAATTTAAGTTTATTTATATTCGAATCTAGAAAAACGTGTTTAATAATTTATTACCAGTTGTTATAAGTGAAGTGTCAAATGAAATTAGAATTAGGTAAATAAATAACGCTTTATCTACTAAGAGCTCATATTCATATCATTTGATGAAATGAAAAATATATTATTGAATGAATGAAGAATGTTGAGCCACCAACGGGCTCAAAATATTTCATTCATTCAATAACTAGTTCATGTTGACTTCAAAAATATATTTGAACGTAATCTCATCCGTTCAGAGTGATAAATAATAATAATAATAATAATTTATTTGCTAGAATATGAGTAATATACAGAGATGTCATTTAAAAAGGCACAAACATATTCTAATGTTACACAGCATGCAAATTTTAGTTTCAATTATATTCGAATATGGAATATTATGGAATATTTAAGATTTTAGATACAACATGTCATAAAAATAACTGGAATATCGTTAAACAATAATTATTATATTTATTACTAGCTTACAATAAAATTATCTAATTACAATATGTCAAAATTTAATTTAATAAAGATTTCTATTTATGTTAATGATATAAAATGTATGTCATGTGCTGGTTATAAAGATTAATAAATTTATAAATGATTCTGCTTCTAGCAGGCGTTACTTTGCGGAACTCCATAGTACCGAAGTTACAATAAAATTGATATTGTGGTGGTGAGTGTGCGTAGTGCTTGTATGGTGTGTTGGTGTTGATTAAATGAAACATGTTATACAATCTTAATATGCCTTAGCCAAAAACAGACTAATAATCGTAACTATTTATTACTATACTTAACGTAATTTTTTGAAAGAAAATTCTAAAAGTATATTAAAGTTATATAAAATATCAGAGATTTATCTCGGCACTTTATAATTTTTCACAACTCAACTAAAATCTCGCACGTAGCGGCTAAGTTTTAGCATCGTTGAGAATTCTAGTATAAAATTGGCCCTTAAAATTGGGCCTGAATAGTAAATAGGTAGAGCAAGTTCCTTTTATATAAGTTATGGATTAAGACAAGTAAGGCATTATATTTTAGTAGTAACGGCCTGTTACTATCCCACTGCTGGGCATAGGCCTCCTCTCTCCATTTTTGGAGAGAAGGGTTGGAGCTAAGACCTACCACGCTGCTCCAATGCGGATTGGTAGGTTACACATATCCCTAGAATTCTCTAGAGATATGCAGGTTTCCTCACGATGTTTTCCTTCACCGAAAATCGTGTGATAAATTGCAATTATCAATTAGACACATAAGTTTTAATAGAAAAACTCATTGGTGTCTGCCCGGGTTTGAACCCATGATCGTCTCTAGAGATTCACACGGTCGCACCGCTAGGCCATCACAGCTTTTACACATAATAAATTAATCAATTATGTGATGAAACAGTTTTTCGTATATTCTCAATCTGTGTAGATTTGATTAGTACTACCGTGTAAGTAATTTAAAATAGACTTTAATTAGTATATTTTAGTTTTTTGTTGTAAATAAATTTACTAGTGATATATTCAGAATACCAAATTAAGGTAAGAGTAACAATCGGAGTTGCTAGCAATAGGAGATATCGTATAAAGTCCTTTGCAATCTATGCAGCTTTCCTTAAGTTCTTGTCTGATTTAAGAATAAGCATATTCAAATCTTTTATATAAACATTTTATGTCTTTTTGCTTTTATATTTTTACTTCTTTCTTAACTGATTCACCTGCATATTCATATATCATATTAGCTCTCGAATACTCGTCATACTTTCGATATTGCGTACTTTAACTATATGTTTAATTTTTCTTTCTTATTTTTTATATTTAATTAGTTTTCTGTGAATATAAGTTATAAGAGTAGGTTCTTCGAATCTAAGTGTATATATGTATTTCAAATATATATATGTAATACTAGTTGTCTGTCACCCATTACACAAATAGTTACTTTGGGGACAAACAGATGTGTGTGTAACCGTCCCATGTCTATTTATTTTATTTATAAAATTAATTTTGCATTTGCAACATAAGAAAAAGTCTATAAAATTGCGCATCGTAAGAGTTTTACTCCCATTGGAAGTTATGCATATTATGAACACCTTCTTGCCCGATTTAGAAATATAACATTATGTATGGAGTTATGCTAAGTAACCCGTAATTCTCTAATTTTATACATTTCATGAAAATTAAATATTTTATTATTAAAAAGGAAATTTTTTAAAATCCCTTATCTTGACAATGCAAATTATAAACCTACTTAAGAAATTCTTGTCTTAGAGTATCATTACTGATGGCGAAGGATTTTGCTACAAGATTTGTGACGCTTTGCGGCTCTACGTAAGAGCTGAGCATTATCTCATGAATAATAGTAGTGATCAATTCTCGCTCCTTACTCAAATGAACTCCTATTTTTAGTAAAGACTTGAATAGTTACCAAAACGCGACTTATTCGCGATGAGATAACCGATGTAAGGATTCATTGTAAGTATATTTTCGTCTCAGATGTCATTAAGACGTCATTAAGTTGCGACCGTACTCTTCTACCAGGAGATCGCAGGTTGAAATCCTTGGCAGGCATCTATGAGTTTTATTAATATTTAGAACTAGCAATCTCCAGCGGCTCCACCCAAGTGAAAACCGTTATTTAGTCTTTTCATAATCATAAAAATGGTTATAGTTAACCTTAAAAGCTAGCTAGCTTAAAAGCTAGATATATGCTGTCCTGGACTTTTATTTAAAACTTATAGAGGGGAACAATTTTGTTAATTCATGATTTTTTTAATAACTATTACCGTTTTCTCAGCACGCGCAATGTATAATTTAAACTTTGCCGTTTCCATACTATTTTTTTAATGCTGCTCCTCTCCTATTCATCTTAGCGTGATAGTATATAGCCTATAGACTTCCTCGATAAGTGGACCATCTTGCATCGGTCCAATAGTTCCTGAGATTATCGCGTTCAAATAATCAAATAAACAAACTCTTCAGCTTTATATATTAGTATAGATTTATTATGGGCTTTGGGTAAAAAAAATCGTTAAAAGTAAGCCTTACTCGTGGAAATACTTTTGACATGCGGGTTAAAGCAGCAAGGTGGGAAAAAATGATTTATTTATATTTTCGATTTTCTCATTGAAACATATTTTATACAATCTGAATGAAGGGAAACTGGGATTATAAAATTAAAAACGCTAAAAAATATATCTAAAAAACGAGTAAGTTCGTTCGCCCATCTAGGGGTAACAAACATTTTTAATAACAACTGAGGTTTAATAACCTCATCTGTTAAAAATTTACATCGAATAATGTAAATTTTAGAAATATGTTAAATAAAAATATTTGTATATTTAGATGGTATTTTTCCGTCGTATCTTGTAATTAATAGCAGTGAAGTATTACCTAGACTTGATAGTGATTTATGAATGAATAAGACGTCATCGTATGGAGTATAGAAAAAAAGACGAATGTTTTATAATAAATGTGAGTCAATGAACTTTCGTAAATGATATTCATTTTAGCTAAATACAAACGATTTTGATACACATTTGTAAAATTACAAACAGACAAAGCTCTAACAGCTTTAAAACAATTACCAACCATCATACTCCTGCCCTTATAAGTGGGGTCGGCACAACATGCTATAAACATGTTGTCACATGATTTGGCTAGGTAATCTACTACCGGCCGCCTGCTTGACGTCAACTTTTATCGCATTTTGCGACAAGAATTCGTAAAAACGAGTGGTTTATTCTACTCAACCGGATACCACACGGCGGGTCGACTTACCTTAGTCGCAACACCTCGGTAAGAAACGAGGGTGGTCTATTCTAAACATCCGGGTACCACACGACGTCTTTTAAATTTTACCAATGTAAGTGCTAAACCACAAGGCTAAAATACGATCAATCTATACAAAAAAACATATAGAAATTTCTAAATCAATTATTACCAAGGATTTTGGAGGTTCACTCCCAGGGAAGGCAATTGCTAGAATTTTGTTTAAACTTATGAACTGTTAGCGATTACAGAATTAAAACATATCTTCTTCTTCTTCTTCTTCTTCAACCGATGGACGTCCACTGCTGGACATAGCTCTCTTCATGGGATCTGCCATACACGATCTTGTGCCGCTTGGACCCAGCGGCTCCCCGCGACCTTTTTGAGATCGTCAGTCCATCTCGTGGGGGGTCTGCCGACACTGCGTTTTCCGGTGCGGGGTCACCATTCCAGCACCGTGAGACCCCAACGCACAATATGTGCCCCGCACATCGCCACTTCAGCCTCGCGACACGCTGAGCTACATCGGTGACTCTGGTTCTTCTACGGATCTCCTCATTTCTGATTTGATCACGTAAAGAAACTCTGAGCATAGCTCGCTCCATCGCCCACTGAGCGACTCTGAGCTTTCTTATGAGGCCCATAGTCAGCGTCCAAGATTCAAAGCCATAGGTCATCACTGGCAACACGCACTGTTCGAAGACTATAGTCTTCAGACACTGAGGAATTTATGCCAATTTATGCCATACCGAAATGGAGGGTAGCTATTAACGATTTTAATTTAAAGCCAATTATAATAATTTAAAAGTCAGGTAATTTATAAGGCCATATTAAAAGATGAATAGCCGTGTACAAGATTATACAAAAAATTGTTCGATTTAATTAGGAAAATTATTAAATGTCCATTTAAATAATTTATTGCTTAATATTTCTTCTAAATAAAGGTAAATGTGAGATCATTTTGCTTCGGGTGATAGAATTATCTACTATAATTATTATCGCGGCTCGTGCGATTATCACGGATTATAGTCAAACAAATTTACTATTTTATTACTTTTGTATTATGCATCTCCGCAAAGTAACGACTACTTCTATAAATTAATATATTCGACTAAGCTAAACACAGGCAATTCTGTATAACTAAAAAAAAAATGTAAATTTTAATCTAATTCCAAAATAAAGAGAAGAGCAAAATAATATTCATAAAATAATTTTCATGAGAAATTATAGTTGGTTATTAATACTTTACTGCTGCTGTTGTTGCACTGCAACTAACTGCTGAAGTTGGCCTGAAAATGAATCCACAAAAAACCAAACTGATGACAAACTCAAAAGAAGTACAGATATCTATAAATAATGAGAAACTGGAATTTGTTAGCGAGTACGTTTACTTAGGACAAATAATTTCTACAAAGGGTCATATGGATAAAGAACTTGAAAAAAGAATAGCTTTTGGCTGGAAAAAATTTTGGGCTCTAAGGGAAATTATGAAAAGTAAAGACTTGGGTATTCAAATAAAGAGGAAAACATTCAATACATGTGTGCTCCCATGCATTACCTACGGATGTGAGTCATGGTCCTTAACCAAAGTGCACCAAGAAAAATTGGCACGATGTCAGCGTGCTATGGAAAGAAGCATGCTGGGGGTTCGGGTTCTGGACAAAATCAGTTGCAACGAACTCCGAGCAAAAACAGGAGTCAGAGATATCATTTCCCACATTGACATACAAAAATGGAGATGGGCGGGTCACACAATACGCTGCTCACTCAATAAATGGAGTCAAAAGGTTACTCTCTGGTACCCCAGGGATGGAAAAAGAGCTAGAGGGCGGCCAGTGAGAAGATGGGAGGACGACCTTATATTAACTGTTGGTCCCTTCTGGACGAGAGTGGCACAAGATAGGGGTCAATGGAAAGTGTTGGAGGAGGCCTATGCCAAAAGGCACACCGAACTTAGAGATTTCATATAATTAAAAAAACCGATCAAATTCTTGTAGTTCGGAATAAAAAGGCTTATTATATTAATACTTTATCTTGAAAATATAATTTTAGTTGTAAAAATAAACATTGAGTTTAACATTTGGGATATTAATATCTCTAAATTTGAACCTAAAAGTTGCAATTTAAGTGTTATTCCTTCATTGTAGGATACAATAGCGAAAATGATTTGAAAGTTTTTTTTAACTGCTCTTGATAATCATAGCATCAGAAGCTTTAAAATAAAAATTAACGATCTGTAAAACGGACGGCCTTTAAATATTATAGAATGGAAATTAATTATTTAAAAACTAAATTAAAATTTACAAATATACTTATTTCAATAAAATGGTGATTTTATTTCTGATCACGTCACATTTATTTAATGGAGGATATTATTAAAAGTTAGTTAAATTTTCATACGTCATTTTTCAGAAAAGCCTCTTGAATTAAAATCAAATTATATTAAACTAAAATTAAATTCTTTAAATCCAAAAAACATTTAGACTGTTGGACATAAGTCTTTTCATAGGATTTATACAGACAGTTTTTGTACACTAATTTATAGAATTAGGCGCTACTTTGCGGAGGTCCATAATACAAAAGTAATGAAATTATTATTTTGCGATATATTTTTTTTTGAAGATACTAGCTAAATAATATTTTTATTACTTTTGTAACACTGTATCATCCGGTGCAGTGTCGCTACTCCAACTTCTTAAGAGCCCATGTCTTCTTAGAACTATATGTCCTTTGTTTCTTAGAATTTTAGCTACGCGGTTATTATGATAAGTCGTCATCAAATAATAAATAGCTCAGGGAATTTGAGTGCGGTCGTAAACAAGTATTACAACAATCGCACACGATGTAATGAACCAACTGTGAATAGCAATCGCAATAAAATGGAGCCAAGGATGCGTCTTGTTTATCAACGATTCTATGCAATGAGTCACTAAACGTCTAATGCACTCAGCGACAGGTATATCGGATTCCGCTTTTACGCGTAAACTTTACGATTCTGAGAAAAGCATCACATATCTATTTGTTTGGTGCGGCTTATATGTGGTGCGGTGTATGTGGAAGCAATATTAATGAAGATTAAAACAATTGGAGCTTATATACCGGACTATCTTAACAATCGAGGTTCACAACCGAATTGATGGGTACAGGGTGTTCTTAATATAAAGCTTTCGAATTGCTAATGACTACTCAATATTATAGAAATATCGTCTGAAAACCATTAAAGTTAACGTTTCAATTGTTATCTATCTATACTAATATTATAAAGAGAAAAAATTTGTATGTACGTTTGTAATGTTTTCACACAAAAACTACTGGATCGATTTCAAAAATTCTTTCACCATTGGAAAGCTGCATTTTTACTGAGCAACATAGGCTATATTACATTAAAAAAGTAGGGATCCGTAATAAAAATGTAATGATGTCATAAAAAATTAGTCATACAAATCTAGCAAAATAATTTTATTATTACTTTTTTATTATTACTTTTGTGTCATACAAATCTGTCATCACATGCGCTGCGGAAACTATTGATGATATATGTATATAACAAAAATAAATCCATAGTCCGACTTAGTAGACTTTCCACTGCCAAGAGATCGTATGTACGCAGGGGAAACAGCGGGATATTACTAGTTATATATATGAATGTACATTTTGTATACCTTTATATATATATAAAAATATATGTATATAGGTTTTGTATTTACGAATTATAATCAAATTTCTATGTTACGCACCACGTAGCTATTACCCATAGTTAAGTCCTTTCTCCGACCTGGTTGTCTGGAAGAGATCGTCATGTAATGCTAAGGCTGTCAGATTGTATATTTTTTAAATTTTTATTATACTCACTTTGTGTTTTTATTGTTGTGTACAATAAAAGTATGATTCATTCATTCATAATAAAAAGAAATTACTTTGGATGTGCAAAGCGAGTATAAAAATTAACGACTGTTATATTTCAACATTTGAAATAGAGGAGAGCCTTCTTCACAAATGTCCAAATTCTTAGTTTTACTACTGTGAAGATTCCCAATACACTTTAGGCGTAACTGTCATCATCTTCCTGCCCTTATCCCACTCTAAGTGGGGTCGGCACAACGTGTTACAAACATGTTGTCATATGATTTGGCTAAGTATTTTACGACCGGCCGCCTGCCTGACGTCAACTTACCTTAGTCGTATTTTACGACTCCTGGGTAAGAAAGAGGGCGGTCTATTTTACTAAACCGGATACCACACGGTGGGTCAACTTACCTTAGTCGCCTTTTACGACACCTCGGCAACAAATGAGGGTGGTACTATTCTATTCAGCCGGATACCACACGGCGTATACACTTTAGGCTTACCTTTATTAAACAAAAAAATAATATATCACTACATATTATAAAACAAAGTCCATATTTCCGTATGTACGCATAAAACTTTAAAACTACGCAACCGATTTTGATGCGGTTTTTTTAAATAGATAGAGTGATTCCAGAGGAAGGTTTGTACGTATAATAACATTCAAGACGAAGTAGAGAAATACTGTAATTTTTGAGGTTTCTGTAAATAATTACATTTTTTTCCGCTTACATTGCAAACGCAGGCTAAACCCTACGAGATTTATCAAAATGATGTACTAAGTATTTGTACACCTTAAAAAGGTCTACAGAAAAGTCCGCGATGGTATATATCTATCTCTTACGGATAACCCACAATAGCAGTTTTTTTCATTTACTTTTTACGAAAAATGATGCCTTATGTTCAAAGCAATTTTTATACAATACAGCATTAATCCTTATCCAATTGAGTACCTTAAATAAATTGTTGATTTAATATAGATCAATATTGCCGTTTACAGCATGCAATTTAAGTGAACATATTCGGAGATATTACAGATTTAAAATGCAGTGAGAACGCCGCGCTTCACCCTATAGCACTTCGAATCTTTTAGAGTTTGTTTAAAGACATTCTGTAATTAATTGTAAAAATAAAATACATAAGTAAAATGTAAAAGTAAATAAGTAAAAATGTACTATATGAGTTTAGATATTCCAAAAATAGCAGGAAATCGTCTTGGTATAGGGAGAGGAAATTGTTTTTCTACAAATTTAACGCTTGCGGGCTACGGGCAGTAATGAATAAATAAAAACTACTGGATCGATTTTAATCAATTTTTTTTACACTGACTGACATGGGATATATACTTTATACCCGCGCGAAGCAAGGGCAGGCCGCTAGTAACATATAAAATAAATCCCTAAATATTAAGCCAGTAAAGTGCCTTTTATTTGTCCTCTGTAGCCTTGGAGAGGCTTTTAAGACATTTTGCGACACCATATTCCCCAGATTGTGACTATTAATGGTTGATCCCACGTTCAACCGAGCCAAAAAAACTCGGCTTCTCGGTGCTTTATATTAAACAGGGTTATTGTTTATTCTTCGCAATATGAAACTAAGTAATCCTTAAAACGATGTTGGACCGAGACAGAGGAAATTGCTGGCATTTTATCCTCTGAAAGTAATGTGAAATATATCTTTGTTACAATCAAATAAAAAAAGCAAGAATGCAGAAATGTTTAGGGTCATTTTCGAGACGTTATATTTAATTTTTTTGTATATGTAATAAATATTCTTTTTAGCAATTTTTGATTTGACATTTGATTTTTTTCTCGAATATCTTATATTTAAAATTCACGTGATAAAATGTTAGTTACCATACTGCTATCTATTTTTCATACCCCTAAGTGTAAAGGGTTGTCCACCCCTAATTTTTTTTTTTGGTCAATTTTTCTATAATGTTTACAAAAAATTCCTTAGTAATAATTCATGTGGCAAAACAACGTTTGTCGGGTCAATTCAATCATCATCTTCCTGCCCTTATCCCACTCTAAGTGGGGTTGGCACAACATGTTATAAACAAGCTGTCACAAGATTTGGCTGCGTTTTTACGACCGTCCGCCTGCTTGACGTCAACTTACCTCTGTCGTATTTTACGACACCTCGGTAAGAAAGGTAGTGTTCTATTCTTCTCAGCCGTATACCACACGGCGGGTCGACTTACCTTAGTAGCCTTTTATGACACCTCGGTAAGAAATGAGTGTGGTACTATTCTATTCAGCCGGATACCACACGGCGTAAGACCAGCAATTCAATATTGCTAAATTAATTTGAAATTGCTCTCTCTAATCGAATTACAATAATCTGGAAAAAATGTTAGTGTATATATCTCTTTACGATTTCTATAGTGTAAAAAATATAACTGATAAATTAGAAATTTTAATACACTATGTTTTTTTAATATTCACTATACTAACTACAGGTTATTATATAATATTATAAAATATGGGTACAAAATTAGAGTATGCTTTCTTTTCTCATACATTAATTATAAACTGTCCGATATAATAAAAATTAACTATAATATTCCCTTCGGTTATTACCCATATTAACCTATTAAATTTCCTCCACAACATATAAAAAAAACTACATGAGTAAAAGCAAAAGCCTAATGTAGCATCAAGCACAATTATATGTAACAAATGAGTCTCGCTTCCAGTAGGAAATATTCTAATGGTAGACCACAAGCCTTGATGTGTATGATATCGTATACCAATGCTTTAGTTAAATGGAGTGTGTAACCGGAGACACATTGCGATGAAACCTCTCGGCCGACCCGAACAGGATAAACATGGCTCGATTAGTCAAGTTACTTGGATTACGGCCAACAATCACCCATAAACTAGACGAATCACTTCGAAAATCGAGAATACACACGTAAAAACAACGTTTAGCCCACATTCTCTCCAGTACATGATGAATTACAAAAGTAAAGACTTTCTGCTAGAGCGGTACAAAACAAAAAGAGCTTATGTTGCGAAAGCAAATTTTTTTTTTGAGTTTTCAACATTTTAATGATTAAGACTACACTGGATTTTAAAATAATTAAATCAAAATGTTTAATAATCTTTTTACGAGTTGTCCAAAAGTTTTATATTGTAAGACGAATGTTAAAATTTACCATTTTTTCAATACAATTTTTTAAATAACAATAATTTATTTTATTTAATATTTAGGTTTGATTTATTAGGCTTTTATTGTACACCACATGTGAAAACACATAAAAAAAAGAGAAATATACGTTCGTATTAATCGTTCGGTTTCATTATATATATTAAGTATTTTCATTCTAAGCTGGGATTAAAATTAAAATAATTTCAGAACCAGATTCTCATTCACGTAATGCCGTAATTAGTATTCTACTTGCGAGCTACTTTTATTCGGACAACTAATTCCATTAAAAAAAAACAAATCTTGTGAAGCGAGAATCGCTTAGCGTACCTATTTACTTTAATAAACTCATAAAATTAAGTAGCGACATAGCCAAAATAAGAAATGAATGTGTTAACATTACGTTCAGTCCTTTCGTTGACTTTCCAAAATCAATTGCTCACTCTGAAACTAACTCAGTAACTAGAAAAAGCATAAGAAGGTGTTTAACGAAATCAAAACCTACGTGATACAATGAAGTGCACATAATATGGTGACAAGTATAATACAAAAACCTATACTACTTATACTACTATCTTCTACATATACTACTATCATCTTTGATATTTAAAATAAATAGAAATGACGACAAATTTGACGAAGTAAACAGTGGTTTGTCGCAGGTTGCTCATTGGTTCAGACAAAATAATTTAGTACTGAACTCAAATAAAACAAAATGGATAGAATTTGTATTACCTAATGCTGCTAAAACAGCAAATAGACTTTTTATAAATAATGTTTCACTAAAAACAGATAATGCAACTGTATTTTTGGGAATGACTTTGGATACAAAACTCCAATGGAGCACACACATAACAACTCTTGCAGGGAAACTTAGTTCAGCGGCCTATGCCGTTCGAAAGATAAGACAGTTTACTGACGTCGAAACGGCAAAACTTGTTTATTTTGCTTACTTCCATAGTGTTATGTCCTATGGAATATTGTTATGGGGTAAATGCGCGGATAATGAAAAAATCTTTGTATTACAAAAAAGAGCCGTACGTGGTATATACAATTTAAGTCCGCGGGATTCCCTGCGAGAGAAGTTTAAGGAAATAGGTATTCTTACATTTGCCTCACAGTATATTTTAAGTAATTTAATTTTTGTATATAATAATATAAAGAATTATAAAACAATAGGCGATGTATATAATAGACAAAGTAGGAACCGACATAAGCTTGCGGCCCCTGCTTTACGCCTTGAAAAAGTACGTAAGTCGTTTGTGGGTTTGGGTATAAGATTCTATAATAAAATTCCACAATCAATTTTAACTTTGCCATTACAGCAGTTTAAAAACACTATCAAGGAGAGGCTGATACAGAAAGCCTACTATACTGTTGAGGATTATTTAGACGATAAAAATGCGTGGATATAAATATTGTTCGACCCTGTACAAGATAGAAACATTAAATGTAACTAGCATTAAGAATTGTATTTTTTAAAAAGAGCAACCGCCGAGTTTCTTGCTGGCTCTTCTCGGTAGGAACAGCTTTCCGAACCAGCAGTAGATTTGACGATTCAAAAGCGCTTGTTTACAAGTTTATTTGAATAAAGAATATTTTGAATTTGAATTTTTGAATTTGAATATTCATTAATATATAATCTATGACATATCTGCATGAACCACGATGGCCGGTCGAAAGAAATACCCGGAGTTCAATTCAACCATATCTCGAGTTGCGAGTATTGAATTCACTGAGAGATTAAATTCTCTTGTCCAAAAAAAATAACTAGCGAACGGATGTAAAGACAAAATAAAAACAATGATTGGCTCTAACGAAAAATCCACGTAAATCACAATACATGCAATAGTTAAGCAACTAAAAAAATCACACAGTTACCTTTTAATATTTCATCGCTAAACAAAAAAAGAGTCTCTCGCTAGTTTATACTAGAAATATTATTTAGTATAAATATGTTATAGAGTACAATTTTGTAAAACAAAAAAAAATATTTTACTACGACAATTTTTAATAATTTTATGATTAATCACTCTTGTACTATGAAATTCTTAAAAGTAAAAAAAAAAGTTTCAAGTTGCTACTATTTAAATATTTAAGTATTTTTCGATTTTGAATTCGAATAATCCGGCTATCACATTTATGGAACATCAAAAAATATAGCAGTTTAATTTGTTATAGAAGATAAAATTGTGACGTTAATTCGCTCTGTTTATTCTGTAATGTCTGATGTTTGCGCATATATATTTTAGAAACTACACAGTAATAAATATACTCGTTAAATACAATACTCAGCAAACAAATTTTCTCTGTAAGCGTTAATCTAAACCTCAATATAGTCGTTTACTTTGTTTATTACATTGAATCAGCAATGAAAATAAATCGGCCTCAACAGACGAGCAACGTCGGCTCATAAAATGTGGGCCAAAGCGGATGTATGGCATTTACGAGCTGCGCACACTTCCGATTTTTCTCTTTCGTCACGGTCTAATAATGAAAAAGATCTACAAAAAGATTCTTCTATCGAAGTATTCTATCGCATTTGTTTATTTTATCTCCAAAGAACATGACGTAACTTGATCACATTTCCCGAACAACTTATTTATATTAGATGTCTTTTAATGTTTCCTTTAAGGTTTTGGTTAAGTTAAGGAATAATATATAGTGACAAAATTATTACCACGAAGCTCAATTTTTCGATAGCTTTTAGATTTACCATGTGATATTTTCTACTCAACTAAAAAAATCATTTTAAAGAAAATTCTTACAAAACTATTTTTTCTGTTTGAATGGATTTCATTGCCAGGTGTTCAGATGAAAGACTCGTTTGTAATACTAAAAATAGCAATTGTATTGAAACCACAAAAATATGTTCTAAGCAAGATGAATTAAATAAATGAGTATTAGGTAATTGGGTTTTTAGTTGAAAGCGACGAAAAGTTGAAAACATTTTTTGCAAATATATTATACTGCTGTATATCATGCTTCAAAAATAGAGACAGTTTCTATACAAAAGGGACTTAAATACTTAAATTTTTTATATTTTCCATTAAGATGTTGTCCAAAACAATACAATACTAACATTAAATCTTCATAATCATAAGAAAATATCTTTAGATACTTTATCTCTTTTTCTTCTCCCAATTAATTAATCCCCCTTAATTTTTTCTTATGTACCCTTTTACCATCTATTTGGATTGTTTTGTAAAAAACATATATACTGTACAAATATAAAACATATATACTACATACATATAAGATGTAACCTAACAGAATATCTCACTAAATTTGAGAAATATTGGTCAGGCTTTCCTAATGGAAACAAAAATTTTGGTAACCCTATTCCAGACGCAATAAATTCCGATTGCCAGCGTCGACTTGCAGTCAAGTGCAAACTCTCATTTCGATTTCGACGTCAGTAGACTTTTCTTTTTTTTTGTATTGACGTGATTTAATTATTATTCATCCCATTAGTGTCCCGTAGTGATGACGCAACAGAAATAAGAACGCGATCATGACCAATTTGTAATGAGAGTTTAACATCCGAATTAGACCACCCTCATTTCTTACCGAAGTGGCGTAAAAGGCGACTAAGGTAAATTGACCCATTGTGTGGGAACCGGTAGAGTAGAGTAGACCACCCTCTTTCTTACCGAGGTGTCTTAAAATACGACTATGGTAAGTTGAGATAGGCGGTTGGTCTCGTATAATACGTGGCGGAAACGTGTTTTTAACTTTTTGTTCCGACTCCACTTAGAGTGGAATAAGGGCAGGAAGATAATGAAAGACGTCTGTCTTTCATTTTAGTGACAGCTTTTGGTGACTTTATATTATTTATACTCTGTACTAATATATAAATCTGAAGAGTTTGTTTGATTGATTGTTTGAACGCGCTAATCACAGAAACTACCAGACCGATTTGAAAAATTCTGTGTAAGATAGTCCATTTATCGAATAAGGCTAAGGACTATATAACATCACGCTAAGATGAAACGGAGAGGAGCAGCAATAAAAAATATTGCGAAAACGGCAAAATTTAAAGCTTTCCTTGCGTGCGCTAAGTAAACGGTGAAAGTTATTCAAAAATCATGTACTACAAATCTATACTAATATATAAAGCTGAAGAGTTTGTTTGTTTGATTGATTGATTGTTTGAACGTGCTAATCTCAAGAACTACTGGACTGATTTGAAAAAAATTTTCAGTGTAAGATAGTCCATTTATTCAGGAAGGCTGTAGACTATATAACATCACGCTAAGATGAATAGGAGAGGAACAGCAATAAGAAATAGTACGAAAACGGCAAAATTTAAAGCTTATAATATAATGAATACGTAAATATCCATATAATGAATATATGGACATATATATTTTTTTAATATCAAGACAAATTTTTGTTGCGTTTATATTTACGATTAACTTCGAAACTCCGTTGGAAAGTAAACGAAATAAGTTAATAGTTAGATAACCACGAGCATTAAACTTTGAACAGTTTCAAAGTTTAATGCTTGTTACCCGTTACGTGCGTACTCGGCTACAAAATTCTCATCCCAAAATTTTACTAAGAATAACAGCAGTTAATTTATACAATTTTAAACTGCAAAATACTCGTTTTATGTTCGATAGACCGTTTATTATTATAGAACCTACGAATATTCAGCATAAGTCGCCGTGTGGTATCCCGCTGAATAGAATAGTACCACCCTCTTTCTTACCGAGGTGTCGTAAAAGGCGAGTAAGGTAAGTCGTCCCGCCGTGTGGTATCCGGCTGAGTAGAATAGACCAAGCTCATTTCTTACCGAGGTGTCGTAAAAGGTGACTAAGGTACGTTGACCCACCGTGTGGTATACGGTTTAGTAGAATATACCACCCTCTTTCTTGCCGGGGTGTCGTAAAATATGAGTCAGGTATGTTGACATCAGGCAGGCGGCCGGTCGTAAAAACGCAGCTAAATCATGTGACAGCATGTTTGTAACATGTTGTGCCGACCCCACTTAGAGTGGGACAAAGGCATGGTTTATTTGTTTGTTAGCTCTTTATTGCATTAATTAATATAAAAATAATTAAAAACAATAATGTGCAATGGCGGGTTTATTCCGGAATTGGAATTCCTTCCAGCCAACCAGACCAAAATTAAAAAAAGAAGTTAATATTATAGTATAAGTACTATGAATTAAAATTAAACTTCATTAATAATAACAAACGGAATAATAAATATAATATATATGATAATATAACACATATAATAATAAAATGAATATAATGGTTTTGATGAAAGTCTGACTACACCGAAATTTTGGAAGCCTAGATCTAGACAAGGTCTCAGGTATTAGACCTAGCCTTTTGTTTGTATGTAATCTGTTTATTGCATTAGTTAATACAAAAATATCAATAAAAAAACAACATAATGTGCAATGGTGGGCTTATTCCGGAATCGGAATAAGTCTTTTATAGTCAAAATACAGAAACGTATAGTTTCTCGGTAGAATATACTATATCCTAGTCTTTTAAAACAAATTCAAAATAATATCAGTTTTTTACCTACCTTCCATTCTGCGGGTGAGGGGACGACGCACGCTCGCCCTGTACCAGAAATAGAGAGCCTCTGTCGGCGTCGAGAAGTATCGACACGTTTTGAAGGATCTTGTGACAAAGCACTCGGACCTCCAGCTCATTGCATATATCTTTCACCTACAATAAAAAAAAACACTTTCTTAGTGAGTGAAAACTTTTTTAAGGCGAAAATTATTAAAGTAACAAAATAAAGAAAAAATATAATATACTGCGACCTTATCATATAGTGAATAATGTTTATCAAATAAAATTAGCCGTGTGATATCCGGCTAAGTAGGATAGTACCAACCTCATTTCTTATCGAGGTGTCGTAAAAGGCGACTAAGGTAAGTCGACCCGCCGTGTGGTATCCGGCTGAGTAGAATAGACCACCCTCATTTCTTACCGAGGTGTCGTAAAAGGCGACTAAGGTATGTTGACCCACCGTGTGGTATCCGGTTTAGTAGAATAGACCACCCTCCTTCTTACCGAGGTGTCGTAAAATAAAACTAAGGTAAGTTGACGTCAGGCAGGCGGCCGGTCATAAAAATGCAGCCAAATCATGTTACAGCATTTTGATAACATGTTGTGCCGACCCAACTTAGAGTGGGATAAGGGCAAGAGGATTCCATTATCAAATAAGCATATAACTTATAAACTAACGTAAAACAATCATCTAAGGTTTGAACCAGCTACTACTTTGAAGTAATGGTCACCAGGCAATGGTCAACAATGGTCTCAACATTCTATATCATCCTGTCCTTATCCCACTCTAAGTGGGGTCGGCACAACATGTTTTTCTCTTCCATTCTGTCCTATCTTTCGTCAACTCTGGCGCCACTCCTTTTATATGCATATCATACTTCACACAATCCAACCATCTCTTTTTAGGCCTCCCTCTAGGCACATATCCATCCACATTCAAATTTATCACACGTTTGGTCACTTGATTTTCATCCCTCCTCATTACATGTCCATACCATCTCAATCTTGCACTTCTCGACTTTTCTATAATGGGCGCAACTTTCAGACTTCCCCTAATATACTCGTTTCGTATTTTATCCAGTTTTGTCACACCACACATCCACCTTAACATTCTCATCTCATTTGCATGTACTCTTCTTTCATCCCTCCTTTTCATTGCCCAACATTCTGATCCATACAATACGACAGGTCTTATGACCGCTTTATAAATTTTTCCCTTAACTTTAAGGGGCATTCGAGGGTCACATATTGTGCCTGAGACCTGCCGCCACTTCATCCATCCTGCATTCATTCTTTTACCCACATCTCGATCTATTTCACCGTCGTTTTGAAAAAGCGAACCAAGGTACCGAAAATCAGAGCAGACTGGCAAAATGTTCCCATCCAAACCGATCGGGGAGAAATTGGAGGTCCCACTAAAATCGTAGTACATATGTTCAGTTTTAGTACGACTGATTTTTAAACCGACTTTCTCCAACTGGTTGTGCCATTTCGCCAATCTGCTTTGGACCTCAGTTGCATTTTCTCCGACGAGTACAATGTCATCGGCGAATAACATACACCAAGGAGCCTCCTCTTGAATGTTAGCAGTAAGTGCATCCATTACTAGAAGGAATAAAAACGGACTTATAGCCGATCCCTGGTGTAAGCCTACAGCCACATCGAAATCGTCAGTTACTCCGGCTGCAGACCCGACATGAGTACTAGCTCTGGAATACATAGAACATACAATCCGTACATACTTCCCAGGCAGTCTCTTTTCTTTCAAACTCAACCACAGAACGTCACGTGGAACACGATCGTACGCTTTTTCTAGGTCTATAAAGACCATATGCAAGTCTCTACGCACATGACGGTATTTCTCGCATAATTGACGCAAAGCGAAAATAGCGTCGGTCGTGCTCCGTCCTGGCATAAAACCGAACTGGTTCTGGGTTATCTTACATTCTTCTCGCATTCTTCGCTCTATTACTCTTTCCCAAATTTTCATGCTATGTGACATGAGCTTTACCCCCCATTTGTTGTTACATTCTTGTACATCACCCTTATTTTTGAAGATGGATACCAATGTACTGATAGACCACTCGTCTGGAATCGCCTCTTCATGTAACAACTTATTGAAGAATAAAGATAGCCACTCCCATCCCTCAACTTCCAGATGCTTCCATACTTCAGCTGGTATACCATCAGGTCCAATCGCTCTCCCATTTTTCATACTCTGTACCACTACTTTGACTTCATCTACATCCACTTCTCTTACCATTCCTAAGTTAAAAGGTATATCTTCTAACTTTCTGCTCCAATCATTCTCTTCATTCATCAAAGTTTTAAAATAATCTTTCCAACGTTCTTTTATGTCCTTATCATTCGTCAAAATCTTTCCTTTCTCATCTTTCATACATTTCACATGCATTATATCCTTTTCATTCCTCTTTCTCATGTTCGCTATCCGATATATATTTTTTTGTCCCTGAGGCGTTTCCAGAGTACTGTATAGTTGACTCTGTACTTCGCCTTCCGCGACAGCGACTGCTTTCTTTCCTATCTTCTTTTTCTCAATATATACCTTTCGCTTAACCTCTCTCAATTCATTGTCATTAACATCTACACCAGTCCAATCTCTAAATGCATCCTTCTTTTCTTTCAGAGCCTTTTTGACATCTTCATTCCACCACCACGACTCTTTATCTATCTTACCTTTTCCTTTAGTCTCGCCAAAGATGTCTTTTGCGGCACTCCTCATACATAAAGCTATTTCATTCCAACATTCAATTATCGACTTTTCCTCCATTTTATCCTTCATTTTTTGAAAAAAGGTATTTGCTATTGCCAGGTCAAAAGCACAAGCAGCTTCCATTAGTGTTTCTCCCTCACGGTTACGTGTACCAAAGCCCCAACCCCCATGCACTCTCTCATACCCTCCATTCAGTCTACTCACTCTGAGGGATAGCCATAATAGTCAAATTAAAATCCTTCCAAAACTTCTCTTTCACTACATCGTCACAACCAGCCTGCGGAGCATATACACTAACTATATTTATCACTAAATCAACTTTCATTATTTTAACCACTATGATTCGATCATTCACTCTCTTGACATCCATCACGCATTTTTTCAACTCTTTATCTAACACTACTCCCATTCCATTTCTCTTACCATCACTTCCACTATAGTAAAATTTAAATCCTGCTCCGATTTCCCTTGCTTTCGTACCCTTCCACTTCGTCTCCTGCAAACATGCAACATTTATTCGTCTCCTTTCTAATATATCCGCTAACTCTCTTCCTCTTCCATTCATCGTACCTACATTCCAGCTAGCCATCCTCATTCTTTCATCCCTATGGACTCGCGTCTTACGTCGCACCAGTCCTTGATGCGACAACCCTTGTCCATTTCCCACAGGCGCCGGGTGCTGCACCTGCGCGTCGCCACAACATGGTCTCAACATTCAACAATGGTCAACAATGGAACAATGATCTCAACATTCGTCTACATTAAAACATATTTACGGGAAATATTTTCATCTTAATCCATATATCTCCAAATAAAGCATTGAATTGGTACTACTCACTCCTAACTCTACTATATTGTTATGTTATATCTCAAACGGATCTATTTCCGCTGAAATTGCTAGGAGAATTTTCGCATTTAATAATGCGAAATTTTTAACAATTGTCATCATATTTTAAATAATTTACAGAAAATTTTTGATAAATTGTACATTGAACCTTTCTAATGAATCACTTTTTCTATCGATGGAAACGGCATGAAAATCTGTTTAGTTGTTTTCGAGTTTATCACGAGCAGACAAACAGATGTCGCAGGGTTTATATATTATGTGAAAATTAACATATATTAGCAACAATATGAAGAAAATAAGCCTTATATAGTCCGGTCACATTTCCACACCAACATCGTAAGTCGTAATACGTGTTTCGCGAGTCGTAACTAATTTCCGAACCAATTTCCGCCCGCACATTCAGGGCTTTGATGGCACGTATATAACTTTAACATACCACAAAAAGACTAGAAATGTTTATGTGTTATATATTTATATAAACTTTAAATGACAAGGTATTGCTTAGGTAGGGCTCGATCCGGAGTATTTTTACTCCTCTAGACCGCCCGATTACTACTGAGCTATTACAACTATACAAATCTTATGATATATATATATATATATATATACATACATATATGTATATACACAGAATGCTGAATGCATGCGAATATAAATTTTAGTATTTTATAAACACTACATTTTACAAAAACAGGGATAAAACGACATTTTTTTAATAAAACTTATCTAGATTGATTCTCTCCACCAAAACCCCCTACATGCTGAATTTCAGGAAAATCTTTGGAGTCGTTTCCGAGATTCATAATATATATACTTACAAGATAAACTCATTTAAACATTAAAGATTTTATAGCATTTATAGTAAATATAATAGTTATAACACCATGATAATATCATATCAGATAACATAACATTATATGATATTGTATGATATTATTAATATCATATACTCCATGACGAAATTGCAAAGCCCGCCCGCGCTTTACGCGATTTCGCTTCGCATGCATTCAGCATTCTGTATGTATCAGGTATGCATTTCGCATTACATAAAGTTATTTTCTTTTTTCGCGTACTATCCCAAAATATTATTATTATTCTGTTTAAGTTGCTTGGTTTGCAATGCCATGTACATATGATGAAGGGACATATGATAAACTTGTTGAAACATTTCAATATCTTCACAAAAATATTTTGCCAACCGGTTTGTAACATTAAAAATAATAAATGAAAAATGCTGTTCCGTGAATTTTATTTCACATTAAAATAACAGCGTATACGAATGTACTTTCGTTAATATGATTCGTAATGTTAAAACTTACATTCTTTTAAAGCTTTCTAGTAATAAAAAAAATTATATACGTAATATATTTCACTTTCAATTTTGAATTTTCAAAACGGAACTTGAACCTTATTTCGTATAAATATTAATCGATTACACGAAGATAATGTTTTTATGACTCGACTGTTTTTTGATCATTAATATTTAAGATTCTAGAATTCATTTTTTAAATTATTTAATTCAAATGCAGTACATCGAAAATTACCATTACGCCTTTTTGATGAACCATACATTAAACATATTACACTCGTAATAAACATAAATGAAACTGTTCAATTAATAATGTTTTAGTTCATATCATGTCTTTTTTGGTCTAATTACATACCATAGTAGTTATATATTTGCTTAAAAAAGGTTGTTTTATTATGTACTAGAATTCGACAGCGGCTCCACCCGCTTGGAAGGATTTAAACCATAATATAGATTTTGATAACCATAAAAATGGTAAAAGTGGGTTAGCCGTAAAAGCTAGACATAGACTGTCGCAGACTTTTATTTGAAACTTCTAGAAGGAAACAATTTTGTAATACTTTGTAATACTTTTTTTTTACGGTAAAAAAGAGGTCTTTTTCTTACCGTAGATGTGTCGTAAAATACCACGTGAAATACGTAGCCAAATTACGCGTCAACATGTTGTACGAACCCCACTTAGAGTGGGATAAAGGCAGGACGATGATGTATATTATTATGAGACATTTCAATTTTTGGTGTTTTATAAATAAAAAGGTTATTGTCCCTCATTTAGGTTTCCGAATGTATTGGTGATAATTAGTGGAAATATATCGTAATTCAAAGCCCGTTCCAATATCCCGAACATTTGTTTGATCTACATTAATTTATCCCCATCTTGGGTAAAACACACACGAAATTACTAAAGATCGATGATTAGGGATGAACGTGACGAAGAAACCCGTAATATACATAAAGGAAAATATCAAAATGATGTTCATATTCGCATAGAAGTATATATCGCCTCCATCCGAAGAATAAAGTAACATGCTCCATCTATACTAACATTATAAAGGGGAAAAATTTGTATGTATGTTTGTAATGTTTTCACACAAAAACTACTGGAACGATTTCAAAAATACTTCCACCATTGGAAAGCTGCATCTTTACTGAGCAAAATAGGTTATAAAAAAATATGAATCCGTAACAAAAATGTATTAAGGTATAAAGAAATAAAAATTACGCGGGTGAAACCGCGGAATATTAGCAGTACTAATATATAAAGCTGAAGAGTTTGTTTGTTTGATTGTTTGAACGCGCAAATCTCAGGAACTACTGAACCGATTTGAATTTTTTTTTAAATATAAGATATTCCATTTATTGAGGAAGGCTATAGGATATATAACATCACGCTAAGATGAATAGCAGAGGAGCAGCAGTAAAAAAATTACGAAAACGACAAAATTTAAAGCTTTCCTTGCGTGCGCTTAGTGGTGATAGTTAATAAAAAAATCATGTATTACGTATTAGAAATTGTTCCCCTCTTAAAGTTCTAAATAAAAGTCCGCGACAGAGTATGTCTAGCTTTCAAGGTTAATCCACTTTAAACATTTTTATGTAACCATAATAAAAAACTATATTAGGGTTAAAAATTTTCCACGTGGGCGGAAACATAGAAATGTAACTTTATTCTTCGGATGGAGTCATATATATATTTCCCTCTTGTACCTAGTAAGCGTATTATATAGATATACTATATGTAAGTAGGTTCCAACTATGAAACCATCATCATCACTCTCCTGCCCTTATCCCACTCTCTCATTGTCTCTCATATTCACTCCAAGTGAAGAAAGGATAACATGTTGTAACATATTTTGGCTTATTACGTTATTTTACGACCGCTGCTTGACGTCAACTTATCTTAGTCACCGTTTACGACATCTCGGTAAGCATGGCCGAAGTTGCGAAATGCGAAGAGTAGAGCGCGGAAGCTCTGCTAGCGTCGTCATCCTAAGGGTGCCTCCTGTGAGGCCAAACCACAACTTACGGCGACGTGTAGTGGAGGGCTAATAGTATGACGATTAGTCATCATGGCATCGGGAGTATGGCGGGAAGCCACGACCATCTGCCCACATGAACATGTTAGGTAGTTCCACCTATGTTAACGTATTAAATCTTACAATAAACAAGTATATCGGGAATGCAGAAAATAAAAATGCCAACAAATAATTTTTAACGCTACAAAGCTAATTCAAAAATATCAGACCCTTAACATTCTCAGAAATAAATATTGGCACACTATGATATTACATATATTATTATTAGCATTCCATAAAGTACGTGCCAAAAGGTCATTAAGAATCACGAATAAACTATATGAACTGAATACATATATCTATCTATCTATATATCTGGCTAAGCAAGATAAATACCATTCTTAGTTCTGACCGCCCGGCCTAGACATCGAAATATGTAATCGTTCGAGCCTCACGAGACCATCGTTACTGTAAAAATCTCGTCTATTTAAACAATTTGATAGCTTACGAGTACTAACAACTGTGCATTCTTATATTTGTTCCCCCATTACCAAATGTCCTTGCCGCTAATACAAGTAAAAGTTAACACAACAAATGTTATTTTAACTTTGTACATGATACGACATATATACCGGCTAAACAATTTATATATTCAAATAATTCTTTATTCAAATTGGCTTTTACAAGCACTTTTGAATCGTCAAACTATAATGAAGCTACGAATGGCTCGGAAAGAGCTTACCGAGTAGAACCACAAAAAAACTCGCTGCCCATCCTTTAAAAAATAATATTTCAACAATATATATTCTTCTTCTTTCTCAACCCGTGGACGTCCACTGCTGAACATAGGTCTCCTTAGGGATCGCCACAATCCACGATTTTGTGCCGCTTGGATCCAGCGACTCCCCGCGATCTATAATATATAATTGTTCACAAATAAAAATTAAAATATTAAAATCTAGTGCGTAGCTGGTCGCAATATAAATCTTAGCTTTCCTATCATTAACAATTCATAAAGCTTATTATAATGTTGAAGACTAAATGTCTTTTTAATTGTTTTTTGAACACGTATAAAGGCAAGTCGAAAATATATTATAGTGGCGATCATTTATAAACTCATTATGAAAAATAAAATTTTAAATAGTCCAGTTATGTTTAGTAAATGTAAAGTTAGGTTCCCGCGCAGTTACTACAATATTGTACAAAATAATAACTATAAATGGCATCAGTATTCGGTAACTCGTAATATTGTATGGTTATAGTTATACTACCACTAGTCTTTCACCAGATACTCGCCAATAGAAAGTTCACCAAAGATGTGTAGTTTATAATTCAGGAGACAGATCTGAACGAATACTATATACCTCAAACTCCGACATATCTCAACTAATATTTCAAGAGAATATACTAAACATTTAACTTCGTTTAGCGTGAAGCGTCAAAAAGTTACTTCCTCATAGAAATTGTTCTCTTTGAAGATTCTTTGACTAAATCGTTAGCGAACATTGTTAACACAATTTGCTAAGTAAATTTCGAGACCGGGTAATATACGGTTCGCTAGAAGTTCAAACGCTGCCAGGAAGTAAATGCAATTAGATTACTTACGTCACATCTTGTTTTAAATAAATCTTGTAGCGTAAAGTCCCTAACATCTAAAGTCAGCTAATATACGGCCCTCGCGTAGGCATAATAAATTACAAGACAGCTTATGTTCTAGTACTCGTCAGTTTGCTCACAACGATAGTTATAAAGGTTACATCAACCACATTTCATTTTCTTTTATTGAAGAGATTCACTAATACGATACTATAATACTTCTCTTTTTTATGTATGAACGATTTATGCTTAAGCACTATATCCCTGATAATGTAATTTTACTTTTATTTAATCGTATGGCACCTGATTATGTAATAAAATAAAGTGACTGTTGTAGTTTGTGTTAATATATAAGTACATGTAAACTCCTGTACTATAAACTCCTGAAAGTAGCGTCCATTTTAACGAAAGATAAGAAGAGGAAAAATGGACTTCTCGATAAGAACTATGGTATGAATGCCATAGATAGTTTTAAGTATTTGGAATGGCATACGATAGAGATCCAGATAATAATATTTTAGTAGATAAGATGGTATGAATCAAGCATCAAGCATGAATCTACTCGTATGGTATGATTACAATCAACATATGTTTGTAAGTGATTTAATAAAATTAGGTTAATCTGAGTGCTACTACTGCATACTCTGTAAATGGCGTAGATAGTTTAAAGTGCTTGGAATGGCATACGATAGAGATCCAGATACAATTATGTTAGTTTTTCATCTAAAGACTTATCTTCCTTGTCCTTAACTTTGCCTAGCAATCTCGACGAAACAACATTATTTTTAAGCAATATATTTATTGAATATATGTGACTAAAACTATCATTTTTACGGAATAAAAATAGAAATTATCACCTTAACATAGCTTCTAAAATCTTTGCATCAGAGATAAACATAATTAGGTAAGTATAACCATTAGGAACCATTTATATCGATATAAAAGGGAAATGAGTAGTTATTGTAATGTAATATTTTACCTATAACATTATATCTAATAAAAACGAGCTTTCTAAGCTGTGGGTGGTATGTACACAAAATTATCAAGTCAGGACCGCCATTATCTGCCGACCTCCCGGTCCAGAGGCCTAAATTGGTACACATGTAAACAAACTGTCACGGTCCACAGAGACAGTTACTGTTATCTTGTTCCGAACACTTGGATACGAAATTTGCGATGTAAGTGATACGGTACCGATTTTGAAATTTATTAAAAGACTACATGAGAATAAAGTAATTTCAGCTTAGGCTGTAATATATAATTTTTGTGGGAATAAAAAAGGGATAACACTAGAGTTGACGAACGATAGAAGACAATGGAATATGAAAACATATTATGCCCACTTAAAGTAGGATGAAGGTAATAGAATGGTGATGACGTCTCCGAATCAGTGGATCGATTCAATATTTGGTATGATATTGGAGAGCTTTAATGTTGATATGAAGTTGCGGGCAGAAGTTATCGTACACATAAAAATGAAATCAACAGCACAACAGTTAGGGCGTGGTATGTCATATGAGTTTTCTATAAACTCTGTACTTCTGATACTTAAAATTAATAATGCACTTTTTGATAAAAGAACTTCTAGTCCGGTAATCTGCCAATTCGCATTGCAATAACTTGGCGTTAGTTTTACATGCTTGCCTTAAGAAAAGAGGATGCCTAAGGATGCTTAGTGAGTCTTGTATAAGCTGTTACTTTCAGCATGCCAAAAGATTCATTCAGGCTTGATTCCACTGAACTAAATTTCTATGAATTATCAGGAGTTACAAAGAAGACAGCTGTAGTTTGGTTGCCGGCTTCAGTTAACCGAGATTATTAAGCCACGAAATTAATATTCGCCCACGTTTCAATTTCCAAGCTCCGCTCATCACTAACTTGTTGGATGCAGATGCGAAAACGCAATTCTAATGTACGAGGTGTGTTCAAAAAGTATCGCGAATTTTGTGTATTTTCAAAAATTATTTATTTATTCGTAAATATCTATTTTGTTCCCTTCAAAGTAATCCCTCTGGGATATTATACACTTGTGCCAACGTTTTTACAAATCTTCGAAGCACTTCAAAATATCATTTTTTTGTATCTTGTTCAGCTCCTCCTTCGATGCCGTCTTTATCTCGTCAATCGTGGCGTAGTGTCGTCCTTTCATGGGCCTCTTCAGTTTCGGGAACAAGAAGAAGTCACAAGGGACCAGATCTGGGGAATACGGTGGCTGCGGTATCATTGGTCTGTTGTTTTTGGCCAAGAAGTCGCGTACAAGCAGCGATGTGTGAACAGGGGCGTTATCGAGGTGCAAAAGCCAATTTTTGTTTTTCCACAAATTATCGATTAAAATCGAATGGCACGAGCCAATCAATATGCCTAGGTCCTCGGCAATTTCTCTATCGATGATTCGAAGATTGGCCAATACCATTTTCTTCAATTCATCAATTTTTTCGTCTGTTGTTGAAGTGCTCGGGCGTCCGGCACGCTCTTCGTCATTCACATCTTCTCGGCCTTTTAAAAACATTTTGTACCACCGATAAACATTGCTTTTGTCCAAAGTAGCTCCTCCATATGCCACAGTCCACACTCGGAATGCATCCGCGCACTTAATATCGTTTTTCACACAAAAATTGATACAGGTTCCTTGTTCCATTTTTTGAATAGGTAAAAATCGAAGACGAACCAAAACACGTGCAAGCAAAGCAGCTGTCAACAATTAACCGAACATTCAAAATGGCCCAACTTTTCAGCATAAGTGAGAGACATATGTACCAACATAACGCCACAAAAAAATCGAAATTGGAATATATGTAACTCGCGAAAATTCAGAATTCGCGATACTTTTTGAACACACCTCGTATATTCCTTAACAACAATACATACTCGTACATTATAGTCTCAACGAGTAAAACACTTCATACTCTTTTGAAAAACTCACATCAGGAGTAAAATATGAAAGTAAATAAATATTGTGGTTTTTTTATATAAAGAAAGGCTAGCACCTTGCTACGATCTCGCCTGATGGGAAGCGAAAGATGCAGCCTAAGGTAGACTGCGCTTGCAAATTTTTAAGACCGTAAGAGTCCGGAAAGATAGATGTAGGAATGCAATTCCACATTTTGGCCGTGCGCATGAGAAATGATGAGCCGAAGCGTTTCGTGCGTATTTTGGGGATATTAAAAAAACCACAACATCACATCAAATAAACTCTCCGAAATATATTTTGTAAAAAACAGAAAATGCATACGTGCAGTTGTATGCACGCCTGTGTTTTAGTGTCACAAGCTTTCTTTATATATGTATGAACTGTAAGAAGAAATTATTTATTGACACAACATTCACCAAGTCGACACTGCCATGTAGTAGTCGGCTGAGTAGAATAGACCACCCTCATTTCTTACCGATGTGTCGTTATAGACGACTAAGGTGAATTGAGGTCAGGCAGGCGGCCAGTCGTAACATTACTAGCCATAATATGTAACAACATGATTAAAACTTGCTGTGCCGAAACCACTTAGAGTGGGATAAGAGCAATAGGATAAGGTGTTACACTGTGGAATGATTTACCAGTATCAATCCACAAATCTTTTTCCCTTTCGGCATTTAAGTTACAGACTAGAAAATATTTATCTTAAGTAATTATATATTAGTAGCATCTTTTCAGCAATTTTTTTAACAAAATTAATGAATAGTTCAAATACTTAAATTTATATAAAAATTTTCTTTTTCTCTGTATGACTCGTACTCTCTTTCTACTTTTTAAGAACAAGAATTTGTTCTTTTCCTTGTATTACTCAAAGGTTGACTGGAAGAGATCCCTTTTAGGGATAAGTCCGCCTTTAAACATGTGCTTTTTTAATTTTTCTTTCTCTTTTCTAAATATATGTATACAAAGAAATAAATAAATAGGATGATGTCGTAGTGATTGTGTTGTTGGTAACGGTGTTGTATGATAGGTTTTTGCTTTCTATACTTTATTACAGTTTCTTAAAAAAGGATTATAGCAACATAGTTATATCATAACTTTTGTGTAAGTTTTTTCCTCATGCAACACACTCCTAATATATGTTAATGTTAATACATCATCGCACGTCACCAACAAATAAATACTGAGTGAAAGTATTTTTGGAAGCACAAAGTTATAGCAACATTATAAATAGAAATATCGAACTACAAGTTTGATGCTTGTGGCGCCACATCTGCCATTACCTTTATTATATTTTTAATAATAATTATTTGTCAATTTGCAGATTAAACCGGACAGTTTTCAGATAATTATGTGATGAAACAAAATAATAATTGCAGAATTACAGTGCAATAAAATTAAACAAAACAATTATGATACAAAATTACGATGTATATAATAAAGGTAACGAAACATTGAAGTAACATGTAGAAGTATAACACAAATAACGTAATTAAAAAGTATCTTAATACAAGACTTAATAATAAAGGCGTTTTAATTAAGAAGGCAATGTAAAATAAGACATAAGAAGACACGGCAATTAAAGGATGATTCACGCTACACCGTGCCGCGACCGGGCCGTGCCCCGTCCGGGGCACGGTCGAACATTATGGTATACTTTTGGTATGAAGTGATTCATGCCTAACCGTGCCCCGGCCGTGTCCCGGCCGTGCACGGCCGGGGCACGGCGTTGAAATGTCGGTGGGTATTGTTTCCCGGCTCCGGCACGGTTCGGCCCCGACACGTTGTAACATAAACATATGCGCCCGGGCGCCCGCAGAGCATTCAACGTCAAATCTTAGTGAGTTTAGCAGCTTAACAGCAAAATGGACAATGCAAATTGTTTAGAATGTGTGTAATTTGCTCTGTGATTTACGACATGAGCCATCCTAAGTATTTAGATAACGAATAAAATAATTTCCAATACTTCATCATCGATGGCAATTGCAATAGCTGCTAATTCAAATTGTGAAACTGCATATTTATTTAGGCGTCAAGTCTATCGATAGATGAAATCACTTGCTGACAAAAGCTACTTAACATAGATATAAGTCATGCAAATAATAAACCCAAACAGCCCGGTGTAACATGAATGAATAGCACGGCCGGCGCACGGTGGCCGTGCCCCGGCCGTGGCACGGCCCGGTCGCGACACGGTGTAGCGTGAATCATCCTTAATTGTGCATTTTATACAGAGTTTAATTTTATATCCAATACTAAGCAATATTTTTTTTAATAATGGCCATTAATCCATTTAGAACAGAGACGTCTATATTTAATGTATAGAAACCGGCTATACTCACTCTAAAAGGTTAGCCCGACTATTATATTTATAGCCCGTCTATATTATGATTTAAAGCTTACCAGCTATATATTAATAGAGAGGCACTTATTAAAGTACTTATCTAAGTACCACTCTATATCTATATAACATTATTAATAAATAAATATATGAAATACATATATGGACAGACGATCGTGTGTGTAAACACACGATCGACACTGTTTGTTTATGGAAACTGTTGGCCCTCGGCGGGAATCGAACACGCTAAAAGCGGAGCTGAGGGCAGTGCCACTGCGCCAATGGGCCAGTCAACATAATACTGTACAGATTATTATTTGATGAAATTGTTGGAGCATTTTCTAGCAACTAAATAAATCATTTATTCAAATAATTATTATTGAATTTGAAAATAATGGTTAGATAGCCAAAAATCGCCTTGCTGTTTACTAGCTTGGCAAGAGCTTTATCATTATAAAGTTTTGGAAAAACGTCCATAAATTTCACCAATCAAAAGATAAAGCAAATTAATGTTAAGCAAGAAAGTTCTGGACTCTATATTAAATGGTCTAAAAAAAATTCAGGCTTGTGTAGAACTTCGATTGTAATAAAGGGGGAGGGGACAGTTCAAAATGGAGTCGACACGAGTTTACCCCATTCCATTTTCCATCCGGGCCATTTAAATGCAATGCTAGATTTCGGTGCAAAATTTAACTAAAAAAGCAAATTCTTAAGTAATTACGGAAAATTATTATTAGTCATAATTTTAATTTCATCTCATCATCATTCTCCTGTCCTTGTCCCACTCTAAGTGGGATCGGCACAACATGTTACATGTCACATGATTTGGCTAGATATTTTACGACTGGCCGTTTGCCTTACGTCAACCTACCTTAGTCGCGTTTTCGACACCTTGGTGAAAAAGACTGTGGTCTATTCTACTCAGCCGCACACCATACGGCGAGTAAACTAACCTTAGTCGCCTTTTATGATACCTCGGTTAGAAATGAGGGTGGTCTATTATACTCAGCTGGATACTACACGGATATATTATAATTTTAATTCAAATTTATTTAAAATTTCTTAAGTGAACAATTAAATTTTAAAATTAAAATGTATATATGTATAAGTGAAAAGAATGTATTATAAGTATATGTAAAGAATTTTAGAAATGCTAGGGTGGGGCATGTCACAAAAAACAGTTGGTAATCACTGACTTAGACTGTACTAACACCTATCGTTGTTTACATTGAAATTATGTGAAATTTGGCTACAAAAAGCTAGAGATTGTACCAAAAGTATGTAAAAATAAGATTGATTGATTGATCCAGGACCTAACCAAAGACAATATACTCCTTTGTTTTTTCTAAGAGCATTTAATTTTACCAGAATAAAACATAGCCTTTCCATTAGATTTAGGCCTATATGTATAGTACCTTTCTAAGCATATTATGTTCACATCAAGAAGCAGCAATTATTGTCAGTTAATATTGTGAACCAAAAAAAAAATTTGTATCCAATATTTCATACATGTCCAGTATGACGTTGGGGCATCAAAGCGGCACAAGCTTTCGTGTTCATAATTTTTCACTTCATACACTTAATTATTCACTTACTAATTCAAATATAAGTTCTTTTTCATCCAACTGCCTTAACTCATGTCTCGACCGTCGCTGCGGTCGTGACGGGGTTGCAGGAGGCGGCTGGTCACCGAGGAAAGTTGGTGTACCGTCGACTGTTGTGACCAACGGCTTCAGAAGGCCACCGCGCTCAAACTCATGAGCGGAGATCTTCCTGTCAGAAAAATATTAGGTTAAAAAACGAGTTAATAGTGGTTAAGCCTTTAAAAAATTGTAGGTCTAGACATATGTCGCTTACACATATGTCGATAACTTGTCTTTCTGCAATCTATCAAAGGGATATCTCCCAAGACCCTTACGCTGCGCACAATTTGGTACAATCGTTTTAGCTAGGTTTTATTTAAAAAAAGTCGTTTTATCCCTGTTTTAAAGCATTGAAAAATATCTTAAATTTACATTAAATACCATTTTTAAATACCATTACCATTTTTACCATTTTTCTGTCATTAGTATTGCATAGTATTGCTATAGCTCAGTGGGGAAAGGGTGGAGTATAAATACTTCGGTTCTCAAGCTCCAGATGTCACCACACCTTTTTTTATATCTTTTTAAAAACCGAGAATGGCTCGGTTATCCAGGTTATACATAAAAATATTTGTTATTATTTCATTCAGAATACGAAGTCTATATAAACATTTTCTTTCTTTAAGTTTAGGTCCCTGATGATAAAATAAAGCCATATTGAAATTCGATAAAATGTCAATGAAGTCTTTTATAAAAATCTTCTCCGATAAGAAATTTCTAAAAGTAGATACAGATAAAAATATCTTTATTTAATCCGATTAGCAAATTTGCCGAAACGTCGAAGCTAAAAAGGTACTAAAAGCTCTTTTTAGATCTTATTACGACCCGAATGACAAATAATAAAGATCTATGAATTCTGAAAGTTTGGAATTCTATTACGCTATTATATTTAATATAATACTGAGCTGTGATAGTCCAGCGGTAAACCGTGCAACCCTTTAGAGGGGTCACGGGTTCGAATTCGAGCAGGCACCTATGAGTTTTTCTGTTCAAACTTCACATAAGTTTCTTTTTGATATGTTAAAATGATCACACGCTTTTTGGTGAAGGAAAAAATCGTGAGAAAATCTGCATGTCTCTAAAGAATTGGGATATATGTAACCTACCGATCCGGATAAGAGCAGCGTGGTGGGTCTAAGCTCCAACCTTTCTATCCAAAAAACGAAGAGAAAGCTTAGGCCCGGCAATCAGATAGTAATTTGGGACTGGGACTGGAACTAAGCAGTGGGACAGGCCGTTACTTTACTTTTATAATATTTTGAATTCATGATTTCAAAAGCGATTTATACATAGAAGATTTTAGAAGATTTTATACATACTAAAAATATTAAAAATAAAAACTCTTTTTTTATCAATACATATTGTTTATTTTCAAATGTTAAGTTTATGGTAACATATATCCTTGAATTCTTATAATTAATATGTAATACGAAATAATTAATATATTAGGTCTAAGAAGAATTAAACGGGTATTATAAGTAGGTAATGAATATTGAGATTCAAATTATTTTAATTTCGGTGAATATTCCACAACGTGGCTATATTCAATACTTCCGTATCGGGTAATGACCAATTTCCAAATAGGCATTGTTGCCTATTTGGAATAATATGTTAATAAGCAATTTGCCTATGGATTATTTGGGTCGTACATGAAATTGGAAATCAAAGTATATCACACTTTTTTATTTTTAAATTTGGGGTTTATACGCATTGTTTACTACACTCACATTCACTAAGTCAATCTCTACGATCGATTCGTCCCGTAATCGAAGCCATCATGAGTTTAGCTCCACGACGTAATGCATTATTTTGGCATTGTGTGTTGTTGGTGACGGTGTGTAACTTAGAGTGGGATAAGAGCAGGCGACTGATGACTTAGTCTTACGTTATTAAATGAAAATAAATTAAGACAAATCTAAAACTCAGTTGAGTTTATCTCAGAATAGTACCAATGCTTTTTTAATGCTGCTTGGTTTCAACATTATCAGACATTTGAATCAGGCGATTAAATCTGAGTTAGTGAGAAATTTTTGGGCCGAAGGTGAGCTATGTTCGAAATATTCTTCAAACTAATTGATTGATTGACTATAACTAGCCGCTATAACCAGTTATATGGCTATATCGCTTCCTACACTTAGCGCCCCATAGATTCTCTTAACAAATGTGGATTATAGCAAAATCATTGTATGATTCTATACACGCTTCTACTACGGAATTCCGCAAAGTAACGCCTGCGTCTATAAATTTCAACTAGCCTTCATTGTGACGTGTGACGAAATCTCTTCCTTATACAATAAGATTCATCTTGATTGAAAAAAACACTATATGGTTGTTGTATTATAATGATCATACGAAATTTGCTCACCAGCGTGACGGATTTTTTTGGTACGCCCCCATAGTGATATGATAACAGAATATATGGTTTATCGAAGTTCTAAGATTATTATACGATTAGGTGCTAAAATGAAATCTTAGCGATTTTCTCGTGGAGTCTATCTCCTAACGATCCTTCGATTATGGGGCGAAAAGATTGTTGAGATTTTGTAGGTCAATGTGTGGAGTGCTTCTGAATTGGTGGCGGGTAGTGCGTACGCATAATACACTTTACATATAGCATTACCTATATTTTCTTTTATGGCGGATTATAGCAAAACAAAATTTTCATTAATTTTGTAATATGGACCTCCGCAAAGTAACGCCTAGTTCTATAATTTATTCAGAAATCTATTCTATTATATTTTCTTTACATCAGATTATGAAGTAGACGTTGGTCGTTTTTTTATTTATTTTACAAACAACATTGTTAGTTACTTATGAGTAAAACGTCACCTTTTTATTCAGATGCAGACAAATAAAATACTCATAATGGTAACAACTTTCATATAAATTGAATTTATAAAGTTTCAATTTGATACTTAAATCAAATGTGTCTGCAAAGACGGAAACGGTCTCTTTGTAGACGGAGACAACTCGGCGTCGCGTCGGTCTACTGGAGTTAAGTAAGAAGTAAGTTTGTTAACATACAATAAAAAACGGTTTTGACGCTTTCACGAGCAATACTTTTGTAAGGTGTTAACAATGTCCGACATCAAACGTACAATCACTCGAATCAATCCGAATTTTTTAAAATAAAAATTTTTATACTTGCAGTTTAATAATCCTGCATGTCTAACGTATGAAGACGGACAATGCAGTCTACATCCTACTTCCTACTAATATTATAAATGCAATTTTTTTGTGAGTATGGATGTATGTTTGTTACTCTTTCACATCGAATTCACTTGACCAATATCGATGAAATTTGGCACAATTATTCCTAACACACAGTAGTATAACATATTTCCTTAAAAATAAATTCCTTCCTTAAAATAAATAACATAAACAGATTCCTTATACACATAAGTCGTATAAGTATAAGTAGTATAATAGTAGGGTAAAATATAGGTTATAGGAATCCTGTTAATTCAACAGGATCAGGATGACATTAAAAAGCGCCAGCTATTATCAACCTATCACGCGACAATCGTCGACGCGAACAAAGTTGCGGGTAGAAGCAGGTTAAGAATAAAATAAATTTTCCTTCGCCGGGCATTATTGGAAATTAGTCTTATTAATTTTGTAGTATAGAATGTCACCTAGTAAACCACTTATTTTCCAAAATATAGGCCCAAATTTGAATCTGGACACAAGTACTAAGTGTGGACTTACTTCATTATATGTCGTGATCGTTTGTATCATAAAAGATAGATGCTGATCAAATGCTAACCATTAACTATTTATATAATATTATTATTATTTTTTATCGCTGGATTTACCACTGACTTACCAACTGTACCTAATCATGTAGGATACCTACTTATTATACCAATAGAAGAGGCAGCTATATACCTACAGCCCTTAATATTTCAATTTGAAGAACTGCATGATTAGCATCTTCTTAGCTTCGACCATGATCCTTGTTACTGAGTCGAAATATTGCCAAATTGGACAAATTACTAGAGCTGATACCTAAGTACTTGAAATGGAACAACAAAATTATATTAATACCGAATACTGACTATCAATATTTAACCCTGTTCCAGCAAAATATTATATTTAAATTCACTTTCATTTTTATTCAAAAAGCGTTATGTTTTGACGAATTTCAACAGAAATTTACCCCTAAGATACAAAACAACTCTCTATAGCATTTGTGACAGACATTCTGTTCTGAAGGTTGAGTTATCTCAGTGAAAATTTTAAGACGACATTCGTGTTCAAATTAGGAAAATATTTGCTGGAACCGTTATCTATTTATAGCAACGGAGGTTAAATAGAGGGTGACATAAGATTGATGAAGGCGGCTTCGAAGAAGAACGAGATGTTATAGCGAACTTTTAAATAATAAACTATTGTAATAAAACTTTAGTGAAAAAGGTTTTCTTTTATTATAAAAATATTAAAAATGATTAGTTACAGCACATAGATATCACAAAACATCACTACCACTAACACACAAAGCTCTACACATATTCATGGCAGTCTCAACGATCGTTTCGCTCCTTAACCGAAGCCTCATCAACAATTTTGTAAAGCAAGGTTAATGCAAATACCAATAATCCAGTTACTGAGTTAATGGACTATGTTACTGTAGAGACAATGTAATCGTTACACGTTAGCTGAAGCAAGGCTATACAACTCAAAACTATCTAATTTATAACATTAACATATTCTAACTGCTCAAGATTAAACTTGTGTACAAGTACGCGTCTGATTGTGGAATTTTGGAAGCGTATATCTGATCAAATCTCAAGAGATTAAAGTTAAATGTGAAATGTTCTATTTTACGTTATAATTTACAATTGCAATCCAAAGATAAAAAACGATTCCTATCTGTTTTCTTAAAATAGTTTTCGCTATAAACAACACAAAAGAATAGTGTTTTTTGTAAATATCCATTTTAATTTCAGTGTTGTCAGGATGTCCAAAAATAATCAGGCGGCAAATATATAAATTAAGAGCCAAATAGTTACATCCTTATTGTTATACAAATCCGTAGAGTTACTTCTGCTTACTAATACTCCACTCATTAATTTTTTAATTTTTGATGTAGAGTTACTTCTACTTTCTAATACTTCCATTAATTATTTAATTTTTGAGTGGCGATAAATGCGTTTTAAATATATAAATGCGTTTCTTTTCAAAACAGCAGAGAATTTGCTTTATTTGACTTAATATATATCCATATCCATAATCCTACTTCATATTATCCTACAAATATTATAAATGCGAAAGTGAATGCGCTGAATATAAAATTTGCCAATATCGATAAAATTTGGCACAATTATTTCTTATAATCCCGAATAACATATAAGCTATAGAAACCCTGTTAATTCTACAGGAATAGGATAACATTGAAAAGCGCCATCTATTATCAACCTATTACGCAACAACAGTTCATGTGAACGAAGTCGCGGCTAAAAGCTATAATCTGTGTGACTGTCTTTGTCTGTGTCTGTGTTACGCTTTCACTGCTAAGCCACTGAAACATATATAGAATAACTAAAGCTCAGTCTCGTGCGTACGCGCGCAGTGAACGGACGCGTATTGTTTATGTGAACGTTATCGCTGCGCGTATCGTGTGAGACGCAAAGTTCGCCAGTTTCGGTTAACGCCCCTGCACCCCTGCCACCGGCGACAGTTGTACTCGCCGCAACCCGTGTTGCGGCTCGAGGAAGCGGTCGGCAGCGCATCGCGTGCACCTGCTCCGCCGAAGCTGCCCGGACGCAGCGATCTGCACCGCCTTTCGTTGCAAAGACGTATGCAGACGTGCCCACAGTGATACCACCGCTCATCATTCCTACGCGCTTGTAGTCTCTGCCCCCGCTCGCGGGCGCCTAGCTGGGCCTCCCCCAGGGGTCTCACCCGGCTGGGTTGCACGCGCCGAGGGTGTGCGGAGCTGCACTCGCACAGGAGCGGCTCACTGAGCACCTCTGCTGCTACTCTCACAAGTAGCACATCTCACACGCGCAATACTGCGCGACCATGTCCGGTCGGGGGGAGCCCCCCCCGAGGGACCCACGTATTAGGGGGGAGCGCCCCGCGTTCGCCCGCGCTGTAGTACGGCGCGACGTACGGGACAATAACATCGTCCCGTTTACGCCGATCGCACCTGCGGCAGCGACACCACCACCGCCAGCGCCTGCACCACTACCACGCTTCCGGATTCCATCCGGCGAGCGAAAATCGCCAGACTCCGCGCCTTTGTTCTCCGCCGATGTAGCTGAGCTTACATCGGGCGGCGAAGCACCGAAGCGTCCGCGGGCTGCCGACTCTTCGCCCGAATCCCTCGAGGGAGACGATAAGCGTCCGAAGACGGACCAGTCACCGGCCACCTCACTGACAACGTCGTCGTCATTCGACGTACACCTAACAGCCGAGCAAAGGACTCGGCCCACTCCACCGCCGGCCTCCTCGCCTCGGGACGAGGGTGGCGTGCGACCGCTTGCAGAGAGCGCGTCGCAGGGATCCGTCTCGTGGCCTCGGGACTCGACGAGCTACGCCGGATTTGCTTCGTCGCCGTCTCCAATGACGACGTCCCGCCCCCCTACCCCTCAGGCTGGGCCGTCTGGCTACGCGGCCGCCGCCGCCGCGCCGCCGTCACCCCGGGCGCTCCAGCAGCGCCAGGAAGAGCTGCAGCGCCAGCAAAAACCGCATGCCACTACCGGAGCGAAGACAGCGCGCTCCGAATACCCGCCAATCACCGTGGAGTGCCTCCCCAACTGGACGAGGCACTTCACCGCGATCCGAGGCATGCTCGGACACGCCCTAACGCCCGCCCGATGGGAAAGGGCGTCAGATTCCTCCCCAAGTCGGCGGAGGAATTCCGGGTGCTCCAAAGGTACCTTCTCGACGCTGCCAAGCAGGACCCGAACATCGCGTGGTTCTGCTACAGCCCAGCGTCGAGCCTACCCAGCAAGGTAGCCATCAGGGGGCTACCTCAAGACACTCCGCCAGCAGAGGTCATCGCGGCGCTGCGCAGCCTAGGGTACCCGGCGACCCAGGTGAGGGCCATCCCTGGGGTCAGAGGGCGGCACGGCTGCACATATTTCGTGCAGCTGGAGCACCTGACCTTTGAAGAGCTTGGTCATCTGTACAGAGAGACCGAGCTCCTTTCGATGCCGGGCCTCATCGTCGAGGCATGGAAGGGCGGACGAGGACCGCCACAATGCCACAGGTGCCAGCAGTTCGGACACTCATCGGCCAACTGCCACCGGCCGCCTAAATGTGTCCGCTGTGCAGGCGGGCACCTGGCCCAAGACTGTGACCGGCCCCAAGAAGCCGCGCCCAAGTGCGCGAATTGTGGAAAAGCGCACGTGGCGCGGGATCGCAAATGCCCGGTCTTCCGTCGTGAGGCGCGAAAGCGCGGCATCGATGTCGCGCCGCCACGCCCAGACAAGCAAGCGAAGCAGAGGGCAGGAGGGGGTGGTCAGGTTCCCCCCCCAACCGCAACACCCGCCGCCGCCATACAAGTCGCCGCAGCGGCCCCCGCCATCCCCGCAGTACGTCCTGCGGTAGCCGAACGCGCCGCCCCTGCCCCCGCGGCACACCCCGCAGTGGCCGTGCCTGCCGCCCCCGCCCGACCCGCACTGAGTAGCGCCCCGCCGTCGCCCGGCAGGTTTATTCATGCTACTCGACGGAGGGAAGCGGGAGGGGCTAACATAGTCGCAGAGCCGGCGACCAGACAACCGCCGGCCTACATCCCGACCGCCCGAGCTACTCAACAGATTGAAGCGGGAGTGGTTACTATAGATCGAGTGCCGGCGACTCTGCAACCGCCGGCAAACGACCCGATAGGCAGGGGGAAGCCCCTGCAAAGAAAAAGAAACCGGCGCAGGCGCAGGCAGCCGAGGCCAGCAGATGCTGAGCCCGCCGCCGCGTCCACACCGCACCCCAGGCCGCCAACATCAACATTGTTGGCGGCAATACCCGAAATTGCCGAGGCGCCGAGAAGCCGCGGCCACCGACTGGCCACAGAAGAGGCGGAGCTGCGAGCTCCGCAATATCCTACGTTCCTCCCGCCACCCCTCGCGCAGGACTCGGGCATTAATAATATTGTCCGGGTCCTTATCGAGGCGCTAATGGCGGCGCTCACCCACTATCTGAGCAACAGGGACGTAGTCGGCGCCATCACGGCAGCAATTACCCAGTTTGGGAGGTCGTATCAATGACCTCCCTACGAATTCTATATTGGAACCCGGGCGGCATCAGAGGTCACGTCCGTGAGTTAACACTACTCGCCCAGTCGCAGGATATCCACGTCATCCTCCTGGGCGAAACTAAACTCACGGACAGCGTCGAGCTCCGCGTGCCCAACTACTTCGTGTATCGCCGTGACGAAGTCTCTCCCCGGGGCCGCCCGTACAGAGGTACGGCCGCTCTGGTGCGGAGGGACATCATACACGAAGAGCTGGAGCACACCCCGTTCACTAGCACCCGTACACAGGGGGTGCGAGTCAACGTGGGCAACCAGGAGCTCCGCATCTATGCCGCCTACAAACCACCCGGACTGACTTTCTGCAGCACTGATGTCGAGGCAATCTTCGGGCAGCAGGGACCTGCAGTGATCGTGGGCGATCTCAACGCGAAACATCACGCGTGGGGATCGCGAATCATCACTGCAGTCGGGAGGCACCTGCACGAAGATAGCGTGAGGAGCGGTTACGGTGTGGTGGGGCCGGGAGCGCCGACCCACATACCCACCGACAGCCGCTCCCAGCCAGACGTCATAGACATAGTGCTGCACCACGGATTGGACAACCCCTTCGATGTCGAGGTACTCTATGACCTCGACACGCAACACCTACCGGTTCTGGTCACCCTAGCCACCCAGGGTGGCTTCTTAGTGCCCCGCCCGCCGCGGACGCGGACGAACTGGGAGCGCTACACCGCAGAGCTTGCCGGGCTTGAGCTAGCAGGCCCGATCACTACACCTTCGGGAGTCGACGATGCTGCTGCGTTGGTCGCGGAGGCGATCATCGCCGCCAAAGCAGCAGCTACCACCACCACGTCGACTTCACCGGATACCAATCGAAGGAAGGACCTGCCGAGCTCGCTCCGCAATATGCTTAAGCGGAAGCGCACCCTGCGCCGCCTATGGGCCCGAACTCGTTGCCCCAGGGTGAAGGCTGACCTGAACCGGCTTGCAGAGAGGATCGCGCGTGCCGTAGTCGCTCTCGACGAGGCGCGATGGGAGGATACCGTCGATCGAGCGACAGAACATGACACAGCGCTGTACTCCCTCTGCAAGAAACTCACCGGACAAGACACCCCCGTTTACCCGCTGCTCAATGCCGCGGGTAAACGCACCTATGCCGCCAAGGATCGTGCTGAGATTCTGGCGGCACACCTGGAACAGACATTTACGCCCAACGCCCCCAACACCTCCAACCTCCATGTCATCCGTCATCACGCGGCTGTCCAGGACAAGCTGGAGAGGTTCCTGTCGGCCCCTACACCGCCGCTCCGGGGAGAGGACTTCATCTCCTTGTCAGAGCTGCGGTCGGTCGTTGCTCGCCTTGATAAGCGAAAGGCGCCAGGCCCCGACGGAATCGCCAACGCCGCGTTGATGCTGCTGCCCCGAACAGGTCTCGTAGCGCTCACGAGATTGTTCAATGGAGTACTCCGCACCGGCCACTTCCCAGAGGCGTGGAAGACCGGGAAGATCATCGTTCTTCCCAAGCCGGGGAAGGACCGCCGCCTGCCTGGAAGCTACCGGCCGATCACCCTGCTCTCGCACATAGCCAAGCTGTTTGAGCGTCTGCTGCTGCGTCGAGTCACGCCCCATCTGCCCCTGCGCGAGGAGCAGTTTGGATTCCGCAGCGGCCACTCGACGACGCTCCAGCTGGCGAGGGTCATAAACCACCTGACCAGTGAGCGGAACAACGGGCGCTACACCGTGGGGGTCTTTCTCGACATCGAGAAGGCCTTCGATCGTGTGTGGCACGCCGGGCTCCTGGTCAAAATACTGGACACCACCATGCCGCCTGCTTATGTGCGAGTGCTGGCATCGTTCCTACACGGCCGTAGCTTTTACGTGGCAGTGGATGGTGCCGAATCCCAGCCACGCACCATCCAAGCCGGAGTACCCCAGGGCAGTTGTATATCGCCGCGTTTATACGCGGCGTATACGGATGACATCCCCACCCTGCGCCACCATCTGCGGGAAGGGGAGGAGGACGTGCTGTTGTCGCTGTTCGCCGACGACAGCGCGTATTTCGCGTCGTCCTACCACCAGATCGTCGCCACCAACCGCATGCAGCGTATGCTGGACTTGTTGCCGGAATGGCTGGACAAGTGGAGGATGGCTGTCAACGTCGGGAAGACGGCCGCTCTGCTAACCAGCCGCTCCAAGCCGCTACGTCAGCTGACTCTACGAGGCCAGGACGTAGAGTGGAAGACCACAGTGAGGTTTTTGGGGTGTGAATTGGACCGCAGCCTGTGCATGCTCCCCACGGTGAATCACGTCGTGGGTCGAGCCGCCGCTGCTAGGTCCAAGCTTCACGCGCTATTCACATCCCACCTACCTATGAACACCAAACTGCGGGTCTACGGTGCCTACGTCCGCTCGCGCTTGACGTATGCGGCACCCGCCTGGTACGCGCTATGTTCGGCGTACCAGAAGCGAAGACTGCAAGTCCAGCAGAACCGCTGCCTGCGACTGATCGTAGGAGCCCCGAGGTATGTGCGGAACGACGTCGTGCATCGGGATACCAAAATGCCGACCGTGGAGGAGTATGTCCGTCGCCTTGCGCGCCGGATGTTCGCACGTGCGGACAATAGCGCGCACGTACATCTCCACGGCATCGCTCCACTCCATGCGCGACCACCCGATGGACGTTCCCTGCCTCGCGAGCTCCTGCGGTCACCGTCTCCGCGGCCCGATGCGGATGACGACGGCGACGATGAGGACGACGCGATGGGCGAGAGGGCGAAAACACCGGATTTGACACCCCCGATCATGACACCACCCGACTTAGGACCACCTGAAGAAGACTTCGAGGTCTGGGAGCTACCATTCCCAGACCTCACCACCGAACCAGACATCCCTTAGGTCACCTAGGTGACCTCGGCCTACAAGGCCGAAACACAGACCGGGCTTAAGTGCCCGCGAGGAACTGCCCGGGCAAGGAGGTACGCCTCGAGGCCCGTACCCCGCCTACTCCCAACGGAGTAAGCGAGACGACCCTGCTTCGAAGTCGCGGCTAAAAGCTATAATCTGTGTGACTGTCTTTGTCTGTGTCTGTGTTACGCTTTCACTGCTAAGCCACTGAAACATATATAGAATAACTAAAGCTCATATACCGGGTTAATATATAGTAGATAATTGAGGGTATGTAACATTCAAGTTGACGCCAGTCATAGATAAATAACACTATTAACTTTATTAATAACCTATCCTAATTATACCTAATTTCCTATCCAATATAACAAATACGATACCCTATCAAAAGTATGAAACATCAATAATATCGTATTTTGAGACGATATTCTCAAAAAGCCGCAAGCATAATAGGGGTGACACAAGATTGATGGAGGCTTGCGCTTACACCAAATTAAAGTGGGATAAGACGATTACTAACGCTCTAATAATATATTGCTATAAACGATAAACTTTCTAAATTATAATATTAAAGAATCATACAAATATTATAAAATGTGAAAGTGTGTAAACGCAAATACAGCTCGTCTCATTAGGATTAATTTCGTTAAACGGTATTTAATATTGATTAAAACATGATACTTTTTGACCTCATAACTAAATTCACACAAGATAAGTAGCAAGAAGAAACTGGTCAAGAATAAAATGATTACAAGAGCAAAAAATAAATTTATGCGTAAAAATTTAATGTAAGCGTTCAAATAAACTTGTAAACAAGTACTTTCGTCAATTCTACTGCTGGTTCGGAAAGGTGTCCCTACCGAGAGAGCCAGCAAGAGTTACATTAAGTCATTACTATCTTGTACAGGTTCGGACAGGAGCTATATCTACGCATCATCATCACTTATCATCTAAATAATCCTCAACAGTATAGTAGGCTTTTTGTATCAGCATCCCTTTAACCCTTTTATTTTAAACTGCTGTAATGGTAAACCAAAAATTGATTGCAGAATTTTATTATAGAATCTTATAACCAAACCCACAAACGACTTACGAGCCGCAAGCTTGTGTCGGTTCCTACTTTGTCTATTATATACATCACCTATCGTTTTATAATTCTTTATATTGTTACTAGCGGCCTGCCCCTGCTTCGCACGGGTATAAAATATATATCCCATGTCAGTCAGTGTAAAAAAATGATTAAAATCGATCGAGTAGTTTTGATTTATTCATTACTTGCTATCTTTGGAATATCTAAATTCATATAGTACATTTTTACTTATTTACTTTTACATTTTCCCTATATATTTTATTTTTACAATTAATTACAAAATGTCTTTAAACAAACTCTTGAAAGAGGGACATAGGTGCTAAAGTCGAAGTGTTATAGGGCGAAGCGCGGCGTCCTCACGGCATTTTAAATCTGTAATATCTCCGAAAATGTTCACTTAAATTACATACTGTAAACGGCCATATTGATCTATATTAAATTAACTATTTATTTAAGGTAGTTAATTGGATAAGGATTAATGCTGTATTGTATAAAAATTGCTTCAAAAATATGGCATTATTTTTCGTAAAAAGAGATTTACAGAAACCTCAAAAATTACAGTATTTCGCTACTCCGTATTGAATGTTATTATACGTACAAACCTTCCTCTGGAATCACTTTATCTATTAATAAATCAAAATCTGTTGCGTAGTTTTAAAGTTTTATGCGTACATAGGGATATAGGGACTTTGTTTTATAATATGTAGTGATGTACAAAAATTAAACTACTTAAATATTGTCTATTAAAGCCAGCCACAAGAATAAGGGATTCAACATTCATCAATTAACAATTATTAGGCAATAAGCTTTCAGTAATTTTTTTTTTCAACGAAATATCTGTAGCCATTGTGTATGTTTGCTCTTTCACCTAAACTTTAATAACAAATAGCCTTCAATAGCTCCCCTTCACACATTATGCCATACTTATTGATGTTTTCCTAACACATTTATATTCTACGACGATACCATCTTGGGTCCTCCCTTTCTCTATATAAATAACAAAAAAAAATGTAGCTCCAACTTGGCATTTAACGTTGTACGCCAAAGTCAGAAGCATCTTTTATTATGGTGATTCCTTAACTAATATTGCCATCATACCAAGATTTTGATACCCTTTTATTATGATAATTCCATAACTAATATTGCCACCATACCAAGATTTTGACACCCTGAATTGGCTCCTCGATAATCTTTTGAAAAATCAGAAATGATTTTCGAGCGATAAATCGTAAACAACAATTTAATGAATAAAAATAAGCTTTTAATTTCAGCTGCGAGAACGATATAAAAGAAATTGTACATTTGAATTATCTTACGATAAGCCATGCAATAAAAGAATATGGTAAATTTGAGGTAAGTACTCAAGCATAAATTAATTTTTTAAGCGCCTCATATCTTTTGGTAAAAAATGTGAAACTAAAAAATTTAATTTGAAAATATAAATGTAATATAATTTTAAATGTCTTATAACATTATGAACAATTCTCACAAGAAAAAAAATGGGTTTTACCTCAAGCAAATAATCCTCCTTAAAACATCGTACATTACTCTAAGTGTTTCAAATTATTAAATTTTTGTTTTTTTAAGCATAGACGCTATGTAAATGAGTTCTCAATATATGCAAGTTTCCTTACGATGTTTTCACCGAAAAGCGTGATAAATCGCTATTATCAATCAATTAGGAACATATGTTTCAATAGAAAAACTCATTTTTGCCAGTCCGAGGTTTGAACCCGTGATCCCCTGGAAAGAGTCACACAGTCTCACAGCTTATTCTTAGCTAACATATACGATAAAAAATCCCTTCGAAATAGGAAAATAATAAAAATATATAAGATATTTGAAGGGTAATTTAACACTGCGATGTGAACGAAGTTTCCACTAGTTTTATATAAAAAAAACTGTTTCATATTTACCTGACAGGTGTAGTGGCACCAGAACCAGAGCCAGCCCTCGAGGGAGACGCGAGTTCGGCGCTCGGTGGTGTTGCATGTGATACCAGCCAAGCGTCCACAACCTGTCGCGTTGCCTTCCTATGAAAAAAAACATATAGAAATTTGAAATAATTACACATTTGTTACGTTTTTATTACTATTTTAGATCCAAAAGTACACCCAGAACAATGGCATCCATAATAGACCTCTCTCATTTCCTCAAGTGTCCTAAAAGGCGACTAAGGTAAATATCCGGCAGTGTAGAATAGACCACGCTCTGTTGTACTGAGTTGTCGTAAAAGTTGACAAACAAGGTAAGTTGACGTCTATTATTTTCCCGTTACAACTTTTGGTAAGTTGACCAAAAGTTGTAATAGATTAGATAAAAAGAAGCAGCGAGAAACTCGGCGGATAATTTTTTCAACAAAGAAAAAATTAATTACAATTTGGCAGGAGAATGATGATGATGAAACTACATCAAAGACGACGACTACTATACAACAACGCTATTACTATACAATAATCCCTGGGACTGTATTATTGTATAGTAGTCGTAAAGTCTTTTAATAAAAAATATTCTATTATCTTAACCCTGGTGACTAGAATATTTTTTTATTGTAAACTGAATTCGTCCTGTCTTGTACCACTAAGAAGCAGAACCGTCCGCTTTTTAATTTATAAAATGGTTTACGAGATTGTCTCGTTATTGTTATCGCTAAAGTTTAATCAAATGTGTTTCCTTATTGCCTGACACATGTTTACATAACTTCGCAACTGTACTTAAGAAATAAGAAAATTATTCTGCTTAAGCCGGCATAGAGAAAATATTAATACATACCGATAACATTAAGGAATGTTTTTTTGTTAACAATTTACGCTTTATCGATGTCACATTTGAACATCACTACATATTATAAAACAAAGTCCATATTTCCGTATGTACGCATAAAACTTTAAAACTACGCAACCGATTTTGATGCGGTTTTTTTAATAGATAGAGTGATTCCAGAGGAAGGTTTGTACGTATAATAACATTCAATACAAAGTAGAGAAATACTGTAATTTTTGAGGTTTCTGTAAATAATTACATTTTTTCCGCTTACATTGCAAACGCAGGCTAAACCCTACGAGATTTATCAAAATTATGTACTAAGTATTTGTACACCTTAAAAAGTTCTACAGAAAAGTCCGCGATGGTATATATCTATCTCTTATGGATAACCCACAATAGCAGTTTTTTTCATTTACTTTTTACGAAAAATGATGCCTTATGTTCAAAGCAATTTTTATACAGTACAGCATTAATCCTTATCCAATTGAGTACCTTAAATAAATTGTTGATTTAATATAGATCAATATGACCGTTTACAGCATGCAATTTAAGTGAACATTTTCGGAGATATTACAGATTTAAAATGCCGTGAGGACGCCGCGCTTCACCCTATAGCACTTCGAATCTTTTAGAGTTTGTTTAAAGACATTCTGTAATTAATTGTAAAAATAAAATACATAGGTAAAATGTAAAAGTAAATAAGTAAAAATGTACTATATGAGATAAGATATTCCAAAGATAGCAGGAAATCGTCTTGGTATAGGGAGAGGAAATTGTTTTTCTCCAAATTTAACGCTTGCGGGCCACGGGCAGTAATGAATAAATCCAAACTACTGGATCGATTTTAATCATTTTTTTTACACTGACTGACATGGGATATATATTTTATACCCGTGCGAAGCAAGGGCAGGCCGCTAGTAATAATGAAATAAGATGACAAGCTTACACCCGTATGAGATTTTAAAAATTACATACATACATGCATTAATGATAGACTACACAGCACTGCATTGGAGTAAGTTCAGTATACATCAGCCCTGGGCATAAAGATAACATTATGACCAGTAGTGTATATTATACTACTACAGATCAAGTTAAAAAAGCTTTTAACAAAATTTCATGGCCCTACTGTTAACCGTTGAAGAGTGACAATCCTGTCAGCAACATCAGATCATGCTTATCATAAATATACATTCTCATGGAGATTGGACCAGTTTATAAAATTTCAACTCCACCGGGAAGTGGATCAAATTTAAGTTACAGGATACTACCTTCACTTACATGTATTGCAAGTTTAATAAAAGCTTTTAATAAAGTTTTATATATTTGGCAATCGTATATTTACCGCATAATCAACTCGATCCCAAAACACCTTGTTGGTCCTTCCACAAAATGAATATGATAACTATATGAACTAGTAGATATTGGAAAACAAATTCAAATTGACTTAATAACAATGAAAAACGCCGTCCTTTCCTGGTAGGAGCACAATGAAGAAAAGTTAAAACAATCGTTGTGAAAGGTGAAATTGAATCAAGTGTTCAAATCGAATTTCTCGGATATCTAACGAATGGAAGTGCTCAATTTCAGATAGAGTTCTTCATTCATCAATTGAAAAGATTACTGAGAAATCTTTTATTCTTTACCAATTGATATGAATAGGATATTACTAGTAACATTACTACTAGTACTAGTGTTAAGTAACATTAGTGTTACTTAACACTATTAACATACTATGTATTCATAGAATTAGCCACTTGGCTGATTCTTTTTTGTTAAAATACTTAGTCTAATCCAATTGCACATAAAAAACAATGGAACAATGTTCAAGGTTTATAGAAATGGACTTGCTTTCTACATTGGATTTTTCATCATCATCTTCCTGCCCTTATCCCACTCTAAGTGGGGTCGGCACAACATGTTACAAAGATGCTGTCACATGATTTGGCTGCGTTTTTACGACCGGCCGCCTGCCTGACGTCAACTTACCTCTGTCGTATTTTACGACACCTCGGTAAGAAAGAGGGTGGTCTATTTTACTCAACCGGATACCACACGGTGGGTCAACTTACCTTAGTCGCCTTTTACGACACCTCGGTAAGAAATGAGGTTGGTCAATTCTACTCAGCCGGATACCACACGGCGGGTCGACTTACCTTAGTCGCCTTTTACGACACCTCGGTAAGAAATGAGGGTGGTACTATTCTATTCAGCCGGATACCACACGGCGTTCTACATTGGATTTTTATTCTCCTGAATGTTTTGGTATAGTTAATAAATGTTTTATTTGGTAACCTCTCTTTTTCTCTAGGACGGTACATAGTTTTGGTTAATTCAGTACTAACCCAGAACATACTTAGGAAAAGATATAATATTATATTAGGTAGATAAGTAAGGGATTGTGTCTAGTGACACATCATATAGATTGATATGTTACTCGGTAAAGTTAAATTCTTTTGTTTTTGTTTCTCGATGTCGCTTTTCTTATCTTATCTGATTAACAGTTTAGGAAGAACGAGAGCCTACCGTCCTATAATGCTTTTAAAGATTAGAAAACAGGAGGAGCGCAATATTTAATATCTCCAACTTAGAATGCTTCGTAAACATCGTCTGATAGATAAAATTTTCTAAAGACCTGATAAGATGGAATAAAATATGTGTAACCGCTGGACTATAAATCTCGGTTGTTGAATTGAGTTGCTGTAAAAAATACTAGCAGAGAGAATTTTAAGTGCAATCGCAACAGGACTGTTTTTAGGAAAAGTAAACGAGAGATAGTGTTACACTGAAGATTCGAGTTTTTATTAAATATGGATTTGATGGAATCCGGCTGACTAGAATAGACCACCCTCATTTCTTACTGAGGTGTCGTAAAGGCGACTAAGGTAAGTTTACGTCAAGCAGGCGGTCGTAAAATACGTAGCCAAATCATGTGACATGTTTATAACATGATGTGCCGACCCCACTTAGAGTGGATAAGGGCAGGAGAATGATGATGATGACGGATTTGATGTGATAGAAAATTATATGAAATGGGAAAGACGACGTTAAACGAATGGGAAGAATCATCTCATGTACAAATATTTAAGCGTGAAACACCAAATGTGGTAAGTGATAAACGTTTCTTTCCTCACTTGTTTGCGAGTAACTTAGTTATGACCTTCAACTAACTATATAAGGATTTTGCACTATTCTTATATTATTAAAATTTGGTACATTGCAATAGTAAATGACTGTTATTACTGCCTTCAATTGACAATTGTTGGCATGATACATCTGAGAAAGTTATGTTGGTATATATGTATATACATATGTACATGAATAGACGAAATTATTGCTCAAATGGAAATCAAATAGAAAATGTAAATTTTATATTTGATTTCCATTCGATATTTATCAATAGCATAGTGTTCTCTATATTCTAATTCGGCGCATAGTCATATACATACATGGACACTCAAACTGGCACACCGCAAACGCATTGATGCATACAAGATGTACTGGAGGATCGCATTACGAATTTCATAGACGGCAAAGGAAAAATACGTTAATACTAGAAGAACTTAAAATCACCAATAATCACGGGACTTTGAACATATGCCTACGGAGGATCTTTGAGTTCTTTGGGCACATTGCTCCCAAGCCTGGTGACTACCTCCAGAAACTTATCGTTACCGGTAAGGTCGATGGTAAGAGATCTAGAGGATGTAGCCTTATGTGCTGGTCGGACCAGATCCACACCACACTCAAAACAACAGTCTCCGATAACATCCACGTATCCGAAAGCCGGAACCGATGGTAGACTATTGTCAACAAATGTTTTTTATGAACAGGTCTCGAGTATTAAGGAATCGGCGCAAGGAATATATTTAATTAATAAACCAACAAAATAAAATATTAAAAATAATAAAATATATTTCAAGATGGATGTATTATATGTCTTCATACTATTTAATCTTATGATAATAATATAATTATAAATGTGCATACTTCAGTTCGAAACATTGATAACATATGTAACATCAACGTCGTAAATTTACTGCATAAATTAATTCAAATTCAGATTTGTTCTACAAGGTTGTAGTAATTTTATGGAATTAGCGCATGAGATTAAGATTAATTTAACTATTTTATGTGCATTTTATTAAAGACATTCGTAGCACAAGCTTTAGCAACAGTGCTTACGCACTCCTTTAGAGTTTTATTGTGTGTAATTTAACAATTACCATTTGAGTGTTAAGCAGTAGAAATAAAATAAAAAAGTATTATACGAGATATCAAATAAATATATTTATACGATTAGTTATCTTTCATTACTGATATTTTTTGCGAAAAGAGAAATGAGAAATGAATTGTGACAAAACTCCAACATTAATTTTCTCTCCCCACAAAGCAAGTATGAGTACGTTAATTACGTACTTTTGGAAACGACTTCAACAAATTTCATGAAATGGATGGAATGAAAAATCGGTGTTTTCAGGCGACGAAATCCTACTACAATATTGTAAGAATTATGTTAATTTCTCTGCTTTATGCAAAGATATAGCTCAGGTGGGATATCGGGCTTTCTCGAAACAATACTGTCAATGCCATTTGTTTTCTACTGACATTTTTAAATTAAGCCTGTAAAGCGCGTTTAGTATGCTAGTTGATTATAAAACTTGGCCACTGCTGCAAGTACAAAATTATTTGTTATTTAATATCATGTGCAGGACTCTTATTCAAATCTTCATTACAAAATAATCCCAATCATCTTCATTACAAAAAAATCATTAAACTTTAAAAAGCAAATTAACAGCACTAAAAATAACATAGATTTTAAATTTAATTTATGATCTGATAAGCCCTTTTACCAACTCATTTCGAAATGAAAGTTTTTAGTTTATACAAAGTCGGTTGAAAGGACAAAGTTTGATATTCATTAACGAACGAGCCGCTCTCTAAAAGCTCCAAACAACTCTGAACAACAGTAGAACAATTCAAGCGCTGTTTAATATAGACTAAACCAATTCACCTTAAATTTTGAAATCTCAGAGAGCCATTATTATTTTAGATATATACAAAATGAATAATGACATCTTGTAGATATTATCTTTCTAATATTTTAGTATTATGTAGAATTTAATTACCAAAATTAATTTTCCTTATTAAGATATCAAATAAGTTAATATTATTCATAATTTCGATTACTATCTATAAAATGATATTTCTTTGGGACTAATATTCAAATTAATATTGGAGGTCAAATTCATTTAATTATTAGTTATTAATCATTTAATTATTAATTATTAATATCGTCAGGGGTTTATTAGGATGTAGTAACATGGAAATAACTTACTTCTTCGTATAACTTGCAAAATGCTATGCATCTACGTAGCTTACTTAATAAATTAAAAAACTTTTTATAGGGGTCTACTACTAGATTTCTTATAGCATTTGGATTTCTTTAAAAGCAATCTGCTAAGTGCAACCAACATTTATATTAGTGAGTGAATATTTGCATTTTATTTCTGTAAAATACTTATAAAATAGGATTTTTTTATGAAAGATACAATTGAAGCTTATATATCGGGTTCACATATATAATATAAAAAATCCATTTTTTCTACAGAAATAGGAAATAATATTTTCAAAACTGAAAATGACAATTTGCCATTATTGTCTAACGAATATACTCATATTCATAAATTTGTTAATAAACATGTCTGTTAGACTGCTAAAACACATTTCGAGAAAGAATAATACGATAGAATAAGAAGAGAAGAAAAATACGAAGAAAGAATAATACAGAACTACACGTTCTGCAATCATCTGCAGCTTTTTAATAACGCATAACTTCCGATTTCTTAATTTGTTCTTAGGGCAGCTTAGTGGTCACAATTTGACGTAATTTTTGGCAAAATATCCGCACATCATTCTTTTGCCTTTATCCCACTCTAAGTGGGGTTGGCATAACATTTTTTTACATGTTGTTACATGTTTTGACTAGTAGTTTTACAACCGGCCGCCTGCCTAACATCAAGTTACCTTAGTCGCCTTTTACCACACCTGGGTAAGAAATGAGGGTAGTCTATTATACTCAACCGGATACCACGCGGTAGGTCAAATAGCCTTAATCACGTTTAATGACACCTCGGTAAGAAATGAGGCTGGTATATTCTTCTCCGCCAGATACCACACGACGGGTCAATTTACCTTGGTCGCCTTTTACGATACCTTGGTAAGAAATTGAGGTGGTCTATTCTACTCAGCCGGATACCAATGTGAAAATAAACGCACAAAGTTGCTGCAGAAAAAAATCTAGACCCACCTTAGGAAGTAATCGTGTACAAACTCCTGGTTCTCATCAAGCCAGGCTTCTGTTCGGGCACACTCTGCGTCGTAACAGGTTGGCGCGGGCATACCGCCGCCCGCGCCACCTGGCGGCTCCTCTATGCTCCGCAGCTGTAGACCTGTAACAATAGAGAAATCATTTAATTTTTTATAAAAGTATGGATATTTTGTTCATTACCGATTTAAGTTTCCTAGCCGTGTGGTATCCGGCTGAGTAGAATAGACAACCCTCATTTCTTACCGAGGTGTCGTGAAAGGCGACTTAGGTTAGTTGACCAACCGTGTGGTATCCGGTTTAGTAGAATAGACCATCCTCCTTCTTACCGAGGTGTCGTAAAATACGACTAAAATAAGTTGAAGTCAGGCAGGCGGCCGGTCGTAAAAACGCAGTCAAATCATGTTACAGTATGTTTATAACATGTTGTCCCGACCCCACTTAGAGTGGGATAAGGCAGGAGGATATACCGATTTAAGTTTTCGCATAGAGTTATGTACTGTTAAAGAAGGTCGAGATGCTAGTATTAATTCCGTTGCCATTGCAACCTCCAGTTGTTATTATGCATTACGCCGAGCACTCGGTTGTGTTCGTAGGACGCTCATACAATACATATAATGGGGGAGCTATAGTCAGGCCTTTGAGCGCAAGTCATCGTCATCCTCCTTCCCTTATCCCACTCTAAGTGTGATCAGCACAACATGTTGTTACATGATTTGGCTACGTATTAAGATTTAGATTTAGATAGATCACATATAAATTTAATTAATTTGTTCTTAAAATCCGGCTAAAGTAGTTTATTTAGCACCATTGTATCGCCATTGAAGCTAACAAAACAAAAGTAAAAATTTTATGATTGTTTACAACTCCATCAAATGCCTTACAGAAATACAGTCGACTTCGAATTAAGCTTAACTTAAGTAGTAAAATAATGATTTCTTATTATTTACACAGATTATTAAATCGCGAGAATTACTTAAATAAATCTCTTTGTGCCTTATCCTATTCGTTCTACGACGATGGTTTTTACTTTGCAAATTCCATAAATATGTAAATGTATGCCAAATTTAATACCGTAGACATTTTAACAACTTATGAATACATTCATAAGAATGCATTATATGAAATGCGTTTTTAAAATGTTTTACACATTGTGCCTTTTGAGGTGTGTCTAATTCCTTTGAAGAGTCAGATTACAAGAAATGATTTTTGAAAATTTGTTATCAATTATTACATAATTAAGTCATCATCTTGCTGCCCTTATCCCACTCTAAGTGGGGTCAGCACAACATGTTATAAACATGCTGTCACATGATTTGGCTGCGTTTTTACGACCGGCCGCCTGCCTGACGTCAACTTACCTCTGTCGTATTTTACGACACCTCGGTAACAAAGAGTTTGGGCTATTCTACTAAACCGGATACCACACGGCGGGTCGAGTTATCTCGGTAAGAAATGAGGGTGGTACTATTCTATTCAGCCGGATACCACACGGCGATATTACATAATTAAGTAGGTATCATCAATAAACATAAATCCAATAGAAATCTAAGAAAATTTCAAAGCCCGCGATGATATCGTTTGAGCACTAATCAATCATTACGATGGGTGCAAAATCTACAATAATAACTTTATCAAAAACTTCGGAATCGCATTTTTTCTGTTTAAGCTTATATGCGTGATTGTTAATTTACAATTTATCACACGCTATTCAATGAAGACTAATTGTGACCTGCATATGTTTGGGAAGTCTTGGGATATGAGTATTCTTCCAAACTGCATCTATTCTATTTTCTATCTATAGTCTCAGCTTCCAGCTTTCTGCCCAAATAGGAAAGACAGAAGACTTATGTCCAGCAGTGGAATTCCACTGTCTTAAATAATAATCAAGAGGAACTCATACAAATTTACAAAAAAAATCACACCACAAAACGTAACTTACTAGGAACTCCTTTTAACCGCCAATTCCAACAGGAAAATATATCCATAATTCTCAATTAACGTCAAATTCTGTGATAATACTAATATAATAATTCGAATAATAAATCGAAGACCAAATAATATTATTAAATTAATGTAGACAGTTTATGACAGCCAATAAATCTTGACATAAGTTAGACAAATGTCAATATTGCTATTCTGCTATCAATATTATTTTTATTTTAAATATAAGTAAGTTTATATACATCTTGGAATTAAGCTAAGGCCTTGTAAGCTTAGCCCGGTATAAGTTTGAAAACAAAATGGTATAATAGTGCGACACATGGGCATTTTTTTTAATGAGATTCCTATTTCTTTTTTTATGATCATTATTCTGTATCTGTGCCTTTTTCTTTTTGAACTTATCATAGTAATAAAATAAACTAAGATTGTTTATAGTCAATATAGCCCTTGCAATACGCCTCCATCTGTCGCAATCTATAGCGTCTCTAGAACATTGGACTACTGATGTTCGAGTTACTTATCTAATAAGCTTCGTTCAATGCATGGGTGATCGACCACGTGACCGTTTGCCTTCAACTGCCCCTAGACAACGAGCCTTACCATAGAATGTATTCTTCGTATTGCTTGTATTTATCACTAAATTTCTACGTTCAGATTTCACCAAATTCCGTACTTTCTTTTTGCTACAGACAAACTATTTTGCAGCGTTGTTTTATAATGAAAATTTACATACTTCTTTCAGTTGTCGTCATTATCTACGTCCCAAATTATAATGTACCGTGGCTAGACAGCAAAAATGCAAGTATAAATGTGTTCGTTGACGCAGAGCTGAAGACCTTTTGTTCTCTATGTGTACTACACAATACATAATATAAAAGAAACGCCATGTGGTATCCGGCTGAATGGAATTTCTCAGAACTCTCATTTCTTACCGTGTTGTCGTAAAAGGCGATTAAAGTAAGTCGACCCGCTGTGTGGTATCTGGCTGAGTAGAATAGACTCCTCCTTTCTTAAAGAGGTGTCATAACAGGCGACTAAGGTAAATTGACCCACCATGTGGTATCCGGTTTATTAGGATAGACCACCCTCTTTCTTACATTTTTACGACACCTCGGTAAGAAATGAAAGTGGTCTATTCTACTCAGCCGGATACCGGCATGATCGATCAAACCCATAATGCACAAGTATATAATCAACATATATCGGAAAACATTTGTTTAATGCGTCCATATAATATATGGGCTATTATTATTTAATAACGTTTAAAATGTGAGCGCCAAACAATATAGTGATGGCATTCTTAAATATGCTAAATGTTATTTTAAAATATCTATTTAAAAGAAATAAAAACGCCCATTATTTATTTCACAGACAAAATAACTTTATTTATTTTATCGGGTCGCCCAACAATGCCGTATTCTGTGATATTTGTTAATTGCAAACACGCTCCGACCGCCCAATCGTATGCGATCTCGTAGCTCGCAATTAAAGCAGCTAGGTATAATTGCTTTCCGTAATTGAAATCGACACGAATTACTAACAAACCGATAAACACTGGTCGACGACTGCAAAATGTTTTAACGATTGTACTGTTGCAAAATGCGAATATCAGCTTCTATTACTAAACTTAAATTCACGATATTGTTTTCTCAATCTTTAATATTTAAATGAGTAAATGTGTAGATATATTCAGAATCTTGAGGATCGAATTCGAGGAGGAAAATCGTTTTATCCCTGCGTCAACTTACCCTAGTCGTCTTTTACGATACCTCGGTAAGAAAGAGTAGTTTATTCTACTCAGCAGGATACCACATGGTGGGTCAACTTATCTTAGTTGCCTTTTACGATACGATACCTCGGTAAGAAAGAGTAGTTTATTCTACTCAGCAGGATACCACATGGTGGGTCAACTTATCTTAGTCGCCTTTTACGATACCTCGGTAAGAAAGAAGGTGGTATATTCTTTTTAGCCGGATACCACACGGCTAGGATTGGTAGGTTACACATAACCTAAAAAATCTATGTATATAATTATTCGTATTTTTTATATTATTTTCTATATTACCCGTATTCCTCTTCTTGTCCCTTTCCTTCTGTTACTCAAAGTTTTACTGGAAGAAATCCCTTATACAGATAAGTCCGCCCGTTGTACATGTGCTATATTTCTTTTTCTTTCTATTTTATACCAATATGTATGTGCAATAAATAAAATAAACGATCGTGTATAAACAATAACAGTAAATAGTTATCAAATATAAATGAGAACACGTTAATTGTTTGCCACTAACATTTTCATTTAATCGCATTGTATATTTGCATGCGACAGTTCGTGTCAATTCCAATTAGAGAAAGTAAACGTGCCTTGCTGCTTTAATTGTTAGTACTGAGATCGTACATGATGAACCGATAGATAACCATCCGAGCGTATGTTGCAATTGCCATATAGATTATTGCACTGATCTTAGTCAAGCTAACAGATTTTGTTTCTTGGTTCTGTTTTGTACCATTTAAAAAAATTTCAATTAGATAACACTTTCCAGGCGCTATAAACAATTCAAATTAAAATTCAAAATATTCTTTACTCTAATAAACTTGTAAACAAGTGCTTTTGCTTCTTCAACTCTACTGCTGGTTCGGAAAACTGTTCCTACCGAGAAGATTCAGCAAGAAACTCGGCGGTTGCTCTTTTAGAAATATAATTTTTATTATTAGCTACTGTCCTGTACAGGGTCTAAGCGTCTATCTTATCTTCTAAGTAAACCTCAACAGTATAGTAGGCTTACTGAATCAGCCTCTTTTTAACAGTGTTATTCAAAAAATTGGATGTAGTACTAAGAAAATTAAACCGAAAACATCCGAATAGCTTATTTATCAGTTAAAAGGAAGCTAAAAGCAAATACAGTAAAGTAAAGTAACAGCCTGTTATTATGTCCACAGCTGGGCATGTTAGGTTACACATATCCCCAGAACTCTAGATGTATGCAGTTTTCCTCACGATGTTTTCCTTCACCGACAAGTTATAAATTGTAATTATCAAGTAAACAAGTTTTAACAAAAAAACTCATTGGTGCCTAATTGGGGTTTGAACCCGTAACCTCGAAATTGCTATTGACTAGCATAACTCTGACTCATGTTTTAGGTTTAATACAACGCTGAAAATATACCAAGTATTCAATGAGAACATCTGCAACATATATATGCACATTGATCAAGAATATTCTATAAGAATATTCAAATTCAAAATATTCAAACTCTTTTTTGGTTATTTAATTGTTAATGATATTTGTAAACAAAGTTCGATATTAGATATTAGATATTTCAACTATTAATTCAAATTTTATCATAAAATTTAGAAGCTATGATAATTTTATATTGTAACTAACATCACCAACAATGAAAGTTTTATTGTTTCATAATCAAATTACATACATTAACTGCCAGTTAGGTTCAGACAATACAAAATTAATTCAAATATTTGCCGCTCAGATTGGACGTTGTATCTATTATTGGGTTGTTTACCCCGCTTGTCTCAAAGGACACGAAGTGAAATTTCTCGGTCATTATCACTGATCTCTGATGACAATCGTTTTTTTTTTTTTTTTATTATACAGGAAAAAACCCCTTATGGGTACCGCCGCCCGACGGGGACAGGCGGCGGTTATGTCGGACTCGCACCGACTAAAACGACCTGTGTGCTCCACCACGCTGCCAATGGCAAGGACAGGGTATCATTGTACATTTTGCCCCCATCCCGCCGACAGCTCTGATCCCAGAGAATAAACACCTCCAGGTAGGGGCCCCTCGAAAGAGAAACCCCCCTCCGCTAACCGGTGCATCGGGAGCACCAGATGCACCGACCGCCTCGGGGACCTGTAAGCCAGGTGTCCGATGTACCCCGTTCGGAACACCCGAAGGTCCCCAGTTAGGGCGGCAGACGATGGGCTTGGGCGAGTCACTAACACCTGGACTCACCAGCAGCAGATTGGATCCAGAACAACAGTTCGTGGAACCGCTCCGCCGCCTCCCTCCGCCCCCCTCCGCAGAGCTAAAGGAGGCCATCGCTGCCCACGATCGCTCCCTGCCCACCGTGTTTGCTATGTCACGGTCAACAGGGAGAGATCGCGCCCCAAGTAGGGGCCCCAACGCCTTGGTGGGCGTTTCCGCCCCCACCGGGTAATTTTTTATAGAGGTTTTCTTCCTCGCAACCCGAAGGTCCCCGTTCCCATTGCTGGGCTTCCGGGTTTCGCCGACGGTGGCCGTAACCATGTCCAGCCAGACTTAGAGTAAGCCCAACTGGACCCGTCGCTCATTAGGGACTTCACCCCAACCCCCCCGAAGTCCCCGGCCCGTCCAGATTGCCCTCTGCTAATCAGAGGGACAACTGGATTGGCCACCCCTCAGTGGTCCGTTCGCCAAGACTAAGCTTGCCCAGGGTGCGCCACGAGGAGGCCGACCACTTTGGCACCCCTTTCGTTAATCTAAGGTAGATTGGCCAAAACTTACAGTCGCGGAGGTCACGAGTCGTTCAAGGTTATACAGGAATCTTTTGGATTAAAATTCGAATTTATCGTACGAAGATGAAGTGTTCTAAGAACAAACGTTTCACTTTATGTATTAGAGTATCTGGTTGACCGGTAATTTTTCACAAAATAAAAAAAAATTATGAGATAGTTGGGTATTTACAATTCTCGCGTCTGCCCGTTTCTCGAATAAGCTACGCTGACTTGACAGTTTATGGCAAAAATAATATTCAATATCAACTTTAGTATTTTTAATGCCTTAAAACAGATTTTTTTTACATTAAACCTAGCTAGTTCGATTTTTCTCCCCCTACATACTGCATTTCAGGAAAATCGTTGGAGTCGTTTCCGAGATTCCGAAAATATATCAAGATTAAGTCATTTAAATATTAAAGATATTCATTACCTAAATAATTTTTAATTTTTAAGGGTAGATATTATTCTACAGCACAATGAAATAAACAGGGTAAGATAAAATGTATGCTTTTTGGATTCGCAAAGATAAAACAAAAAAAATGCTGAAAGCGTAATGTGTAATGCTACTCAATTTTGCATATTTATCACAACACAGAATATATGTATTAAGATCCACCATCACCATATATTAAGATATACAGACAGACGCTTGGATAAGCGAGTAGAAGAAAATTTAAAAATTTCTAGTCTACACGGGTGTTATTTGGTTCTACGTCAGCCAAGCACGAACTCCAGACAGATAACAACTCCGTAGCGAATGTAAATAAACTTGACAATACTCGAATTCAGTAACGTTTAAATGAATAAAGTTAAAGTTACAGAAATCAGCGTCCACAGACTTTATGGTGTAGTTATAAAATAGTGGGAAACGCAGTACTGAGCTAATTCGAAATCGCTTATATTAATTTTCTCCGTAAAGCATTTACAACATGTAACTAAATCCTACTCAACTACAATTTTTTTTATTACTTAAGGTATTGCCTGCAACATTTTCAATATTACTGAGTATGTAAAAAGGTGTTTTCGATCTTATCCGAATCTTATTATCTTATATTATACAATACTAGCTGTGTCTGCGGCTTCACTCGTGTGGAAATCGTGGGTCATAAAAATTTTCCCGCATAAATAATTTTCTTTTATTCTAATTATCTCAAAAATAACGTAATACTTTAAATTGAACTTTTGAACATAAAAGTAGTTTTTGATACAATATTATAAAATAATAAATATTACGATTTAACAGTGACAAATAGAGACATGCTATCGCTGACTTTTCTGTACTAATTTTGTAGAATTACTATGCTCTGGTACGTTACTTTGCTGTATGTCAGTTGGTTTACGCGGCACAAGCGAATTAACTCCCAGCAGGCGAGTTTTATTTACAAAACCTCTGTCCTATTAAACTAAACCTTCCGAAAGAATTGCACTACTTTTTTGTAAAAACTGTACAAAAATCAGTTTAGTAAATTTTGAGAAAATCGATTGCATACAGCTTTTCCAGACCGAACGCTTTTAGGAACTTTGTTTGAAAATAAGTATAGTAGTAGCGTGATTTTGTTTTATCCAGCCAGCAGCTTTGTTCTCCAACAACAAACTATGTTTTGCAATCAGAGTTGCAAAGCCATTCGATACATAGGTCTCAGAATTTTTTTTTCCTTTATTGCATATAAATATCTTCGGTTGTTTGTAGTACAAATGTGAATGAACTTTTCACATATAGATATTGAAGTTTTATTATTAACGCTTTATGTGGTACCACAAATCTTCTGCTTATTCTTGCCATTGAAAAACCTTAATATTTCAGCAGAGTACTTTGTTCATGTAAATTACACTGCAGTATTTTATCTGCAAGACAAAACGAGTCGACACTTTTATAGCCACCAATATGACTGTTTTGCATTTTTATTAAGCTGTGTATAAAATTCACACCACTGAATATAGTTGACGGGGTTTCTGTCAACACGATATTCTTACGTTATTAGATATTTTCTTTTTTTTTCAAATTTGAACTGAAAATACGTTTAAAAGAACCCAAGTAGACTTAAGGCGAAAAGGAAACATCTATAGGTGGATATCTGGAACCGCAGTGATTAAAAAAATCTAAAACAATATATGAATACACAAAAAATATTACAAACAATCTAACATTAGTTAGTTATAGTCTAAGATCTATAAATACCTTAGATCTTGCTTTCCCTAAATGCTCCTCACTGACTCGCTTGAGATCATTTAGCTTTCAAGGTGTTTCTTTTTCTCTATATGACCCGTACTCTCTTTCTTCTTCAATTCTTGTCCTTATCCTTCTATTACTCAAAGGTTGATTGGAAGAGATCCCTTTTAGGGATAAGTCTGCCTTTATACATGTGGTTTTTTTTTAAATTTTCCTTTGTCTTTTCGAAATATTCATATGTATAAAAAGAATGATAAATAACATAGTCTGAACACGTTAGTCAAAGAAGGTTAATTCGGAAAATAAGTTATATAAAAGCTTTTAACAAATTTTCCCTCGATCAGTTCCCTCTTCTAGAGCCAATCCTGGCAAGCACCAGGTCATGCTTATCATAAACTAGACATCGTATACCAGTATGTAAAATTTCAGCTCAATCGGACACCGAGAAGTGGGTCAGATTTAACTTCCATGATTCCACCTTTACATAAACGTTAAAAAAACTTTACAGAATTACTGAAACCGAAAAAAGCTTTACCGGATTACCGGACCGCCTAACTTTACAGGATTATCCGGTAGGTCAATCTAGAGTATATCTGAAAATTTTATTAAAATCGATCTAACCCTTTCCATCTTATCTATAGATATTCATTCATTCATTTATATATGGTCAATAACATCTACCATATGACCTTGATAATTTTATAAATATGAAATGTCAAGTCCCCAAGATCAAACTCCTCTTGACGATATTATTGACCAAACATTAAATTAAATGTCTTTATAAAATTCAACAATTTTCTGCTTCGTCCATTTGATGCACTCATAATAACATCATCGCAATTAGAATCACTTTTTCATTATTCTTCACAATTATAATCATCTTGTATCGGAGTACGTTTGTATGTTTAATACGATTTATACGATACGTATATTTCTAAGTAAAGTTCCGTGTCTAACTTTAAATAAAATAAAACTTATCATCGGTCATTTGGATAGCGATAAAGCACTCATAATAAATGGATATTTGCAGAGAAACGAATATATAATTCAGTAGGTATAAATCATTAGCACGTTCTACGAAACAACAGATTTTTATCTTATCTAGAAAATTAAAATGAATCTGTAACTCGTCTAGAATGACACGGAAAAAAAGCCACGACTTTAACTGTTGTATTTAAATGTGTTAATATGCATACAAAATTAAATTTATCGTGGGCATTTGGCGCGTGGCACGTATTAATGAAACTAGTTTTATTAAAAATAGCAATATACTAATTCAGAGAGAATTTAGATAAAATACTTGTTTTTATATAAGTGGGCATCATAGCTACACATGGAAATACACCTGTTTATAAAGATGTCGTTATACATTTTTACTAACCCAATTCTAATGAGGAAATAATGTGAGTTGAGGTAGTTTGGAGCTGTGATGGGGTTACGGATTCATACCCCGGGCATTAATGAGTTTTTCTGTGTCTAAATCTTAAAAACTTATGTGTCTAATTGATACTTGTAATTTATTGCACGCTTTTCGGTGAAGGAAAATATTGTAAGGACATCTGCGTATCTCTAGAGAATTCCTGAGTTTTGGGTAACATATCAATCTGCATTGGTGCAGCTTGGTGGGCTTTTGCTCCAACCTTTCTCTGCAAATAAGAAGCGTTGAGGCCTATGCCCATCAGTGCGATAGGAACAGGCCGTTACTAAATTTAGGTATGTATCTTCTATGGTTATTTATTACCTTAGATTATTTTTGGACACATATCGATCGTTAGTAATTATGAATATTTGATTTGGATTTCTTACTTGCTTTGTATGTCCAGAAAGATTGATATGATATGATATCTTCATGATAGCTTCATTTTACAGAATATAATGATGAAAACATTAGTGCATTCCGAATATCGAGACTTCCGAACCTATCTAATATTGTTTGAGTGGTGCATTTGAATTCTTGTCCTTTTCCTTCTATTACTCAAAGGTTGACTGGAAAAGATCCCTTTTAGGGATAAAAAGTAAAGTAAGCTGTGATGGCCCAGCGGTGCGACCGTGTGAATCTCTAGAGACGATCATGGGTTCAAACCCGGGCGGACACCAATGAGTTTTTCTATTAAAACTTATGTGTCTAATTGATTGATATTTATCACACGCTTTTCGGTGACGGAAAACATCGTGAGAAAACCTGCATATCTCTAGAAAATTCTAGGGATATGTGTAACCTACAAATCCGCATTGGAGCAGCGTGGTAGGCCTTAGCTCCAACCCTTCTCTCCAAAAATGGAGAGAGGAGGCCTATGCCCAGCAGTGGGATAGTAACAGGCCGTTTTAGGGATAAGTCCACCTTTATACATGTGTTTATTTATTTTTATTTTTTCTTTCTCTTTTCTAAATATATGTATATAAAGAATAAATAAATAAAAAATAAAATGATATAATGAATAAAATTTGTTCGTTCGTTTGTAATGATGTAGATAACTATGATATTAAAAGCGTTACAAATTCAAAACATCACTGCCATAGACGCTTTCTAGAGTTTTAAGACTATCTTCGTTGCACTTTTGCAGTAGGCTAAAAAACATAATAGAACCAGGAGCTACAAAAAAATTTAAGACAAAAAGATATTGTAGGAATTGGATGATAAGATAATGACATTTACTGAGACACTTTAAATGAATTTAGAAAAAAAATATATTTAAATTTTTGAGATCTCAGTGAATTTACTTCACACGAATTGTTTTTATTTGTCATCATCATCATCTTCCTGCCCTTATTCCACTCTAAGTGGGGTCGGCACAACATGTTGTCACATGATTTGGCTGCATATTTTACGACCGGCCGCCTGCTGACTTCAACCTATCTTATTCGTCTTATCTTATCTTAGTCGTATTACAACATCTCGATAAGAAAGAGGGTGGTCTATTCTACTTAACCGGATACAACACGGTAAGTCAAATTACCTTAGTCACCTTTTACGACACCTTGGTAAGAAATGAGGGTGGTCTATTCTACTCAGCCAGATACCACACAGCTAAAGAAAACCTAGATCCTATCACTGAATAAGTCTATCTACTCAGTCTATTCTACTCAGCCGGATAGCATACGGCAGGGATAGTTTTTATTTGTATTTTTCTATATAATAATACTCGTAATTAGGTATAGGTAAGGTTTACCTTGATTTTTAGTTTTTTAGTTTTAACTTTTCTTAATATGTACGCTTCGTCTAAGATAAATGTTTATTTTTTAAATAACTTATTTATTTACAAAGTACATAATCTAGTATATAAGAAATTATAAATGCCAAACTTTACCAAGCGAATTCAAACTTAGTTTATTTCTCCAATCGTTCTAATTATATTAACAATTGCCTCTCGAATCTTAACCATATTATGTCCTTTTATTATTATTGCGACATCACGATCTCAAATAGTGGATAAGTATCAAATATCGAAAAGTGCTTCAATGACTCATTATCCGTGACCTCTTACTCGTGTTAAGTTAGCACGTGTTTTCTTTATTCAGGTATTGAGGACGATTTTTAATAATAGCCTGCTTTTTATTGTGTCAGTATTGACTTATGCAATTTTGTAAACTTAAACATATTACGCATAAATAAAAAAAACAATGATCTTTAGGTAATTCTATCGCTGAAATTAATTATATTGATAAATAAGCATAAAGCAATTAGAAAAAAAAGATTTAAGAGTATCTTGGCAACACAAGAAGTTAAACAATATAATATATTAAGTCGTATTTATCGCTGACTATGCTCAGATTTACGCAGCAGACGATAGAGCGAGTTATGTTGGAGTATCTCTACGTGACCAAATCAGAAATGAGGAGATCCGTAGAAGAATCAAAATCACCGACCGATAAAAGCATTAAATTACACCTATCCGAATCTTTCTCTAAATCTAATCAGTGGTTTTATTTAAAAACTATGTCAATTTTTAAAAGGATATTGTTTATAAAAAAATTACTTCTGATATTGATCAATTGACAACAAAAATCAAATTCCCCTACAGCAATACTGATCATTGTTCATAGATAAGAAATTAGATTTACATTCATACAGTTGTGCACATAAAAAAGCTATTTGAGCCATACTAATATAGTAAAATGTCAAACAACGTTATTTCACGTTATAAAAATTTGTTATTCATAAACGCTCATCCTTGACTTGCTATCGTGTTTGTTGATGAGCACATACAAATAAACTACTATAATTTCTTTAGTTATTAGTTTGTGATGAGTATAATAGACAAAGTTGGAACCGACATAAGCTTGTGGCTCCTGCTTTGCGCCTTACAAAAGTACATAAGTCGTTTGTGGGTTTTGGGTATAAGATTCTACGATAAAGTTTCGCAACCCATTTTAGCTTTGCCATTACAGTTAAAGGAAACTATTAATATAAGGCCTACACAGAAAGCCTGTATACATATCTACTCTTCGACCCTGTACTAGATAGTAATAACTAAATGTACTAGTTATAAGATATTGTATTTTGAAAAGCATCGGTCGAGTTTCTTCCTAGTTCTACTTGGTTAGAAAAGCTGTCCGAACTAGCAGTAGAGTTGACGATTCAAAAGCACTTGTTTACAAGTTCACTCGAATAAAGAATGATTTGATTGCATTTTGATTTCTATATTTTTTTCTTTCATAAGTTAGGTTTTATTAATTATGCATAATCTTAATACCTTTGCCTTTTAGTGAAAATTGTACGAATATAGGGTATGTAATATAGGTATTTATAAGATTAATTCAATACTTAAAATTTTGACTATTGTCTAGCAGCATGAAGTATAATGGAAAGTAAAAATATGAAATTAAAAAAATTGGACTTAAAACCTGGAAGTTATAAAGGCAAATAATTATTTGAATGTTTATTTAAAATGAGTTTGCTTTTCACGATTTTCCTGATATATTTATCTATTCTCATAAATGGTCTATTTAAACGTTTTTTAAATTCCTATGTCTTAATAAAAAACTAACCTACATTGGTTTCAAATTGACCTGATTTATAACATCTGAGAACGTGAGTTTGAGTTCTCGGATTATTCATATAATGGATTGTGGATTCCTAGAAAACCAAAGGTCATTTATTAAACACATCTGCTTTTCTCGAAATTGTTTTAGGGTTTTTTTATGAAACGTAGTTGTACAGTCATGATTCTATTCTATTATCACATTCTATATAATCCCTATTATTAATACTTGCACTATAGTAATAATTAAATTACTTGCTAAAACTTTTGTAATTAATCGCATATCATAGCAAAATAATTACATTATAATTATTTTATTATGGATCTCCGCAAAGTAAAGCTTAAATCTATAAATTACAATTACTGTAGCTTAAATACATTATTCTTTCAGTATCATAACCTAACCTAACCATTATTTTTAATTATAATATTTGCATTGAATACAAAATTAAAACAGGAAACGAGACAAAGCAAAAACCTCAAGTTCACAAAAGCAACATACCGTATCCAAAGCCGGACATCTGATCTGTCGACAGCTCGCACAGTCTTTATTAGATTGCTCTTCACAGATATTAAAATTCATTATATTCTAAGAAGAAAAAAAACGTAAGTCTATTACGAATGAAATATTACGTGCGAATTACTAGGTATGGGAAAATATGAGAAACATTTTTAAACTAAAAATACGAGTTATATATCTCATGTGGTTTACTTTTTGTATCGTGTTAGCTAGTAATTTTATGCTGCGCCATCTACCTGAGAATAAGTAAGATACTGAACTTTAACTGCAAATCAAATCAAATCAGATCAAAATAATCTTTATTCAAATAAGCTCTTTTAAGCACTTTTGAATCGTCAAGGATCAATATGATTAATGAAGCAACAACTGGTTCGGAATGTTGCTCTTACCAAGAAGAACCAGAAAGAACTCGGCGGTCAATCTTTTAGAGATTTTCTTTTAAACATTACGTACACTACGTTGTGCCGGCAAAGCAAGATCTCTAGGCCATTTTACCACGCACCAGTAGTTACAACTCTAAAGTAGCTCCCCCTATAGATCAGGACTGACTATCATTATCATCTGTTTTGCCGATAAATAAGGAGCTCATAAAGTAAAAAATTATCTTAGAAACATAAATCAAACTTAATTAAAATTCGGGGATTTATTAATATAATAAATACGATCCTGAAACATCTTCGCGAGACTAAACCTTCATCTTAATAAGATTCCTTTAAAAGTATATTAACAATAATCAATTCTTTACACTCAATACACTATATTATGTTTATCTGAATATGAACTTCAAAAACTGAACGAAATATAGAAAGTTTCGTAGAAAACGTTTCATGAACAGTTTGTTTCGCACGCAATCTTTATATTTGCCATAAAGCATACGTCGTAAAATAAAATTTGTTTTAGGTGAGTAATAATCAGAAATGAGGTTACAATCGTCAGCGGAAGGTTCGCACTAACGGCGTATTAAATGGAAGATCGCATCGGCTTAAAAATTAATGTATTAAGAAAAATAAAACTTAATCTATGTCATCGAAAATCTAATTACAGCAAGCAATATTAATCGTGTATTCCTCGAAGTCATTGCAATACCGGTTTCATATTTACAGTGTCTTTGTCCGTTGCAATGAGGACAGCATGTTTATATAACATATCACTGTAGAAAGCAAAACATTGCTTCTAAGAATTTAAGCCATCCGACGTGTAAAAGTCAATCGTGTTAATGTTTTTATTTTTTGTTATATTCAACGTGTCTATCTGTTTGTGAAGGCGTGACCGAGGAAAATAACACAATCTTTATACATATGAAATATATAAAACGATAGGTGATGTATATAAGAGACAAAGTAGGAACCGACATAAGCTTGCGGCTCCTGCTTTGCGCCTTGCAAAAGTACGTAAATCGTTTGTGGGTCTGGGTATAAGATTCTATAATATAATTCCGCAATCAATTTTAGCTTTGCCATTACAGCAGTTCAAAACACTCAATTATTTACTTAAATAATAAACCTTATAATCAACAAACCATTTATTTATGCACAAAGCGACTTTATTCTGCAGTGTAAACCTTAACTAATTTGATTAATGCGAAGATTGTCCTTCTTACACGTCGAGGAACGGATGTCCGAACTTACTTTTTTATCTCGGTGTCGTATAGTACACGTAGACTAAATTACAGACGCTAGTGCTTTTAAACAGGATAAATATGTTATCCTAGATTTAGTTCTAACTGCACGCAAAATTTTATACCAACAATCTTTTGTTAAAAGTTTAAACTATTACAAAACTCACAAAATTTGCCTTAATAATAACCTGTTTAACAATTAAATTTGATTATTTATGTTATTGTCAGAATTACGTAACGGAATTTAGGAACGTAACGAAACAGTGGTAGTATGTACGAGTATGTATAATAGCACATAACAAAAACAATTTAAATACTATATTTTAACATTCACAAGGAAAAAGTAATTAATCTTTGTGTTCTAATTTAAAGTCGATATCGATATATCCGATATTTTATTAGTATAATCTAAATCAATTACAATAAGTCTGAGAATTAAAACTTATGACCTCTCGCCATTGCTTTTCATTGTTTATATTAAAGCTTCAATCCTAAACTACAGATCTGTGTTAAAGCATATGTTGTAAATTAAACCGAAAAATCACAAAATTCTTTTACCATTTGTCTATGGTCTAGTGCTTTAGACAATACATAACATGGTCGGTTAATTTTTATTATCACTATTATATTTTATCTGATTATTATTATTTATTCTCTCCCTGTCTTATTGTTTTATCTTTATATATGGTGTCAAATATGGATTTGAACAATAAGCTGGTCAACTTAAATACCATGAAAATACGTCATTATCTGCTTTTGTTGAATGGACGTTTAATCCTGTCGCGTTATAGCCAATAAATACGTTGTAGGAAGTAAGTCTACGGCAGGTGATAAAAGCAACTATTGATCACCCATTTTATGGCCCTGTAAATTCCGCAGTTATGTTAACGTGCAGTCTAAATGAAAATAGTTCGATAACCCCATTTCTAAACAACGCCGTGTGGTATCCGGCTGAATAGAATAGTACCACCCTCATTTCTTACCGAGGTGTCGTAAAAGGCGACTAAGGTAAGTCGACCCGCCGTGTGGTATCCGGCTGAGTAGAATAGACCAACCTCATTTCTTACCGAGGTGTCGTAAAAGGCGACTAAGGTAGGTTGACCCACCGTGTGGTATCCGATTTAGTAGAATAGACCATCCTCTTTCTTACCGAGGTGTCGTAAAGTACGACAGAGGTAAGTTGACGTCAGGCAGGCGGCCGGTCGTAAAAACACAGCCAAATCATATGACAGCATGTTTGTAACATGTTGTGCCGACCCCACTTAGTGTGGGATAAGGGCAGGAAGATGATGAACCCCATTTCTAAACAACAGAGTTCTGCATGTGTTACACTGAGACTGAAGAGAGTTGAATACATCCTAGTCACATCTCTGCCTCTCTTGTCAACTAATAAATATTCACTGCTGGACATAAGTGTCTTCCAAAGAATTCCACGCTGCAAGATCTTGAGCCGCTACCTACTTTTTTGAACTCATCTGTCCACCAAATGGCGTGTTTCGTGGTCGCCCTCCCTTGCCAGTACCTTGAGATTCCTACGTCATTGTTTATTGTGTTTATGTGCCTCACCCTAGCCACTTCAGCATCGCGACCTCTTGAACTATTTCCGACACTTTGGCCCTTTTACGGATCCCTTCATTTCTGATTTGATCACGCAGAGATTTCAAGCATACTCGTAGCATCGATCCGAGCATTCTTTCCATCGTCAGCTGAGCGACTCCGAGCTTTGTGTGACCCATAATTAGCGATCAAGTTTAAGAGTTATATGTAATTACCGGCAACACGCATTGTTCGAGTCACATTATTATAATTATTAATTTTAATTTCTCTATAGGCTTTAGCTTCAACACCTTGCACAGCTTCAATAAGTATCAGGGCGAGCGCAAAAGGATTCGGATATGCACACCAAACGTGCGAAATGTAGAGTAAACGACGCTGAACTTCTAATACCTACATCATAACTAAGGTTTATATAGGCATTTAACTTATAGTTAAAACAGAGAGTTTTCGGGTAGAACCCGTTCTTAAGTCAGAACCCGTACTTGCCGACGAAGAAATAGAATTGTGTAATTCAATCTGGCATAGAAGCAGCGTTGGTACTACTAAGCTCGAAATTGCTTTCGTCAATGCCAGAGATCTCTTTTCCAACATATTCGATATCTGGGCAGGTAGCTATAATTTTTTTTATAAAGACTAAGGTACTTAATTGCTGTATCCAACATGTTAGTATGACGAAAAATATCATTAACCCGACCAGAAATATACTATTGGTGAGACACAAATTTATTAACTTTTGTTGTCAGGCGTCGCTGGCATCAACATAACTACAATGTAAAAAGATAACAATAAATCCAGCAGTTGCTAAAAATAGTGATGTGACAAGTATTTAAAACCATCTAATATTAGCTTTCACTTATCGCATTAGCGCCTCGGTCTTATGTTTGTGTATTCAATTCGATGTTTCAACTTACTTTTACATTCTTTAATGGAAGATTCCTCACCCGTCTTTGTGCGGGTATGAATTATTTAATGGCGCGACCGATTCGAGCGATAAGACTGCCAAATTTTTCGTTACGTAAGTTGATTTCAATGTTACCTACGTGCAATCAAAATTCATGAAACGTTCAATACCTTTATTGAGATACTATCTGATATGAGTAGTTAAACAATTTTAAAACAGTTCAGGTTTTTATATAATGTATATTTCACATAGGCGTATAATATGACGAATAAGTCTTCACAATATGACCTTCATAATATTATGTATAAATACTTTTTTGGATAAAGTATACTTTATACAATTGTACTATATTATAGCCTACACTTTTACACCTTATATTATGTTAAAGTTCTATTTAGTCATTTTAGTTAAGACTGCAAAAAACTAGACCTATTAATTGCTCTACTTGTTTATTATTTAGAGACAAACTTCTATATAAGACAAGGACTAATAATTGAAAACATTTTTAAAAAGAACGAAAGAACAGTCCATAGTCCATTTTTGTAATAACACCCAATATAAAACATACAAACATACGTAACATTTTAAAATTAAAATATTACAACACCACTGAGAATGAGGGCAAACGCTTTCTTGGACCAACTACAATCAGAAAAACAGTGTGTGTAAAGAAAACACAACGCAGTTTCTCTTAACAGTCTTAAGAACTAAGAAGATTAAGCGCGACTTAGATAACAGGACATCTTATAGTGGGATCGAGCCTGTGTTCAAAGCAACAATAGCTAATAGTTAGCACTAAATGTGTCAATGACGTATCTTATCTGTTGTGTAACGATTACTGACACGTCACAATCATGTTATGATGATGTGAAGTAATGCATGAATTGATCAAACATAAAGGTATTTACGCAATACTTTTCTATATTGCCTCTTGTGACTGGATATGACAAACAGTACAATAATAACGTAAAGAAAACTGTATGACAAGCCATATATCCTACTTTCTACGATCTTATTCTATCCTGCTAATATTATAAATGCGAAAGTTTGTGTATGGATGTATGTTTGTTAATCTTTCACGGCAAATCCGCTGAACCAATATCGATTAAATTTGGCACAATTATTCCTTATACACCTGATTAACAAATAGATCACCCTGTTTGTTTGCGAGGTGTCCTAAAATACGATTAAAGTAAGTTGACGTCAGGCATGTGATCGTAAATAACGAAGCCAATTCATGTGACAACATGTTTATACCATGTTGTCACATGCACGTTTATAACATGTTGTCACACGCTCTAAGTTGTGTTTTGTTTATAACATGTTGTGCCGACCCAACTTAGAGCGGGATAAGGGCAGGAGAATGATTATAAAAGAATGAAAGAGAAAAACATATGCCGACCCTATTTAGAACAGGATAATGGCAAGAGAATGAATGATGATATGTATCCACGTTAACTAAGCCAAATTTCATTTATTTTTTTCCAGCGCATAATTGCCGTGTAAGCCTAACAGACAAACAGAGTTTCGCATTTATCTTTTTAGTATGGTTATTACTTCCAGCAGAACGAGTGCTGATTTTTATTCACATCAAACACCTTCTCATGTTCTTCACGCTTGTTCAACAAAAAGCAATAAGACAAAAGCTAATCATACGTACTTTTCTTGTGGTGCAGGCATGATCCATGAAGGCGACACATGCTCGCCGTTTGCCCCATGCGGGCGCTACCGCGTACAAGACTCCATCGGCGCACCAACGCACTCACCGACACAACATAACAATAATCATCGTCACTTCATTTCCACTACACTTGTTGTTCACCACACTTTTACATCTTTCGATATAGATACTAGCTGGCGTAAACATTACAATACTGTTAATTATCCCAATAATATCAAAACGTAAAGTGTATAACGTAGTTTTGAAACAAAAAAGATCTCCAGTTTTTGGAAGCTTTGACGTAAAAAACTTTCTAAGTCAGTTAGTGGTAGTTTTATCAAATTAGAGGTTTCAAGTTCATATTGATTTACGTCAGACGCTAGCTCGAATACCACAGGAAGAGCAAATTAACAAATAATTCATCAAGTCAAATCATTACTCCAAATGATTGTAAGCATAGACTTCTAAGTTTGTAAAAACGACTTCATTACAGTATTAATAAAACTTCGTAAAATATTATAAAACAAAAATTTGTGGCATAAAAAACCTATCGATAGTGTTCTTAATGATTAATTTTAAAGTGCTTTGAATGAATTGGCGATCCAGTGCTAAGGTACGGGTAAGTTAACACTTTGATCGGAGCATATAGTTTTTTTTACGTTTGGTGTAAGGCGCTACATTTTCTATCCTATCCTACTAATATTATAAATTCGAAAGTGTATTTTGTATGGATTTATGTTTGTTACTCTTTTACAGCGAATTCGCTAAACCAATATCGATGAAATTTGGTCCAATTATTCCTTATACACCAGGGTAACATATAAGCTATAGAAAACCTGTTAATTCTACAGGAATAGGATGACATTGATAAGCGCCATCTATTATCAACCCAATTGTCAACAGTCCACGCAAACAAAGTTGCGGGTAAAAGCTAGTACAAAATAAATTACGAATAATGTTATTCTGCTTTTGATACAAGTGTATCATTTAAGATACTGCTCTATATATTTTTACGCAAGTAATGTAATTTTTTATGTCCAAATTTTAGGCTTTAATGGGACGGACATATCCTTGTTGCATAAAAGTCCTTTAAAAAGTAAAGATTACAATGTTATTGATCATATCACGCGAAGATTGGTCATAGGTAATAAGATTTTGTTTAATTTAACATATTTAACTACTAAACTCAAATAAGCCTCACGAAAATATTTCATTACGTTTACGTTTTTACACGGACGTAATACGACCACATTTATTCACCCATTTTAAACCCTGTTAACAACAATGGCATCAGTTATGCAGATTTTAATCTTCTTAAAAATGTTTGCTACGGATGTGGCCTCTAACAATACAGGCCATCCGCAAAATGGTCATTAAAATTCTGCTCTTAGCATTAAAGATGCTCAATATTTCAAGCATTAAATGTTGTTTTTAGGTTGTACGTCAGCTCAAAACTTAAACAGCAATAATTGAAATAAGTAGTCATCTGATCCATTTTAAAAGAAAAGACATGTTTTTAACATTATTTACATATTTCGCTCCTCTCTCCTTTAACCGATGGACGTCCACTGCAGGACATAGGTTTCTTCACAGGATCTCCACACTACACAATCTTGTGCTGCTTGGATCCAGGCGCTCCCCGTGACCTTTGAGGTCGTCAGTCCATCACGTAGGGAGTCTACCGGCATTGCGCTTTCCGATCCGATACACCTTAAGACCTCAACGCCCATTGGTTCTCAACACGATGTGCCCCACCTATCGCCGCTTTAGCTTCGCGAAAGGCTGAACTATGTCGGTGACTTAGGTTCTCCTACGAATCTCCTAATTTGATCATGTAGAGATACCCCAAGCTTAGTTCGCTCGCTGAAGGGCGTTCAATCATTAAATGGTGCGGTACAATGTGCTAAATGTATAGAGTTGCCATAATCCGAAAAGCTCGTAGAATTTAAACAATAAAACGTCAACTTTTAAAATATCCTATTTAAATATATTACTTTGACGTTAATATTAAGATGAATGAGGAATGAAAGCATAAATCATCATCTTCCTGCCCTTATCCCACTCTAAGTGGGGTCGGCACAACATGTTACAAACATGCTGTCTTATGATTTGGCTGTGTTTTTACGACCGGCCGCCTGCCTGACGTCAACTTACCTCTGTCGTACTTTACGACACCTCGGTAAGAAAGAGGGTGGTCTATTCTACTAAACCGGATACCACACGGTGGGTCAACTTACCTTAGTCGCCTTATACGACACCTCGGTAAGAAATGAGGTTGGTCTATTCTACTCAGCCGAAAACCACACGGCAGGTCGACTTACCTTATTCGCCTTTTACGACACCTCGGTAAGAAATGAGGGTGGTACTATTCTATTCAGCTGGATAACACACGGCGAGCATAAAATTTATAGATATTATAAGTTTTTTTTTTATTATTTATAAAATATTGAATAGTAAAATCCAGATAGCTGAGATAGAGAAAGTCTTTTATTTCATCTTTATCAACTGCGGACGAAACTATATTTAGTCTATAATTTTTTTTAGGCGTATCGAGATGAAAAGCATAAAAAATGATATAATACGCTTATCGGTATTATCTAATAATTTAAATATAGAACACAACATCTTCGATTTTCCATTTTAATGGTAAAATTATGATAACCAAATTGAACTATAAATATGCGGTCCCTAAGAAAAAGTAACATACATATTTACAAACTCGCGTGTCTATTTGATAAATTGATGCATCGTTACAAAACGGAGAAAGTAACCTAAACGAATGACAGTGAACACAAAACAACGAATGTCATTGATTAATAGACATGTGTACACGCGTTGAATGACATTCGTGAATGGAACTTCGTAGTAGTATATCATAGTCTGCTTTCACACCACCCGATACGATCATTGATACGATATAATAAAAATTACATTCACTTTTACTATTTCATAAAAGATTGAATATAATTCTTTCTTTTATCTTTAATATTTAAATGAGTAATTTATTGAATTATGCGTTATTTTACGGAGGTCTATAATACAAAAGTAATGTGAGTATTACTTTGCTATAATCCGCAATAAATGAAAATATATGTAATGCTAAACGTAGCGTGTACAATTCGTTCTCATACCTGATACATGCAGAATTTGTAAGAACTCATGCACTACCCGACACCGATAACACAACAATACACAAGCACTGCACACATTCACCACTACAATCTCAACAATTGTTTCACCCCGTAACCGAAGCATCGTCAGGAGATAGACTCCACTACAAAATCGCTAAGTGATTTGGTTTTCTTTTTTTTATTTTTGTTTAAAATTACGGTCAACCAGGTACCTATTATTTATAAGACCCTTATCTTATCGTTTTCGTAACTCATCTTTCTGAGAGCCTTTAAATAACATTATTTCCAGCCATTCGCATATATTTATATAATATATATGCGAATGGCTGTAATAAATCGGAATATATATAATATATCGCCCTCAAATATATATTCGCATATATATTTGAGGGCGACCTTTTTTTTTAGTACAATATTTGTGTCTGGGTAACTGCGGCGATCATTACATATAACAAAACTGATACGCAAGTTTTCACCTTTCACGATTCACCTTTTTATATGTAACTTCGGCTCAAACATAAGTATATAGCGAAACATATTTATTGAATACGACATTTTGAAAAAGTTGTAACCGTGTTTACGGACTGACTAGAACACTAGGTCGAATATAACTGAGTGCGCTTCCCTTATATTTCCATTGTTAGCTTCACATAATACATTTATACATAACTTACTTTGATTTTATTACTTTAAAAGTCGATTATGAGTTTATAAAAATGTGTCCCGAAATAAAGAAATTACTTTATATTTTTACGAGATCATTCTTGTTAACACTATGCTCTGCAGTGTTTCTCGCGTTCAAGTAATATCTATACGGAAAGGGCATGCTAGAATTTTTAGAAGATGTTTTTTATATGAGTACACCAGAAAAACTCTTAGATAGTACATGATGACCTAAATTTAAAAATATATTTTGATTATTTGTACGTATATTACAAGAGCAAGTTTGTTCCGATTAGCATATCGGATCGCTTCCTTCTCGTGGCCATATAATAGGAAAACACTCAAAGGCGATCGATACTAACCTCGCTGTATGGCTTGGCAAACATTCGCCCAGTCACTGAACCGGGGACAACTTTTGTTTTATACTGCTAACTAGAATCTAGAATTACAGCCGTGTGGTATCCAGCTGAGTAGAATAGACCACCCTCATGTCTTACCGTGGTGTCGCAAAATGCGACTATGTTAACGTCAAGCTGTCGAATACCTAGCCAAATCATTTGACAACATGTTTATAACACGTGAATGATGATGATGTACTGTAAAAATTAATTTTAATTTCAAAGTTATTCCGTAAATCAAATATACAAATTTTTGTAAAAAGGATGTCCTTAGGTCCCCAGCTTCAATTTTATCAATACTTAGTACCTCCTGACTTACCACTCAAAGTTATATCCAGTACATTTGCTTACAAGAATAAGATATAATTATAAATTCAAATTCATAATACTCTTTATTCGCGTAAACTTTTAAACAAGTGCTTTTTCAACAGCTGGTTCAAAAAACTGTTCCCACCGAAAAGAGCCAGCGAGAAGCTAAGCGGTTGCTTTGAAAATATAATTCTTATAGTAACATTGCCTTGCATTTACTCTTTCCTTTTTGGTACAGGCTCGAGGAGTAGAGTCTATATCCAGGTATTCTTATCATTTATATAATCCACAACAGTATGGCAGGCTTTCTGTATCAGCTTCCCAAAGGCAAAGCTATATGAAAACAAAACATATGGTGACTCTACTCCCACATGTTAAGGGCATTAAGGACGACCCGAACATTTGGCACAATGCGCGTAGGCAATACCAAATGGCTATTAAGAGCGACTGCAACACAAATTGTAATTAATGACTTCTAAGGTTACAACATCTCGTCCTACGCACTCGTCGTATTTTGCTTTAAACAGTATGAAATTATTTTTGTTTGACCAGTGAATTACGAAATAAACTACATATTTTACTAATCACAAGATTGCAAGCTAAACTCTTTATTACATTGTGGAGCTTTTAGACAGGTTATACACGCATAGCTTGAAGCAGTCAGGATTGCTTCAAGCTAAGGCTTTTAGGTTGGTAATGCGCAATTTTAAAGGTGTAATAGCGCGATGGTAAACGGGTGGACGGACTATATATGCGAAATGGCCGGGTTCGAATCCCATATGTCACCGGCTCTTTCTTCTTTTTTTATTTTTTAAGTTGCATTTTCTTTCTTTCTTTTATATCTTTAATGAAATTACCGAGCAAGGCTCGGTCATCCAGGTACTATAGCCTAAGTATGTAAAGCCGTATAAACGTCCCGTGACTAATGTAGTAATGGCTAATAATGGGATTTATAACTTGTAGTGATTCTTCGAGGTATCTATCAAAGCCCTTTCCATATAAATAACCTTTATTTAACAATTAGGTAATAAAGATCAACAACAAGATTCAACATGTTGTAGAGTAACGGCCTGTTACTATCCCACTGATGGGCATAGGCCGCCTCTCTCTGTTTTTCGGAGGAAAGAGAGCTAAGATCAACCATGCTGCTCCAATACAAATTGGTACGAATAGTTTACATATATCCCCAGAATTTTATTGAGATATGCAGGGATATGACGGAATTCTGATACAAAAAGCCTTTTTATTCTAAATGAAATCTTAAGAATTGCATCCAATTATTTTAAAAGGTAACAAAATTTATAAACAAAATGTTTTGGCACATTTTTGCCGCATTGCACAAACCACAATTTTGTCTATATCAGTATGGAATAGAGAAGTGTAATAAACTTTTTATGACCAAGTTGTCATGTTATGGTATACTACGACCATAAAAGATATAACATACTAAATAAACAAATTTATTAGCGTTTGAGTCGTGACATATTTGTAATGAAGGTAAAGTATTAATAAAAACTTATTAAACAGGTTCCGTGATATAAAATTGTTCTTCTACTAACTTCAGCACTTTATATAAATACTACTTTTCGACAACTTTGTTCGTGTGGACTGTTTTCGTGTAATAGGTCCATAATAGATGGCGCTTTTCAATGTCATCCTATTCCAATAGAATTTACAGGATTTGTATAGCTTATGTTATTTACGGTGTACAAAGAATAATTGTGCCAAATTTCATTGATATTAGTTCAGAGGATTCGCCGTAGGTAGGAAGGATAACAAAGTTCATCGCAATCGCTTTGTTGCCAATTGCACTTGAAAAAAGAACTGACGATAATCTCGCTACTGGCTTATAGCGGTATAAATAATCCGACATCAGAAGTGGGATTGTTTTGCGTACTCTGTTTATCTAACATACTTATACATAGTGGCAAGAGTTCGTGTAATGCTTCCGCGGTGCAGAATGCAGTGAGCTCCCTCGAGGCGACAAGGTAACGCAATCTGCGATAACAGCTGCGAATACTAAATAATCTTAATGTATTCGTGCGGGGAAAATCTTACGCCGCCCACCCCAGGTACACGACTTGAATTGGAAATCAACGATAATAAAAACTTCTGCTCAACACAATGTTTTCTCTCTCAACATTACCAAAAATTTTCTTCAACGCAATCGGTATTTAAGAACCTTTTATTTCTCTCGCTTTTTTTATTGATATGTACTTTATGAAAGAATAGATCCCTTAATATGGTAATAAATTTTTACTATTTTTAGTCTTTAAATAGAAATGAATAAAATATAATAGATGTCGATTTTTGCAGAATAGTCGTTAATTAATGCACTATAAAATATTTGACTATTTTATTTCGTTTTCTTATTTATTTTGTCTCTAATGAATTTTGTTTTCATGATATGTAGTTTGACATAAAAGTAATGCCGTGTGGTATCCGGCTGAATAGAATAGTACCACCCTCATTTCTTACCGAGGTGTCGTAAAAGGCGACTAAGGTAAGTCGACCCGCCGCGTGGTATCCGGTTTAGTAGAATAGACCACCCTCTTTCTTACCGAGGTAGCGTAAAATACGACAGAGGTAAGTTGATGTCAGGCTGGCGGCCGGTCGTAAAAACGCAGCCAAATCATGTGACAGCATGTTTATAACATGTGCCGAAACCACTTAGAGTGGGATATGGGAAGGAAGATGATGATATGTAGTTTGACACTGGATGACATACATTATAGTACAATTTGTTGGTTGATCGAATCTGGTGTTCTACATGTATTTAAGTTTGTATTCAAAACTTTATATGCATATCTTTCATCTATAACACAAGTGTTAAGTTATCTATTTTGGGAATGGACAGCCGTGTGTGTAATTGTTAAAAAGAATAATTTTCAATATACTATATTGGTCCGATGGCTTTTGCGTGATCAACAAGCAGAAATTTTGCAAGGAGTTACTTCTTCTAACCACGTTAAACGTCATCCGAAATGTCCCTCCTGTAAGGCCAGACCACAGCTTATGCGACGAGTAGGGTAGAGTAGGTAATGAGTGTGATATTAAACACAGTGGATCTTTGTCAGCCATTCCAAATATGTGTTTATATATTGGAGCAGGGTTAAATTATGTATACTTCCACAAATTTCGAATTATACATTCGATCACGATGACCCAACAGATCCTACCTTTGCTTGTTTAGCTAGCTTGGAGCTTTCTTGTGGGGCTTAAATAGAGATTATTTAGTTATTTTTCTAAGGTCAAAGGGGTAACGACATATTAGATTGAATATAAACTACATGCCGATTTAGTAATGATAAACCACCGGCGCGTCGAATTATTTATGAGCATAGCCCTGAAGATACCGTTTGCTGGCGCCAAATGTAATAAATTTTGTGAGTCAACGCATTAAAACCTCGTTATAACGCTATCCAGTATCAGGAACCCAGTGTACCTAGTAGTTACAGCTCGTCGATTCTGTGTGTAATGTAACGTAATGAAATAACCGAGAACGCACGACAGAGTTCGACATTGCCAAAGCGCAACAAGTGTGTTTGCTCGACATATCGCTAAACTAATCGGTACAACTAATCCGACAGCGTGTAGAAAAAATCAAAAGTTACCGCACGAGTTTAGTATCTAACCGTAGTTTGTCTGTTAGATGGGACTAGCATTTATAGAGAAATTATATACTTAACAGTTAAAATCTTGGGACATTCTTAGTACCATTCCACGTGGGCATGATTTGTATAGTTCTAGCGTGTAAGTTATTTAAGATAGACGTAACTTGTACATTTTTGCTGTAAATAAAAAAAAATCTTCAAGTTAATTTTAAAATACCTCACAGTCAATCACAATATTTTGGTTACGTTATTAGGTTAATATAACTGTACTATGTACAGTATGGTAACCTAATAACGTATGTATGTATGTATGTATTAGGTTACTATAACTTCATTTTTACCAAGGTGTCGTAAAATAGGACTAAGGTAAGTTGACTTCAGACAGGTGGCAGGTCGTAAAACACGTCATGAAATCATGTGCTTATATGCTTATATAAGGCAGAAGGATGGTAAATTTGCCTGCTTTTCTGGATTTCAAAAATAACGTAGCTTTCTATTTATGGCAGTCGTATTTTTTTTTTAATAAAAATCTCACAACTTGAAGTCAGTCAAAAAAGTTAATAGATGTATTTATGTGTTTAAGTCTAGTTTTACTCGTACAGAAAATGGCATAGTATTTGACAGCATAAATGCTTAAACGCAAGATGACGCCTTGGCAATCTATTACCAAGTGGGTCTCGATATCAGAAATAATAAGCCGTTCAAGTAAAAACACAGTAAAAGTAAAAAAAAAGTAGTAATTAGCTACGAATATTTTCTTTTTACAATATTGATATCCCTTAATATGACTTGAAATTAAAAAAAATGTAAATTAATGGTCGTAATCACCATCCTCCTGCCCTTATCCCACTCTAAGTAGGGTCTGCACAGCATGTTACAAACATGCTGTCACATGATTTTGACGTATTTTACGACAGGCCACGTGCTGGACGTCAACTTACCTTAGTCGTATTTTACGACAACTCGGTAAAGAATAAGGGTGGTTTAATCTACTCAACCTGATACCACATAGCGAGTCGATTTACCTTAGTCGCCTCTTACGACACCTCTGTAAGGAATAAGGGTGGTTTATTCTACTCAGCCCGATACCACACACCGGGTCGACTTACCTTAGTCGCCTCTTACGACACCTCGGTAAGAAATGAGGGTGGTGTATTCTCCCAACCGAATACCATACGGCTTACCGCAAGCACTATTAGTATACGATAACAATCTCGTTTTTTTTCGGGAACACAGAAATGAACCCATATCGAATTATTTAGTTCAAACACTGGAGTCGAACGAAGTCGCGGTTACGTGTAATGTCCAATAATTGCACTAGCTGCAATAATATATATACAAATCTATGTCCTTTACTTGCATAAATGTATGTTGGTTTCTACTATGAATACTAACACTATACGAAGAATGGACGAATGAGTCACCACAGTCTCGACGCAATCAGGTTTTAACTTCTTTTTATCTACTTGTATACGCTATAACGGATAAAGACATGCCTCGATTGATTCGACGACTTGTTGGGTTGGGGTAAGGAAAAAGTGTGACTTGAAACGCATTTATAAGTTCCATAGGTAGAAAAAATATACAGTAGTCAATGCTATTAACTGAGACAATGGGTGATGGTCGCCATATTTAGATGATACCTTATATTGATCTTGTTGTACTGAAGAGTTAGGTAGGGTCCAACATATAAAGTTGTATGTTTATATATGTATCAAATATGAGAATTAAACTAAAAAGAAAACAATAAGTAGGTAAATATTTTTCGCTGCTTTATATCAAATCATTTCTTTCTGGAAATAATTTATACAATTACACATATACTTTTCAAATCGTATTTGTTTATATTATATTATTAATGTATAGAAACCGGCTATACTCACGTCTTATTTTATCGGATGAGCCCGATTTATAGTTCCCGCCGCGATAACGCCGCGTTAAGAGCTCATGTATAAGAGCCGCGTATGGACTTGAAACTAGTCGAGCTCATCCGATAAAATAAGACGTGAGTATAGCCGGCTTCTATACATTAATTATGCATAATACTCACGTATTTGTTTACTTCAAATTGTAATTGTGTTTTTCCGAATACAGCACACGTGCAAAAGGTGACATACATGTGTTTTCATAATGCGTCATTGCGACGATATAAAGGAATTAACTAACAACTTTTTGCAATGGCTTTGCGATTCAGTTATATTACACCGACAATCATCATCATCCTCTTGCCCTTATCCTCCTTTAAGTGGGGTCGGCACAACATGTTATAAACATGCTGTAACATGATTTGGCTGCGTTTTTACGACCGGCCGCCTGCCTGACGTCAACTTACCTCAGTCGTTTTTTACGACACCTCGGTAAGAAAGAGAGTGGTCTATTCTACTAAACTGGATACCACACGGTGGGTCAACGTACCTTAGTCGCCTTTTACGACACCACGGTAAGAAATGAGGTACGTCTATTCTACTCAGCCGGATACCACACGGCGGGTCAACGTACCTTAGTCGCCTTTTACGACACCTCGGTAAGAAATGAAGGTGGTACTATTCTACTTATCCGGATACTACACGGCTAATATTACACCGACAATCCTCAGCAAATTATAGCTACACTAAAGTAACGTGCAAACGTCAAGATTATCTCCAGCGCGTTACCGTATTATAATCGAACTTGTTCGAATTCGAATTTTGGAAAGCTGCACACTGAGTTAACAATTTAGCAACGTTCATTTGAAGTATGACGTATGTGAATTTGATGTAACTTAGCGCATATAAAGGCGCATATCCTATTAATATTATAAATACAAACATTTGTGAGTATGAACGTATGTTTTTTACTCTTTCAAGGCGAATCCGCTTAACCAATCTTGATTAAATTTGGCACAAATATTTATTATACACCGAAATAACATATATGATATAGAAATCCTGTTAATTTTACAGGAAAAGGATGACATACAAAAGCGCCATCTATTATCCACATACGAGTGACATGCGACAACAGTCACACAAACGAAGTTGTAGGTAAAAGCTAGTCCTATATAATGCTACGATTGGACAAAAAATATAAGAAATAGCTGTCAGGTATAGACTAGGACATAATATAACACAATATATACATCATTTCATCGGTCTTATTTATACTAGCAACTAATAATTGTCTTATTAAGAATGTTAAAACTTTAAACATACAAGTAAAATAATACAAAAATGGTTTAATAATATGCTCCAAATTATTGTTTTCATTCGTGGGAAAACATGAAATAAATAAAGGATCTTTCGACCAACTTATCGGGTCGATTAAAATAACGCCACAGAATTCCTCGCTGTCAAGTCTTTAACGGCTCGCCACAAGGCCGCGAATGTTGATCAGCCAACGCAAGTCTAAAATTTTCAAGACATACCTATTCAATTACCTGGTTATCTCTATAATTGCTTACATTTTATTTACAGAAGCCAAATAATACTTAATATCATCATCTTCCTACCCTTATCCCACTCTAAGTGGGGTCGGCACAACATTTTATATACATGTTGTCGACTTACCTTAGTCGTATATTACAACACCTCGGTAATAAAGAGGGTGGTCTATTCTACTCAATCGGATATCACACTGTGGGTCAAATTTTCTTCGTCGCCTATTACGACACCGCAGGAAAATAATAGATTGTCTCATTTTATAACAATGAAATATATAGATATAATTTGCACGTTGTGTTTTAGATCAAGGCAAAAATCACAGATGTGTCCAAAAAAACTAACAATATGAGATATTACATATATTTCTTTCAATCACCATAGCAACACCTCGAAATACCGAAATTATTAATTCGAAAAATATTATTACGACATTATAAAAGCAAGGAATAATAACTACAAACGCCACTCAACCGACTTTTAATTCAACAGACTTTGTTATTTTTCAAAACAACAACGTTTTCAGCATTCAAGGTTGCACGCAGTTTTAGCACTCAAAAATAAAATTTTCCATTATTTATGGGCTGCTATTTAATTTAACTATAAGAAATTCACCGGCTTTTCAAAACTGCAAGAAATTTATTACTGATCATCTGCTAATTTCCCAATCTCGTTGTAAGTATTGATTTATAGATAACAGATATTAAATTAATGCCATTCGAATTTTTTCTGTTGAAATACTTGTAGCAGCAAAAAACAAAATTAAAAAGTTAAAAATAAAAGAATACTATACCGAAACATTTCCTAACAAGTGGGCAATTCATCAAGTACTTCCAGGGTGTGTGCGGAGGATGTTTCTTCTTGCAGCTCCTATGCGAGGGGCGATGGCACCTCTCAGAGGCCCTTCCGTGCTTTGTGAACATTCCGAGTACACCCTGATACTTCCATAGACTGTCACATCACTAATAACACTACTACACTACACCGCACTTCGATTATTCGCAAACGACTCACTACCACTAATCACAAAAAAATACCACTAAAACGTCATCTGTAGCCATCACCTTCCCGGCCAAACACTATTCTGGTGCGGCAGACATTAACTGCAAAGAAAAGAAAACAAAAAAAATGTAGTAACGCCCCTCCCCAAATAAAACGAAAACAAAAAGAATAATTTAATACTGGAAACTAAATGGGACAGACATATTGAATGGTTCTTGTTAAGTGCTCTATAATGTAAACTTCCGCTGTCGCTCATGAAAGAACAGAACAAGAAATATGCTAGGTATTTTTTGTAATACGCCGTTATGAGATGAAAGTGAAGTATGTCATTGTTACACCAATGTACTGACATGAATTTTTATCAGCTTACACGACGCAATAATTTGGAATTAATTTTCAGTACCTATCTTTCTAATTGATTGACAAAAAGAGACATTTGCAATTCAATGTACCGATATCCGTGACATTCAAGTAGTACATACATTTTAAACAAGAACATAATATTACACATTATAATGAGATGATGATGAGAAAAAAGATTAGGAGAACAGTTTTCTATTGGCTCTTGTTATTTATTCCGATTTTATAATTTTTTTCATAGATTGGTATGTGTATTTTAAGTGCATCAAATCTATATTATTCATGCGTAACATAATATCATTTTTGATGTTAATTGGTTCAATAATTTTAGATACCATTATGTACAAAAAAAATCACAAAATTTACTAAAGATATCCCTCTCAGATGTATTAAATTTTGTAACTGGGTGCATGTAGAATCTTTTCTAGAATCACTACAAACACAATGAGCACAATACTTATATAGAAATATTTTAAAGAAATACTCAAAATCGTAAGATTAAGATTGCCCCTAAATAAAATAAAGAGGGAAAAAAAAAGATTATGATTAATTTCATAGAGATTTAGATGAACATGGAAGTCCTGAAATAACTGATTCACAGTAGGTAATTTTTTTAAATCCAAGGATCACTTTAACCCATATGGACGGTAAGGACCAATATTTAAGCCAATGGCACTATATAGGTAGAGAGATGGGTGCCGACTTCACCTGGTAAAGAAGTATGCTTAATTATCTACCTTTGGAATGGGAGTGACATTTTTTTTTAAAAACGTTCAAAGTTTTTTATTAATTAATCTTATACACGCATTGGCATTAGATAGAACGAATTGGCGAACATTACATATAGCATTCGATGAGATGTTACTTCAAAAAAAATATATAACAATACTTTCGATTCATTGATTATTTAGGATCCCTTTCAAATAACGTCCTACAGCAAGGCTAATAAAGAGAGAGAGATGGATGGACTGAGTGAAATATGACATGCATATAAAAAAGTAGCACCTGAATGGACGATTGATGGAGGAAAAGAAATGAAAAACATGGGCAAATCCAAATTAGAGTGGAATGAGGTTAGAATGATGATTCGGTTGACGATCAACGTTGAAGATCAAATGATACATTTATTTAATACTGCCGATATAAGGAATTAACTTGTTGCAGTACCACGCTTAATCATTTTGCGACAGAAGTAAACAAACAATAAGCTGGCGACATTGAAACATATGAGAGGTAAGTCAGGAACACCAGTGTGGAAACAAATCGTTTATCGATGGACTTGTTTGCATGCGGTCACAGACCGGACTGCGGAAGGTCAAGGTGGTTACTCAGCCATCAAATACAACATCTACCATGCTTACGAAAGGACTTTTATGACTGTTCCTTATGAGAGTAACGAGCATAAACAATTTAGTATTCTATAGGAAGCGGAAAATTCTGTCCAATCAATCTATTATTTTATTCACATAGCTGTACAGGAAACATCTTTTATATTTTTCAAATATGTTTGATGGTTTGAAATAAAACTTGGAAGTAAAATATTTTGGCTTCATAAGATATTCATTATGAAATTCGATTTTGTTTAAATCTTTAGAACCTGATATAATAGCAAAAAATTTAATTTCAACTATACTAAGTTTTTAGATGAGTTTTCACAATACAATTTCACTATAATTTATCATTATGTAAGTAGGTCTTTAATTAAAATTTACCTTTATTTAACATTTTTTCTTTGTATAGATATTTCTACTTGATAATATTGCTCAGTTATCAAAACTTTCTATCATATAGTAATACATGCAATTACGAAATATGTAGTTTTGGATACATTATCTACAAAACAACCTAAATAACGTTTTAGCATAGCTAAGTACGGTAAAAATTTCGGAATACAGAATTAAAAGGCCGAGTTTGCCGACCACCATCTTACTCACAGATAGTTATTAGAATAGCTTCATAACAGAAACAAATTTATGAAGTTTATAAAACGGGCTTACCTGGACATTTACATCATCTGTACAAAAAGATACATGTATTGAACATCTACAGAACACAATAAGAAATCAATTTTATCCCATCGATTCAACTGTAGCTAAATCAAACACAGTTAAAAATACAACTAAAGCTTTCATACGAACTAATCTTAATTGCGTTAGTTCAGTGAAGAGTCTAATTCTATTATCCCAGCCTTGTACAAATATCCTTAGACTGTCTTTTCCATCACTCTTCGCTTGCCACAAAATTGAATACAAACTGTCTTATCTCAGACTCAAATAACAATTTTCTAGACTGAACAGATGTTGCGGCTTTGATATTCGAGTTCGTATAAAACTGACCCTTAGGTAGAACTTGGGGAGTTAGGGGGTAGATGTTCATTCATCTGAAACATGACGTCAGTATTGGGGTCGTGCCCTCGCTGTTAGCGACAGAAAATAAGCGTCGACAAATAACTTTAGCATGGAAACTGTTCAACGCATCTAATTTGTTTTTAGTGTATTATTTGCTTTTACTTTACTTATAGTCTAAGATCCCGTTATAAAACTACCTTCACCGAGCCAGTTAATGCATGAAAGATATTTTTTATCAAATACAATATGTAAATTTTATAATTCTGAAATTATATATATAATAATATAGTTCTGAAATTTTACAACCAAATTTATTTTCGTTGTCCTATGCTACAGAGGCTTTAGATAGTTGGAAAATCAGCTGCCCCAATGATAACATCCCGAAGGAATGTACCGCACAAAAACTTTGGGATGTGCCATTGGTTCAGCTTACACATATAAATTTGGTTCAAAATCTTTCGAGTGACCGAGATCGAGCTAGGCTTCTAGCTTTATCGGAAAAAGAATCTGGTTATTGGCTACATGCTCTCCCTTCTAAAAATCTTGGTACACTATTAGATAACGAAAGTTTCAGAGTAGCTTTAGGTCTCCGATTGGGAACCACATTGTGCCTTAAGCACCGATGTCCATGTGGAAAAGAGGTAGACACTTTTGGCATACACGGGCTTTCATGCCATAGGAGCTCTGGTAGGCTTTTCCGTCATGGTTCTCTTAATGATACCATCAAAAGAGCTCTTGCCACCATCGACATTCCTGCTCTTCTCGAGCCTTCCGGGATATGTCGGGATGATGGCAAGAGACCAGACGGCTTGACACTGGTTCCTTGGGAACGGGGACGGGCCCTAATGTGGGACGCAACATGCGTTGATACGTTAGCCTCGTCCCATATCAGGGAAACAGCGTCAAGACCTGGAGCTGCGGCGGAAATGGCCGAAACCGGCAAACGGCGGAAGTATGCATCTCTCATCGAGAGTTATATATTTGTGCCGTTTGCAGTCGAGACCCTAGGGCCATGGAGTCAAAGTGCAAAAAAATTTTTATCCGTTTTAACACCTCGGTTGATTGCCTCTTCAGGTGACAAGAGGGCTGGCTCCTTTTTCGCACAAAGAATCAGCTTAGCGATTCAGCGCGGAAACGCTGCCAGCATTCTTGGGACCATTCCACGTGGGCATGATCTGTATAGTCCTAGCGTGTAAGTAATTTAAGATAGATATAACTTGTACAAAAAAAAAAAAAAAATATTGACATTAAATTATAAATGTCAATAAATATATTCATCATTCTCTTACCCTTATCCCACTTTCAGTTGGGTCAGCACAATATGTCTTCTTTTTCCATTCTACTCTATCAGTCGTCAACTCTGGTGCCACTCCTTTAACATGCATATCATTTTTCACACAATCCATCCATCTTTTTTTCGGCCTCCCTCTAGCCATACATCCATTCACATTCATATTTAAAACTCTTTTGGTCACATGATTTTCATCCCTCCTCATTACATGACCATACCAACTTAGTCTCGCACTTCTCATCTTTTCTGTAATGAGCGCACCTTTCAGACTTCCCCTAATATACTCCTTGCGTATTCTATCAAGTTTTGTCACACCACACATCCACTTTCCACACTTAACATATTGCGAATGGGTTGTCAAAAAAAAATCAGTCCAGATTATATTAACCACACCAATAAGTTGCTCGGTTTCTTACTTAAATGTACAAATACTCGTAGTTAATACACACACTTTGTATCGATAAGGCAATTCCTAGCTATCAATAACCAATATTTAAGATTAACATAGTCAATTAGTTATATTATGCAAAATTTAAACCTATAAATAATTAAAAAAATATTCAAAATGAAATTATGTTACAGAATTATTATTGGTATATTAAATAGATTTAATGTACTTTACCAGGTATTACGAATAAGAATGAGGTAAAGCGAAAAACATCAAAAATAAGCAAGCAAAATTGAAATAATTATACCTAATCAAAAATATTCCTCAATTATCCTTAATAATTTGTTATTAATTTATCCCCCTTTTTTAAATTGTCTTAATAAGTAATGCTTATAATGTCAACTGTTAAACTTATTTTTACTATTTTAAAAATATCATCATATAGGAAAGGTAGTTGGATATCAAAATGGATTCAGCATTGATAAACAGTACAAAGTGAAACGTAAACAGATAACAGCGATGATATAAACACAAAGTCAAATTTGGTGTGGGCGACCTTTCCAAAATACGAGTATAATAAGCTGTGAATGTGATGAGTTGAGTCATCCTTTAAATATCATATGATTGCAGCGTCCGCTTTATCGGGAACGCCAAATAAAAAAAATAGGAAAAACCAAGTCTCCAAAACCTGAATTGAGAATTTTACGCAGAATTTCTGGTGGGAAAACTTTTTACATTGATGCGCCAAAGAGGTTACCGAAACTTTTCAATACTTTAGGAAAATAGTTTCGAAATCCTTACACAGAATAAGGAATATAGCAGATTTTTATCAGGCTAATGCATTTATAATGTACTTTAAACGTATCCGTCGTCTACAAGACGCTAGTCAGCTGTACCTAAGCGCTTTCAATTGTGCATTTAATATATCACAGAATAATCGGACCAACTTGATATAAAAAGAATCTCTAGTCCAATTTTAATATAAAATTTATCTTGAATATGTAAAATGAGATGAGATGAATCCTCATGCCCTTATCCCACTATAAGTAGGGTCGACACAACATGTTATGAACATGTTGTCATATAACTAAAAATATTTATCTCGATAATAATAAATGCCTTAATTTTAATTGCGTAAAGCTGAGAACGTGTGATAATAATTGAACATTAGAACTTCGGTCAGACACCTATAAGTTATCTTGTATTTGATAGTTAAATTACCACTGATACCGTGTTTGATATCTACAAATACATATTTAAAGGTAATGTTTGTAATATGTATTAAGTATAATTAGGCTAGGGGCTGGAAGAGTGAAAAACATTTCAGTGTCTGATAGCCGATTGCGGAATAAAGTTGTTGAAGTTCGATTATGTTAAAAAACCATCCAGCTATTCACCAGCTTCAACCATTTTAAAATAAATGTTATTAAATATGTTAGAACTAAGTATAACATAAAGAGTAGAAACGTTTAAAAGTTCACAAATAGCAATGATAAACATACACGAGCGCGAAGTAATGGCTCCGTGGAGCAATAAAGTAGCACTAGTGATAGTGTTTGTGACAAAATGTTTCGACGAGGGCGTATCGATTGAATTAATGAGATGAGGGCGCACGTGTGGTCCGTGTGTAGAATTGTGGTCGCGATTACAAACGAGCAGGTTATCCAATAAGACAGTTTTTATGACCACATTATTGTAGTGGAACAATAGCTGGACTTTTGTAACGCTTTGTGCCACATTTTTTGGTTTATATAATCGCATAGACAATGTGTATGTGAGCATTTTGGACACTAGATTATAAGGCCAAGAAAAACAAATTGATTACAATCAGTGGGATGGATGTAAGATTTCGACGGACGGTGTCATTGTCATCGTAAGTGTAATTGTTAGTGTGATTTAATCTTGCGGGAATGTCAGACTATTTACCCATCACCGCGGGATTAAGTGATGAAACTTGGAGTTCCTTTACACCAACATCAAATTAATACAACAAACAAAAGTGAAGTTAGGTTTTTGGTATATCAAGTTCATAAGAGCAACGGGCAGATAAGAACAGGTGACACTGTCGGGACAACAGTGAAACTCTTGTACTAAGATGGGGAAATGGGTGGAAAAGTCCAAAATAGGAGCTGATCATCCGCCCTGCAGCGACGAGCGTCCCCAAAAATAGATGGAAAGCTAGATAGAAGTCATTATATTTTTTTTGTTCATATAAAGCGACTTTTATTATAAGTACTTATTATAGAGTCTAAACTTTTCATAGCAGTTGATTGTCAAACAATATTAAAAATTTCCTCCTGCCCTTATCCCAATCTACGTGAGGTTAGCACAACATGTTATAAACATGTCGTCGCATGATTTGGCTACGTATTTTACAACTGGCCGCCTGCCTGACGTCAACTTACCTTAGGTAGTCGTATTTTACGACTACCTGGTAAGAAATGAGGGCGGTCTATTCTACTCAGCCGAATACTACACGGCGGACAAACAATATCTCAATATTTATTTAATTATGATTTTTAGTAAAGTTTTTAGAAAAAACCGTTAACAATTAAAAAAAAAGTAATAGTCACTTTTATTATAAAAAAAATTAATACGTGCCTCTTTAAATATTTTGGATATTTACGGTCTCCCCATGCCGACAAAGACATTAAATTTTCGCACCCCAGTATTATCATTAACATCTGATAAAAGTCGTTTTACAAGCAATTTCGAACCGTAAATTGCTTCAACTTGGTAGCTCATAATAAACTTTCTTTTAAGAGACTTTTACAGGTACTTTTATAGTTAACTCTACTCTAGCACTAATGAAGAAGAAAAATATATTTTGCTATAAATTTGATTTAATAGAAAAATCTACAGTCGTTATTAAAAACTAAATATGTATATTTTTTCGATCTCCTAAAAATGAACAATTTAAAAAGGAATGTGGCTAAGGGCGGGTAAATGTAAACTAGTTACAAACAGCGAATATTGGTGAATATGAATAACCCAGTGTAGTGTATGTGGGTATTATATAAAGACACAAACATATTATACGAGTAAATAACATCTTTACACGGTCACAAACGCACTACGTCAGTAGCACCAGAGCCTCAGGCGAGAGTGGACGTGTAGTGACATACTAATAATGCATGTTTGAGCCTGTGCTAAACTCATACTGTAAGTAACGGCCTGTTACTATCCCACTACTGGGCATAGGCCTCTTCTTTCCGTTTTTGGAGAGAAGGATTGGAGCTGAGACCTACCACGCTGCTCCAATGCGGATTGGTAGGTTACACATATCCCCAGAATTCTCTAGAGATATGCAGGTTTCCTCACGATGTTTTCCTTCACCGAAAAGCGTGTGATAAATTGCAATTATCAATTAGACACATAAGTTTTACTAGAAAACTCATTGGTGCCTGCCCGGGGTTTGAACCCTAGACCTCCTCGAAAGAGGCGCACGGTGTTACTGCTGGGCTACCACAGCTTAAAAACTCATAAAATACAATTAAACTCATACAGCAGACCCCGTAAAACTAAATGATTGATTAATACGTTACAAATATGTACCATCACTTCTAAAACAAGGCGTAAGATCGTTACACTAAAAACGCGCTATATTAAGTTTGCTACGAAATGTAGAGTTTAGGGAAAGGCGCTTGTTTTAATTTTTTATTGAAGAAAACTTGAGCGAGAATTTTGAGACCGTTTTACAGTAATTAATAAAACCCTTTGAGGTTATAGAAAAACATCGAGAGTGATGTTGTTTATTTCCTTAACAGTCTAGCGTAGTCCTCAATTATGATTATTAATAAGAGTGTAGACAGAACTCTCATAAGGAATTCACCTAGTGATTTTGTATCATTTAAGAAATTTGAAAAGGCTTAAATAGTAAAGGAAATAACTAAGACGTTTATAAAGGAAGGACATTAAAGATGTGTTGATTCATAATAAACGAGACGTGGAATGTGAATCAATTTGTTTTTTATTTGTTTTAAGCACGTGCCACAATCCCGTATCAACATATTTTACAGTAATAAATTAGAATGTAGCTAAAACACTTAAAATTTGAATATTGCATTTTATCATCGAGAAGTTTCTTAATGGCTGCCTTATCATACAATTTTAGCATCAACTTAAGATACGGATTTGGATGCGGTAAATTGTAAAAGCAAAAAAAGGTCAACACGTGCCAGTTGACATAATAGCATATTTTATATGAGACTATCATTAATTTGCAGAAATAAAATCCAGTGTTCTTAGACAAGATTGTTTGATAAAATAAATTTGAGGATATTTTATCTACGTTTATAAGCGAATAATAAAATAAATATTTTGTGTGCTTAGTACGAGTTTTTCTAACCTACTCGATCGTGATAGCGTAACGCTACTTTGTATTTTTTATGTTCTTTAATATTCATGATTAACCAGAATTTAATTTACCATCCTCAGAATGACTGTAATATTTAAGGCATTAAATAATTCATTCACACTAGTAATGGAAAGGTGATTTTTTTTCGAATTTGACTTATGCTGTTAGTCCTAATGGATTTGACAGCGTCACCGGAATGACGGGCGAGCGCAGAAGCATCGCCGACAAAGTGAAATTCATTTAACTAAGTATATATTTCTATAAATGCACATACTAGCGCAATATATTATATACTACTACCGCCATCTATCGACAATATGAACAAACAATGACAAAAATATATTGTATTCTCTTTAGCATCGGCTTCCATTTTTAACTACATAGAACATAAGTAAAAAAGAAAAAAATGTAACGCAAAAAGTTTTATTATATATGTGTGCATTTAGTAATACTGCGACATGATATCGGTTGAGTTTAACCACGACCCTGAACTCTTCCTTTATGAAAAGGCGATAATTGTGATGTAATCAATGTTGTGGGCGAGATATTTCTGTCCTTTACTTCGCCTCAAACAATAATTTATAAAGTAATTTAAGTTCGTAGGCATGATTTCTCTAAGCCGTGTGTTCTGGCGTTAACTTATCACAGATTTGCCTCCCACTTACAGCTTCTATTAAGTTTCAGGACGCATCATCTGTAAATATATTTAGGTCCTCATCAGGTTAGGGTACGTTTTTATTTAGTTAAATCCAGTAGTATGCTGACAAGATTTGTTAAGAATTGTTAATATTATTTAATAGATACAAAAACGCTTAACAGGGGTAATTACCACATTATTTTAGCAGATTGTTATTTTATTACGTTTAATGTAAATTTAAGTTCCATCTAATTTTATTGATCAACTATATACTTTTTATTATCTGTATCTTCTATGTCCTTTAAATAAAAAAATAAGTAACGCTTAAAATAAGATATTATAGATAAAATTTTTAAGTATACTTACACTAAAATCGTTTATAAAGTATGCATTTACCAAGATCGTTGTAAAACATAACAGAACTGGTTTTGTTTATTACATATTATAATTTTCAACGAATATTAAATTAGTCATAAAAATATTTATTAAATATATCGCTAAAGCGCTTAGTGCTTTATTATACACGCATAAATTTTACATAAATTTACTGTTATGACAAAACTTTCCAGAACTGAATATTGACGTTCATATAAGTTTCAGATGTGAAGTACTAAACAGCGTAACACAGTGTCTAAATATAAAATAAATAATAAATAAAAATATATAGGACAATAACACACACAGCTGTCCGTCCCAAAAATGAGTAACTCAATGCATGTGTTATGGGTGAAAGAAAACTTGTAAATATATACATATATAGTTTTAAATTACTACTTAAATACATATATAGGCTTGATGAACCAACAAATTGTTTTTTTATTTTTTCAGTATCTGATCTAACGGTCAATGACAACCAAACTAACAAAAATTAAGTATGACCAAGTACAAAAATTTACGGTCTATTACTATCTAACTGTCCGACAAACGCCTCCTCTGTCCTTTAGTTTGAAGAGAAGGGTTGGAGCTAAAGCCGTATGGTATCAGGTTGAATAGAATAGACCACCCTCTTTCTTACCGAGGTGTCGTAAAAAGCGAGTAAGGTAAGTTGAGGTCAGTCAGGCGGCCGGTCGTAAAATTACGTATCCAAATCATGTGACAACATGATTATAACGTGATTATGACATGGGATTATGACATGGATAAGGGCAGGAGGATGATGAGAGGGGTTGGAGCTAAGGATATAAGGATATGGATATAAAGTTTTTAACAGAAAAACTCATTGGTTGCTTTTGCTTTCATAGCTATGCCTATTGTCGGTTACGGGCAATCTACTGGTAGTTTTGTGTACTGAAAGAAGACAAATATTTTATAACAGATCATGAAATATCATAAACCAAAAACGCTTTTGCCGCAAAAAGTGTGGCGCCTGGCGCTCGACCTCGCCGCCGCCTACTGACGTTGGCGTATGGAATATTTTTGGATATTTTAAATATCCCATTTCCTTTCGAACTAAGCATGTTCTCAAGCGGCCTGTCGCAGTTCGCTCCATAGCAACGTAATGGGGACTACCTGATCTTAGAATCAAGGGATTATTTGTTAAAGAAAGCCAATTAAGTCCATAATGAGTTTAACCTAATGTACAAAAACAGCTAAATTAAAATTAACACTGAAATCTGCGTTTATTTTACTTCACTTCAAAACTTGTATTACTTCTGGAACACCGCAACGATATTTCTATGCTTGCATCGTTATACGAAGTAACGGCTTGTTACTATCCCACTGCTGGGCTTAGGCCTCTTCTCTCCGTTGCTAGAGAGGAGGGTTGGAGCTAAGACCCAACACGCTGCTCCAATGCGGATTGGTAGGTGACACTTATCCACAGAGTTCTCGAGAGATTGACCAAGATTTTTCCTTCAGCGAACAGCACATTCTCCGGCCCTTAACCCCCTCTAAGTGGGGTTGGCGCAACTTGTTATAAAATTGTCACATGATTTGGCTACGTATCTTACGACCGGCCGTCTGCCTGATGTCTAATTATCTTATTCGTATTGTACGACATCTTGGTAAGAAATGAGGGTGGTTTATTCTACTCAGCCGGATACAATACAGCGAGTCACTTTTTTGTCACCTTTTACGACACCTCGGTAAGAAATGAAGGTGGTCTATCCTGCTCAACCGCATATAACACGGTGTTAACGTAATTTAACATTTCAATTAATGACTGATTATATATATACTTTACCATATCAATACAAGAATGTTTGAAAAGGTAACATTGTAAATAATAAATTCAAGTGATTCATTTTTTATATCTTAAATTAGCATTTACCATTTGTTCATTTGTCTTAAATGTTGTATGTTCGGTGTATTCATTTAAATTTATATGTAATTACTGTCGGTTATTAGGTGTGAAGACCTATAAATTTTTTCTTCGTAAGCCTATATAAATGTAAAGACAAGAATTAAGAAAATTTATATGATTCTTAAGCAACAACAAAAAAACGCACAAAAAAATCTTGAATATACCAGGATGTAACCATAATTTCATTTGTTTATTTATCCAATTTTTACGTCAACAAAAATCAACAAAATGTTGTGCTTATCGCTTAAGAGACTGTTGGAGGGCTGGAATAATATGGATTATCTATTCTTTTTCATATTCAATATAAGCTTTAGTCAAGTGGACTGTTTACAGTAAGCATAAGTACCTTACTGTAATTTCCTTCATCATTCTCCTCCTATCCCGCTCTAAGTTGGTTCGGCATAACATGTTATAAACATGTTGTTACGTGAGATTTGGCAAGGTAATTTATGACCGGCCACCTACCTGACGTCGACTTACCTTAGTCGCTTTTTACGACACCTCGGTAAGGAATGAGGATGGTCTATTCTACTCAGCCGGATACCACACGGCGTGTTAACTAACCCTAGTCGCCTTTTACGACACCTCGGTAAGGAATGAGGATGGTCTATTCTACTCAGCCGGATACCACACGGCCGGTCAACTTACCTTAGTCGCTTTTTACGACACCTCGGTAAGGAATGAGGGTCTATTCTACTCAGCCGGATACTACACGATAACAACTGGCACACTTTAATTTCCTTTTTAATGTGCAATAAAGAGTTGAATAAATATTTTTTTACATAGAGTTAAGCAAAGTGATAAAAGAGTACAATATTTAATTACAAATGGCGGCCGATTCAACACGTCTCTGTTAAGTAGCTATAACAAACTACGTAGGTATACAGTGACGGAGGAGGCTTGCCGCGATAACACGAGGTCAAACGTACATTAAAACAGTACACAACGCCAATTTATTCATTAATATGATTTACCTACTTACTGAGCACAGTGAGTGACTCTTTTTAAGATGGTTATAACCAACCTCAGTTATAAAAAATTGCACGGAACTATAAAATGAAACATTTTTGGCTTAATATTTTTGACATTGTAAACTAGCAGACCTGGCTCCGCCCGCATGGCACCATAAAAATGGTTAAAGTAGGTTACTCTTAAAAGCTAGACATATGCTGTCGCGGACTTTTATTTAGAACATTTAGAAGGGAACAATTTTGTAATACATCATTTTTTTTCACCGTTTACTTAGCGCTTGCGTGCGCTAGCGCAAGCGGAAAGCTGCTGTTTTTGCGATATTTTTTATTGCTGTTCCTCTCCTTTACCTTATTTATCTCAGCGTCATGTTATATAGCCTATAGCCTTCCATAATAAATGAACTATCTAATACTTAAATAATTTTTCAAATCGGTTCCTGAGATTAGCGCGTTCAAACAAACAAACTCTTCAGATTTATATATTAGTATAGATGTATCGCACATTTGACAAATATTATATATCATAGGGATCCGCACCATTGACTTTGATGTGACTTTGACTGGCCTTTTGGTGCAGGGGACCCTGATTCGCGGATTCGATTCCCGGCGAATTGAAATATTACCACATTTTTTAAAATCATTTTGTTGGTTCTTCGAGTCGGGGTGTATATATGTAAGCATTTATTTTAAATTATATATGAATATATTTACCAGTTGTCTATTACCCAACTTTACAATAACTTTAAGTACGTTTAAGTAACTTTTTATCACAATAATATACAACGTAAAACATATAGCGAAATCCTGGCCCCAAAACAAGGATTCCCTGTGCTATGAGAAGCCAGACTTTCGACCGAACCTAAATAAATTTAATTTATAAGTTATTTTTTTTATGCGCTTGGGTAAGTACCTATAAAACAAAGTTATTTACTTTGGTGACGGTCAACCGTAATCATTCTTTAATTGAGAATTTCCGTTTCCAAAATCACTATCCTTAATGCTACTATTCACGCACACATTTTGAAATATAAACATTTACGTTTCACTGGTTAGTTCAGATGTCCAGATGTAAATTTTCTTTTTTTAATCTCAGAGAAAACCCTTTCAAATTTTAATTAAAATATCCATTCGCATGACCTACCTAGTGGAAATAATTCAAAATTTAATAAGCTTAATGATTTTTAATCTAAATTTCACTTAAATGTAGAGTTAAAATTAATAGGAGAACAACAATAATTGCTATTCCAGACGAGGCTGTTTCGAGCGCAATCGGGGTTGTTCACCTTTTAGAATTAATGGTGTCGTACTAGGTAATGCTTTTCTTGCATTGAATGGTTTTAAACGTAAACTAAAGATTGTTTTATATACATCATTCTACTGCCCTTATCTCGCTCTAAGTGGGATCGGCACAACATGTTATAAACATGTTGTCACATAATTTGGCTTCGTATTTAACGATTGTCCGACTGCCTGACGTCAAGTAACCTTAATCGTATCTTACGACTAGGTAACGACAACGACGTCGTATTTTACGACACTGGTAGGAAAGAGGGTGGTCTATTATACTCAACCGGATACCGAACGGTGGGTCAAATTACCTTAGTCGCCTCTTTCGACACTTCAGTAAGAAATGGGGGTGGTCTATTCTACTCAACCGGATACCAAACGGTGGGTCAAATTACCTTAGTCGCCTCTTACGACACCTCGGTAAGAAATATGGGGTGGCCTATTCTACTCAGCCGGATACCATGCTGAAAGATTGTTTTATAAACGTATTGCAAAATTGTTATCGAACCTATAATAAGACCAAATCAAACAGTCACACAGAGACTGTATGTAAGAAAAAAAATCTTAAACCCTTTATTTTTAAAAATGTATGCTAAACTGGTTTCTGACCGCTAGAATTCGGTATTAAGACAAAAAGAAGCATTTACCAATCTCCAACCGTTTTAATATATCGATACCAAAATTCACAGGATTGATGTTTCGTTCGGGGGCAAAAGAAAGACAAAAAACCACTCTCTCATCATGTTATTACAGTATAAAATGTAAATTTAATTGTAACGTAGGAATCGTTCTGTCTGTTGTCTGTATAAATCTAAAAACGATTTATACAATGGACACGTAAATTGCTCATTTACTAATAAAATACCTGGGTAAACATGGGTACTGTGTGGTTTATCGATATTTTTTTTAAATATATAAAAAATTCAATAAAAAAAAAGAAAAAGATTAATCTTACCTGGAATAGATAGTATTCTAAATTTTAGAGTGCCCGTTACCCAAATATATACCCAGCTATCGTGACTTTGATTTTGGCAGCGCAATTAACCTTTGCTTTCTCATAAAATCGTAGCAGTTTTTTCAATGCCCGAAAATAGGTATAAAAAAATATTTTTTGTAAATAAATCCTAGCTATATCCATTCCCCAAACTACATGCTGAATTAGAGCCGTTTCCAAAATTCAGAAAAGTAAGTACATAAAAGGGTAACTCATTTAAATATTAAAGGAAAGATATCTGCAAAAAACTTTTTTCAACTTTATTTAAAGCATAAACAGCACGTGCGTAAATAACTAGTGGATGTGTGGGTAAATAGATTGGTACTGGTAATTGCGTATCTTTGCAAGAGGAGAGGGCGGGGCGCTGCACGCGAACTGATAATAATTATTAGTCTAGGGCAATTAAGAGGCGCCAGATATACGCCATGGATGAGATAGGCGCGGACTCGTGGAAGAACCCAAGCTCGTATCAAAACACAAATAGTCGTTAATTATTTCAAACAAATCATTGGTTTTTTATATCGTTATTGCAAATAGCAGACGATGATAACACAATATGCTACTTGTTTTCTGAGCGGATTTTAATACCGAAATAAAAACTTGTCTTTAGTCCCTCCACTACATATGAAACGTTAGCTGACCTTATATTCATTGCGGACGTGGAAAAAGGAATACAAACCACAGTTTTCCATCAATAATATTAATATGAAAATAATCATCATTGCCATAAATTAAACATCATCCTCCTTATCCCATTCTAAGTGGGGTCGGCACATGTTATAAACATGTTGTCACATGATTCGGCTGCCTGACGTCAACTTACCATAGTCGTATTTTACGACACCTTGGTAAGAAAGAAAGTTGTCTATTCTACTTAACCGGATGACACACGGCGGGTCAACTTACCTTAGTTGCCTTTTAAGACACCTCAGTAAGAAATCAGGGTGGTATACTCTACTCAGCCGGATACCACACGTCCTAATTAATATGAAGAAAAAAGGCATCAGTGCCATGTATTAAATCGGTATTATTTTAAATCAAGTTTAATCTCGTTTTCACCAACTTAAGCTTTTAAGTGCCTTCAATAAAGCAATATTTAATATCTTTACCTAATAATCAAATGTATTAATAACTACTAAAACCTAATATGTACTAAACCTTTAACTTTAAAGTTGTAATAGTTGAACCTTAATGTTGTTGTTTTTTCTATTTTCATTATTCTTTTGTGTTTTTGTTTATTCTAATTTTAATTCTAATTGGTGCTACATAATTAATTTTGAGACTATATTGAACATTTTTTGGATTATATAATATGTAATGCTGTTAGAGATCGGTAAAAATAAATAAATATAGGATTTTTTATCCGGGATTTTCTATCCTTAAAGCTTTAATTGTGCCAAATTTCATTAACATTGGATGAGCGGTGAAGACGTGACAGGCAGACTTTCGCATATTTAGCGAGGATTTAAAATAAAGGACAATTATTAACTCAGTAGGAACGCGATATCTTGTATTATTTGACGCACCCGTTACATATGCAGTTTATACTTAGTTATATAAAGGCCTCTCTAAGGATCCGATCTTGGATAAGCAATTTTGCAATTGAATAAGCGATTGGTTAGAACAATCACATGCTTGTAATATATTGTTTGGTTACCAACATGCATGTGTGTACATGAATATGTTAACGCATCGCTTGTTCCACAGAATGGAATAATACTAAGACACTATTTATTTATTTGTTATACAGAATACAAAATTTTATGACTATATTGGGGCACTTGTTGTTGTAATCTATATCTCATCATTCTCGTGCCCTTATGCAACCCTAAGTGGGGTTGGCACAACATGTTAGAAACATGTTTTCAAATGATTTGGTTTCGTATTTTACGACCGGCCGCCTGACGTGAATTTACCTTAATCATATTTTACGACACCTCGGTAAGAAAAAGGCTGGACTATTCTACTCAACCGGATACTACACGGTGGGTCAACTTACCTCACTCGCCTTTTAGGACACCTCGGTAAGGAATTAGGATGATACCAGCCGGATACCACAAGGCGGCAATACACTCTACATTCACATATATTTTCATTTATCACGGATTATAGCAAAATAATATTTTCATTACTTTCGCCGAGGACCTCATTTTAAGCAGAATAACTTGATATGGAATCCCCCTTTTTTCAGATACAAGGCATGAATTTCTAAGATAACAACTGCCATATATTGTTAAAAAGTCCACCATAAATGTATTATTTATTACTTTCATACTGCTCCATAAAAAACGCTATTCAAAATGGCCACATATAATCTGTGGATGTTTGATATTCAATATGAAATTAATATTAAGTATATTTCTGAACTCTAAAACTATTTACAAATATTACTGACCTTTTGTCCACAATTCACAATAAACATTTGATAACAGATAAGTTTATGATATTTGGTTATGTTAGCAAATATATACGCGATTTGAACGACGACTACAAGCCTACTGCGTAATTATTTTATCACTTTGTACGGTATAGGTATACGGGATTTTTTATAGATAACCACAGTTTCGCAAGGTATGCAAACAATTTTCTTAAAGTGGAAAATTTTGCCACAAGACCTTTACTGTAATACGCTATCGCGTTACGACTCGTGTACATATTTTCTTATATTGAACTAGCATCTATACTAATAAATGAAAAATAAAGCTGAAGAGTTTGTTTGTTTCATTGTTTGAACGCGCTACACCCAGGAACTACTGGACCAATTTGAAAAATTCTTCGAGTGTAAAATAGTACATTTATCGAGGAAAAGGCTATAATATAACATCACGCTTAGATGAATTGGAGAGGAGCAACAATAAAAGTTCTAAATAAAAGTCAGCGAGAGCATATGGCTAGCTTTTAAGGTTAACCCACTTTAACCATTTTTATGGTTATCAAAATACTATATTACGGTTTTTTTCCACGCGGGCGGAGCCGCTGGCGATTGCTAGTTAATCAATATTATTATTCCGCATCGTTAACTGGAATCGTCACCAAGATCATTATATTTATTCCTAATAAATAACAAGGGAAAGTTTATATAAACTAACATAAACAATAACACCGATTAGATAAAGTGAATGTACTACGACTGATTGAAGTTATTGCGTTCTTTATCTACGGATGTATAACTTGGAGAAACGTGATTTCAACGAGATGACTTTTGCCACGACTTTTGTTTCTAAGAAATATAACAAAGGGATATTAACCAACGTTAATTTTATAATCAAATAAGAAATAATTTAACAGAAGTTACAATATCATTATTTTGCTGTAATCCGCGCTTGTTAAGAGTATATATGTAATGCTAAGTGTATGAAGCAGGCAACATTCACGTACCTTATACATGCAGGATAAGTCACTACACGTATCACTGCCAACATCTTCATTTCATTAAATTACGAGTCTGAACTTATTCTTTAAAAGAAGTAACAGATCTTTAATTATGGTAAAAAATTAACATCTTGTTTTAGGTTTCTCGATACTTTACAAGCGTCTTATTGTAACCGTAGTTATTTTCGAAGTGAAAAACGAGATTTCAGCCTTCGCAATCATAAATAAGTTTGCATAAATGTCAGGAACGTTTTAAAATAAACACCGCCAAATAAATAGTATAAAAATATATGATTCGTAAACAGAAATTTTGCGATCGTTACTTTTAGATTTAAAGATTTTATCGATATTGTTTCCTAAAGCTGAAATTGATAATAAATTTATAAATTTAATAAATTTAGCTTTCTGCAAACTTGCATTTGCATGGACTTTAAAGTGGATATAAAAGTAGTTTATATCACTCTCCAGCACTTCAGATATCTACACAGAGAGATATACAATATTGGTCGGTAATACTTAACTAATTTTCCCCTTTTTTATCACCTTTAAAAATAATTTACGGTATAAGTGCCTCTGGTCTGTGATCTACATATATATAATAGAAGAAGGATGCAATTCAATCTATATGTTCACTCGAACCATAGTTGGAAGAAATAAATCTTTTGCTTATCAAATGGCGCTTATTTGAATGAGCCCACGATGTAATGACGTCATGTTATTGGCATATAGTCGTAGCTAACATACATATTTAATATTGTGAAAAAATATCTAATTCAAAATAATATAATTCAAATCAAACACATAAAATTATTTCCTATAATATACAATTATAGCTAAGGAACGAGGGTTACGCCTTCTCAACGTAATCAAAGGCCCCTATACGTGGGACCCACGTTGGGAACCACAGTAAGCCCAAGCCCCACAGTGGGGCTATTGGATATTTAGGGCGGGCAATTCAAAAGTGTACTCGAACCAAGTTTAACATAGAGTGAAAACTCTGTATTATTTATTTAAATGCTAGATTTCGGTGCCAAACTAAATGATAAAAGTAAATTCCTCTATCTAAACCTATCATTTAAGTTTCTTAAGTAATTCGAATTTTTGCAACAGCAGTATTAATGAAATATGGTACATTTGAAACTAATATAAAAGCTACTAAATTCCCGTTTTTTCCTCGGGAATAGCAAAACCGCACATATTTGATGGTATTTTAACATACAAGCTGATACGTACTAAGTCGCGAGTACAATTAGTTAACCACAATAATGTTAGTTATATTAAATGATAAATAATTCATTCATACTAAAAACTGTACATTTTATCTCGACATTACCGGCTGACCTCGAAGATTGGACCTCTATTACTCATCACAAAATGAATAAACGCGTATACAATAATGAATATTTTGCAATTATAATTTTCTTTATTCGTTCTACATGAGTACGTCATTCAATCGAAAACTTATGACTTAAGTACTAGTTTAAGCGCTCGACTTTGCTTCGGATTTTACTGCCTTTATAAACAGTATTACAAAGCCATGTGGTATCCGGCTGAGACCACCTTTACTTCATACCGAAGTGTCGTAAAAGACGACTAAGATAAGTTGACCCGCCATATGGTATCCGGTTGAGTAGAATATACCATCCTTATTTCTCACCGTGGTGTCGTAAAAGGCGACTAAGTTAAGTTAACCTGCTTGTGGTATCCGGCTAAGTAAAATAGACCACCCTCATTTCTTACCGATGTGTCATGAAAGGCGTCTAAGTTAGGCTGACGTCAGGCAGGCGGCCAGTCGAAAAATATCTAAATCACATCACAACATTGTTATAACATGTTGTGCGACCCCGCTTAAAGTGGAATAAGGGCAGGAAAATGATGGTCATGATGATGATTTACTACATATACAAGTATATTCCAGGTTAAAAACCCATCTCATCCAAATTCATTCAGTGATTAAGTAACAAATATCCAACAAAGAAAGCTTTAACATTTAGATTAAGATTGATAATTGAGCTTTTGGCCTTTAACTAAGTGACTACACTTTCATAATATTCTTAGAAGTACTTTTTATCAAGCGTGTCTAATAATTTCGTAATAGAGAAAAGGCGACTAACAGAACTTTCATATCGACAACAACTAAAGCCCGCCACGCTACGATTAGCTTTGTATGATAGTTTATCAACTCCTGAAACTACCCGTTTCCATGAGACATTTAAAATAAAATTAAAAAATTATTAACAAATGTAAAAAAAAAGGTTTGTGTAAACATTTTAAATCAGAAACGTATCTTGCAAATACTAAGATACAAAATCTCATTCCAAAATCTATAGCAACATATAAAGCTGAAGAGTTTGTTTGTTTGAAAGCGCTAATCTGAGGAACTAACGGAACGATTTGTAAAATTATTCAAGTATAAGATAGTCCATTTACCAAGGAAGGCTATAGGCTATTTAACGTCACGCTAAGATGAATAGGAGAGGAGCAGCAATAAAAAATATTACGAAAACGGCAAAATTTAAAGCTTTCTTTGCGTGCGTTAAGTAAACGGTGAAAGTTATACATAAATCATGTACTACAAAATTGTTCCCTCTAAAAGTTCTAAATAAAAGTCCGCGACGACATATGTCTAGCTTTTAAGGTTAACCCATTTTATGATTTTCAGAATACTACATTACGTTTCAATTTTTCCACGCGGGCGGAGCCGCTGGCAATTGCTAGTATAAAGATAAAAACATACATATTCAATCTTATTACAAAATAACTTTTTTATAACAAAGGCATTACTTAATTTAAATAAGAATTAACATACTAATTATAAATACTCTTTAAAATTAACAAACAAACAAACAATCTTTTTCAAAAAGATTGTTCATTTTTTCTATTTTTTATTATTTTCTCTTTTCTAAATTGAAGAAAGTAAACCAAAAGGATCAAACAAAACAACAATATTCTGAATGTATATTGTAAATTCAAATACGCAAACGAATCTTCCTTTGCAACTTTGAAGCGATAATTCCATCATCCATCTTAATCTAGTATGAGAACTAGGGAATTGTTGATTGGATATTCCGTATTGAACTTGTGTAACCTATACCATTATTTTATTAACTTTAGATGGAAGTTTGATCAAATATCGCTTCTGTAGACCGCATTTATTATGACTTGTCTCATGTAAATCAATCGCCTATAAATAATTTGTTGAAGTTTAATTTATTCCTCAAAGGCTTGGGCCAATCTTGTTGCTTTTGTGCCCATACCGATCGATGCTAAAAGCTTTAAGGCCAACGGCATATTTACAACATGAAAAAGAAAGAAAAAGCCAGATTTTACTTGTTAGTATAAATTTTCATGTGTACTTCCCAGAGATAATGCAATATAAGCAGCATATAATATGACCATAAAAGTTTTATTAGTACATACATCCTCCTGCCCTTATCCCACTCTAAGCGGGATTGGCACAACATGTTACAAACATGTTGTCACATGATTTGGCTACGTTTTTTATGACTGCCCGCCTGCCTGACGTCAACTTACCTTAGTCGTATTTAACGACACATCGGTAAGAAAGAGGGTGGTCTATTTAGTCAATCGGATACCACACGGTGGGTCAACTTACCTTAGTCGCCTTTTCCGACATCTCGGTAAGAAATGAGGGTGATCTATTCTACTCAGCCGGATACCACACGGCGGGTCGACTTACCTTAGTCGCCTTTTACAACACCTCGGTAAGAAATGAGAGTAATACTATTCTATTCAGCCGGATACCACACGGCGTAAAAAGAGGCGTAAAAGTTTTATTAGTATTATTAGTTATTTAATAGGTATATGTTATGAATCCTTTATACTGTCCATCTCTCATTTAGGGACCTTCTCTTTAAGCTCGGCAAGGGTCTAACTAAAATCGATCTAACTAGGTTTTATTTAAAAAAAATCGTTTTATCCCTGTTTTTGGGCATTAAAAATGGTCAAGTGTAGAATTGAAAGTAAAGGATTTTTTACATGTCAAACGTAATGTTGCGATAGCCGATTGGTAACGGCCGAAACGAATATGTTCAAAACCCGGTTTCGAATCCCACATATCATCGGCGCCTTCTTTCTTTTTTTTATTTTTTTACTAGAAATAAAAGTGTTTGAAATAAGTGAAATGATACATATGATACAGATACATAACTAAGTCCAAAAATATTTATACAATTATGTACGCTATAGTACCAAAGTTTTGTAATCTAAACATTGAATAAACGAACGGACCGCAATTAAAAAAATATGTTTTGGTCCAAGATAACGTATATCTGAACTACGTAAATTTCACTGTACAGAACCAATTATAGATAAGTATACAGTTTAATTATACGCAGTCTCCCTGATAGGTGCCTCTATGAGTATTCTTTTGCAATACACTACAATAATATCATATATTTTTTTTATAAACTGTCATTTTATTTAACTTTGTTTCGTTTGAACTTAATATAACAAGTATTGATAACCCTTGTCAATCTATTTGTAAATTTTCCATTGTCTGAGAGTCATGATCTTATCTTAACCTAACAATGGTTGTGAAATTACCATATGAAATCTCAAATAGAACTATAAATATTATTGGCCATATTGTTTTTGATCTTTAACTTGATGCTATAAGTAGTGCTTGAGAATTGATAATAAAACTATAACTTTTATTTCCATGATAGTATAACTTAAATATAATGATCGAATAAATACAATCACTCAGTAAATAAGTAGGTTTAAAATAAAGTCTCAATCTGACTCGGAAGATAGTACATACAATCGTTTGTACACATAAATACCACTACATAAACATGACTACACCTATGAGCGAACGTGAGCATTATGTTCTTTCTCACATGCTTGTTATAGTCATGGGTACAGCGTTGGAATTACTTTACAATTTTGCTTGTATTCAGACGTTTTACGTGGGATAATCAACAGGTAGAGCCATTTTACGCAAAGTTTAAACAGCTAGTATCAAACTAAAGTAACCGGGGTCATACTTACAGATAACGTGTCACCGATCCTACAGATGTGTTTAGTCACACAAAGTTATCCGTCAGCAAAAAACACAAGAGATGTGATGCAGGCGCTGCACACAGCGGCCGTTAACCCGGCTGGCGGGCTGCGTTTCGAAAACTTCGCAGCGTAGCGTTTAGTGTATATTCAAAAATAGACTGATGGACTGTGAAACACGCAATACTGTGCATGTAGGAACGCACGGGCACTATGTAAGGAACACGTGAACGATGGCAATATACGCTCCGATTGAGTATCTTGGCGAAAATTGCGTTCAAAAGTTTCCAGTACACAAAGTTGTGATCGAAAGACAGGGCTCAACGCGGCGACGGCGCGGCAGCCCCGCGACGCTTCGAATACGACTGGCGCCTCCGACCGCTCCACACCGCACGTCACCGTAACCAACACCCACACAGTCTTAGGGTGCACACATAAGCATCGCGCACACCGAGAATGTGCCCGCTATTCCAAACACACAAACGCGAAACTGATAAACAGCTTAAAACACAACACTACGATGCAACTGCACTTATAAACATATCCCGCTTTCTTGCCAACACGAACTTGTGTTCGACGCACGCACGGCGTCGATAGCAGCTGTTGTAATCACAATCCATTGTTGTAAATCTCAAAAACTTGCTTATAAGATGTAGAAAATACAATTATTTAAGTCAACTAATGGCTTTATGGACATTACACATGGACATGAGGGATAATTGCGTATCATTTAAATCCTCGAGGGCTTCAAATGTTAGGCAATTATCCATTATCTATCGTTAAATCCCACTAACTGGTAAATTTCTATCATCCGGATAATACTATCCACACTCAAAATTTCTATTATCAATACGAAAGTGGCCTTGCTTGTTTCCCTATCATTTTTTAGGTTTGAATACAAAAACAGAATGATGTGATTTTTATGTAGTATGAAAATAGTCGACTTTTTATCGGTAGCCATGTAAATCCATAGTAGTAGTAACGGCCTGTTACTATCCCACTGCTGGGCATAGGCCTCTTCTCTCCGTTTTTGGAGAGAAGGATTGGAGCTGAGACCTACCACGCTGCTCCAATGCGGATTGGTAGGTTACACATATCCCCAGAATTCTCTAAAGATATGCAGGTTTCCTCACGATGTTTTCCTTCACCGAAAAGCGTGTGATAAATTGCAATTATCAATTAGACACATAAGTTTTACTAGAAAACTCATTGGTGCCTGCCCGGGGTTTGAACCCTAGACCTCCTCGAAAGAGGCGCACGGTGTTACCGCTGGGCTACCACAGCTTGTAAATCCATAATTTTCTAAATCCCTCCGAAAGTTATTGTTGTTTTTTTAGTTTTCTACTTAAAGTCTAGTAGAGCAGACATCTAGTGTAAATGATTTTACTTTCAGCGATTGAGTGTTAATAAGTAATATTCTAACTTGTTAGAAAAGCATTGTGAACTATAATATATGAGTTTTCTTTAAATGTTTATTATATACTTATTTTATGTTAAGGCGAACGAATTTTTGTTGAATCGTTCGTTTTCGAGGTTCGATGAAGGAAACATCGTAATGATTAGATATTTCCTGTGACATGCTGCATTGAAGGAGCATTTAGTGGCATAGGGCCAATCCCTCTCCAAAGGGTAGAAATTTTAATGAAGTAGGACAGAAGTAACAGGTAGGTTACTTTAAACACTTATAATAGTAATTTACATTTCATTACGTTTACATTTCTACAAAACGGGTTAATTAAAAGCTTCAGACTCTAGAGAAATAAATTCAGTACAGGAAAAAGCGAACATGATACAAATACCAGTCGTACAATAACCTAAATGAGGGCAGCAGAAGACTAAAGGCATTATAACAATGGAGTACTTACCTTCTGCTGAGGCCGGAATCATTTGTAGACGTACCATTCACAAAAAGAATCGTATTACAGTCTATGATGAGAAAACTAACTATGAAATGAAGGGAATTAACTACAAACTTTTTGTAGCAATAGCTGAATTGAGGATAGTCGCAGTTGCAGAAGAACGAATATTAGGATTTTAGTGTGGCAAAATGACTTTCCCTTAGATTGAAGGAGGACCTTCAATCTAAGGGGGAAAAAAGGCTTCGCTGTCACCCAACCGTAAAAGTCCGTCTAAACGTTGAAAAAACGGAACAACAACAACAAAAACAGAACCGATGTCGTAATGAGCTAAGACATGATTAAAACAAACTTATTAAACAGCGGGTCTCTATCAAGAATTAGTTTGCCTTAATAACGGGTCATGGAACAAATTCCAAATTCGAAATAATTATAAGCAAAGTAATATGATTTACTTTTGTATTATGGAACTGCGAAAAGTAACGTTAATTTAACGTTAAATTTTACGTTAAACGTTATTCTATAAAGTGTAATTATATATTTCTTGGGTTAGTGTTTGAAAAGGTCAAACATAATTCAGTACACATTAAGTTTTGCTTTTTCAGATTAATATATGTGACACAATATTTTTCTCATTTTAGACTCAGAACTTTAACCAGAAAGCCGATTGCGCCATATTATGATAAATGCACTTAAAAAATAAGGATTAACTTGACATTTACAACTGGCTAACTTTAAAAAAGGATAAATTCCACAATATAAAAAAAAATAAGTGGTAGATCTTATTGCGTGCGTTTCACGAAACCTGAATATATAAGACTGTATCTATATTCTATAACCTATATGTTACCCCGGTGTATAAGGTATAATTGTGCTAAATTTCATCGATATTGGTTCAGCGGATAAAACGTGAAAGAGTAACAAATATACATCCGTATTCACAAACTTTCGCATTTATAATATTAAGTAGGATAGTAGGCTTAGCAGGATATACTAATAGTAAATACTTTCAGTAACATAGTCCTTTATCATCATCTTCTTGCCCTTATCCCACTCTAAGTGAGGTCGGCACAACATGTTCTAAACATGCTGTCACATGATTTGGCTGCGTTTTTACGACCGGCCGCCTGCCTGACGTCAACTTACCTCAGTCGTATTTTACGACACCTCGGTAAGAAAGAGGGTGGTCTATTTTACTAAACCGGATACCACACGGTGTGTCAACTTACCTCAGTCGCCTTTTACGACACCTCGGTAAGAAAGGAGGTTGGTCTATTCTACTCAGCCGGATACCACACGGCGTTAACATAGTCCTTTATATTGAGTTTAAATTTGACATAGCCTTGTACAGTTTTCTATTACCGGATGAAACAAAACCGCAACAAAGAAATCCCACGGGTTTTGATTATTTTATAGCTCAAGACCCGTTCACAGTAATAAAATAACATCTGCTGCGTAAATAAAGCGTTTTATAGGTGTTCTTATAACCCAAACAGAACTATAAGTATAAATACTTATTAAACCCGATAAATCTTACATACATAGTTACTTAACTGAGCGTGTCAAAAAGCTTTTATTTAGTTAAAATATACGAGTATTTAAGGCCTAACTGTAGCCAAAAGGGGTCATAGGTTCATTCCATTTTAACGTCTCAAAATACATCAGTAAAAATTTTAAAAAAATCCTATTCTATATGAAAAAATATTAATTATATTTTTAGATTTTGTCATTTTAATTTAAACTGGGGCAAAAAGAAGAAAACAAGCTAATGTGTTTTCACACTCTATTATTATGTTGAATTCAAAACTTAAATATTAGTGCCAAAAAAACCTGGTACTAAATATCATAAAATATCCATTTGAGTATCTATAAATTAAAAAAATACATTAAAGTGCAGAGATAGGAAACTAGTTTCGATCTTTATAGCTAAGCAAATTATATGTTTATGTATATATGCACTGATAAGAAATATGTACTAGGTAAAGGTGAATCAAATCGGGGGCCTTGAGCCTATTATTTATGATGGTAATAAAAAATATATGCTATATAAGCAGTCTAACTCTAAAGAAGCTAAAAAAATGTGCGTGGACTGTTATATTGTCTGTATTGAGCTACCGTCAAACCAGGCATATATTGAACACCAACTGTGTCAGCAGCTTCGCCCGCATAGAATTTAGCGTAACGCAATTTTTTTCACAAATTGAAATTTTCAATATAAAAGTACTTATCGTGAGTTAATTATAAGAGATTTTTCAATAACTTTCACTGTGTTTTTAGCACACTCAAAAGTTTTAAATTAAGCCATTTTCGCAAAAAAATTGCTGCTCTTATTCTATTCATCTTAACGTGATGTTATATTATCTATAGCCTTCCTCGATAAATGGACTATCTTATACTCAAAGAATTTTTCAAATCGGTCGAGACTAGGTAGTTCCTGAGATTAACGCGTTGAAACAAACAAACTCTTCAGCTTTATATATTACAATATATTTAAATAGGCTTTCCTCCTCTTCTTTGAATCGACATCAGGCAGTAACTCAATTATTAATCTACACCTGGTTCGGAATGTTATACTTTTTGAGGAGCCTAAGAAACGCGGCGGTCAATCTTTTACAAACTGTTTAATTTACATAATTACATAATTAAAACCGCAATCTCGTACGAAGATAAGCGATTTTGACATTCATGTTTTTATAATATATGTAATTCTCAACTTTGTAAAACACTTTGTGTATTAGCATATTTTGATAACTTTATATTTTAATCTCGGTATAGGATAGTCGAATTCAGAGTTGGAGAGTTTAAATACTTATGCAAAAAATGGGTTTTTTTCTGCATCTGCAGGACACAGGAATTTATTTGTTTATAGATCGCCTACATATAATATACCCACTTGACATTAACATTATATATACAATTGAACAACTAAAAATAAGTAGTATTTTAATAAGGATAATAATAAATTTCAAATTAAATTATGACAACTTAGAGATATGGTTAAACTAATGTTATGGTTAAATGAAGCACACAAAAAAGAGAAAAAGTTGAATACAAATATATAGCTTTCTTAATACGCTTAATCTGTCATGGAAAATATCTACTTTTGGTTTTTGCAAATTATACTATTCGCATACCACAATTACGAGGTGAGGTTTGACCTAAATTAGATTTGTATCACTAGCTTATTTTGAATTTTTAAATGTACAGGTGTTCTTATGATAACGACTGTTTTCGCATAAATGTTAAAGTAAAGAAAAGGTACCTATAAAAAGTACTATGACTAAGTGTAAGTATATTGCGAAGGTATAGTAAATATGTAACATCAAATAATGGTGCTATAGACATAACTAAATAAGTCAAGCCAAATCATAACAAAAATAATACGAAAATAAAAATATTAAACTAAAAAATACCAATAAGCACTCACCTGTATGAAATCCATCCAGTTTTCGCACCGCATGGAAATTACCTGAAATAAAAAACACTATCGGAAAATTTATTATGCAAACAAGCAAAACATAAAACGAAAGGCAGAAATAAAACAGCGTTATTGAATTAACAAAGAGAACTTCAAAAATATTTTAAATGAACACTATATTTTAAAGCCACCATGTGGTATCCGGCTGAGTAGAATAGTCCACCCTCATTTCTTCACGAGGTGTCGTAAAATACGATTAACGTAAGTTGACGTTAAGCAGGCCGCTTGTATAATACGTAGCAAATCATGTTTGTAACATGTTGTGCCGACCCCACTTAGAGCGGAATAAGCACAGGAGGATGATGATGACAATATTTAAAAGGTGTGTTATTGTAATAATATATTTGCAAATGATTCCAATTATTAAGGATAGGTTGGTAGCATTGGGAACCGTGTTTTTTTGTTGAATTCTTAACTCATCTTTCGTTACCTCATTCAGTAATTAAGACAAAAAACGCGCTATACTGCGTCCATCATATTATCAGTCTTTTGACAGCTCACGCTCATTAAGTTTTGTATTGCTTACGTACAAATATCATACAAATAATATTTGTACTTTATGGATGGGTACCGCCCACTTAGTGATGTCACACATAATGGTTACTACGATTATGCCACAGATTAAAAATAGTCGGTAGAAATCGATGTTACGAGTATTAAAAGACATTTAATAATATTATATAAAGTTTTACTTTCTTCTTAGTTAATACATGAATACAAATAAAACAATCAGGATATTTTAATTTATTTTATTAGCACGAGTCGTCGGAATGATAATCAACACTAGACTCCTCCGATGAGGAGTCTTCAGTAGCAGTTATTATTAGCTCTTGTGTAGATAATATATTATCAAACGCAATATCACGTTCCCAATCAGAGAATATTACTCTTTTAGTTCTTTCCACCACACTTGCCCAGTTTTCGGCCGTTACGTGGGTGCAAGCATATTTTAGCAATTGCAACATTTTATTCGCTGTGAATGGGGGGCTTGTATTGCATCTCGCAGCATGCCGTTTTACTTGTGCCCATATAAGTTCTATTGCGTTGTACTGGTAGTGGTATGGAGGAATCCGAAGAACAGTATGGTCATATTCTGCTGCCATTTCATTGATTACATAGCGTTTTGCTCTCTTTTTGGTTTTTAATATTTTTATTAATTCAACTTTTAACATTGAGTCGTCCACATTTTCTCCATTGTCCCGAAGCCAATTAATTATTTCATGCTTTTTATTAGCCTGTGTTGGCATTTTGTCAATTTGACGGGAGTGATAGGGCGCATTATCAATAAAAATTATTGATGGTTCTTCCAATGAAATGAGCATTTTTTTGAACCACTCTTCATACACATTTGCATTCATCTCTTCGTGGTAGTCATTTGATTTCTTCGATTTAAATGCCAACAGTGCGTCTTGTACAAATCCTTTTGCTGTACCTGCATGGCAAATGATTAGGCGCTCACCTTTTCCCATTGGTACTGAGGAAGTGGAATCAGCAGTATCATCAGTCCAGAAACGAGATAGTGTGTGGTTAGCGTTGAGCCATGTTTCATCCGTGAAAACAATATTTGCCCAATCTTGTATTTTCTTTGCCTCTCTTAAAAAATCACAACGTGCTATAGCTATATCTGTGCGTTCCATTAATAATTTTCTTTTATTTAACTTTTTATATGAAAAGCCAATTGTGTTCAAAACTTTGACCAAAGAAGATTTTTCACCATGAAATAGACCACGTCTTTTCAAAGAAACAATAAGTTTTCTCAAAGTTGGAATTTCTTTTCTCAAGTAGTAATCATATACATGACGACGAATAGCGTCAGCGTCAAAGTCATCAACAGCTGTCACCTTATGAGCCCGGCGCTTTCTTTTTGGTGTAGATGGTTTGTTTTGCTCCAAGCCGCTCCTGCCGTAGGCATCAGTAGTGATTTTAGTCACAGTTGATAGACTGATCCCCAACGCGGCTGCAACACGGTTTCGGACTTGCGTGATAGGTATAAGAGGTCCGCCATTTTGATTTTCTTGCTCAAAATACTCATGAAGTTTTAACACTAACTGTCTCGATTGTGCTTTCAACACACGTCCTTTCGGCATTTTCACGATCAATTAATATAAGTTTCACAAAAGTTTTTCCGAGGAATAAAGCTACTTAACTCAAGGTGTAACAGATGCGAGAGAACACTCAGCGAACGTAAATGCGTGTGACTATCACGGGCGTTTCGTTGAGAGTGACAGATCACGTCAAAATGGCGGAAATGGCCGAGCGGAAGGTCTGTTGATGTTGCCAGTTGATGTATAATATATTTTTTATGATTATAATAAATACACACGGATTAACATTTATTTTCAAAAAACTAAGGCAATATTAAATCAAAATGTTGATTTCTATATCTGTTATTAGTTTACGTAGGTTATCATTAATCGAATTACTTAGGTACGTAATTCGATTAATGATAGTAGGTACTATAATCGGAATGGTATCGCATACGAGAATCTTTAGGACATCACTAAATATGTAAATCGTCAATCTGTCAAAAGATGGTTAATATAATGGACAGTGTATAACAGAAACCATCATTTATTTACGTCATCGTTCTGCAACGTTAAATCGCTAAGAATACCAAAAAAAAATTGTATTGGTTTTTTTCAACGTAATTATTGAAATAATTGAATTCTACTTATTAAGACTTGAAAAAAGTTAGATTAATTTTTAGTAACATTTAATGATTTTATAAAATACTAAATTTTACTTGCGATTTCATTCGCGTGAACTGTTATCGTGTGATAGGTCGATAATAGATGGCGTTATTCCAGTGTACAAGGAATAATTGTGCTAAATTTCATCGCTGTTGGTTCAGCGGATTCGCCGTGAAAAAGTAATACTATTTTTTACATACATCCATACATGAGTATGGATGTATGGAAAAAAAAAACATTATACATACATGAGTATGGATGTATGTAAAAATTGCTATGACAGACTCCACGCCTTGAAGATTGGTCTTGGTTAAGCCTTGATTAAAAAACAATTATTAGGGTTAACAGTGAGACGTGGGGTTCGAAAGTAAATCACTTTCGAAACATTGACTCGATATGACTATTATGCTCTGTCGTGTGCTAGTTAGCGTTAATATTTGCTTATCAAATACTCCACCTCCTTACTTCTGAGTTTCGTTTCGTCAAGTTGCTAAGGACCTTCGCAGGAGCAAGCTATCAGTAACGTATTATAGATATGTTTTTGTTTTCACATTAAGTTTTCTACATTATTTCCCTATTACAATTTTTTTTTTATTAATCTATTTATTTATTTTTAGATAAAGAAAGAGTAAAAAAGCACATGTATAAAGGCGGGCTTGTCCCTAAAAGGAATCTCTTCCAGTCACCTTTGAGTAACAGAAGGAAAAGGACAAGAATTGAAGTAGAAAGAGAATACGCGTAATATAGAGAAAAAGAAAAAGTTTCTATAAATTTAACTACTTAATCTATTAATTAATTTTGATAAAATAAATAGATGAAAAGATGCTACTAATGTATAATTACTTAAGACAAATATTTTCTTGTATAATTTTGCTATTTTTAGCGATTTACTTTTACTACCGAAGACTAAAACACAAACACAACACTAGCATGAGTAAGTTAAATGTTTAATATACACTAAGTTAATAAACTTAGTGTGTATTAAAATTATTTTTATTTTGTTAAAGTAATATAACAGAAACTAGTTTCAATTTGGCTGTCTTATTTTCTGTAGGAACGGACTTCAGGCCAAAACCGATGGGTAGTAGAAATGGGGTCACATTAAATTTATTTTTATTACCGAAGCACTTGAAGGGATTTGTAACAAAATCACGTGTTCGTTGTAAAACTGTTTCCCTATAGTATCCGTAAACTTTTTGTTTCTATCGCTTTTATTCGACTTGGTAAGACTTCCATACCTAGATTGCGCCATTCGTTCAATTGGTTACATGCGGGTATTATGTAAGAATATAAAGGCAAATGTTACGAATACTAGAATATTCTTTAGTTATAGATCATTTATATAAGGTTTTCATCCCATAGACAATGGTCCGTCACGCAATAGATGTTGTTAAAGATCTTGACGTTTATATTAATCAGGTAGCATGGACTAATTTCAATAATTACTTCCCTTAGAGAGTTTTAACGAGCTAAATTGAATATAATGAGTTATTAAACGAATAAGATATTTAATGAGCTATCACTTCTTTTAAATTAATAAATAGATTTTAAATTATTTAGTTATCTGATTTATACAGGTGTCCAGTATTACATTCGCCGTTTTTCTTTGGCTATTGTAACCAGCTTTTTAATACTATTTTTGAGTGAGCAACGAAGATTGATAACGAGACCAAGTGATATTGATAACGGCCATAGCCATAGCCACAAATTGATATGAGCTTGTTGCATTGGCAAAAGCTTCTATTCCCAAGGTCATACTATTTTGTACTAATTACTCGCTATTTACGCCTACATAAAAACCATAAATTTAACAATTCTGCTTTAATTATATAAACCTTCCTCTTTAATCACTTTAATTATTAAAAAAAAACTGCCTCAAAATTTGTTGCGTAGTTTTAAGGATTTAAGCATATATAGGGATATAGGGACATAAGGACAGACAGGGAAAGCGACTTTGTTTTATACTATGTAGTGATGATGAGGTATACCTGTAAAAGTAAGATCGTAACTTAAAGGTTCTTATATCTTAGTTTTCTATATCGATTTGTATTTGTTCTACTTATAGATCTCTTTATATATTGTATATCTTACTTTATACATATACTAGTGGCCCGCTCCGGCTTCGCACGGGTATAAAATATATATCCTATGTCACTCAGGGAAAAAATGATTAAAATCTATCCAGTAGCTTTATTTTATTCATTACTGCCTGTGGCCCGCAGTCGTTTTTGTTATACCACGTTTTATAGTGATTTGACGGGATAAAATAAATGCTGTCGAACGGGATAAAAAGTATCCTATGTCCGTTTCCTGGTTCTAAGCAACCTCTACACCAATTTTCGGCCGAATTGGTTCATCCGTTCTTGAGTTATAAATAGTGTAACTAAGACCAACTTTCTTTTATATATATAGATTTTGCGCCGCGCGTAAAACTGCAGGGCGCAGCTAGTTTATAATAAAGATAGCTTTCAAGTGACCTTAAGAGCATAACTAGGGCAGACCGCAGCTTGAAATTTATAGACTTTTATTAATTCTACCGCATAAGTATTCCAGCCAAATTCCAGATGGAAAACAAAACAAACACAAATACTCGTTGGCAATGCTCGAATCGTTTATCTTTTAGTTCTGTGCCAACAGAACTGATCCTTATCATATAATATAGGCAAGTGTAAATTATAAGAGATAAGAGTATTCAGTATCGTGATAACTCATACTTACTACAAGAATACGACAAAACTTTGCGAAGTTCAAAAGTAATTATTTATTAGATTTTAAACTTTCGCGATTCATACTGATTATTATATAAACATACGGGTCACATCGCGTTATAATCGATTACCTTTGTATAAGGTTCTACGTTTCGGCAGAGTTGCATCCACCGCGACGTGACCCGTATGTTTATATAATAAACAGTAATTATTTAATCAATAATACAGATCATAATATATATTATCAGCGTTGCCTAATACTTAATTTTTATACGTGTACGTAATCATTTTATCGTATCTACAGCTATAACTCCATAGGTTTAGGTAATTTAATAAAATTCCATATTTAATCCAGGTCCAGATTAAAACCAATTAAAGTACTTTAACATGCAATTCTGGCAATAATAACTAAGAGTTATATAAGTTTTTCTGATATAAGAAAATATCAATAACTTTTAAGTCACTCTGTGATAATCTTTAATATTTAAATGAGTTAATCTTGTATGTATGTATATATATTCGGAATATTGGGAACGGGTCCAACATTTTTCCTGAAATTTAGGGGGTTTTGGGAGAGAAAAAATCGATCTAGCTAGGTTTTATTTAAAAAAAAATCGTTTTATCCCTGTTTTCGGGCTCTAAATTTTTTTTCAAATTTACATTTAATACAATCACAATTTTTCGCTGTCAAACGTAAAGTCATGTTAGCACATTAACATTGTTGGATAACGGGCGGTCTAAAGAGGTGAAAATACCTAGGATCGAGCCCCACCTGCCTATTATTTTTTCATTTTTCTTTTCAATTTCTTTTTAATTTTTTTTTTCAAAATTACCGAGCAAGGCTTGGTCACCCAGGTACTGTAGTATTATAGTACATCTAATGTTTTTAAATCGTTTTCTAGAAAAAGTTTAAAATACCTGTGTGTTTGTCATGTCACATGTCAAGAAATGGGGCGCGTTTTAAACGTTTCATATTATTATAATATTTTTGAATTTAAACTATCGTGAGTGGAATTCATAATTAATGTATAGAAACCGGCTATACTCACGTGTTATTTTATCGGATGAGCCCGACTAGTTTCAAGCCCATACGGGGCTCTTATTCATGAGCTCTTTACGCGGCGTTATCGCGACGGGAACTGCGTGTAGCAGCTCGCAGGGCGCGACTCGAGAGTGGTTGGAGCGGGGGGAGGGACGGCAGCGGCGCTGGTCGCACGTCTTCTGAGCACTCCCCGTCACTGCTCTGGTCTTCGTTATCGGATGCCCGGAAGAAATTTGTGCATGCGACGCTTACGGTGTCCGGTTCTAGCAGGTCTTTAGTCGTGCCAGTAGTGCCAAAAATAGGATTCCACGCTGGAGGCAGTGCCCATCCACAGTCTCTGTTAAAGTTCGGGTGACGGCTTATTTCAATTGACTCACGTATTTTTCTAGGTACTAGAAATTTTTCCTTCGATAACACGGTAGCCTTATCAAACCTTATGTAGTGGTTAACACCCGAATCGTGGACGTGTTCCGCTATGGCTGACCCATTTGTGTCCATGTTTTTGACACTACGTATGTGCTCTGAAATCCTCGTCAAGATGTTGCGACGAGTTTCACCTATATAGTTCTTGCCACAACCGCAGGGAATCATATAAACACCAGGCACGCCAAATTGATCAGGATCTTTCGGTGAGCGCAGCAGGCTACGTATTTGACCAGGAGGACGGAATATCGTCTTGATATTGAACTTACGACGAAGATAGTGGCCTATCCTATCCGTCACTCCCTTAACATACGTTAAGTAAGCAGGCGACCGTGCTACTTCCACCGATTTTCGCGTTTTCTTGTTACGTGCCACACGATAACACTGGCGCCAGTTATACCCATTGCTTTCCAACGCCAGTTTTATTTGGTTAAGCTCTTGTTCCAAATATTGTGGGTCACAAATATTTAAGGCCCTGTTTATTAGAGTCCGAGGCAGAGAGGACAGATGCGCCGGATGGTGATGCGATCTGGCATGTAAATATTTGTTGGTGTGAGTAGGTTTTCGGTACACCGTTGTGGAAAACTTGCCACCAGGTCCCCTAATGACCATGACGTCGAGAAATGGCAACCTTCCTTCCCTTTCCTCCTCTAGTGTAAACTTTACTTTATCGTGTAATTGATTTAGGCACAGTAACAAGTCCAGTACATTATTTCTGTTGACTATTGCGAAAATATCATCCACATAGCGTAACCAACATCGCGGCTTAAGAGGGATCTTTTCCAAGAATTCACGTTCAAACCACTCCATGAAGATATTTGCTGCCACTGGAGCGATTGGCGAACCCATGGCCACGCCATCCACCTGTAGGTAATAATCACCCCGCCAGAGCAAATAGCCACTTTTTAGGCAAAACTCACTTAATTTAATATATTCCTGGTGTAGACCGGATTGTTTTAAAAAGTTAGTGATCTGTTGGCTCACCACTTCCACAGAAACATTAGTAAACAATGACTCAACATCAAAACTGACCATGACCTCTGTGTCAGATATTGTCATGTTTTGTAGTTGTTGTACAAACTGTCTTGAGTCTCGTATATAACTGTTTGTGTTACCTGTGAAAGGCTTTAATAATGCAGCCAAATGCCTTGATGCCCTGTAAGTGGGTGAGTCTATTTGACTGACGATTGGTCTTAATGGCCAGTCTGGCTTATGGATCTTCGGTAACCCGTAAATTTTTGGAGGGGTGGGATTAAGGGGACGTAACTGTGACAATAGGGCTTTGTTGTCAAACATCTGCAATAATTTAGTTAACTTACAGGCTGTTCTAGCTGTAGGGTTGTAATTAACTTTTTTATACGTGCTGGTGTCCGCCAATAGTCGATAGATTTTCTCCTCATAAGACACCGTATCAACAATCACTGTGGCGTTGCCTTTGTCTGCAGGTAATACGAGAATATCTTTATTGTCGTGTAAATCTCGCAAAGCAGCCCAATCTCCCTTACTGATGTTTGACTTAGGTGACCTAGAACGACGTAAAATTGTTGCTATATCCTGCCGTAAACATTCAGCGTCACGACTGGGAATCGAATTCCGTACTATAGTATCTTCAATATTACAGATGATCGATTCTACGGGAATTTTACGGGGTGTCGGTGCAAAATTCAACCCTCTTGACAACACATTAAGCGCATTTTCGTTTAATACCGTTGATGATAAATTAACAACATTTAATCGTCTCGGTTCATTTTGTGAACAATCATGCGGGTATTTTTGTAACTTTTTGTTATTCAAGTTACCACTAAGGCGACTTAATTTGTTAAAATGTATGTTTTTTGTATTGGATTGTATTTGCTCAGATCTATTATACGTCATTCTGTCTATAGCGTCCCATAATTCACGTTCCAAAACACACGACAGTTGCTGGTGTAACATGTATAAGTCATTATTAACAAACATTATCTTACGACGATAGTCTGCAATAACACGTCTGAGTAACTTTTCACCCGCAATGTGGAAGAATGTTTTATAGTCTGGGATACACTTTATAGGTTTTATCTGCACAAATTTAGGTAAAACATCGTTATTACGACACTGCACCACGTACTCCAAACCGCACTCGAGTTTAATTCGTTTTATTCTCAAACGCGAAAACTCTTTCACTTTGTTTTGCCATACCGTGCCGTAAAGGTTAGCAATTTTTGAATTTAAACTATCGTGAGTGGAATTCATAATTAATGTATAGAAACCGGCTATACTCACGTGTTATTTTATCGGATGAGCCCGACTAGTTTCAAGCCCATACGGGGCTCTTATTCATGAGCTCTTTACGCGGCGTTATCGCGACGGGAACTGCGTGTAGCAGCTCGCAGGGCGCGACTCGAGAGTGGTTGGAGCGGGGGGAGGGACGGCAGCGGCGCTGGTCGCACGTCTTCTGAGCACTCCCCGTCACTGCTCTGGTCTTCGTTATCGGATGCCCGGAAGAAATTTGTGCATGCGACGCTTACGGTGTCCGGTTCTAGCAGGTCTTTAGTCGTGCCAGTAGTGCCAAAAATAGTAATAATAATAGTAATAATTTTTGGCACTACTGGCACGACTAAAGACCTGCTAGAACCGGACACCGTAAGCGTCGCATGCACAAATTTCTTCCGGGCATCCGATAACGAAGACCAGAGCAGTGACGGGGAGTGCTCAGAAGACGTGCGACCAGCGCCGCTGCCGTCCCTCCCCCCGCTCCAACCACTCTCGAGTCGCGCCCTGCGAGCTGCTACACGCAGTTCCCGTCGCGATAACGCCGCGTAAAGAGCTCATGAATAAGAGCCCCGTATGGGCTTGAAACTAGTCGGGCTCATCCGATAAAATAACACGTGAGTATAGCCGGTTTCTATACATTAATTATTATAATATTCACTATTTTATATCAGTTTATCTAATTCATAGTCATTAAAGTTGACATTTACCAATAACAACTTTCCGTTTTGCGCATGTAATAAAGTAAGAATAATTCACATATAAAACTGATATGTTCAATTACACGCAGATGGCATTATCTCATACGTATTTTCCAAGTTACGATAAAAGATATATAAACAATAACGGAACGGTTACGGGTTATAATCTCATTACATTGAATTAAGATATATTCAATATCTGACTTGAACAAATTTACTCATAGGAATTTAAAAGGTCGTACCATTTTTAACCTTCATCAAAAAAGAAGGACCGCTAATTAGAGGTGAACATCGTTTATTTGTGTCTCTTTTAGTTATGTCACATGTCATTTTTGATACAGATTTCTATTTGTGAATGACTATGCTAATATTTGTTGCCCCAATTTTTAAAAACAAAAATTATAAGAGGTACTCAAAATTCCAAGCTTCTCGGTCTTTATATACTAATAATAACTATTACCAATTAATACTATAATTAATTATTTCTATTGCCATGAATGTCTTTACAGCAATTTTTTTCAAACCGACTAATAACGTTGAAAAAATTAAAAAAGTAATTACAAAAGTTAAAAAGCTTCTTTAATTAAACGCTTCTATATGTATGTACTAAAATCAAAGACTATAAGGAAAAAAATTAAAAATGTTTATTAGGTACTCTACTTTTCAACAATATTTATCTCAGAACCTGTCTCTCCAAAGTCCACTTCGCTAATTTATGAATAACCCTTAATGTTGCCGTTAAAAATTACGTCAAGATTCCGAGATTTAATGATACCCGTCCAATTTATAACAAGCAAAATTTAATTTCAACCATTTGTGAATATTTCAACAATTTTAATCTTAATAAAATGTATTTCGGTGGCCGAAACTTGCTCGGTAATTTTATTAAAATATTCAATTTAATTGATTTAAAAAAAATAAGAAGAAAGGGCTATGTCATGTGGGACTTGATTCTTCGCACTTTTATAGTCCGCCCGTTCTCCATTGAGCTATTACAAGTACAATTCAGATTGTACATATACATATGTATATTTAAACTCATTTAGTCACAATATTGAACTATTAAAGATTACTATACCAATATTTTTTTTAATTTTTACAAATACTTAGTACATTATTTTGATAAATCGCGTCGGATTCAGCCTGCATTTACAATGTAAGCGGAAACAAATGTAATTATGAACGACATCCCATTAGAAGCCTTAAAAACTACAGTGTTTCTCTACTCCATATTGAATGTTATTATACTTATAAACCTTCCTCTTCACTATTGAAAAAAACCGCGTCAAAATCTCTTGCGTAGTTTCAATGATTTAAGAATACATAGGGACATAGGGACAGACAGAGAAAGCGACTTTGTTTTATACTATTAAGAGATAATAATAAAAATATTAGTGCGAAAAATACGCTATTCAGCTGGATAACACACGGTGTGTTTATAATATCTTATCTTCTATATAATTTAACGAACTTCTATGAAGTCGATTAGATCAGTTTACCAGAATGAATAGCGGTCAAGAACTAACAATTTTCTGCTATTTAACTATCTAAACTTACTTCTAATCCCAAGCCATACATAACACACTACCAGTTTTTCCTCATTAATTCTAGTTTGTTTGTAAGCAAATATTAAATTATGTAGACATGATAGCAAAATCGCTTTGTAAATTTTAGTATCAGCACAATTTGATCTCGTTGTGTCTTGTCTCTGTTATATTTATAATTAAAGTGTTAGTCCATTTATTTTGTAACATCAAACTTGAAGGGAAATTAATATCTCCTAATTAGTGAGTTTCGGCGCCAGTTACGTCAAATATAATATAAGAGACGGTGGTACTGACTTCTCTAGATATAGCACACAGTGATGAGAAACACCACTTTTGCTGATCATCATCCTAAAAGTGACGGACATGAAGACGGTTAGGATGTTTTACAAATAAATTAGCTATTGCTGTGCCGGTGCCAAAAGTATTAGTAGTTCGAGTGATGGACGTTGGGACTCAAAATGGCATTCGCCATTAGAAGAATTAGCGTTAAGGATTTTGCCCAAAATAAAAAAATACAAGGGTTGTAGCGAGACTCCAAGCAGCGCAGTTACTTCACATGGAAATCTTTTAAGGAACCATCTCCTATGGACGTCCACTGCTGATAGCTGATAAGCCTTCAGTAGTAAATGTCCCTAGGTTGAAATAGAGAAATAAAAATCAGGACAAAGTAGTCTTATATACACAAAAAATATGTATAAATAAAGTTAGTAAAGAAAAAATTCCATCTTTGTCTGCGTATTTTTTTATAGTAAGTAGAAATTATTAAAATTATTACAGTCCGACTTTATCACATCCAAGATATTTTATAGAATCGAACACCATTATAATTATAAATGATAAAATATATACGGATCATAATCTGCTTTTGCATTTAAGTAAAACTTTCTCATTAATACTTAACTTCAATTTACTTAATAATATTTAGATACATTACACAGATAACACCACAATACACTTACAGTATAGAATGGAGGATGTGTTAATAAAACATACATTTGTATAAGTATCATTATTTCTTTAATGCTACTACTATATTTAGACAATGTACAAAATTGCTTAAAAATAAATAAGAAAACAGTTACTGTCTCTCAGACTAAAAGTGATTTAATAAAGGCCGAAATAAATAACATCTGTCAAGACATCTCAGTTTACAAGGCTAGGAGCTTCTAGTAGAAATTGTATATTTAAAACAAAGTGTTGTTATTTGTTCTGACGTCCGAGAGCTTTTTGTCGTTTTAAATGATTTATAAAAGTTTTCGCTTCTCCTATTAACAAATTTAATAAGATTCAACGTCATAGTGTAATTGTTCGTAATACTGACAAAAATTAGCGATGTGACTCACATGTCACGTGATAAAGCATCATATAAGTTCTGCTTCTGCTGTACTGTGTTATCGCAACGTAGGCAAATGCTCCATATTTAAAAACTTCTGCCCGTCAAGAATATTCACCACTTCAGCGATATTGATTAAAAAATGAAAACAGATCGTTCTAGATCCATAATATTTACTAAAATAATAAGTATAAGCATAAGTTAACCGAATTTGATGGTCAACTGCTAGTATGCATTTGAGGTGTCATATCGAATCACATCTTACGTCGTATATGCACTCGAAATTGCATTTTCAAAAGACTTATTTCTAAATAATATTGTGAATTACAATAATAGACATTATGCATGTGGAATAAAGTTTATTTTTGTTTACAGCAGTCTTTTAAAGTCATTCAAACGTATGCCGGATGTGAAATTTTCCACGAGTGCTTCAGTTGTTCAGGAATAACGGTTTTAGTTCATTCACGAATATATTTTTAGCGCCGCGCTCGTCTCAATACAAACGAGGTATTTATTATAAGAGAGTGGGTGAGCGACCTGTGGCATAATACAAACAAAATATGTGATCGATAACAAACTTGACACGCTGGATTTTAGGCCTTCACGTGATTTATAACATGGAGTATGTTATAAATCTACTACGCGAATAAAGTATATGAAATAAACTTACCTATGTATATAAAAAGAAGGAAACATATTTCAAAACATAATTTCAATTAGCCGCATCTTGTTTCTGAGGTGATAAAGTAGATAAAAGAGTCATAGTAGTAAACTAAATTTTATAACTACTTATCGGTAACTAATTTTTTTTTTATTTAACGAGAGCGCTAGACACCTTATAGCAGTTAGCTTATTTATATACCTGACAAATGAATTAAAAAAAAACTGCATTCCTTATTGAACCTACATATCCCTAGAAACATCCTAAAGATGCTTTCTTAGTCATTGCTCGATGACGTGTGTATGAACTCTAACCTGAAACCGTCAAGAAGAGAAGAGGATTTAATAATGGAACGGTAACACAACATCTCTAAAAGAAGAAATAATTGAAAACGATAATTAGTAAATTTATAAGTACACAAATTAAAAATTCAATTTTTTCTTTAACTTGAGCTATAATCAAGTTAAAGAAAAAATTTAAACTTTATTATTATTTATATAACGTACGTCTTGATTTGCATTATGACTATCATTTAATGTCACAGCCTCCTTTATTTTCTAGAATATGCTTAAATGAGATTTAGATTTCCAAATTAATGCCGCCTCATGCTGCAAGGTCAAGGTCATCGCGTCATTCTATAACAATCCAACCTCTTATGGACATGCCATATAGTATGTGGTTACTGATAACGATAAATAAATTGGTATTTTCCACCAGGTCTACGTTCATCTAGAAATAGAAAACTATTTTGGATTCATCGTACATGCAAGTCATAATACTCAAATTATAAAGTAACTCATATGCCGACTTTGGACTTAAGAGTTCATTTAAGAGTTTTTGTCTAACGCCGACCTAAAAGTGTTGAACTGGCGTTGTATCACAGAAGTAAAATATTATTAGGCGTGAAAATTCCTTAAATAGACCTTTGTTCAACAGTTGACGTTTTTCGCTTGAAAAAAGACAGTAGAAATATTTGTTGAATAGAAGTATTACTGTTTATAATTAAAGTGAATAATTAATTAAATTTGTGCCAGCTGCGTAGAATAGACCACCCTCATTTCTTACTGAAGTATCGTAAAAGGCGAATAAGATAAGCTGGCTTCGGGCAGGCGGTCGGTCGTATAACATGTTGTGCCGACCCCACTCACAGTGGGATAAGAGCAGGAAAATGATGAATTAAGTAAATTTCTGATTACTTTGCAATGGATATTAATCACTTAAAAAACAATCTGTTCTCATAGTCATGTTAAGCGCAGAAACATTCTCATCATCGTATTTTATGAATCTTAGCCGTTTTACTTCGTTAATCAAATCTAATGATAATCAATTGATTAATCTACTGTTTCGCTCTCAAAGGATTTTGGGAGCAATCAAATCATAAGTATACAATTTATTGTGCTGTCATATACGTTTCAAGGGCGAACACACGGGAGCACCATAGAGTTATTATACTAGAACAGGAACCACCATAATATATGTCCTATTACAATAACGAGAATGTAAAGGGGAGTGTATCAATCTGCCTCTTTTTTATGTGATAAGATAAAGATACGGGTTTCATATTATTATTTTTTAAAGGTTACTAGCAAATTGGATTACAAATTACTAGTAAACTTGTAAGCCTCTCCCGCTAAGCTAAATGCTTGTTTAAGGGAATGGATTCACGTAGGGAGTGTTATGGCCGGGATACGAACCCACGACCCTTCGATCGCAAGTCCGTTACCCTAAACGATTCCGCTATCACCGGATTCTTAATTGCAGTGATACTCTCACTTACAGATCCTATGGCTCCTCTGCTCTAGTATTTATAACTCTATGGGCAGTACAACGAACTCAATAATTTACGAAGCTCTTGGGGTTTGGGAATATAATAAATTCAAATACCATTTTAATACAAAAGGAACAATAAAACATTTGTGTTGTAAATCTTTTAATTTATTGTCTGTATTAATCCTAACCTTCATTATATAATTAGGCGTTATTATGTAGAGATCCATAGGTAATGATAGGTAATGATAAAAACGCAGGCAATTACACACATTCACTACTACAATCTCAATAAGCGTTTTGCTCCGTAACCGAAGCATCATCAGGAGATATACTCCACGAAAAAATCATAAGGCTTGGCGATTGTCGTAGAGAATGCAGTGCTATTTGTAGTGGTTCGTAGTGCGTTTTACGAATCCTGCATGTATAAGGTATGAAATATGTTGTATGTTAATGTATGAAAAATGTAGTGACATTTAACATTACATAGGTTTTATTTTGTATTTATTATGTAGTTCGTTATTTATAGCGCATGAAAATGTATGGGAAATATACTTATAGTGTACAATACGACTTAAATATTGAAAACAAAGCTGACGTACTTTATGCATATTCATTCATGGTAAGTAATCGTTACGTTTAAACCATAAATCAATTGAAACTACTCAGAATCTTCAAAGGAACCTATTTAATCCGTGACTCAGAATTTCTATGTTTTCCTGTAAAATAGATTTTGTTACATTTTACCCAGAAACCACACTAAATAATTAATGAGCTAAGTTCTGTTATTTTTAAATAATTTATAGAAACAGCACTAAATATACTACAGCATATGATGATGCGGCAAAAACAGGGTTATTTCTATTACGGGGTGAAATATTTTTGTACACGAACACAGATATTATATATTTTGATTGATGATCTCGAGATATTTTCCAAGTTTCTTAATGCATTATTTATATTTCTGCAAGTCATTATTATATGAGGTTTTATTAATAATTCCGTATATAAGTTTTGAGCGAGTGAATAATTTGAGAATGAGTGTGACGACAAAAGTGGCTAACAAAGCAAGCGTATATTTTACAAAATATATCCTGTATAAAAAATCATTAAAATTCAATTCTAAGTTCCATGGGGAATAGCGTCGTTATCTTTAATATTTAAATGAGTTATTCTTGTATAGAAGTATATATTTTTCTGAATTTTTGAAACGGCTCTAACGATCTTCATGAAATTCAGCATGTAGGGGGTTTTTTGGGGGAAAAATCGATCTAGCTAGGTTTTATTAGAAAAAAAATGTTGTCTTATGTTGGCGCAGTTGGTAGCGACCCTGTCTTCAGCTCCGCGTGTCTCGGATTCGATTCCCGCCGAGGCCCAACATTTTCTATAAACGAATTTGTTGGTCTTTTTGCCTAGGTATATATTTATATTTAAGTATTTATTTAAAAATATATAAGTATATATTCACCAGTTCTCTGTCACCCATAACACAAGTATTAAGTTACTTATTTTGGCGATGGACGACCGTGTGTGTAAGTGTCCCATATATTTATTTATCAAAAAAAAATTACCGAGCAAGGCTCGGTCACCCAGATACTTCTAATATTATAAAACTAATATAAGCTCTGGATTGACCGTGAATTGTGTCGTACATATAACCTACTGGCAACAAATTATGCTATGTAAGCACAACTTCTGATAGCCCTATGGCTTTTCTTTTTGGCCGTAATCTTTTTATTACTGCGACATACGAGTATACTCATGGGTGTAATGGATCGTAGAGATTTAAGACGGTTACATGAAATGAGTACGAAACTGGCAAAATATAGTATTATGTCGCTTTCTGCACATTCTGTTCTATCGTTTGCATTAACTACACTTTAGGGGGGCTGTTAGTACTAGAATGCTTTTCTTGCGTTTTCTTAGAGTCACTAGATATAGTATATTATATAGGATATAGATGGAAACTCCTTCGTTTTAGTCGAGCGTGCAGTAGGGGTCTTCTCACTCGCCCGAAGATGGGTGTTGTACGGGTTTCGAGGCGTACCTCTTTACCCGGGTCATTCCTCTCAGGCCTTAAAGCCTGGTTGTTTGTTTAGGCCTGTTGGCCTAGGCTCTAACAAATGGCTGAGCCAGAGGGGGATATGTCGTTTTAGTCGAGTAATGAGAGGAAACTGTTGTCACTCCAACGTTACCGTAACACCAGATGGCGCTGTGCTGCATTCTTATAGTGACCCATTTGATAAAAAGTATCTGGGTGACGGAGCTTTGCTCAATATTTTTTTTAATATAAAAAATGGAATTAAAAAAAATTAAAAGAAGGTAAACGGGCTGGGCTGTTGATACATATACTCGATTCGGGTTATCTGAATTTTGAGCTTGTCCATTCCCAACTGAGCTATAGTGCTTTTACAAATGACAGCGTAATTAATCTTTGTTTTACAATAATGTTTAATATTGTAGATATTGCGACCTGAAAAGTGCCTTTTACAGAGTTTCACCCCCTGCGTTGATTTTTAACACACAAAATGATTGAGTTAATATGTGGCGATACTTTTAGTCGTAGATGAGAGTATCGTAGAACACAAATATATCTTTTTTAATTAGATACATTAGCTCAAGCTTGTATAAAAATAACCTTCCGAAATGTAAAATTCTACATTAGGTACCTGTCTACAAATACTTAATATCGTCTATCGGTTCTACTGACCCGTATGATTTATATTCAGATATGTGTGGCAGGTCCGTGCATATTCTAATAATAAAACAAACTAGCGGTTTACGTAGGTGTATTTACGTAAATTCATATATAAATTACAGGTGATTCATTCATAAACTAATGAAGCAAACTATCATAGCCATTTCATGCAATATTTGAGGTAATGTTAAATAGACAAGTCTTACAAGCAAAATATATTATATAGAATATCAGAAACGGTTAGAGTTATGTTTTTTTTTCTAGGTGTAATGCATATTTATGGCATTTCGAGGGCCGTAGTAAAACTGAAAGTTTGGATTTGCTGTAAGACTCGCTATAGCCAAACGACAGGCTGTCCTTTTTCTTAATATTTGTTACTGTAATTTGTAATATGTGTAAATTTTATGTGGTTACTTGGGACAAGATTTGTAGTGAAACATTGGAGAAGTCAGAATTCATTTAAATTTTTAATGTACGAGATGAACTGATACCAGTGTTCTTCTTCTTCTTCTTCTTCAACCGATGGACGTCCACTGCTGGACATAGGTCTCCTCATGGGATCTCCAGAACACACGATTTTGTGCCGCTTGTATCCAGCGGCTCCCCGCGACCCTTTTGAGGTCGTCTGTCCATCTAGCAGGGGGTCTTCCGACACTGCGCTTTCCGGTGCGGGGTCGCCATTCCAACACTTTGAGACCCCAACGTCCATCGGTTCTCCGCACTATGTGCCCCGCCCATCGCCACTTCAGCTTCGCGACCCGCTGAGCTATGTCGGTGACTCTGGTTCTTCTACGGATCTCCTCATTTCTGATTTGATCACGTAGAGAAACTCCGAGCATAGCTCGCTCCATCGCCCGCTGAGCGACTCTGAGCTTTCTTATGAGGCCCATAGTCAGCGACCAAGATTCAGAGCCATAGGTCATCACTGGCAACACGCACTGTTCGAAGACTTTAGTCTTCAGACACTGAGGAATATTGGACGAAAAGATCTCGCGTAGTTTCCCAAACGCTGCCCATCCGAGTTGGATTCGGCGACTGACCTCTTTCTCGAAATTGGACCTACCTAGCCGGACCGTATGTCCCAGGTATATATATTCGTCGACAATTTCGAGTGCAGAGTTCTCAACGATGATCGGGTGAAGCGGAACATGTGAGTTTGACATAACTTTCGTCTTGCTCATGTTCATTTTTAGGCCCACCTGTTGAGATACTCTGCTGAGGTCGTCGAGCATTGTGTTAAGATCCTCCAGGGACTCTGCCATAATGACTATGTCGTCGGCAAATCGAAGGTGAGTGATGTACTCGCCGTTAATGTTGATGCCGTATCCGTTCCAATCCAAAAGCTTAAAGACATCCTCCAATGCAGCGGTAAACAGCTTCGGGGAGATGACATCTCCCTGTCGCACACCACGCCGCATTTGGATTGGTCTCGTAGTTCTGTCTTGGATACGGACAGACATTGAGGCGTTTTCATACAGACACTTCAACACTTGGACGTACCGATAGTCGATTCGGCATCGCTGGAGCGATCTTAACACAGCCCATGTTTCCACCGAATCAAAGGCCTTCTCATAGTCCACAAACGCCAAGCAAAGTGGCCGGTTATACTCCTCGGTCTTCTGTATAACCTGCCGCAGCGTAAATATGTGTTCTATGGTACTATAGCCTTTCCGGAAACCGGCTTGTTCGGGAGGCTGGAAGTCGTCGAACCTACGAGCGAGACGATTCGTTACGACTCTCGAAAACAACTTATAAACCTGACTCAGCAGCGCGATAGGTCTATAATTCTTCAATAAGGTGTTATCACCCTTCTTGAAGAAAAGAACCACCACGCTCCTGTGCCACGCTTCCGGCGTAGTGCCCTCGTGAATGACGGAATTGAACAACCGCTGAAGGACTTGGAGTACCGGTTTTCCACCCGCCTTCAGGAGTTCTGTAGTGATTCCGTCATCACCCGGAGCCTTGTTGTTCTTAAGTTGTTTGAGAGCCGTACTAATCTCGTATAGGCTGACGTCCGGGATATCTTCGGTATAGTGTCGGGTCAACTTGGCTCTTGGGTCTTTTGCCAAATTGACAACAGGCTGTTGTGTTGAGGTGTATAACTGCCCAAAGAACTTCTCAACCTCTCCCAAAATCTCAGGTCGAGACGAAATGATACTACCAGTATCGGTCTTCAGTCGTGTTAACTGCCTCTGCCCAATAGACAGATCTCTTGCGAACACTTTTGAGCCCCTGTTACGCTCAATGGCATCTCGAATATATTCGGTGTTAAAGTGTCGCAGGTCGCATTTCTGCGCCTTAGAAATCTGTCTATTGATCAGACGGTAGCTCGAAGCGTCTACTGAAGACTGTAGCCTCATTTCGTTCCTCTCGTCCATGAGCTTGAGAGTCTGGGTCGAGAATTTATTGGTTCTCTTACGGTGAGTCTTATAGAATTTGGACCCCACCGCATGGACAGTTTCCACTAGCCTGTCGTTTACATCGTCCACAGAAGCGCAGTCAGCTAAGCAATCGAAACGGTTTTTCAGCTCGAGTTGAAAGTTCTCGGGGTTTTGAATATGAGCTCGAGTTGGTCGGAGCGTAGACTTCACCAGTCTGGATCTTTCCAGCTGTACGCATATATTCAATGTGCCTCTAATACCAGTGTTACTATTTCCTAAACTTTACTTGTAAAATTTTCCCCAAAAAAAAGTAGAGCAGCAGTATAATAATGAACTTTCATTATTGTAACTGCTTTCTCGGCATGACAGTTATTGAACAAAAACTTTCTTAAACAAGAATTCTATGGTAAGTAACAATTCTAAAAAAAAGTCTGGTATCCGGCTTACGTCAAAGGCGTTTTATAAATGTCTACTAAAGGCGCAAAAAAAATCCTAAATAACCAAAAGAAGTCTAACTATATAAAATAACCGGATGCGATTTATTGTTGTATAATGTGCTGGCTGAAGGACGAGTGTTTGCTTTGGTCGGCGGTAAAAGACGTCACGTGGAATTATACTGTGTAATTGTAACGTAGAAAGAGAATAGATAGACTTCACAAGCTTAAAATAAAATATAAATAAGCACGAAATGTACGAACAATTTGTTTTTATATACATCTTTCAATGAGATCACTTTTAGTGATAAGACCGCCCTTGTACTCTTAAATGTTCTTATTTCTCTTGTTTATGTCTATTATTTACCTGGTGTGCAATAAAGAGTTATTCATTTATTCTTTTTAAGGATCGTTTATACTAACATTTCAGAAAATGGGCACGAACAATGCAATCCTTTAGACCGAAAAATTTATATGACTATCTTAGGAGTTAACACAAAATGAAAACTAGCTCGCGCGAACATCAATCAATGGTCGATTTCTCTCAGGGCATAATATTACATTCTAATTTAACACTAAATTAAATTAGCGAATTACTACTACTACTAGGTACTAATTTAGCACTACAAAAAATATCCTTTTTAAAAACTTCACTTATTTGGTATATTATACTTATTCATAGTAGGTATATTATACTTATTCATATTTATTCGCAGTAATTAACATAGGTAATTTTTTTTTGTATTGGTTCCCTTTTTTTTGAGTAATATTCCTTGCATCTCCCATAATATAAAAGTTGCTATCATCTGTAATTAATATACCATTTGTTTTTAATTGTTTTTAGTATAATGTTAGTACTAAGTGTGTATTTAATTGTCGTCTATTGTTGGTGTCATAGATAATTTATTCATTTATGACACCAACAACAGACGACAGTACAAACTTACATAGACCAATACTTTCCAGAGACTATAAATGTAAAGGAAACTAATAGATGTCTCTCTATGTGGCGTTTATTTTCCTCCTGTGACTAATGACTCACCGCGCTAATGCACATAGTTTCCAGCTTAGTACATAATTAACGAACACTACATACATAAAACCGCTTATGGGTGGTTGACAGAGATATATGTATTCATAAATGAATACTCTCGCTACTATGCTAATTTTACCAAAGTTTTTAAAGGAAGATTTACAGATAGCGCAAAAAATTGAGTGTGAAAAATATTACTCTATTGTGTAAAACAGTATTAATATTCGATTTTAGTTCTTAAATCAAAATTCAAAATATTCTTAATTCAAGTAAACTTGTAAACAAGCTTTGAATCGGCAACTCTACTGCTGGCTAAGAGCTAAGAGCTTCGATAGCCGAAAGGGGAGACCGCGTGATTCTTTTAAGGGAGGTTCAAATTCCGGAGAGGCACTACTGAATTTTTGTACTAAAATACATGTGCCTTATCCATATTTGCAAAATATATCAGCCATTTTTCGGTAAAGGAAAACATCATGAGGGAACCTGCATATCTGTGGAGAGTTCTTGAGATCCCCCTATCCCATCTACCCCATCGCATTGGTGCAGCTTAGTAGGTCTAAAGCTCCAAACCTTCCTGTCAAAAACGAGAGAATGCATATTCCTTGCAGTAACTTAATAACTTAAAGCTTATTTAGGTTACGAGCAGAATAGGGAGAGTGGAGCGCAGAAAATTATCTCACGTCATCCTATAACGCAAATATATCTTCAACAAGCGAGAATACCAGAAAACAAATAGCATAGATAATTCAGCAAATCTGCCTAATGGGCAGATAGTGACAATGACATGTAGAAAAGTCGACATAAAGGCTAACCTTTATGTCGAATTTTCTACATGAATTCGTGATGACGTCAAACATTAATTGCCATGTAGATACACGTATCAAACTGGAGGTCTATGGAACCCTTCACATACTAATGAATAATCCCGAATCAGCAACGCTACGAATACTACTCGTTATTATAATTACCTATCAAATAACGGCTTGTTTTCTCTTATTAAAGCTTTATTTAACCTGCCGTATATGTATGTGAAGGTGGAATCTTGTAAGTTAAATTTGACCCACACTCCGGTAATTTTGCATACTAGCTGGTCCAATCCCGATGACAATGCATGTTTATGACAAGCATGACATGATGCTGCTATTAGAATCAGCTCCAGAGGAGGGATTTCTTAACGGTAGAGATGTAAAATTTAGTCAGTTGTCAATTTTTTTACTTGCCAGTGATATTAGTGTTAACGGACTTAAGTATTATCAGTGCTATGAAGGTTTAGTAATAATCGATAGCGAATGGTGATTTGTAGTTACTTTAAAAGAAAGTCGGTCACGTTTACTACGACGTAGTCTCTACTTTCAATTTCGATATAAACAGTTCCTGAGACCAATCATCAGATCTAAAAATCACACAGTCCTCTGCCATTTCATCTTCCTTGTAAATTGAAATATATATATCAATACTTACGGAGGACAATAGCTTGAAATTTAGGCATCCGTGAGAAAATTTATTTCAGCAGAAGAACAATTAAACTGGATGCCTCTTTAAATTAAAGTGTCAGAGCTCAGCGTTTACGCAAAATCGACTTGACAGGTTGGGATGTTGACTAAATTACACGCGCTGATGGATATTACCTAGAGATATTAAACCATACTCATTATTAGGTTATTTTCAACAACAAAATTTATAAGCTATAAATTATAAAACAAAGTCCCCAGAAGTTGTATGTGATCGATTTTCTGAAAATCTACTGAATGGATTTTGTACGGTTTTTATAAAATATAGATTCCTTATATGGATGGATGGAATGGATTTTCATAAACTACGTAAAAGTTATTATATGGCAATGCGAACGGGTCCACAGCCCGACAGGCACTTGTAAATTTACCATATTTACTACATACTATATTTATTTCAAAACATTCTTTATTGAAATGGACTGTTTTCAGTACTTTTGAATCGTCAAATGTTTTTCATTTAGAAGCTACCACTGATTCGGAAGTTTGTTTCTACCAAGAAGAACCAGCAAAAAACTCGGATAATCTTTTTGTTAGTTACTACTGGTCTAGTTAAAATAACAATGCATATTTATGATAATCAGGACTTGATTTTGCTTCCAGGTATGCCTCCAGACGAGGGAACTCCTCAACGGTTAACAATAGAGACATAAAAAAAATTTAAAAGCTTTTGTTTATAAAAAGCTTTCATTATGTTTAACTAATTACCATTTGTAACATTCTATCGAAACAGAACTTGAAATTGATTAATAAACTTTCATATCATCCATTAGAGTCGTGTCAAGAGAAGCGTTAAACAATACCGCAGACTCAAAGCCTCGGCGAGGCTTTACTCCATTAAAGGCGATGTCTATCACAAACAAATTTATAGAGGCCAGTCAAAAGGGTTTCCATGACGAGATTTATAATTGACGGACATATTAATGCTTAGTAACTTGAGCTGAAGGTAGAATAGTCCTGGCTATTCTACTCCAAATGATTAGAGCTTGAATTCTCCGTTTCTTGAAAAGTCATTGTACTTTTAATAAAAACCACCTTGTCTTGCTCCGTGCGTTTTCCCATTATCCGAATTTATCGATTTATCCTAAATCAGAAATGTATCCTTGCTATGGTACAATACTATGGTACTCAAAGTTAAGCAATTTTAGAAACCTGCACCGCGACGTCAGAGTATCTCGCATGTCAGCATTAGAAGCAATTTGTTAGACAATAGCTAGTCGCCTAATAAATGCGCAAACTTGTGAGACGTTCGTAATAAATATATTTTCACCTGCATTACTTTGATTTCGATCCACAACAGAGAAGTCTATACAACCAAACCAATTCAATGATTGTTAATTTTCTTAAATGAGTATTTGGAAAAGATTCCGTTACATTCTCTTATTCTCTCTCTAAACATTAGATTGAATTTAATAGTAAAAAATGTCACAGCAATCCACTTATAAAATTACACACATCCCGGTAGAAAAAATCTTTTGGTATTCCTACATTTTAAATAACTTCGGAAGGTCGGATCTGTTAAACAAACTACTATTATCAATAAAAACTACAGAAATAGCGGCGAGCACGGAAAATTATTTTGCAATTACGGGTAGACCATTACAGCAATATCAATAAAAGAACGATCTAACACTATTTTTGATGATAACATCAAAGTTACAACGGCGGTATTTGTTTAGTTTATTTGCCATAGAATGTCGGCCAACATATATCTATAACTCTCTCAATTTTCAAAACGTTAGGTATACTACCACCGGACTATCGTAATAGGTGTACTTTTTTACATATTTCCATCATACAAAACAAATACGTTTGTCTTAGGCTTTGTGTAACGTTCCCAATTAAGTAATAAATTGCTTAATGGTCCGCATATCGGTACCGTCATCATCAACTTCCTGCCCTAATCCCACTCTAAGTGGGGTCGACAAAACATGTTATAAACATGCTGTCACATGATTTGGCTGCGTTTTTACGACCGGCCGCCTGCCTGACGCCAACTTACTACAGTCGTATTTTACGACACCTCGGTAAAAAAGAGGGTGGTCTATTCTACTAAACCAGATACCACACGGCGGGTCAACTTACCTTAGTCGCCTTTTACGACACCTCGGTAAGAAATGAGGGTGGTACTATTCTATTCAGCCGGGTACCCCACAGCGTCCGCGAATCGATACTGTATTGTGCAATAAAAATAATCACTGAAACAGTGCAGGATACACTAGGTGACTTCTTAAATAAAGGTGGTCCTAAGAATCTTAGGCAGTATGAGTTGAAATCGATTAAAAAAAGTATCAATTGCAAAAAAAGTAGCAAGCAAATGACGTAATGAATGAATGATGAAGGCTTACTTCGTTTGGCTTAACAGAACGTATGTTGAAACTGAAATTACTAATATACTGTAACATACGATAGAATACTTTCATTTTATCTAAAACTAATAATCTTTGCGATTTTGTCGTGGAGTCTATACTCATACTCAGCCGAAATATCTTGATGATATTTCGGCTGCGGGGCGAAAAGATTGTTGAGTTTGTGATAGTGAACATAAGTCGTGCTTGTGTATTGTGGTGGCGGTGGTAGAGGTTTCTGCATGTGTTTTTACGAATCCTGCATGTATCAGGTATGAAAACAGATATTCCACTCTATATTTAGCATTATATATATTTCCTATTTTACTTCATCGCGGATTATAGCAAAATAATTTTATCATTACTTTTGTAAAACTCAAAAGGATACAATTATCAGGAGTAAAAAATTCTTAACACATCTTAGAATATTATATAATCTTTCTTCACTAACATTATTTTATGCTGTGTACATTAAAGTATTGACCAATTAATCATTTGGAATTAAATTTTAACTGAGTCATTACAAACTCATCTCCTCTACTTACGCTGAGTAATGGCGAAATAAATTATGCCATTTTGATACTCCTGAAATTAAACTACCAACACTTGAAGCGGTATCGTATTATATCATTTATCTTTAATATTAGATTTATATGTACCTATATATATATATACTTTCATGAAATTCAGCATGTAGGGGTTTTGGGGGAGAAAAATCGATCTAGCTAGGATTTATTTTAAAAAAATGCCTTTTATCACTGTTTTTGGGCGTGAAAAATATTAACATTTAAATTTAATATAAAACACCTTTTTTGTCGTAAATTGTTAAGTCAGCGTAGCTTATTAGGGGAACGGGCGGTCTCGAGAAATGAAAATACCTAGAATCGAGCCCCACCAATTCAATGTTTATTTTTTCTTTTTTCTGATGTTTCTTTTTGTAAAAAATTACCGAGCAACGCTACCGCAACCAGGTACTTATATATTTAAGTGTGAAATGTGTGAAAAAGGGAGTAAAAATATATTATTTCTAAAATAAATTTATTTTCTTTCTGCTGGCTAATATGATTTGCAAGAAACTATGATTTCAAAATTTAGAACATTATCTGTTAAATTCAAAGTGAACTATACTAGGAAGTGCATAATAATTTATTCCTTTAATGTAACACAGGAATAGCTCTTCGGATTACAGACGCATTACAATCAACGGCACAATTGTGTACTGCAGCATAAAGGATTTTACGACTCATGAAACGTTTCTCTTAGAAGCCATAGGTTTATATTTACGTGCATTATTTATTATATCGTTTAAGGAAATCGTAAAATGAGTCGTAATTTATCGTGGAAATGGTCGTATTTCTAAGGCTTAATAGGAAACTCTGTCCAGTCTGTGATCGACGGCCTCAATATTAATGAGATGAAGAAAAATAATTTTGCTTAGAAACAGAATTCGGAATGGTCTTTTAATTAAAACATTATAAGAAGCTTAAAAAGAAACAACAATGATTTCTAACAGAACATACATAATTCAAATAATAATATTTTGAAGCACTTTGATCAAATTAATTAAACTACTTAATATTGGACTGGCCCGTTGGCGCAGTGGGTAGTGACCCTGCCTTCAGCTCCGCGGGTCGCGGGTTCGATTCCGCCGAGGGCCAACATTTTCTATAAATGAATTTATTGGCCTTTGAGCCTGGGTGTTTAAGTATATTTAAGTATGTATTTTTTAGTATATTTAAGTATGTATTTAAAAATATTTAAGTATATATTCACCAGTTGTCTGTCACTCATAACACAAGTATTAAGTTACTTACTTTGGGGACGGACGACCGTGTATGTAAGTGTCCCATAAATTTATTTATTTAAATAAATAAATATATGGGACACTTACATACACGGTTAAATATTTAAAAAAAAAATTAAAAAAAGATATTACTCAAATGCATTATCAAATTACCAATATATATTTGTACTTGACGAATTAACCATTAAGTTTAGTTCAAGTTTGAGTTTTATGATATTGAGTTCTCTTGTATAAACAAGAGATTTACAAAATATTTGAATATTAAGGGAAAAAATAAGTAAAGTGACGGCCTGATACTATACCAGTGCTGGGCATAGGCCTCCTCTCTCCGTTTTTGGAGAGAAGGGTTGGAGCTAAGACCTACCACGCTGCTCCAATGCGTGTTGGTAGGTTTTACATATTCCTAGGATTTTCTAGAGATATGGAGGTTTCCTCACGATGTTTTCCTTTACCGAAAAGCGTGTGATAAATTGCAATTATCAATTAGACACACGAGTTTTTTTAATAGAAAAACTCATTGGTGCTTGTACAGGGTTTGAACACGTGATCCTCTTAAAAAAGTCACGCGGTCGACCGCCAGGCTATCACAGCTTATTTAATAAGTACCTGGATGACCGAGCCTTGCTTGGTAATTTTTAAAAGATACAAAATAATGCAATAAAAAAACGCAGGGTGATATATGGGAATCGATTCCAGGTTTTGATCTTTATTTGTTCGCGCGTTACCATTAGGCTGTCACAGCTTTACATTTGACAGCTCAAATATCTATTGGTTTCTATTTCTATTTTAGTAGTTTTTACTTGTGTCCAAAAACAGGAATAAAAAGAGTTTTTTAAAAATAAAACCTAATTAGATCGATTTTCACGAATTTTACGAAAATTGTTGGAGCCGTTTCCGAGATTCCAAAAATATATTTATATACATACAAGATTAACTCATTTAAATATTAAAGATATTAAAGGGTAAAGTAGCGAAGACATATCCCAGATTAACAAAAATATCTGGGTGACCGAGCTTCGCTCGGTAATATTTTACAAAAAAAACTTTAAAAAAAGAAAAAAACAATTATTTAGTTGGGATCGATCCTTGGCACTCACATTTCTCGAGGCTGCCCGCTGACCGAATAAGCTACGTCGACTTGACAGTTAATGGCGAAAATTCAATTCAATATAAATGTTAGTGTTTTTTAATGCCCAAAAACAGGGATAAAACAATATTTTTTTTACATAAAAGCTAGCTAGATCAATTTTTCTCCCCCAAAACCTCCTGCATGCTGAATTTCAGGAAAATCGTTGGAGCCGTTTTCGAGATTCGGAAAATATATATATATATACAAGATTAACTCATTCAAATATTAAGATACCGTAGTATGTACGATATTTTCAAATATCTATCGTAAATTATTGTGATACTAATAATTCCAGCAATATATTTGTGCTAAGCTTAAGATATTTTGCAGATCTTATATTCGTATATATTATGAGAAGTCACGCACACACAATCCAATGGATCAAGTTCTTATTTGAGTTTGGATTTGTAAGTCATACATTTGTCGTATGATTTGTGTTCCGAAATGATTTATGTTGAGATGTATCTTGTTAAAATAAGCCGAGAGAAGTAAATATACTATATATGTATAGATAGTATCACGTGTATGACTTATCGTTAGAATAGTTAACTCCTCAGCCCCGCCATGTGGTATCCGGTTTAGTAGAATAGACTGCCCTCTTTCTTACCGAGGTGTCGTAAAATACGACAGAGGTAAGTTGACGTCAGGCAGGCGGCCGGTCATAAAAAACGCAGCCAAATAATGTGACAGCATGTTTATAACATGTTGTGCCGACCCCAATTAGAGTGGGATAAGAGCAGGAAGATGATGAGTTAAGTACTCAGCCGAAAGTATTTTTTTAGTTGTCTATTTTTGGCTTGTCTTACAGATCTACTAAACAAGGCCTAACTATTAATAAAAAAAAACTTTATTTGTCTATGAATAGCATGTCCGATGCTGATAAATTTACATCTTCAGTAGTATAATAAGACTTGAGCCTTTTTTAGGCCTATCGTTTGGATTAATACTAGTACCGTGTTCAACTGAAATCCCATTTGCAAAACAAGATATATTGGGGATTCCACAATTAGATGAGTTACTATTATTACACTATTATTTAAAAAAATTGACTGGCCTGTAGGCGCAGTTAGCTTTGACCCTGCCAGCACCACGGGTCGCAGTTTTGATTGCCGCCTTGGGCCCCCTCGCCTATTACGCAATAAAAAAAATATTTATTTCAGTATTTACCTGGTTTCCTCCGCACTCGCCACTGCACCGGCGGCGGCGCCGGGCTTCCTGAGCCCGACGAGGCCAGCTTGAGGCCGTCAGTTCACCTGAAAAAATAACTAATAATCATCAAAACATTATTATATTCAACCTCCTGCCCTTATCCTATTCTAAGTGGGGTCGGCACAACATGTTATAAACATGTTGTTACATATGGCTGCGTTTTTACGACAGGTCGCCTGCCTGACGTCAGCTTACCTTAGTCGTATTTTACGACACCTCGGTAAAAAAGAGGGTGGTCTATTCTACTTAACCGGATCCCACACGGTGGGTCAACTTACCTTAGTCGCCTTTTACGACACCTCGATAAGAAATGAGGTTGGTCTATTCTACTCAGCCGAATACCACACGGCGGGTCGTCTTAAGTTAGTCGCCTTTTACGACACCTCGGTAAGAAATGAGGGTGGTACTCTATTCAGCCGGATACCACACGGCGTCAAAACATTAATAAATTGTGCGATTATATTCAAATATTTTACCGTGATCCAAACAATTCTATTTTTAGTTCGCGAACAAGTTGCGACATCTATCGTTGCTAATACAAATCATTAGGTGTAAGGGTAAAAGGTTGGTTCATTAGAAAACGCCGGTTTGCTTTTTGTTTTTATGTAACGGCGAGAGGTGGCGTGATTGTAAAGTTCATGGCGTACAAATGCCAGATTAAAAATTTAGTTACGAATCTCTAAACAATGTTTGTACAATATAAATTAGGTTATAATGTATGTTAAATTATTAAATAATTTACAGGTAATGTCCGTTTTAAATATAAATAAATTATGGGCGTATCTATAATCAACCATTCTAAATGTATATATACTTAAATATTTAAATTAAATACAATATCTTATCTATCTAAAATAATTGTGGAATAAAAGTACCAAAGAAATATCATCGAATAATATCCTTTGCACAAAAAATTAGCGTAGATGATAAATTAGCCCCAAAAACATTTTTGGCATCACTCACTATTATTTTTAAACTATTTTTTTAGCGTAAAATGATGTAGATAACCTAATTAATAATTACAATGGTTACGTTGTTAAAATGCTGTCAATTAACAATTTAAGAAGCAATTATTATAAGTATTTAAAAATACCGAGTAAGTTCAAATCTTTATATACAGTAAATAAGGTATAGAAGTAGGCTTTACTTGGTGCGCTTTTTATTTTATCGTCTATCCTCTTATGATGCTTCAGTTACGGAGCAAAACGATCGTGATCGATTGTCGTATTGAATGTGTGTATAGCTTGTTTAGCGTGTTGTTGGTGGCGGTGTTTTGTGATACGTGTGATAACTAATCCTGCATGTATAAGGTTCCTTTCTACACTTAGATTTTCTTAATAAACGCGGTTTATAGCAAAGAAATTTCTAACATAACTATTGCTTTATATACTACTCAAAATTTGCTTTGTTGGTGACTTGTTAACGATCACGTAAACTAGATTTATGGGAAAAGGAAATTAAGCCATTTTCGCTTCTATTTTGGGGTCTAGTTAAATCGTAACATAATGTTTGAAAACCTAATACATTGTATTATGTAGTTTTCCAAATTGATCATAATTTAAAAAAACTCATGATCTGTACCATATAGTTCTAAATCTGCCCATTAACCATAGCAAGTGACTTGTATGACCACATTTGAACTACCGTTGCGGGAGTAACGACTGCCGTTTTCCAAACAAAGGAGTCCTTTGTGCCTATATAAATTTATATCAATGACGTTTCCAAGGACATTCTGTTGTTTAAAAATCTTAGGTAGAAGCTAGACTATCCGTATTTCAAGAGTCTTCTCTTTAAATACGGATGGTCAAAAATGTTTCGGATTTATTGATGCAACAACTATTCGTTCTTAATTACTCTCCAAGAGAAGATATGGTTTAAATTATATTAAGACGCTCATCATCTTCCTGCTCTTATCCCACTCTAAGTGGGGTCGGTACAACATGCTGTCAAATGATAAGGCTGCGTTTTTACGACCAGCCGCCTGCCTGACGTCAACATAGCTTAGTAGCCTTTCACGACACCTCGATAAGAAATGAGGTTAGTCTATTCTACTCAGCCGGATACCACACGGCGGGCCCACTTACCTTAGTCGCCTTTTACGACAACTCGGTAAGAAATGAGGGTGGTCTATTCTACTCAGCCGGATACCACTAGGCGGGTCGACCACTAGGGTGGTACTATTATATTGAGCCGAAAACCACACGGCGTAAAAGTATATTAAGGCGTATATTTAATTGCAGCTTTTTACATTGAACATCTATGAACTGAAGTAGTATATTTTACTATCCTGCAGCTGAGCTAAGTCCCCGTTTAGTGGAAAAAAGGATTTTAGCTTAATGGCTCCTCTTTAGATCGTCGATTACAAAAGACTGAGCGCGGTACTTGGTTGTACTCGCGTTATCACCCTGTATAATCGTCTACAACCTGAGAATTCTAAGCTTTTCGGACAAGCATTAAAGGGAATCGCTGATACGTATGATCGTATCGCCTTATCCAAATAATAAAGTCACATTTCCTATGCTTTTTTTATGTCAGGAAAACCTATTATAGGTCATCACCGCCCGACTAAGCTGTGATAGCCTAGCGGTGCGACCATTTGAATCTCTAGAGACGATAATGGGTTCAAACCCGGGCAGACACCAATGAGTTTTTCTATTAAAACTTATGTGTCTAATTGATAATTGCAATTTATCACACGCTTTTCGGTGAAGGAAAACATCGTGAGGAAACCTGCATATCTCAGAGAATCTTAGGGATATGTGTAACCTACCAATCCGCATTGGAGCAGCGTGGTAGGTCTCAGCTCCAACCCTTCTCTCCAAAATGGAGAGAGGAGGCCTATGCCCAGCAGTGGGATAGTAACAGGCCGTTACTACCGCCCGACTAAAAACCTCACAGTGCTCACTACGCTGCTGATGGCGGGGACAGGGTACCGTTGTACACATTGCCCCCATCCCCGTCAGCAGCAATTTCCTATGCTTATCCACAGGACATGTGACTTTAATCTTCGGATAAGGCGGTGTATTATTCGGTTATACGGACGATCGCGTCGACACTTGCACGATGATCGTGCCGATTAAAGGATCACGATCGACGATCATTGCTGATAGTGAAGAGCAATTATAAAGATAGTTGGAACTGCTTTGATGTGTATCAAAACTTTGAAGAATACACACGTTGACCGTCTGTTATCTACAGACAACCGCCCATAAGATACATCGCTTGACTATTTTAAACGCTATAGTATCTCATTGGGACCCAAACTTTCGAGCTCCTAAGCTCTAACTATGGCATAAGTTGTATATATAGCCCGTGACCAACAATTTTAATTCATATGTAAAACACAAGAACGTAATGTAATTTAAATTTAAAACACGGAATAAAAATTAATGTTTATATCTACATAAATTCTTAACATACGTACGATTCCATGTTCAAAAACAGTTAAGGTAAAGGAATTATTTTATTACTCATTAATGTCAAAAAGTTTGTGTTGAATTAATATTATCTAATGGTAGGTATACATTTCAAATACGTCATAATGAAAAAATATGAATTTAAATTTATATAGCCGTGTGGTATCCGGTTAAGTAGAATAGTACCACCCTCATTTCTTACCGAGGTGTCGTAAAAGGCGACTAAGGTAAGTCGACCCGCCGTGTGGTATCCGGCTGAGTAGAATAGACTACCCCCATTTCATACCGAGGTGTAGTAAAAGGCGACTAAGGTAAGTTGAACCACCGTGTGGTATCCGGCTGAGTAGAAAAGACCACCCTCATTTCTTACCGAAGTGTCGCAAAAGGCGACTAATGTAAGTTGACCCACCGTGTGGTATCCGGTTTAGTAGAATAGACCACCCTCTTTCTTACCTAAGTGTCGTAAAATACGACAGAGGTAAGTTGACGTCAGGCAGGCGGCCGGTCGTAAAAACGCAGCCAAATCATGTGACAGCATGTTTATAACATGACGTACCGACCCCACTTAGAGTGGGATAAGGGCAGGAAGATGATGATGAATTTAAATTTATAGGCAATTATACTTCCATTACAGTTTGTTTACATCTAGTGTTTTTATTCAAGTTATTCATCCAATTTCCAAATAATTGGTATGCCAACCACGTGTCACAGTATTATTAAGGCCTTTTAGAAATTACATTCTCTTCAGCCGTACTGTAAAACAAATTACGATCTTTATCGCATCTGACAACAGCTGTTTTGTTTTGGTGAAGTTAATAATGCTTAGTTCAGACTAAACGATAAAATATTCAACATTTTGATTGTATGAAGTTTTTGTATTTTAACGACATATCAAATATACTTTACGAGGTAAATAACTTTAGTGTTATCACGCATATCTACGCATACTGTGGAAAACATACTTTAAAGGAAAGCAAGAGCGCATTATTTTTTGTATTATTATTGTTTATATTTATACATATCGGTAAATGAATTTACTCGCAAAGACCTACACTAATTATCATTTTCTAATTATTGCTCTTTGCGTTAATCTGCTTTGTGGAACACCCAAAAAACTTAAATCCAAAAATGTTAACTAGATACCATATTCAAGAAACTCTGGTACGATATTGTCATGTTCACGAAGTCGCACTCAAAATTTACTAAGTAATAATAATACATTACCAAAATGAACGAAACGCATGACGACCGTTGTAATTCTTCCTCAGTATATGTATAAATTCAAAATTCAAATTCAAAATATTCTTTATTCAAGTGGACTGTTTACAGTTCTTTTGAATCGTCAAATGTTTTAAAGAAGCTACCACTGATTCGGAAGTTTGCTCCTACCGAGAAGAATCAGCAAGAAACTCAGCGGATAATCTTTTAAATGAATATACTTATTCTATTAAATGTATATACTTATACTTACATAAATTTTACTACAAATATTTTTTAGTAACATAATCACTCAACCTATCTGTCCATAGCCTTACATTTCATCCACTTTTAATTTGGGGTAAAGTAGGGAAAAGGAAATTTTCGGAGCTCGTCCAGTAAATTACTTAACTCGCTTTAACAAAATGTATGTATATACCAACCAATGTAATATGTACATATACTTTTACAAAAATAAAGTAAAATGTATTCAGCAAATAAAGTCTTTGTAAACAAAAAGACTTTATTTGCTGCATACAACTAATACAACTAATAATCATCAACGCCTTTTATTGCGAAATAAATTTGAGGAGCTGCAAACAATAAAATAGTCGAGACTTTGTTTAGTAAATTATAAGTAAATCAATAAAAGCTTTAAATCCGTTAATGTGATTTTTATACAGGCATTTATTTATCAGTACGTGTAAAAATACAATCATCAATGCACGAACTAATTCAACATTATATTAAAATATCAATTATTCAGTACTTTTTAAAATTCCCATTAACACTAGGTAAATTTGAGTTAAAAGTCTTTACAACTAAGTAACAACATCTGAAGATATTGCACGCTTAGTATTAAAGTGACCGAATTCAAAATTATTCCTAATTGAGTTCGATACATTGAAATCCTTATTTTAATGCCATCTATGACATCACGCTACAAACTATGACAAAAGCTAGTGTTTTCTTACGTTTCCAAGTTATGGGTCTTTTTAACACCTACGATTTTTATAGCCATTACGCTACGCTTTATTGCAATGTGCCACAAACACGGTTTTTTTAATTCAGTCACTTTAATACTAAGCGTGAGATATAGTAGGACTGGAATGTAAGACATGACAGTTTAGAAAAAATGCTAAAGTTATCACAATTTCTCCGATAATTGCATTCTTATCAGAATTTTAAATGACACACATTTTTATGACAAATGTTCCAATAATTGCATTTTATAAAATATTTTTGTCTACATTTAATTTTTTTTTAAAGTGACTTTCATATCTAATACCTTTAAACAAGAATTTATTGTTTTATTTTATTTTAATTTTTGCCTTTTTAAGAAAATTTATTATAATTTATTTATTTATATAATTCTTTGTACAAAAAAAATACATATAAATATCTGGTTAGAGCAAAATTTACTCTGTACAAAAACGATTTATTGCTGTAAGCAATATCTTACAGACCTTAGGTAGATTATAGCAAAAGAATGTGGAAAGGTGTAAGAAAATTATTAAGAGCCCTTTATCAACGAATCGAATCTACTATAATTAAAATTAAAAAAGGAATAGTAGGTAAGTATAAGAAGTATATCCACTTAAAAATACCGAGCAAAACTCGGTCATCTAGATATTGTAAGTTAATACGGACCAACGTTCTACGATGAACTTTATGTTCCGCGTTCTTGTTGTTGTAGCCAAAAATAACAAAAGATGAACATCCCGCCGTTAATTTTACTACATGCCGAATAATGTTTCTATTTTAATTGCCTGTTAATCAATCTCCTGTTAATTGTACTTAAATATTTATGAACACAAAAATAGGTTGATGATGCCTGAGCGAATAGCACCGAATTCGTGAGAATGCGAGTTTTGTTGAGCAATAACATCATTCACTTAAATAAATGAATGAAAATCCTCTTTAGATTAATGAAAATATTATATGGAATTATTATATTAAAGACAGATGGTAGCAGTATCAAATAAAAACAATCTTCATTGAAATAAGCTCTGTCAAATACTTTTAAAACGTCAAAAATCAATATGATTAATGAAAGTACAACTATTTCTTCTTCTTCTTCTTGTTATTGTTGTTCTTCTTCTTCAGCAACAATTTGGCGGTCAATCTTTTAAATATTTTTAATTTCACTTTATTAAACCGCAGTCTGCTATATACAGACGCAAAAATATGGTATGATTGAAATACTAAATCAGTCGATTAAAATTGATACTAATATTGATTGTAAAAGTACTCCCTGTTTGCAACGTATTTTGTCAAGTATTCATTCAATCATGAAATCAGTCAAACTTACACTATTACCATTATACTAGAAACAAATCAAATGTAAGTTGTCTTTAGTTACCCATATTACGAGTATAGGTACTTTTATATACGAATACACTACAAATTCTTTATTATTCTGTAAAGTTTTCTACAGAGAAAAGTCAAAGTTCATTATTGTATTCATTTCTCAAAGTATCACTGACGGTCATAAAAAAGGAAACTTTAATTTTGTTACTGCGACCAAGTTTCCGTAACGAGATTGTAAGTGCATTACTCGTGTCTATTCCTAGCTCTTCTCTTAATTGTATAAAATGTGAGCTTTTACTATTATTGCTAGACAATATTTCCTTTGTTCGTAGTACACGAGTAAAATCTACCCATAATTCTTCAGCCCTTATGCCACTATGAGTAGAACGGCACAAAATAATTTTCTATTACATTCTTTTGTATCATTCTCAACCTTTTATATCAAGTCATACTTACATACTCACATATCCACATTCTACATCCACATTCATATTTAACACTGGTTTGGTCACGTGATTTTTATGTTTATGTCCATACCATCTTAATCTTGCAGTTCTCGTATTTTCTTTAATGGAAGCAACTTTCAGACTCCCACGTATATACGTATTTCATATTTTTTTTCAGTCTTATTACACCACACATCCACCTTAATTTACTCATCTCATTTGCATGCACTCTTCTTTAATCTGTCTTTTTCATTGCCTAATTCTGATCTGTTTTCGGGTTTCGAAATCGTCACTTATTTCACTCAATTATAAACATTAAAGTTTTTAAACTTCTCTTGCACTCAACAAATCTTTCGATTGTTCTGCATTTCTCCTCCTTTCTGCTATATTCTATTTTTTACTTGAGAGACGTTTTATTATATGGGTTGTGTTTTAGACATCATTCGACAGCTCATGTAGCAGACGCTTCTAAAAGCAATTAATATTAAAGAAAGAGCAATCTATATTATAGGTACTACTGACGCTGGATTGCAGGCCTAAATAAATAGAAATAATTAAGTCAATATCATAATAACTTAATATCTGTCAGATTGTATAATAAAAAGTCAGTCCTTTAAAATACTTAGTTAATGTATATAACCGGCTGTACTTACGTCTTATTTATCGGGTGAGCCCGACTAGTTTCAAGAACATTCGAGGTCCTTATACTTGGGCTCTTTACACTTTGTTATCGCGGCGTGAACTTTTAAATACTGGCAATATTTTATTATACATTCTTCGTTTATAATGTACAAAAAGAGACACATAAATATTAATTTGTTTTAATTTAAAAGACATAATTTTTTACATTTAGAACACTAACATTTTATACAGATTTATTCGAAATAATTAGACGTTACGCATCATGAACTGACTTGCAACAAGGAGCCGTATGTTTATGGGCCTTCTCATCTTTTTAACAGTTATTTTATAGCAGACTATATGATATAATATATGAATAATTTATACTCATAACACGTTTTATGATTTAGCTTATAATATTGCGTATAATTTATATTTAATGTTTTTCTGTCTAGGAAAAAAAATGCTTTCGAGTATTAATTTCAACATCAAGGCCGTATTTTTTCACGTAATAATGATGTCCAGTTTAGGAGGTCATCGGAAGCCAATGACAAGATAAAAGTCTGCCTATGTATTGTCATATCGGAATGCCGCTTTTTTGTTAAATATTCTTGAATATTATATGGTAAACAGTTTCTAAGTGTCTTCAGTCGCAGTTCGATGGTGATGGTAAACGTGAACAGCCATTGTGTCGGTGGTGGAGCTCGTTTGCATGCGTTTTTACGAATCCTGCATGAATCAAATCTGCAAACGGATAGTGTACTCTACATTTAACATGTGGTGGCGGTGGTAAAGCGACTCCGCGTTTGCATGCGTTTTTACGAATCCTGCATGAATCAGATATGCAAACGCATAGTGTTCTCTACATTTAACATGTGGTGGCGGTGGTAAAGCGACTCTGCCTTTGCATGCGTTTTTACGAATCCTGCATGAATGAGATATGCAAACGCATAGTGTTCTCTACATTTAACATGTGGTGGCGGTGGTAAAGCGCCTCTGCATTTGCATGCGTTTTTACGAATCCTGCATGAATCAGATATGCAAACGCATAGTGTTCTCTACATTTAACATGTGGTGGCGGTGGTAAAGCGACTCTGCGTTTGCATGCGTTTTTACGAATCCTGCATGAATCAGATATGCAAACGCATAGTGTTCTCTACATTTAACATGTGGTGGCGGTGGTAAAGCGACTCTGCGTTTGCATGCGTTTTTACGAATCCTGCATGAATCAGATATGCAAACGCATAGTGTTCTCTACATTTAACATGTAGTGGCGGTGGTAAAGCGACTCTGCATTTGCATGCGTTTTTACGAATCCTGCATGAATCAGATATGCAAACGCATAGTGTTCTCTACATTTAACATGTGGTGGCGGTGGTAAAGCGACTCTGCGTTTGCATGCGTTTTTACGAATCCTGCATGAATCAGATATGCAAACGCATAGTGTTCTCTACATTTAACATGTGGTGGCGGTGGTAAAGCGACTCTGCGTTTGCATGCGTTTTTACGAATCCTGCATGAATCAGGTATGTAAACGTATCCGTTTCCATAAACATAGAGTACACTATCATTCATTGTATATTTATTATTATATATGTTTTCTATCTTTAATATTTAAATGAGTTAATCTTGTATATATATATATATATTTTCTCGGAATCTCGGAAACGGTTTCAGCGACTTTCCTAAAATTCAGTATGTAGGAGGTTATGGGGGAGAAAAATTGATCTAGCTAGGTTTTATGTTAAAAGAAATATTGTTATATCCCTGCTTTTGGGCATTAAAAAACACTAACATTTATATTGAATTGAATTTTAGCCATTAACTATCAAGTCAACCTAGCTTATTCGGGTAACGGGCAGCCGCGGAAATGTGAATGCCAAGGATCGATCCCCAACTCAATAATTGTTTTTTTTTTCTTTTTTTAAGTTTTTTTTTTTGTAAAAAATGACCCAGATATTTTACTTTATCCGCGATAAATGTTATTATTACATTTTTACGCCACAGTGTCTTACTACTTATCTTATATACTTATCCGAAATAAATTGATATTTGGGGGTAACTTATTTGGGGGTAGATTGTTTTTTTAAGACGTAATACTAATCGTACTTTTATTGTTTTAAGATAAATTGACTATCATACATTCCTTTATATTTTTGAAATATTAACATCTGCTTTTCTTTGTCTATAGACGTTATTTGGAAACAAAAATTAACGACTTTCGAAAACACTAAGGAACATAGGATTTCACTCAGCTGAAGCCAAATCAAAACTTTCGTCAGCAGCCATCGGATGCAACGCGCGTCCAATAGTTTTTTCCCTAATTACCTACATACCAGGAATCGTAGAAACATCGGGATTGATAACGATTTTTTCTTATGTCAGGAAAAATCCATTATGGGTCGTCACCGCCCGACGGGGACGAGCGGCGGGTATGTCGGACTCGCACCGACAAAAAACCTGACAGTGCTCCACCACGCTGCTGGTGGTGGGGACAGTGTACCGTTGTACACATTGCCCCCATCACCGCCAACAGCAACTCTGAACTCTGAACTTTCATAACTCTCAATAGAAAAAAGTATAAATTTTATAAACGTTAACCGACAAAAAAGACCGAAACAATATCCGTGTTATTTATATGTATACTATGTAAAATAATATTCTGCGTCAAGGATGCCACATGATTTGGGCGTGCCCAGAATCTTTTGCCTTTGTTCAAACAAAATATACGTATCCTGAATATTCAATACATACCATAACAGTATCAATAAATTATTGAAGTCAAACGAATTTAACCAGTCAAATTTGCATTGCCAATAATCTTCAAGGTTATTTTTTGATAGAAACGTGGCCAAAACTACACAGCAGGGTTAATTACATACGAAATTTATAATACAATGCCTTACAATATAGAATATTTGTATTTAAAGAAATAGTATTATCAACACTTTCGGCAACTCTACTTCAAGTGTAGTGTGTGTAGTGCACTGTTTCCCAAAGTGGGCCCTACCACCCACAGGGGGACAATTTGATGGTTAAAGGGGGAGGGGGCAACTCGACATGAGTTTAAGCGTTTCGCTCTAGGCCATTTAAGGTGATGCTAGATTTCGGTGCCAATTTTTTTTATTTTTTTTTATTGATTAATAGGCGAGCGCTAGACTGCAATCATGCCTGATGGTAAGCGATGATACAGTCTAAGGTGGAACGCGCATGCCTATAAAATGCCTATTCACCCTGGCTTTGAAAGTACCCATATTATATGTGTTGGGAAAGATAGATGCCGGGAGAGAATTCCATACCCGTGCTGTGCGCATAAGAAATGACGAAGCGAAGCGCTGCGTGCGCCTTCGAGGGATGTCAATAACGTAAGGGTGGAACTTCTACCGGCGCCTAGCGGTCCGATAATAAAAAGGCGATGGTGGTACAAGGCCGTGTAGTACCTGGGCACACTCTCCGAAAATTTGACAAAATAAAGCATTTTTTCTTCCTAAAACCTATTATGTATGTTGTTTAAATGGACAACCTAAAACCTATTATTTATGTTCTTTTAGTGGACAATTCAATTTTTAATATAAAAATTTATGTATGTTACTTAGTAAAATAATTTTTAACGTGGGGCATGGACCAAAAAGGGTCGGGAAACACTGGTGTAGTGTGACTTAATGGAGTTGTTTTAACTTTGCAATGAACGAGAGTCTTAGATTTAATAAAACCATTTGTAAAGAGCAGTTTGCATTACAGAATTTATAAATTTTAAAAATTCTGTAATGCAAACTGCAAAATGCAAAAGCCTAAAAATTCCATTATTTGTTATTCATAATGCAGTGTCAGCAGTGTGATATCCGGCTGAGTAGAATACTCAGGATAGCAGTATTCTACTCAGTTGTCTATTCTAGACAACCCTCATACCTTACCGAGGTGTTCTAAAAGGCGACCAAGTTAAGTTGAACCACTGTGTGGTATCCGGTGAGTAGAATAGACCACTCTCTTTCTTATGGAAGTGTCGTAAAATACGTATTCAAATCATGTGACAGCATCTTCTTAACATGCCAATCCCACTTAGAGTGGGATAAGGGCAGGAGGATGATGATGATCCATAATGCAGTGTAGAATTAAAGAGCCATGGTTAGTAATAAAAAAAGCGTGCGGTAGAGTTGAGTAAACATTTATAAATCTCACAAGAATATTTAATGTTATTACTTTGTTACACTTTAAGTGAGGTAGCCGCATTTTAGGTTATTGCTCCGTATTCTTTACAACAAGAAACTTCATTGACAAGTTATTTAGTTTTTATTACACAAATGACCTTATCAGAGCGTAACCGAAACCATAATAGCTAATTAACGAAACCCGTACGATATGCTGGAATATTTAATTATAATTAGATATCCTCCACCTTTAACCGTTCGCTCACTGAGCATCGTGATTTGCCACCTCAGATTTTCTACAACAAAACAAATTCTGGCCATTTACCTGGTTTGTAATTGGAGCAATGCAGGGCTGATGTTTATGTCCAGATGATCAGACACCTCATCCAATCAACACCCGTTATCACTACTTTTTCCAGGTTATTCGCGGGTTTACGTGCCGAAGGCCATGTGCGAAGTTGAATAGGTTTCGCTGGATGCATAATTAGATTGTACCTGAGTTACCGAGCTTTGCTCGTTATTTTTTTTTTTGAAGATATAAAAAAAGATGAAGCTTGAAAATAAAGGATAAAAAGATTGTGCAGGTGGGACTCTATCCGGGGTATTTGTTCAGTGTTCCAGACCGCCCCTTCCCCAAATGAGCTACCTTGACTTTAAAAATGGCAGCGAAATTTACCATTTAATTTGTAATAATTTTGTAACAGTTTTTCAATGCCTGAAAACAACAAAAATACATTTTTCAAAATTTTTTCAAAAATATTAAAGATTATGTTATAATAAACCGAATATACGAAGCGGTCCACATCTTCATAGGTTGAATATATCACGCGATTTTGTGCTAGGTATTAATTTTATGTGCGGATTCAACAGAAAAACGTTGGCGCCACAGCTTAGTCGCGTCAGCGTATATCAGATGATTGGTTTGTATTTAAAAGGATAATCCGACTCCGATTATTTTTATCTCGATAGTAACCAAAAGGAGATTGCGTGTACATGTTTCTTTTATTCAACAAGTATTCAAGTAAAAAGCAGTAAATTAACTGTTACTATCCCACTGCTGGGCATAGGCTTACTCTCTCCGATTTTGGAGAGAAGTATTGGAGCTAAGATCTACAACGCTGCTCCAATGCGAATTGGTATAATAGAATTGTACACTCTCAGAATTGGGAAACGAAAAGCGTGTGGGCTGACTGTTGGGCTACCTCAGGTTAACTTGGTCTTGTTCCGATGACTTACGAGTATAAGCCATCAGAACTAGAGATATTGACTACTGATGTATATTGACTAACATCCGAACTGGTCTTCTAACTGGTTCTGACTAATATCAGAACTGGTCATTGCAAATAGAACTTACAATAAAATTACTTTGCTGTAATCCGCGTTTGTTAAGAGTATACATGCAATGCTAAGTGTATGAAGCAGGCAACAATCACATACCACATACATGCAGGACAAGTCGCCACACGTATCACACGACACTGCCAACACCGACACTCCATACAAAGCACTACACCGAATTACATCAAAGTAATTTTATTGTAACTTCTGTACTATGGAGTTCCGCTAAGTAACTCCTGCTTCTATAAATAAAAGCAAATAGATTTAACTCTATTCAATGGTACCTTAAATGCACTAAACTCTGTGAATTATTTTGTTAGGTAAGTTTGGCAATTTTTGTGACTGGATTAAAGAATTTATTATTATTATTTATTAATGTTTTAGCTGTGCTGGTAAGACAGGCGTAATTCAAAAATGGTAACTAAAAAAATAGAGTTGTCTTATTAGCTGATTTGAAAGAACACGTTGAAGAAGTATGATAGAAATGAACATAGCTAGGACAAAGACATTTTTGTTATGGTATCAATCTACAAAATATATTTCTTAAGAAGAACGATAACAATTCCTTTATAATTTGTTAACTTTAATTTAGACATCTATAGTAAATTGGAACAACATTGATGTGATCCTAAAACAAACTATTGTTTTTTTGATAGCGCAAGGCTTAGCCATCGTCTGGAAACATAAACTTAAATTACTTAGAGGAAGTTCTGATATTCTACTACATTCGATGTCCTTCCGCCTTCCAAGGCACCGGATCATTTCGTCATATGACAAACTTTAGATGAAATTATCAGATTTTGTACGAGAACCTCAAAATCAGCCTTTAACAAAGTGAAAGTGAATGCCGCATTCACGCACCTTTCAAAAACTAGATTATTCACGCTCCTAAGAATACAGAACCGATTCATGCGGAAGGACGACATCCATTCAGACTTAAATTATTGGTTTGCTCTTTAAGATACTACCAAAATCTTCTAACCTCAGTAATTTTTACATGCCGTCCGACGCCCAACATCATAAATACAAGTACCACACATGTCTCATATAAAACATAACACATTCCCCAACAATCAAGGCACGAACGTCACAACAACAAAAAACCATGACGTTAGATTGAAACGTTTGCATTTAAATTTATTTATTTTATCGTGCTATTTGGAAATTTTATGCAGCACAATACTCTGAATTATTTACCACAAAAATCAACAATTGAAACAATTATGGTTAGTGTTAAAAATAAAAAAGTTAAAAATATTGCTAAGTTATATAGATATCTTCTTATATCTACTAAATAATAATAATAATAATAAAATAAATAATAAATAAATAATTCTTATGAAAAACCACAATAAAAATGAAAAAATATTGTAAAATGAAGTGACGAACACCTGTGCACACCAAAATATGCAATAACATGCGGAGTTCTAACGGTGCTAGAGGACGATATGCACTACGTCTTTCAACTTTGGGGAACTCGTTATGTTCCGATTCGCAGTCGTCGTCTTCAAGTGAAGTATATTTAACACCACCATCGGCTGCTGAGTCGGAACACCACGAAGCGGTCTCGCCGGCAAAAACATCCAGACGCCGACGGGCCGTGAAGCCACCACAGGATGGCTTGGAGTCGAGGGGGCGACGCGCTCCTACACGGGCTCCCGCCGCCGGTGGAGTAGTGCGCCGCATGAGATGGTCTCCAAAAATGAATGAGAGCGTCATGCGGGCCTACTATGGGGCAACAGAGGGGGGAATTAATCTCACTGCGTACCGTTTAAAAATGCTGTCTCTGTTTCAGGCACTTGAACCAACATTGACCGTAACCGCACAACGATTATCGGATCAAGTGCGGGCCATTCAGAGCCGTCATCTGCTGGATGAGGCCGTACTTGAGCGGCTGCGCTTAGAATTATGACAAATTACTGCTGCTGATGGTGTTCATCAGGCTGAACATAGCCCGAGTAATGACATTATACATACACAGGATGAGTTCCATATCAGTTGTGATTTGCCAGTAAGTACCCAGAATGAAGAGCTAGTGAGGAGGACTTTGGAGGATGCGATTTCTGAATTTAGACACATGCAACTTAATTTAAGACCAAAATTACCTCGTTTCCCAGTGCATAGACGTAATATGGCGTTGGTTGGGGTTCTAGATCAAATGTTAAGACCATATTTTGAGACTTCGCGTGACCTAAGTGATACGCATTCAATTCTATACTGTGGAGCCGTGGCAGCGTGTCGTATGGCTTCTCTTAAATTTATACAATATAATAGAGTTCCAGACCGAGCCAACACTGTACCGGCTTGGCAGTCTAGAATTGAAAAGCGTATCTCTTTGACTAGAACCCTTATAGCCAAACTAATCTGTTTCAGAGCGGGTAATAATCGGCCCAGAATAATGCGCTTTGTGGAACAAACATTAACCCATGCGATTACCAGGCTATGGTCACAGAGCGCATTGACTTTTGGAAACAGAAAATCTATGCATGGGCAAAACGCATTCGGCGCTATAAGGTGCGTGTAGATAGATTCAGACAAAATCGCATGTTTCAAAGTGATCAACGGAAGGTGTATAGAAAGTGGGAACAATCTAGAATGTGTGAGACTGGTCGAGAGCCGACTGCAGATGAGATGTCAAATTTTTGGCATAGCATCTGGTCGACCTCCATCAGTCACACCGAGGGACATTGGATAAATCTTGTCAGGGAAAAATGTGCATCTATTAGAGAAATGCCACAAGTTAGTATTAATACGGATAATGTAAAGTATGCAATCCGTTCGGCTTCGAATTGGAAATGCCCAGGCGCGGACGGATTGCATAATTTTTGGTTAAAATGGTTTTGTAGTGCACATTCTCTTTTGGCAAGACAATTCCAAGATGCTCTCGATTCTAGATCACTACCGACATTTATGACAACTGGTGTCACCTTTCTATTGCACAAATCCGGTGATACTGCGGACCCAAAAAACTACCGCCCGATTACTTACTTACCAACCATCTATAAGCTTCTTACATCTATTCTGACTTCAAAAATTATTCAACATATTGATGCTAACAATATTTTGGCCCCAGTGCAGAATGGATGTAGGACTGGGTCTCGCGGTACAAAGGAGCTCCTCCTCATTGACATGGCTATATGCCAACAGGTTCGGCGAAATAGGAAAAATCTTGTAGCTGCTTGGATTGACTATAAAAAGGCTTATGATTCAGTGCCTCACACGTGGCTCAAGAGGATTATGGAGCTATATAAGGTCGACATAATTCTATATTCTTTCCTTGATACATGTATGTGTGGATGACAATCCTTTGACAACCAGGAGGTGCGGATTTTTCTGAACCAGCTGAGCCGATAAGGATTAAGCGGGGTATTTTCCAACGAGATAGTTTGAGCCCTTTGTGGTTTTGCTTAGCCCTTAATCCACTCAGTGATTTATTGAAGGATTCGGGGCTAGGTTTCCGCCTTCGCAGAGGGAGTGCAGTCATATCCCACTTGCTATATATGGATGACCTAAAGTTGTATGCATCAAAACGTCCAGACCTTATGCAGCTACTGAAGATCACTCAGAGCTTTAGTAGCGACATAGGTATGGAATTTGGTGTAGACAAGTGTGCGGTCATTCATATAGAGCGTGGTAGAATTATAAGCTCAGAACGTGCAACCATATCTGATGCTTTGACTCTCAAAACTCTTTGTGAAGGCGAAACTTACAAGTACCTTGGAATGTCGGAAGCATTAGGTATTGAGGATAGAAGCATGAAACAGACAGTAAAAGAACGATTCTTTTATCGCTTGAAAAAAGTACTTAACAGTCTTTTGTCGGGTGGTAACAAGGTTCGTGCTTTTAATGGCTGGGTTATGCCTATCCTCACCTATACTTTCGGCATTCTGAGGTGGACTCAAACAGAACTGGACTCCTTGGATAGAGAGGTCCGAAAACTGCTGACGACATTTCGTATGCATCATCCCCGTTCATCTGTTATGAGATTATACATCCCACGGAAATGCGGGGGACGTGGTTTTTTAAACGCCAAGAACCTTCATAATCGTGAGGTGTACAACCTCAGAGATCATTTTCTCAAGGTGGACAGTGATGTGCATAGGGATGTCGTCGCAGTTGATAAGGGCTTTACCCCGCTCGCCTTAGGCAAACAGAATTGGCGCAAACCTGTAATAGTTGGTGTCTCTGATCGCATCGAGATATGGAAGAGCAAGGAGTTGCATGGTAGATTCCACAAGGCTTTAATGGGGCAAGACATAGACCAGATTGCCTCTGTATCCTGGCTACAATACGGGGATCTCTTTGGGGAAACTGAAGGTTTTGTCTGTGCAATTATGGACGAAGTTATCAAGACGAAGAACTACCGGAAATACATTATGAAAGATGGCACTGTAGACGTATGTCGTGCGTGTCATCGTCCTGGGGAGTCCCTCAGACATATAATTTCCGGTTGTTCTCATCTTGCTAACGGTGAATATTTGCACAGACATAACCAAGTAGCCAGGATAATACATCAACAAATTGCTCTTCAATACTCTCTGGTTGATGAAGAGGTACCATATTACAAGTACGACCCTGCGTCAGTTCTCGAAAATAGTCGTGCTATGCTCTACTGGGATCGGTCTATTATCACTTATAGGTTTATTGCTGCCAATAAACCTGATATAGTGTTAGTAGACCGGTTAGCGCGCCGTGCAATTGTTGTTGATGTCACCATTCCGCATGACGATAATCTCATAAAAGCCGAAAAAGAAAAATTAACTAAATATTTAGACCTTTCTTATGAGATAACCGCCATGTGGAATGTTGACTCAACAATAATTGTTCCTATTGTTGTGTCGGTTAACGGTCTGATTGCGAAGAGCCTCGACCAACATCTTCAGAGGCTTTCGCTTAACAGTTGGATCAAGTGTCGGATGCAGAAGGCAGTATTGCTTGAAACGGCGCGCATTGTGAGGAAGTTCCTCACTTTGAATCCCTAACCACCGGCAACTCGGGATAGTTCCCCGTTCCCGGCGGACGATAATTTTCTATATTTTTAAATGTTTTTTTAATTATTTTTTTTTTTAATTAGAAATATTTAAAAATGTATAAAGTTAGGTTTAAGAAAAATAAAAGAATATAAAATAAATAATAAAACTAAAATAATAATAATAAATACAGAAGGTAAAAAGAAGTACTAAAATAATAATAATAAATTATACAGAAGGTAAAAAGAAGTATGGACATTCAAGTTTAACAATTGACTTTTTATAGTCCTTCCTCTACGACTCGTTACCCTTCGGGACTCAATTTGAAGTGTTAAACAAAATAACGAAATATTACATTCGAAATATTTCAACTCATTATTGAAATCTTTTTCTTAAGTTACTTAAAGGCATACGAAGAATTTAAGTCTAGCTTATCCTAAATATTAATATGAGCCTAATGAAGGTTCTTTAAGCTAGGGTGCTAAAAGCTTGGATTTAAATTGCGACTAGCTACGCACTAGATTATATTGTAATTTTTTTAATTTGTTAGTAATGAACAATACATTATTGTAATACTTAATTTTGACTGCCGATTTTCTTGCTGGTTCTTCTCAGTAAGAGCACCTTTCCGAACCAGTCGTAGCTGCATTGTAATTTGACGATTCGAAAGTGTTTGTAAAAGCCAATTTCCATAAAGAATTATTTGAATTTGAATTTAAACTTGATTGTACCAATTTACTAAAATACTAAAGTCGTGTATATAACAATTGATTCGTGTAAAGAAAAAAAACCCATTCATTCCATAGAAATAAATTTTATTATGTACTTACACTTGTAAATTGGTGCGAAAGTTTGAAAGACTGTGATATAAATTCTGTGAAACTAAATGTTACTTAAGGTAAGTACTAAGCAAAGGAGAAAGTTAAGACGCTAGACGATTTTTGACGATCGAAAAGTAATTAATTACCATCACTTGTCGATGATAAATTATGACATACATATTGTAATAAGCAATTTTTTTTTACAAAGTAAAATTAAATATTACTAGATTACTTCTAATTTTAAAACTAAGTATTACTAATTAGTAATTATTTATACATGTGGTGACGTGTCCTGCATGTATAAGGTATGTGAATGTTGCCTACGTCATACATAGATTCTCTTAACAAGTGCGGATTACAGCAACATAATACCAACTATCTTAACTAACGTAATTTTTGTACTATAGAATTCTGCAAAGTAACGCTTGCTTCTATAAATCATTTAAAAGAGTATATTTATTGTGATAATTAGTAAGACCTTTTACAAGACTATAAGTATTAAAGTGTTAATTAAAAATGTATACAACTAACAAACGTGTAAAACTAAATAATAAAATACAAGTTCCTTATCTCTCTATCTTTATTATGGCTATAATTCCAGCACGCTTAGCCGTGGTTGTATATATTAGCTTAAACTAACAAATTTAAGCATATTTGCATACATAATCCGAGTATGAATAACTAAAGCGACATAAAACAACTACGCTTTTCAAGTTTCTGTATAGTGTGACTATATCTGATAATATTATGAATTAAAACTTAATACATCAATTATCATACTCAACAAATTACATTTTTAAAATTTTTGAATAACATTAACTGGAATTTCCGTATGTAAATTTTTATGTGAATATAATATGATTTACCGAGGTATCGTAAAAGGCGACTAAGGTAAGTTGATCCGCCGCGTGGTATCTGGCTGAGTAGGATAGACCACTCTCGTTTTTTACCGAGGTATAAGGCGACTAAAGTAAGTTAACGTAAGGCAGGCGGCCGGCCGGAAAATATCTAATAAAAAATTTATAAGTAATATTGTATATAATCGGTAGATTTTGCTAACTTTAAGACTGGAAACATTATCTTTAATATTTAAATGAGTTAATCTTGTATGTATATATATAAATATATTTTCTGAATCTCGGAAACGGCTCCAAAAAAAATCCTGAAATTTAGCATGTATGGTGTTTATATGTATGTTTGAATCGATCTAGCTAGGTTTTATTTTTTTAAAAATCTTGTTTTATCCCTGTTTTTTGGCACTAAAAAACTACGAAAATAGGAATAGATAGCAACTCATCATTTGAGCTGTCAAATGCAAACCTGTAACAGAGTAATGGTAACCAAAAAAGCTTGAAACCTAGGTTCGATTCCCACATGTCACTCGGCCCTTTATTTCTTTTTTTTCGTACATTTTTTTAGTATCTTTTAAAAAATTACCCACCCAGGTACTAATAATAGTGTCTGATAATCGTAAGTTGTTTCTCATAAACAGAAGTTCCCTCTTACATAAATTTATATAACTCTGTAAATCTTATTTCCTTCAGCTTTATATCACCATTCATCATTTCATTGTCCTTATCTCACTCTAATTCACGCAACAAGTTTTCCTCCCCCATTATCTTCTATCAAGCAACAACTCTGGAAACTTCTTGTATATCCATGTCATAATACTTCACAATATCCATCCATCTCTTTGTAATTTTTAATTATTTTATCTCATGTGAAATTGATGAATGTATCATTATTTCACGAACGATGTTGCAAGAAACAAGAAATCAACTACAAAAATTACTATTGAAATTTCTAGAACTTAAAACTAAGACAGAATGTCTTATCTCAGATATCGCAAAAACTCAAAACGTCAGCGTTTGCTCATTTTAACAGCTATAGCAGTTTAATACTAGAATTACTGACCGCTTTATGATGAAACGACACGATGAAAATTACGAAGGTATAAAATAAAAGATTAAATTTAATTTTTTGAAATCAGCAAATATTAATAACAAAAGTACGAATCACTTCAGCGGGCAGTTCTACTTTAAACTATTTTTTCCATTGTATATGAAACTTTAAACGGTCAATTTCTTAGGTAATCTTTAGTTAAATACAAGCAAGAGAAATACTATTACGGCTAAAGGCTTCGTGTCTGATTACAGGCGAGTGTAATTACACAAATTGTGCCGGCAGTAATGTTTTTAGGGCCTCTTAAATTTGAAAGGGATTGCGGAAACATGTCGCAAAATAACGCGTGTTTTGGATATTTGAACATTATCATTATTCCTTTTTTCTTTTCACTTTCTTATCCTGTTTTTTGTTTTCTGTTTATCTTAAATAATATCGCATTTTCCGAAGAATAGAGTCGCATTTCCTATACTTATACATGGAATATGTGACTTTATTCTTCGGATAGAGCGATACATTCATGTCGATAGGCCTTTCTGCAGCATATTTTCGTCGAGATTGCTATGTAAATCTCCAGAAACATACATGAAATTTGTGATATATGTCTGTCTATTATCATATACTAACTGTGCCTGAAATCGGTGTGTCATGAGGGTCGCCCGCGGAAATTACGATCCCGCTGAAATTTGACCGTAATGTTAAACCAAACGTTCGTCAGACATTGCACTATATTTTGTAAAAACTACACAAAAAACCCGTTTAGTAGATTCTGAGAAAATTGATCAAATACAGACAAACAGTTGTTCGGGATATTGTTTTATAATAAGTATACATTAAAATGAAATGGCCCATCCATTTCGACTTATACTGATTACAATAAATAAATTATTGCTCATGTCTCTTACAATCTTACTTTATATGTTTACGAAAGTACTTTAAATAAACAGTCAGTGAGTGACACAAATATTCGTCCAGTTAATCTACGAAGAAATGAATACAATGGAAAATAGGAATGTTAATAGCATAGTAAAAAGTAAGTAGCGGACTGTTACTATCTCACTGCTGAGAATCCCACTCTTCTCTCCGTTTTTGGAGAGAAGGATTGGAGCTAAGACCTTCCACGCTGTTACAATGCGGATTGGTAGGTTACACATATCTTCAGAATTCTCTAGAGATGTGCGGGTTTCCTCTCGATGTTTTCCTTCATCGAAAAGCCTGTGATAAATTGCAATTATCAATAGACACATAAGTTTTAACAAAAAAACTCATTGGTGTCTGCCCGGGTTGTTAATAGCATATATCGTATCAAGTAGGCGACTGAGATATTTCAATATTAAAGTTGACTAACAAAAAATAATTTATACACGGCACGCCATTGTGATTATATTAACATATAAAATTCCATTCCTACGGGTAGTTTCACAACAATCAACAGTTGCGTCATATAAACTCTACATTTGCAGAAATTCTATCCACTTTAATGTAATTTGATAGAACATTCTTGGCGTAGAAAGTATGCCATCATACGTATAATAGTTAATTATATATCATCCTGTCCTTATCCCACTCTAAGTGGGGTCGGCACAACATGTTTTTCTCTTCCATTCTGTCCTATCTTTCGTCAACTCTGGCGCCACTCCTTTTATATGCATATCATACTTCACACAATCCAACCATCTCTTTTTAGGCCTCCCTCTAGGCACATATCCATCCACATTCAAATTTAACACACGTTTGGTCACATGATGTATAATAGTTAATTATACTTATCAAACGTATCATTTGCAAAGTAAAAAAAACCAAAGTATTTTATTATATACTGTTATTGAACATCATTCTTTCCTGATTAAAAAAAAATATACATATCATCATCTTCCTGCCCTTATCCCACTCTAAGTGGGGTCGGCACACATATTATAAACATGTTGTCACATGATTTGGCTACATATTTTACGACCGGCCGCCTGCCTGACGTCAACTTATCTTAGTCGTATTTTGCGACACCTCGATAACAAAGAGGGTGGTCTATTCTACTTAACCGGATACCACACGGTGAGTCCACTTACCTTAGTCGCTTTTACGACACCTCGGTAAGAAATGAGGGTGGTCTATTCTACTCAGCCGGATACCACATGGCGGGCCAACTTACTTTAGCCACCTTTTGGTGGCTGTACATAAAATATACATATACATATTAAAATATACATGTATTCGAAGAAATGTCTACTTCTGCACGGATATAACACCCATGGAGAGAATGAATAAATCGCTCCGTTCCCCAATCAACCCAAACATCCTCTCAGGCTCAATCCAGCCCAGTGCCTAGGCCAACAAGCCTAAATAAACATCCAGGCTAATGGCCTGCTAGGCAGGGCCCGGGCAGGGAGGTACGCCTCGAAACCCGTACCACACCCTACTTCCGGTGAGTGAGAAGACCACTCGTGTGTTTTCTTGCTCTTCCAAGTTATGGGTCTCTTTAACGCTAACGAGTTTTGAAGGCGCTCGCTTCATTGCAATTTGCCACAAAACGACAAAACAAACTTTTTCGAATACGGTCACTTTAAGGCGTTTTATGCTACTAATATTATGCGAAAGTTTTGTGAGTATGGATGTATGTTGGTTACTCTTTCACAGCAAATCCGCTTAACCAATATCGATGAATTTTGACACAATTATCCTTATACACAAGAATAACATATAGAAATCCTGTTAATTCTACAGGAATAGGATGATGATAATAAACGCCATCTATTTTTATCCTATTACGCGGCAACAAATCACGCGTATGATGTTGCGGGTAAAAACTAGTACCTAAGATTATAAAACTAATTATGAAGTAGTGAAGTAGCTCTTAGATCCACCGTTTTACTGTCGACACAATAATAGCAGTCAATTAAGCGCCTATAAATCACAGAACATCCATTAGGTACAGTTGATAACTTCGTAAGGCGTTTACCGCGGTACGTCTCTGGAAAGTGCCATCTCAACTTAATATCATTAGACAATAATACAGACCAAATTGCTAACTTAAAGAATTAGCAGAATATATAGTCAATTAGTATGACCGCGATTCAACTTTTGAATATTCCTATAATTTTGTACTATAATATTTGACGCTGTGTGGTATCCGGCTAAATAGAATAGTACCACCGTCAATTCTTACTGAGGTGTCGTAAAAGGCGACTAAGGTAAGCCGACCCGCCGTGTGGTATACCGGCTGAGTAGAATAGACCAACCTCATTTCTTACCGAGGTGTCGTAAAATACGACAGAGGTAAGTTGACGTCAGGCAGGCGGCCGGTCGTAGGACCCAGCTAAATCATGTGACAGCATGTTTATAACATGTTGTGCCCACTTAGAGTGGGATAAGGGCAGGAAGATGATGATTTGTACTATAATATTTGATGTCGTGACGCTTGAATTGTTTCGCGAAAATAAAACAAAAAATCTTGACTGCATTCTCGCTTATTACGATTGCAGAAAATATGAGCGGTATAATAATAATTTTCTTATAATTAAACTCTTTACCTTAATTATTTCGAAACGAATATAACCATGCGTCACCAAATCTGCACACACAAGCACGAACGCACACTAACACACAAAAAAACAAGTTGTCGGCAACAAAGCAGTGCACTCACGCTTTGTTGCAAGCACATAAAATATAATATAAAATAAACTTACATGGTAAAATGTATCTAAATAAATCGTTTCTAGTTATTGTATACAATAATTAGAAACGGTTTACCATAATCCTATCCTACTATACTACTAATGTTATAAATGCGAAAGTTTGTGAGTAAGGATGTATGTTTGTTACTCTTTCACGGCGAATCCGCTGAATGAAATTTGACACAATTATTCCTTATACACCGGAATAACATAAAGGCTATATAAATCCTGTTAATTCTACAGGAATAGGTTGTCATTAAAAAGCGCAATTTCTTATCAACCTATCACGCGACAACAGTCCACGCAAACAAAGTTCAAATCAAATAAATAATAATAAATAAATAAATAAATATACGGGACACTTACACACACGGTCGTCCGTCCCCAAAGTAAGTAACTTAATACTTGTGTTACGGGTGAGAGACAACTGGTGAATATATACTTATATATTTTTTATATACATACTTAAATACAAATATACACCCAGACTCGAAGACCAACAAATTCATTTATAGAAAATGTTGGCCCTCGGCGGGAATCGAACCCGCGACCCGTGGAGCTGAAGGCAGGGTCACTACCCACTACGCCAATGGGCCAGTCAAAAATCAAATCAAATCAAAAATTTTATTCAAAATTGATAGGTACATACATACACTTTTTGAACGTCAAAATTTAATAATAGGTAATGTTGATTACAAACAGTAATAATAATAAATATTATTATAATTCATTTAAATATTATCAGATGATGTCCATGCATGTTTATCTGTCATGTAATCGTCAATACTATAATAACCCTTACTGCATAATGATTTTTTTATGAATTATTTAAATTTCCCGATTTAAAGTTGCGGGTAAAAGCTAGTCTCATATAATATTATCGCATTAACCAACGGAAAATACGATAAGCATTCATTCGCAAGAAGACCATTTATTAACGAATCGGTACACACTTCAAAAAACGAGACGCCTCCTTCAGATAAATTCACTTACCCTGTTAGACTCATTGAATCGAGAAGTTCAATATCCAAGCTCGTTTATGGATCTTTTAGATAAAAATAGAAGCTAAGTTTTCCTATTTCCTATCACATTAAGATGAAAATAATATTAATTAAAAAAAATAGTACATAAAGTACTATTATTTTTTTTGTATTAATGCAACGTCACATTTCTCTGCATAGGTACATTTTTTTATTTTATATTGTCTATTTTATAAGGGTAAATGGTCATGTAGAGTAAGAGTAAGGCGACCGTGTGGTATCCGGCTGAGTAGAATAGTACCAACCTCATTTCTAACCGAGGTGTCGTAAAAGGCGACTAAGGTAAGTTGACGTCAGGCAGACGGCCGGTCGTAAAAACGCAGCCAAATCATGTGACAGCATGTTTGTAACATGTTGTGCCGACCCCACTTAGAGTGGGATAAGGGCAGGAAGATGATGGTCATGTAGAGTAAGTTTGACAGTTGTCAATAAAAGGTTTTTGATTTGATTTGATTTGATATACATATATACCTGGGGTCTAGTAGGACAAAAAGTTCTTTACTAGGTCTGAGATGTGAATGTAAATCTCTTTCTACGTTAAGGTAATTAAACAATTCAAGCAACTGCGCACTAAATTACCTTTGTTTATTAAACTACAGTTCACACATTACTTTCACACGGTTTTTTCTTATGGTTTACGTTTATGAGAGATGATTTCATCTGTTCTTAACACTGGATTAATTAAAATTATAAGGAGAATGTAACTCTAATTATAATTTTTTTGAAAATTTATATACTTTGTACAAGATTTTCTACTAACTAATTTAAGTTGATATTTGTAACTAACTGAAAGATGTGCGTCCTCCTGCCCTTACCCCACTCTAAGTGGAGTCGGCAAAACATGTTAGAAACATGTTGTCACATGATTTGGCTACGTATTTTACATAATTTATAGAATTAGGCGTTACTTTGCGGAGGTCCATAATACAAAACTAATGAGAATATTATTTTGCTATAATCCGCAATAAAAAAAATATATTTTATCGCGGTTTTGAACTTTATTGGTTCGCGCGTTACCATTAGGCTGTCACAGCTTTACATTTGACAGCTCAAATATCTATTGCTTTCTGTTCCTATTTAAGTCTACATGCTGAATTTCTGGAAAATCGTTGGATCCGTTTCCGAGATTCAGAAAATATATTTATATATATACATACAAAATTAACTCATTTAAATATTAACGATATAAATATAGGCCTAAATACAGATATTACACACGAACAACAGATATCCATTGGAGCAAATCGAGGACACGAGGACTATATTTACAAGATATAAAAATTCAATGTCAGCCTTGATGTAGGTTATTTCAGGGACTTTAACATCGAGGGTAATGCAAGGATCCAGCGTCCTAAACGTAACGACCCGTATCGCCGTATTTTGCACGCTTTCACAGTATAATATTTTCTACTTTATATTTCCTGTTTTAATAGACATAAGCCATCTAATATCAGTAGAAGGAATTATGTGATTCTAATCAATAATGACAATAACAAAAAATGCTGCGTGCCCAGAGTGTATAGAGGAAGAAACAAGTCTTCAACTTATGGCTGAGTGCCCTACCTACCTACTCGGTAAGATGGGAGATACTAGGTTAAGATGAAATTGAAGTTGAGGATCTGATAAAGATCCCTTTCAGAGATATTATCAGGTTCATAAGAGCTACGGGTAGATTAGAGCAAGTGATTGTCGGGACAGCAGTGAAACACTTGTAAGTAAAGCTTGTTGTAAGCTCAAAAGTTATGATACTCAATTCAATCTTATCCTTCCTACTAATAATATAAATGGAAAAGTTTGTGAGTATGGATGCATGTTTGTTACTCTTTCACAGCGAATCCTCTGAACCAATATTGACGAAGTTTGGCACCAGTATTACTTAAACACCATAATAACATATAGGCTATAGAAATCCTGTTAATTCTATAGGAATAGGATGACAAGCAAAACTTACTCTAAATCTGAAAAAAAATCTATGATATCGATCATAATTTTATCGTAAGAAATTAAAACAAAAATGTCGTAAACTGCCACCAAAAATATATTTTTGAACCCTTGTGATTCCTTTTGATTATATAATTGCAGGTAACATGACTAAAAAATATAGTCGCGTATTTCAAATAATATATTAATGAAAATCAGTGCATCCAAATATCTTAAATGCAAATATTTTTAACCGCACATTAAACCGACAAACATTTCAAAAATCCACGTTGTTTTTAAAACATCTTGCTTTATTATATTTAAATATTGTCACGTTCATCGATCAATGCCTGCACATTTGTTTATGTCCGATTTACATAATGAAATGCATGGTCAATATAAAGTTAGAACATGCCAATTTTATTAAAACAAGGTGAAAATATTTTAAACGTTTAGGTATAATAATTTATAGCTTCTTATATTACGTGAATATTGCATATAATCACAATACGTATAGAAACGTGGACATATATTCAATTGTATGTCACAATGTACATATGTCATCATTTTCCTGCCTTTATTCCACTATAAGCGGATCGGCGCATCATGTTATCACATGATTTTTACGACAACCTATTTTACGAACGGTCGCTGGCCTGACGTCAACTTACCTTAGTCGTCTATAACGCCATGTCGCTAAGAACAAGGGTGGTTTATTTTACTTAACTGGATACCACACGGCGGTTCAACTTACCTTAGTCGCCTTTTGCCTTGCTTTTTACCTTGGTAAAAAATGAGGGTGGTCTATTCTACTCAGCTGGATATTTTATAACATATTTATTAAACAAATTTACCATTGTTATTTTTATTTTTGTATATTAATTTATACAAATTTATACAAACCTAGTTACTAAATTGTGTTTGTCAAAGCCGGCCACATTACATCAGAAGTTCTATGTTAATATTCTGAACGTGAAAGTGAACGTGACCTGACTGTACAGGCCCACGATATCTTGACACCTTGACATCCACTAGTGAGACAAACATTATGATAGTTATATTATATTTAGATTATAACATTATTTTAAAAATATTATAAGTAAAAAGTAAAAGTAAGTAACGGCCTGTTACTATCCCACAGCTGGGCATAGGCCTCCTCTCTCCATTTTTTGGAGAGAAGGGTTGGAGCTAAGACCTACCACGCTGCTCCAATGCGGATTGGTAGGTTACACATATCCCTAGGTTTCTCTAGAGATATGCAGGTTTCCTCACGATGTTTTCCTTCACCGAAAAGCATGTGATAAATTGCAATTATCAATTAGACACATAAGTTTTAATAGAAAAACTCATTGGTGTCTGCCCGGGTTTGAACCCATGATCGTCTCTAGACGGTTCACATTCACACGGTTGCACCGCTAGGCCATCACAGCTTTAAAAAATAAAAATAAAAATAAAAATATAAAGGGGCCCTTAATTACCTAGACTATTTGAACACTTAGAACGGGAAACTCTTAAGAAATTTTTGAATTGAAACTATCGTGAGTAGTATTCATAGTTAATGTATAGAACCGCCTATCTCACGTCTTATTCTATTGGGTTAGTCCGACTAGTTTCGAACCCATCCGAGGAACTTATTCGTGAGCTCTTTACACGACGTTATTGCGACGGATAGAATAAGACATGAGTATAGCTGCTACTATACGTGAACTATGTTAAGAAGTTATTATTAGCAAGGAGCTACTTAGGATTATTAGTTTTACGTAGGTAATAGTGATAAGGTCCTGGATACTTAGCTACGGATCTTGCCTACCTAATCGCATTGGTTTTGTTAAATCCCAAGTCCTCATTAGGCTGCTGCTTGAATGGTAATGTCATTATTCGGTCGTCAGAGTCTCGTCAGTTATTTACTGGAAAGAGGTCGGCTACTAAAACCGATAAATTGGCGTTTGCTTCTTTTATTCCAATAAATATTTTATCGCTTGAAAATATCTATAAACATTTACTAAACATTCAGCCCAGCTGCAAACTTAAAATGACTGCTATCACAAAACCAATTCCAGACAAAGTAGAGCTTACAACAGCAGTAACCGAGTTATTTGAATATAAAATAAAATGGCGGTTTTAATGTGCCCGATTTCCGGGGATGTAAAAGGGCAGATTGTTTCACTGTCCTTAACTGACAACGTCACCTGCTCACGATGTTATTCTATTATAACAAATCAATAAGCGACCTATTAACAACTCTTGGAATCAGCTGCTCTGAATACCTCCGCTCAAAAACGATTACCACTGATGAAGTTAGCACTGCTATCAGGGAGGGGTCACTTTTAGAGAGGCTCCGACCCAGATTGCGTACTGTAGGGTTCAGAGTTGCTACTGGCGGGGATGGGGGCAATGTGTTCATAGTTACCCTGTCCCCGCTACCAGCAGCGTGATGGAGCACTGTCAGTTTTTAGTCGGTGAGAGTCCAGCCCGCTCATCCCCGCGACGCGATAGGAACCATTAAGGGTATCTTCCTGGTAAAAAAAGCACTGCTATCAGCAACCTATTAGTCTAAGGGCCTCTTTCACAAGTTACCAACAAACTGTCAGTTAGCTTATCCGGAACATATATGACAATATCTTGGAATTTTGTGTTACTCAGGTTTCTGATAGGCTTATTCAGCACTTAAATTTCCTTATAAGTTAATAGGTAGACCATGTGGCTGTTATTTTGTTTATAGGCTGGATTGCAAATACCTATTTCAAAATGGCCGCGATTTTATTTTTCTTAATTTCTCACTTTTAAGAGTCTCTTTTTAGAGACATTTATCTGCTACTTAGTTTATTGGTCGGTTAACTATCCGACATTTTATCAGTAAGTTATGAAACAGACCCTGAGTCTCTTCGTTGGGGTATAGCGAGTAACAAATAAAAGAGATTAAAATCAGTATTGTAAAATATTTTCAATTGTAACAACAAAATTGCCTAAATACGTATGTTTTCATGTCGATATACGTATATAGTATATTTATGTTTCCTAACTTTTTATTGATCTCCGATCCTATAACCATTCGATATATTAATAAGAAGTTTAAATAGCATGACAAATATAGCGTGATTAATTGTTTGCATTCTATATGTTCGTGTCACAAGACCAAGTAAATACGTATGTCATTTACGCAACTAAATATTTACACTGCTCTTTAAAGAGTATACAAACTTTATAAATACAAATTTATTTAATAATTATAATAATACGAGGTAACATGCGTGTACCAAGGAAGATGTTTTTGACATATTTGCTTAGATCTTACACTTAATAATTAACAAGTCATAAATACGCGGTATTTATGACGTAGGGGATTAGAACCATCACGCGCCTTTTGCCGAAGTACATTGATTTGTGCAGATGATATTTTAACATGAATTTATCTTTTTAACACCATACGCTATTCTAATAGAGCTCCGTGATACTCTAAAAAAATAATTAGACTAAAAAATAAAAATGTACTACTGAGTAAATGGAAAATTATATTTTTAAGAAAGTAGACACTGACATTTACTTGGCGTAAAACGTAATATTTGCTGAAAGATTGACTATTAATTATCCACAACTAGTGGCCCGCTCCGGCTTCGCACGGGTATAAAATATATAGCCTATGTCACTCAGTAAAAAAAATGTTTAAAATCTATTTTTTAAGCAGTTTTGTTTTATTCATTACTGCCCGTGGCCCACACGCGTCAAATTTGGAGTAAAACAATTCCCCTGGGGTGCCAAAGTGGTCGGCCTTCTCGTGGCGCACCCTGGGCAAGCTAAGTCTTGGCGAACGGACCACTGTGGGGTGGCCAATCCAGTTGTCCTTCTGATTAGCAGAGGGCAATCTGGACAGGCTGGGGACTCCGGGAGGGCTGGGGTGGGGTTCCTAATGAGCGACGGGTCCGGTTGGGCTTACTCTAAGTCTAGCTGGACGTGGTTACGGCCACCGTCGGCGAAACCCGGAAGCACAGCAATGGGAACGGGGACCTTCGGGTTGCGAGGAAGAAAACCTCTATAAAAAATTACCCGGTGGGGGCAGAAACGCCCACCAAGGCGTTGTGACCCCTACTTGGGGCGCGGTCTCTCCCTGTTGACCGTGACATAACAAACACGATGGGCAGGGAGCGACCGTGGGCAGCGATGGCCTCCCTTTGTTCTTCGGAGGGGGGTGAAGGGGGGCGGCGGAGCGGTTCCACGAACTGTTGTTCTAGATCCAATCTGCTGCTGGTGAGTCCAGGTGTTAGTGACTCGCCCAAGCCTATCGTCTGCCGCCCTAACTGGGGACCTTCGGGTGTTTCGAACGGGGTATATCGAACGCCTGGCTTACAGGTCCCCGAGGCGGTCGGTGCATCTGATGCTCCCGATGCACCGGTTAGCGGAGGGGGGCTTCTCTTTCGAGGGGCCCCTACCCGGAAAAGGTGTTTGTTCTCTGGGATCAGAGCTGTCGGCGGAATGGGTGCAATATATACAATGATACCCTGTCCTTGCCATCGGCACCGTGGTGGAGCACACAGGTCGTTTTAGTCGGTGCGAGTCCAACATAACCGCCGCCTGTCCCCGTCGGGCGGCGGTACCCATGAGTTTTTTTCTGAATAAAAAAATACAATACCCCTTTCCTTAACCATGAAGATTCCCTGCTATCTTTGGAATATCTAAATTTATATACTACATTTTTACTTATTTACTTTTACATTTTCCCTAAGTATTTTATTTTTACAATTAATTACAGAATGTCTTTATATACAACATTCACAGCTTTCTTGTCAAAAAGAAAGAATATTCATTACACAATACAAACATGTTTTCTTTAGAGGTTACTCTTGATAAAGCGACATATAGTTGGTGATGTGAAAAAAAACCCGTCCTACAGCTAAATTTGAAGTGCTATAAGACAAAGCGCGCAATCGCTATACCCTGCATTTTAAATCTGTAATATCTTCGTATGTTAAATGTTCATTTAAATTACAAATGAAGAAGAAAATGTCAAAAAAATGCTATTGTGGGTCCATAAGAGATAGACATAATATGTATGCCATCGCGGAGTTCTCTGTAGACCTTTTCAAGATGTACAAATACTTAGTACATTATTTTGACAAATATTGTAGGGTTCGGCCTGCGTTTTTGCAATGTAAACGGAAAATAAATGTAATTATTTACGACATCACATTGGAAACCTCAAAAATGATAGTATTTCTTTACTCCATATTGAATGTTTATAATAAAAGTTTATAATATGTTAGATTATACATATAAACCTTTCTCTTCAATCACTCTATCTATTAAAAAACCGCATCAAAATCTGTTGCGTAGTCTTAAAGATTTAAGCATACAAAGGGATATAGCATACATAAGCATACATAGGAACAGACAGAGAAAGCGACTTTGTTTTATACTATTTAGTGACGTTTAGCTATTATAACTAACGACGATATTTCTCCTTTATTCTTATGCAATAATAAAAATCAATTTTCCCAAAGTCAACTCATTTACTCTTTCTCAAAACTACTCAATGACACATATGACAGCCACAATGCTTTTTTCGGAATGCTGATTGTACTGAGAAGAATCGGCAAGAAACTCAATACTTGCTCTTTTAATCTGTAAAAGAAAAATCATTTCGCACCTTAAGCTAACCCTCAATCACTGTCATGGCATAACACAGCTCAATAAGTGGCAACCAACTCAGCAGATACACACGTAAACAGACTTGCAAATGATAACGCTCAAAGAACAATCACCACATCTAGGCAGAGCCTAGCTGACAGTCGTTGCAGATGGCCACAGTCTAGAAAACAATCGTTACAACTGGAACAAACCCAGAGAATAATCGTCATTCTAGCTGACAGTTCTATCGAACAATAGTCACGGGCGCGTCTATGACCTCACATAGCACATCGTCACGTTGATCGTACAGAGTTTAATAAACCGAATACTAATTACCATCATAATATCATCATAATAATCTCTCCAATAAAAACTCCATTTTTTATTCCATAGCATCGCATATCGCAACTATCTCTCAAATTATACTTAATATAATATTATAAATTCGTACTCTCCGTGTTGTCTCAAGATATTGATCTTCATTTGTCTTTTCTTTAAACTCTTTAAATTTCCAGATATTCCTTTTGTCCGCTGTATTTGTGAGTTTAGGTTACATCCTATTCTGAATATAATCGATATTTCTCCTTTGTACTTATTATATTATTATACTTATTCAATAAATAAAAACAGTTTTCCCAGAGTCAACCCATTTACTCTTTCTCAACAACTTAATGACACATATGACAGCCACAATGCTTTTTCATATTAATGACCAACTCTATGAAGGAGGTTGTATTAAAAAAATGTTGTAACACTATTATAACTATAATTGTCAAATATTTTACCTTACTTCACCAAAGAAAAATTACGTTAACTGTCATCTATGTTTTGTATTCCACTGACATTTGCGTTTTGTTATTCAATGTCATAGTCGTTCTTGTAATACCACGATTTATAGTGACTTGACGGGATAAAATAAATGCGGTCGAACGGGATAAAAGATATCCTATGTCCGTTTCCTGGTTCTAAGCAACCTCTACACCAATTTTCGGCCGAATTGGTTCATCCGTTCTTGAGTTATAAATAGTGTAACTTAGACCAACTTTCTTTTATATATATAGATTACTTGATAAATTCGGGCTGGTTTTTAGTAGAGAAATTCTACTAATGTGCATGAATAAAGATCGCGTATACACGACGACCTAAGTCTTGCGATTAACTCTTTGATTATCAAATAAACATGCGTTGCAAACTTATTTCATCACGTAAAATTAAGACAATAATTGATAAAGTCGACATTTTTTGTATAGATTTCCAAATGATATAGTCGTCAGCAATATATTTTGTCAAAACACATTTCTTATCTTACCTAGGAAGTGACAAAACAACGCACTTTTTGCAAAAATATGTCACACTATTAATCAGCTTACGCCAATGTGAACGATAAAGTAGTGATAACAGTTTTGCGATAAGTAAATTATTTGGTGTTCTTTACATATTATCTTTGATATAGTAAAATTGCATGAAAATTTATATCGCAAATACAAATTGCTTAGCTAACTAACGTAAAAAAAATTCTCCTTTTATTACAATTAGTATTTCCTTGCATATTTATAGTTTGCATTAAGATTAATGGTTTATATTCGTTTAGGTGTCCTGTAACACTTTTCCGATAGACGAAGATCCATTGTAATTTTTTTACATAATACTGCCGATATCTTTAGGATTATAAGATTACCTATATTTCAAAGAGGCAACCAACTACTTTTCGTTATGTCTATCCTAAACTTCATAATCGCTTATCACCCAGATAGCAATCATGACCGGTTATCGCTAAAAACATTACATCGTATATTAAATAACATTTTATCTTGAGTATAACATTACCAGCACTTGATAAAAAACGATTCTAAAAAATCAGTTTCAAAAAACCTGACTCGATTGTTTTGTTTAAAAAAATTATATTCGTTCATAAAGTCATGTTTAAAAAATTTTATAATCACACTACACTTTCCAATTTGTCTACCGTTTTATTTCTGGAAATTGATTTTGAAACTGCGATCTCAGCACTCAGTAGAAGTCAGTCATTTTAAATGCATAGCCTTAAGCTCAGATATTGAACGCTTAGTGACCTATTTCTAGTTTAAAGGGAATGAATCTTTTCATGTTGCTTCCACAGTATATTATTCCATCGTTTATAATTTATAGAAATACGTGATAGTATGCGGAATTCTCAAAAGTGATGATAGAAAAATTTTGCTAGAATATATTAAGAAAATCTATGTAATGCTAATTGTAGAAAGTACAACCAGTTCTAATACCTTACATATGAGCATTATTTACCATCACACTACACCAGAATACTACACCGTGTGGTATCCGGCTGAATAGAATAGTACCACCCTCATTTCTTACCGAGGTGTCGTAAAAGGCGACTAAGGTAAATTGACACACCATGTGGTATCCGGTTTAGTAGAAAAGACAACCATCGTTTTTACCGAGGTGTCGTAAAATACGACTAAGGTAAGTTGAGAGCTAAATCATTTTACAGTATGTTTATAACATGTTGTGCTGACCCCACTTAGAGTGGGATAAGGGCAGGAGGATATAAACACTAGAAATACGCTCATTCATTAGGACTATCTTATATCTTAAACTGTCGTTTCGCCCCGTTACCTCATCATGAGGAAACAGGTTCTATAACAAAATTACAAGGCTTTGTAGGTCAAAACTATCCTTAACATTGTCTTAATGATAGCAATAGGGTTGTTGTTTATTTTACGTGTGGTGACTAATACTGTATTCCATCGTTTGTTGGACTCAATACCATTAACGAGTCGCGACGTTAAACGCATTAGTTACCAACTTTCAACGACTTTAAATGGAACTCAGGAAGCTGAAACTCTGTGACCTGAATTATAAGTACGATAGTAATTAATTTTAGTGATCTGTAAAATATATAAAATCCTTTAAACGTTCAAATAATTTTAAGACGCAAGTGTAACAGTACAAACCGAATGAATATATGGGAAATAAATAATAATAATAAATATATGGGTGGAAATAAATAATAATCTATACTAATATATAAAGCTGAAGAGTTTGTTTGTTTTATTGTTTGAACGCTCAGGAACTAGATGACCGATTTGAACAATTCTTTCAGTGTAAGAAAGTCTATTTATTGAGGAAGACTACAGGCTATATAATATCACGCTAAGATGAATAGGAGAGAAGCAATAAAAAATAGTACGAAAACGACAAAATTTAAAGCTTTCCTTGCGAGCGCTGAGTAAATGGTAGTTATCAAAAAATTATGTATTACAAAAGTGTTCCCCTCTAAATGTTCTAAATAAAAGTTCGCGACAGCATATGTCTAGCTTTTAAGGTTTACCCACTTTAAAGATCTTTTTTGGTTATCAAAAGACTATATTACGGTTTTAATCTTTCCACGAGGGCAGAGCCGCTGTCGATTGCTAGTAATAAATATATGGGACACTTATACGACGTGGTGTGACAATGCCTAAATACCTCTATAAAGAGAGAGGAGAATTGCGCTATGCTGTGGTAAGTTAGGTTGAAGGACTATTATTAAAATTAGTGAAAGTTATTCATCGCATTCCAAAGCCGACGGTATTATTTTTTTTTCCTACGTATTGAAGCACTTTGCCTGCAATCAATTATCATGTCCAATAACATAACACATGGAAATTGATTGATTGAGTTTTTGTCGCTATATTTCTGTACCATATTTTTTCACCCGTGGCCAAAAAAAATTACATAACAAGATAAAGTAGTAAGGCAATTGTTAATATTTATTTATAAAAAGAAATGCCTTTGAGTTTTTTTTTTACGAAAACAGTATTTTATTTACAGCAAAAATGTACAAGTTATATCTATTTTAAACTACTTACACGCTAGGACTATACAAATCATGCCCACGTGGAATGGTACCAAGAATGCTAGCAGCGTTTCCGCGCTTGATCGCTAAGCTGATTCTTTGTGCGAAAAAGGAGCCAGGCCTCTTGTCACCTGAAGAGGCAATTAACCGACGTTTTAAATTTTTTTGCACTTTGACTCCATGGACTTCGCAATTTATAACTCCTTTGAGTTATAAACTGCGAAGTTGTATTTATAACAATTATGTGGTTATTATCAATCTAGCGCACTGTTAATAGTAGGCAAACTCATTTGATAAAAGTCAGTCTTTAAACCGAATTCAAAAGATATTTTTCATACTTTACTACTACTAAATACAAGGTTATTCAAGATAATGTATTATGAAATATCAATAACTTATATCACATAAATTAAACAACATCCCAAGGCTATAAACCTTACCTTATGTTTAAAAAATCTATACTACAAAGTCCCCTAAAGCGTGTCTGTATGTGATTGATTTCCTCATAATCTACTCAACCGATTTTATTACGGTTTTTACTAAAAGATAATGTAGATAGTACATTACCCTTTTTATGTAAATTGTGTTGAAGAAGTTGTATAGTTGTAAAAAAAACTCCCCAGCTGGGAGCTTTACTTGCGTACTCCGCGTAAACCGACAGAGATAAACTTAAGTTATATATTAGAGAATTGTAGATCTACAAAAATACTACAGAAAAGTTCGCGAGAGCATGTTTCTATCCCTTATAGTTAACTCACAATAACTATTTCAATTCGCAAATAATTTTTGGCACACTGATTTCCACGCGGGCAAAGCCGCTGGCAGAGGTAATTGTAATCATATATTTGATGTGGATCGTATCGAGTGTTTGAACGTCTATGATGATATCATTGCCTATGAGCCGACCGTTTTATAAAAATAACCGCTAGCGTTGATATACGAGTATTATGTCATTGTAACACACCAATACCCCTTAATAATAAAATTTTGTTGTAATATAACAATGACAAATCACTACATAGTAAAAATACAAAGTCGCATTTCCTGCTTGTCCCTATATTCCTATGTATGCTTAAATCTTTAAACTACGCAAAAGATTTTAATGCCGTTTTTTTAATAGATAGTGATTGAAGAGGAAGGTTTATATGTATAATAAAATTCAATATGGATTAGAGAAATACCGTAATATTTGAGGTTTCTAATGTGATGTCGTAAATAATTACATTTTTTTCGCTTACATTTACCGCTATGAGATTTATCAAAATAATGTGCTAAGTATTTGTGCACCTTGGAAAGGTATACAGAAAACTCCGGGATAGTATATGTCTATCTCTTATGGATAACTATAGTATTTTTTGTCATTAACTTTTTACGAAAAATAATGCCTTAATCTGTCAATGAAGAATATTCGAAATTTTATTAAAAGAATTAATAACTTGTGCGAGAAGCTCTAAAATCTATTTGTAACGTACATTAATTAAATAAAATTGTTAATTTTACTAAAATACTGTAAAAGAAAAGTTAAAAGGTTGGTCTATTATTACTCAGCCGGATATCACACGGGACTTACCTTAGTCGCCTTGTACGACACCTCGGTAAGAAATCAGGGTGGTCTATTCTACGGATACCACACAGCTACGAAGTAGATTATTTTATAGAAGAATAAAACACATTGCATATAGACTTGTTAATAAATCTGTACTATTCATAAGCTGACATAAATCCTGCATTATTCATTATTGTAACATAATGACACTTATTGTCGTAGGTTTTCCTGTCTGCGACAGAACTGCATGAAATTATCATAACATGTATAAGATTAATAGCCAACCATGCTAGTGAGTAATTTTCCATTGAGGTTAAAACATGTTTTATCTATAACATATTCCCTTTATGCATTATCCGCTGGTAAACGTTGTAAACGTGTTCTGCGTCCAATATGGTGAATATTAGGATACTATTCAGTGGTACTAGGTCCGTTGCTCTGAATATTTACTTGTACTTACTAAAAAAGGTATTTGGTAAAAAAGGTACTTGTACTAAGTAAAAGACGACTAAATTAAGTTGACCCAGTGGTATCGGGTTAAGTAGAATAGATAACGAATAGATAACCCACTTTCTTACCAAGATGTGGTAAAATACGACAAAGGTAAATTGATGTCAGGCAAGCGGCTCGTAGTAAAAGACGTAGCCAAATCATGTGACGACATGTTTATAACATGTTGAACCGACCCAATAGATGGGTCACGACTATGGGATAACGACAGCAGCATGATGATGACTTGCGATTACTGCATTATCATATTCCAATACAATAAGACGTATATCAACGTTATTGCTTTTCCGTACATAGATTACTTATTGTGTTATTATTAAATATGTGTATATTTAATAATAACACAATAAGGTCATCATCATCATTCTCCTACCCTTGTCCCACTCTAAATGGGGTCGGCACAATATGTCTTCTTCTTCCATTCTCCTCTATCATTCGTCAACTTTGGTGCCACTCCTTTAACATACATATCATTTTTCACACAATCCATCATTTCTCGCAGGCACCGGGTGCTGTGCCTGCGCGTCGCCTGGGGGGGGGGGGGACGCCCTAGCACCATCGCACTTTCTAATATTCGAAGACATATTGAGAAAAGGATTTGGCATAGGATTTTACAACCGGCCGCCAGCCTGACGTCAACCCTCTTTGGGAATGTTTACGGCCTAATTTACCGTTAGGACATCGGTGGTGGACGAACTGAAATACAGCTGTTTAAGCGTCCAATATATACCTTAGTCGCCACTTACGACACCTCGGCAAGTATGGAGGTCGGTCTATTCTATTCTGCCGGATACCACACGGCTAAATAACACCATAAGGTATCTTATATAATATATTAAATAGTTTCAGTTCTACAAAAGTAATAATAAAATTATTTTGCTATAATCCGCAATTTCATCGCGGATTATAGCAAAATAATTTTATTATTACTTTTGTATTATGGATCTCCGCAAAGTAACGCCTAATTCTATAAATTAGTTTCAGTTGTGTTGTAAACGTTATCTTGACAAATATGATATTTAGCTTTATATATAAATAAGGTTTTTTTTAATGAATTTTTGTTCTTAACATACATGCACACACCCACTCATAAGAAGAAATAAATTAATAAAGATTCACATATTGCACTCATACATATTTCTCTCTCTCTCTCGTCAACCAACAGACGTCCAATGTTGGTCAGTTGAAAGGAATGCCACACTACACAACATCGCAGTGAGTGTGCTTATTGCGTGTTTTTTTAACCTACTCGATCGCGTTAGCGTATCTTCAGTTTGTATGACGCTGCAATAGCGACATCTAGTGACTTTTGCTTACTTATCTGCGTGCATTCACCAACCTGCGGATCCTCTCTTTTAAAGGGTTGTGTGGAAGAGATCACAACACTGTGATAAAACCCCCCTTTGCACATTCAAATGTATCTGTTATCTATGTGGTCTTTTCACTTTGTATTTTTGTTTGTGCAATAAAGGTATTGGTTCTTCTTCTTGTTCTTCTTGTGACCGCTGTTCTAGCCCCATACAAATTGGTATTTCGCTAACGCGCCACCAGCATCTAGCGGTTCTCCGCGACCTTTTTGGGGTCGTCTGTCTAGCTAATGGGGGTCTGCCTACACTGCGTTTTCGGGTGGGATGTATAATTAATTTGTTTTATTGTTATTTTAAAAACGTTCTACGAAATAATATCAACAATCGTTCTAGACTGAATTTACAAGAATTAATTAATACAAAGAAGAAAATTTAAATGTACAAAATGCAGTTTCTTTTAACTACTAATATTCGTTATTGCCATTAAACATTTATCTAAAAATCTAAAAGCTATCTAGGCCATGCATACTTGCACACCACTGAGAATAATTAATACCCTAGCGACTTAATCCACATAAAAGCATAATTTTGGTGGTTCTAACTACTATCACTATATCATTATTATTCGTTTAAACGTAATTTGTGATCTAGTTCACATAAATATCTATACATATTAAATAAAGTCCTCAAAAGTTGTCTGCATGTATGTGATCGATTTTCTTAAAAACTATTGAACACATTTTTGTACTGTTTTTACATAAAGATAATCCCATTCTCGAGAATAGATTAGAATTTCCGTTGCTTTGGGATTTACGCGGGAAAAACTAGTGACACACTGATTTCCGCACGGTACAGCTATTATAGTATAAAAATAAAACATTTACAATGTTTTATGACCACTGTTTTGATATAAGCCATACAAAACGACCGTGCTTTAAATTCCTCAGCATCCTTAAGCAGATTTATCTACATGGAAAAACCGGTATGATCGCAAATGTATTGTATTATTTACATTCCTTATTAGATGTCTACTTGTTAGTCTGAGTCTATGTACAAATATTAAAATAATTATTTATTTGTAAAAGCAATGTTGTGTTACAATATCGTCTATGAAATCCAGGAATATATCATCATCATCATCCTCCTGCCCTTATCCCACTCCAAGTGGGGTTGGCACAACATGTTATAAACATGCGGTCACATGAAATGGCTGCGTTTCTACAACTGGCCGCCTGACTTTATCTTACCTCTGTCGCCTTTTACGACACCTCGATAAGATATGAGGGTGGTACTATTCTATTCAGGCGGATACAACACGGCGTTTATTCTACTCAGCCTGATACCACACGGCGGGTCGACTTACCTTAGTTGCCTTTTACGACACCTCGGTAAGAAATGAGGGTGGTACTATTCTATTCAGCCGGATACAACACGGCGTCTATTCTACTCAGCCGGATACCACACAGCGGGTCGACTTACCTTAGTCGCCTTTTACGACACCTCGATAAAAAATGAGGGTGGTACTATTCTATTCAGCCGTAGACAACACGGCGTATCCAGGAAAATATAATATTTTGGGTTTTTAGTAAGTCAGAATTAATATAGTAACTCTACTAACTAATGGACAGAATGTCTGAATTTAAAGTAAATATATTATAATACTAGCTGTGCCAGCAGATTCGCCCGTATGGAAATCAGTGTCACAATTTTTTTCCGAATTAAAATTTTGAACATAAAATTAGTTATCGTGAGTTAATTATAAGAGATTTTGGTTTTTGAATAACTTTCACCGTTTACTAAGCGCACGCAAGAAAAGGTTTAAATTTCGCCGTTTTCGCAATATTTTTTATTGCTGCTCCTCTCCTATTCATCTTAGCGTGATGTTATATTCTAGTCTATAGAATTCCTCGACAAATGGACTATCTTTTACTTAAAGAATTTTTTAAATCGGTCTAGTAGTTCCTGACATAAGCGTGTCCAAGCAGTCAAACAAACAAACTAACTCACATTAGCGACTCATACATTTGCCTAACCTCATATGTTGAGTTAATTTTTGTCAGTTTCCAGACATGTATTTAACCTAAGAGAATATACCTTACTTTTACTCAAATTTATTCAAATTTTATCAAATAAAATTCGTATAAACATTGCTTCAGATTCTGCGCCGTATAATTTTACAATAAATAATTTGAAGCTACCTACTAAACTTCAATTTTCAAGCACGAGTTTAAAGTGTGTATTTTAATTTAATTATTTTGGTTGTCATTGGCATTTTATCAGGAAGACTTATGTTAGAGATATTTTCTTTAATTTAGTTCTCTAGAAATCAATTATTAAACCAGATTATTAACAGGTAGTAAATTTTGGCAACTGAGCTTAATTTCAAACTTTTTATAAGAAAGAAGAAAGAGAAGAAAGTCATATCTTTAATATTTAAATGAGTTAATCTTGTATGTGTATAAATATTTTTTCGGAATCTCGGAAACGGCTTCAGCGATTTTCCTGGAATTCAGCATGTAGGGGGTTTTGGAGGAGAAAAATCGATCTATCTAGGTTTTATGAAAAAAAATGCATTTTATCCCTGTTTTTGGGTTAAAAAAATACTAAAATTTATATCGAATTTAATTTTTGCTATTAACTGTCAAGTCTGCGTAGCTTATTCGGGGAAAGGGTGATGGCAAGAAATGAAAATACCTAAGATCGAGCCCCACCCTATTGTTTTTCTTTTTTTTTTAATTTTCTTTATTTATTTTGTAAATAATTACCGAACTAGGCTCGTTCACCTAGATATTTTATTTAATTTGCGTATAATTGTATCGCAACAATATTTTGCAATGTCTATGTCAATAGCTAAAAACGGACAATAATAATAATAATAATAATAATAATAAATTTCACAAACATTATTTTAGGTAAACAAAACGTACCAGATTTTCTAACTACAGGAATAACTTACATGATCCCAAAAACAAAACACTCACCTCTACCGTCAGAATATAGACCAATTACCTGTTTACCTACTATTTACAAGATACTGACATCAGCCATTACAAAAAAAATTAATAAACATATCGAAAGAAATAACATTTTAGCAGAGGAACAAAAGGGATGTAGACAGGGTCACATGGGATGCAAGGAACAATTAATTATAGACTCTACTATTCACAAACACGCTAACACAAAAAATAGGAACCTACACTGCACCTATATAGATTACAGAAAAGCATTTGACAGCATCCCACATTCCTGGTTAATAGAAATATTAAAAATTTACAAAATTAATTCAAAAATAATAAGTTTTCTTTGTGATATCATGACGCAGTGGAAAACAACATTGCAGTTAAATAGTAATCATGACACTATTTTTAGTCGAGAAATATTTATAAAAAAAGGAATATACCAAGGCGATTCTTTAAGCCCCTTATGGTTCTGCCTCGCCCTCAACCCACTGTCTCATCTATTACACAAATGCCAGGTTGGATATCCCTTATTAAACTCTGAACAGGAAACAAAAATAATCTCACATCTTATTTACATGGATGACATTAAATTATATACTAAAACAGACAAAGACATGAAAATGCTTTTAAAAACTACAACACAATTTAGTAATGACATCAATATGGAATTTGGACTAAATAAATGCAAAACATTACATATAGTTAAAGGCAAAATTCGACCTGGTGATTATACCATTAACTCTACCGACAGTATCACAGCTTTAGAGTCTAATGATCTGTATAAGTACTTAGGTTATAATCAGCTTACAGGATTAGATCATACAGTACTTAAACAGAACTTAGCTATAGAATATAAAAAAAGAATAAATAGATTATGCAAATCTCAACTCTCTGGAAAAAATCTGATTAAATCTCTGAACACCTACGCCATACCCATACTAACGTACTCATTCGGTATACTCAAGTGGTCAAAAACTGACATTGATAAAATAGAAAGAACTACACGTACGACGCTTACAAAGCATAACAACATGCACCCTAAATCCGCAATAGAGAGAGTTACTATTAAAAGACAAAATGGAGGTAGGGGTTTAATAGACATAAATCATCTTTGGCAAAAACAAATGACTAAATTACAAACATACTTTCACACGAAATCCTTAACAAGTGGTATACACAGTGCAATAGTCCATAATGATAACACACCATTAAACCTTAGTACACACACAGGCACACATAGCTTCACAAATAGTGACACAGAAAAGCAAAAAATAGAGAGTTGGAAAAAGAAAGCACTACACGGACGACACCCACATGATTTAGAACAAACACACATAGACACAATAGCATCTAATAAATGGTTGCAAATAGGAAACCTATTCCCCGAAACCGAAGGATTTTTAATAGCGATTCAAGACCAAGTAATTAATACAAAAAACTATAGAAAATACATTATTAAAGATCCTACGGTTAAAAATGATAAATGTCGTAAATGCCACACCCAATCGGAGACTATCCAGCACATAACAGGGGCATGTACAGCTCTCACACAGACCGATTACACACATAGGCATAATCAGGTAGTTAACGTTATCCATCAAAAACTTGCGCTGAAACATAATCTAATACAAAACCAACATTTCCCTTATTATAAATACACACCCCAAACCATACTAGAAAACTCATCGCATAAACTTTATTACGACCGAGCCATACTCACAGACAGAACGATACACTGCAATAGACCAGACATAACGTTACGAGATAAACTAAATAAAATTACCTACCTGATTGATATTGCTATTCCCAACACGCATAACTTACAAAAAACTATTTCTGAAAAAATTAATAAATATTCGGAACTAAGAGACGAAATATTAAGAATATGGAAACAGGACAAAGTTTATATTGTACCTATTGTGCTTTCTACCACAGGTGTTATACCCCATCATCTACATCACAGTTTAAAACTATTAGATCTTAAGAACTCAATTTATATCACCCTACAAAAGGCAGCAATTCTTAACACCTGCAGGATTGTGAGAAAATTCATGCAAATCAATGACAACGAAAACACATTGATAACCCAACAAAGTACTTAATTAAAAACTACACTCCACACACTTCATTTACTTGGCGACAGCCCGTAAACGAGGTTAAACCAGCCTTAAAAAAGCTGAGAATAAAAAATTTAACTATAAAATAATAATAATATGTATATATAACTCGGGCGAGAGTGAGTGAGTGCAAAATAATAATAATAATATTTATTTGCATTAAATATATGTCAGTACAGTTACAAATAATATGGTACATTCTACAACAATATATTCAGCCATTTCTGGCATACAAATTCAGTTTATACAATCAATTCTAAAAATAATACTGTCAATTATATTAACAATAAAATTAAAGTTGATAAATATCCTTTATAATTTATTACATAATATTTATTACTTAGACGAGTCAGAAATCAGAAAATGTCAAAATATAGCATCAATATAGTTCATAAATACTATCTCTCAAAAAATTCTTTAATAGTATAAAAGGGGTTACTCGACAGCCATTTTTTTAATTCCATTTTAAATTTTTTTGTGGGCAATTCTATTAAATTTTTAGGAAGGGCATTGAATATTTTTACACACATGGCTCCACAGTTTTTTAGATACAAAGATGTATTTGGTTTCTTTTGGTATACAAAAATTTTTTTATTACTAGTGTTTCGAGAAAATTGATAATGAGCTTTTCTGAAATAATGTGGGTTTAACTTGACAAATGTAGCTACTTCAAAAATATACATGTTCGGAAGTGTTAGAATTCCTAATTTTTTAAAAAGAGGCCGACATGACTCATAGGGAGCTTTACCACATATTGCGCGTATACATTTTTTTTGGGCAATAAAAGCTCTTTCGACATCAACTGAATTTCCCCATATTAACAATCCGTAACTTAAAGAAGAATAAACAAAACCATAATATGCGGTGAGAACTGTTTTTTCTGACGCTGTCTTCCGTAATTTATTTAATAGATATGTGAATTGATTTATTTTGTTACATACTTTTTCGACCTGACCTTTCCAGTTACAGTACTTATCTATAACTATTCCTAAAAAAGTAACTTTATTAGTTTCTTTAATTTGTTGCCCTCCATAATTAAGGTTCAGTTTTGCAATATGACGATTGTTATAATTACGAAAATGTATATAATTTGTTTTTGATAAATTTATATGTAAATTATTGTCTGATAACCATTGTATAATTAATTGTATCTTTTTATTTATTTCCATTTCTACTTTAGCTTTATTTGGGTAAGTCAATATAAGTGAGATATCATCCGCGTATAAAATACATTTGTCTGAAATTATATCAGGGAGGTCATTAATATATAACAAGAATAGTAGAGGACCAAGTAAGCTACCTTGTGGTACTCCGTATCTGTTTACTTTTTTTGATGATATATACTCAGTTATTTCTGAATATTTACTAATGTTATTAATTACTACTGCTTGAGTTCTTTCTGTTAAATAACTTTGTATCCATTCATTTGGTAGACCTCTAATGCCCAAATTTTCTAATTTACGTAAGGCTTTTACGTATAACATTTATATTAACTAGTGCGAGCCCTGTAGTCATAGAACAACCAAATATGTAGCGAATTTCTTTCACCCAGTGTCTTTAGATTTCCAAAAAATAAATTTTCGCCAACCTTTTATGTCAAAATATGTGACAAACTGAAACATTATTTTGCGTGTTTGATGGTCGCAGGACAATGAGAAGTTCATTTCGTTTGGGTATAAATTAAATTGTACATATACATCATCATCTTCCTGACTTTATCCCACTCTAAGTGGGGTCGGCACAACATGTTGGGGTGCCAAAGTGGTCGGCCTCCTCGTGGCACACCCTGGGCAAGCTTAGTCTTGGCGAACGGACCACTGAGGGGTGGCCAATCCAGTTGTCCCTCTGATTAGCAGAGGGCAATCTGGACGGGCCGGGGACTTCGGGGGGGTTGGGGTGAAGTCCCTAATGAGCGACGGGTCCAGTTGGGCTTACTCTAAGTCTGGCTGGACATGGTTACGGCCACCGTCGGTGAAACCCGGAAGCCCAGCAATGGGAACGGGGACCTTCGGGTTGCGAGGAAGAAAACCTCTATAAAAAATTACCCGGTGGGGGCGGAAACGCCCACCAAGGCGTTGGGGCCCCTACTTGGGGCGCGATCTCTCCCTGTCGACCGTGACATAGCAAACACGGTGGGCAGGGAGCGATCGTGGGCAGCGATGGCCTCCTTTAGCTCTGCGGAGGGGGGCGGAGGGAGGCGGCGGAGCGGTTCCACGAACTGTTGTTCTGGATCCAATCTGCTGCTGGTGAGTCCAGGTGTTAGTGACTCGCCCAAGCCCATCGTCTGCCGCCCTAACTGGGGACCTTCGGGTGTTCCGAACGGGATACATCGGACACCTGGCTTACAGGTCCCCGAGGCGGTCGGTGCATCTGGTGCTCCCGATGCACCGGTTAGCGGAGGGGGGTTTCTCTTTCGAGGGGCCCCTACCTGGAGGTGTTTATTCTCTGGGATCAGAGCTGTCGGCGGGATGGGGGCAAAATGTACAATGATACCCTGTCCTTGCCATTGGCAGCGTGGTGGAGCACACAGGTCGTTTTAGTCGGTGCGAGTCCGACATAACCGCCGCCTGTCCCCGTCGGTCGGCGGTACCCATAAGGGGTTTTTTCCTGTATAATAAAAAAAAAAAACATGTTATAAACATGCTGTCACATGATTTGGCTACGTTTTGACGACCGGCCGCCTGCCTGACGTCAACTTACTTCAGTCGTATTTTACGACGCCTAGGTAAGAAATAGGGTGGTCTATTCTACTAAACCGGATACCACACGGTGGGTCAACTTACCTTAGTCACCTTTTACGACACCTCGGTAAGAAATGAGATTGGTCTATTCTACTAAACCGGATACCACACGGAGAGTCAACTTACCTTAGTCGCCTTTTACGACATCTCGGTAAGAAATGAGGGTGGTACTGTTCTATTCAGCCGGATACCACACGGCGTTAAATTGTACATATACATGTATATTAAAAATAAATTTTATTTTATTATTCATATCTCACCTGTGTATGTACTATGCATTCGTACAACGTACTTGAAAGAAGTAAAAATGTATTTTTTTCAATTACTATCTGTATTCACAGAATAAATAACCCAAAATTACAATAGTATAGTATAATACAATACTATAATACTATTCTATCGGGTTAGCCCGACTAGTTTTGAACCCATCCGGGGCACTTATTCATGAGCTCTTTACACGACGGGAACTGAGTTCCCGCCGCGATAACGTCGTGTAAAGAGCTCATGAATAAGTGCCCCGGATGGGTTCAAAACTAGTCGGGCTAACCCGATAGAATAAGACGTGAGTATAGCCGGTTCTATACAATAACTATGAATACTACTCACGATAGTTTAAATTTAAAAAACTATAATACTATTTTTTATAACACTTATTTATGTATATATTATGTTAATAAATATTGACCTTCCGAAAGCACATATTTTATGCGATACAACGATGTTTTATTATTCATTATAATTATAATAATTAAATATATTATTAATTATTATAATTGTATAACATGCCACACGTGCTTGCATAAATTTAATGTTAATCAAATGTTTTTTTACTAATTAGGATCCGGTTTCCTCCTAATCGCCGCAGCAAGTAACATTGAATATGAATGCTAAAGTTTGATGTTGACGATTAATATAATAAGTGCGAATTTCTGTCTGTGTCTGACTTTTGAAAGCTAATATACTAGGCTAACATATTATAGACTACGAAAATCCCGTTTTCGGGAACAGAAAATAAAACGCATAATTAAGTTTTAACACTGAAATTTTTGCGAACGAAAGTACGATTATGACTGACTGACTCAAATTTAAGTTAGTTTATTAAAAGTACCTAAGTCACCGAGGCTAGCTCGGTAATTTTTAAAAAGAAATTAAAAAATAAAAAAGAAAGAAAAAACGGGTGACATGTGGGAATCGATCCCAGATTTTGAACTTTTTTGATCCGCCCGTTGCCATTAGGTTTTCACAGCTTTGCATTTGACAGCCCAAATATCATTTGCATTCAATTCTACATTTTAGCTTTTATTTAATGCCCGATAAGAGGTATAAATCGACATTTATTTTAAATGAAACCTAGCTAGATCGATTTTTCCCCCCAAAACCCACTACATACTGAATTTCATGAAAATCGTTGAAAGCTTTTTCCGAGATTCAGAAAATATATTACCCAAGATTAACTCATCTAAATATAAACAGCTTTTGAATTAAAAACTGAAAATTGACAAAAGTATTATTATTGTAAACAATGCATGGTGTGTGGTGTTCCATATAGCATGTTTACAAAAAAGATGGCCAAACTATTCACAATAAAACTAACATTGGAGCGAAATGTTCCCTAATGTTTTTTTTTTTTTACTGAAAAACAACTTAGCATCACTCAGCTTTCAATGCCACTATGCAGTGGAATGTCTGATGTCCTTCCTATGCGCCGCCGGCCGGCCGTTTCTTGCAAAGCCAAGGGTGAGTTACTCGAAAGAATAGTAACACTGAAACCGAAACTTGACACGACATTGTAAAAGTCAGAAAACGTTACGTTAACGAATTTTTAACGTTTTTCCATGAATTCGATACGAATAATGTTTAGTGATCGAGCGTAGACACTAGCCCGGCAACAAAACAAACCAATCAGCGAGTGACGTTTTACTTGTTAAGTACCCACATTTCGGCAAATAAAAAAGTGACAAATGCCCAGAGAGAAAAATATGCTAGAAAATAAATAAAACGAACAAATGTTCATTATTTAATGTGTAATATAGTTTTTATTTTATTTTATTCATTATCAAAAATTGGATTGATTGATCAATGCGATTGATTCTTAATTATTTTTAAGTTCAATTTTTTAATCACAGATTCTTTATTAGTCTACAAAGTTTGAATTAATACTTAAAGTGGATATAAATTTCTAAATTCAGTTCAAAGTAGGCGGTATTATATACAAGTGAAACTAATATTATAAGAAAGTATGCCGCGAAGTAAAAACAAAATCAAACATACAACTCACAGTTTAATAGCGAGCTGGTCTTTATGACCGTAATAACAGTAATGGTGCTGCGAGTGTCTTGAGCAACAAAATTCGTTTATTGTCTCTGTGAGGCAAAGTCGGTCATTTATTAGGTATTTTATGAGGGTTATATCTTCAGGCAGGTTCAGACTATATACAACATGCTTACTTATCGTGTTATAGTAAAGCAGCGGTCTGTTACCATCCCACTTCTGAGAAAACGTCTCCTCTCTTCTTGGAGGATTGAACACGATAACGTATTTTTGTCATGAATATTCATATTCGCTTCATTAATTCATTATTAATTAAAACGTCGGCTACATTAAATTTGCGATAACAATTTAGGCATGATATGGTCAGTCCAAAAGTAAATTGACCGAGTCCGCGTATAATAGTTTATCGCAGAAACGCAGTTTATAGCAAAATAATTTTATCATAACTTTTGTACTATCGAATTCCACAAAGGTACGCCTTTTTCTGCAAAATATTCTATCAGCAAATATCAAATTTTTTATGAGACCGTAGTAATAAAAAGGGAATCATACAGAAAATCTGTTTTTTTCAATATTTTCAAGAGTAAATATTTAAGTATATTTTCACGAAAATAAAGTTGTGAGAAATAATTGACTATATTTATTTTTCATTTTAATAGTCAAAACTACATTATAAAATTGCGCATTGCCTAGTTTTCTCTGACGACTTTTAACCTTTTTTTCTTGTTTAATATGGCCCGTTCTTTATGAATTTAAAAGTCAATTACTTTTAATATTCATATTATAAATAATAGGTTATATTGTCATCATTAAATAATTGAGCTATAACTCAGAATATCACTTTTAAACTCATCCGTTAACAAGCTAATATTATGAAAACCGGATTGAAAACTGGTTGGACTTATCCAATTATGTTTGTATATGAGTATTGCCAGTTCACTTATAAATAAACCAATATCCCCGATACCTTTTTAAAAACGAAGTTTTAATCGCGAAGGTCACAAGTGTTTTTTCCGTAAACATTAAAGAAGCATCGTAATTCGAAATACCTACACATGTTATCACGAACCTCGTGGCAACGACACGTAGTAAGCATTTTACTGCTGATAACTGTACTGTTATCGCTAAATCACCTAACGTATTCAAAGATAACATTATCTTGCTTAGGCAGTCGATCTTTCCACTTGTATTGCGAATTTTACTACATTACATGCTTGAATTTAAGTACGCGAATTATATCTTCAAAATCAAAACTTGTTAACTCAACGACTAGAAGATTGCATGATAGCATTTTTTTATATTTGTGAGTAACATTATGTTGCTTTACCGCAAATGTATTGTCGTTTTATCCATTTTATCAGCTGATAAACATAGTTATCTACGATTGCAGATATTATCCGTTACTCCAGGTGTGGGTCTGACAGACCTCACTTACTCATGCATTACTTGCATGACCAGCAGTAATAGCATAAGTGATCCCAATTATACTTCTTCTTCTTCAACCGATGGATGTCCACTGCTGATCATAGGTATCTTTAAAGGATCTACACTCCACACAATCTTGTTGGATCAAGCGGCTCCCAGGAACTTTTTCGTTGTAGTCAGCCCACCTCCTCGGAGTCCACCATCGCTGCGTTTTAACCGGAAATAATACTGTGTGTTGTGTGTCATGTTGTGATCAGGATTATTCCTGGCTAACTTTCAAAGTACTTTTCGTGGATAACGACAATTTGACACCGATTGGTCCAAGCTTTTTCTAAATTTTTTTTCTAATAAAGGAATGTGTCTGTAGCAAATCATCATTCTCCTGCCCTTATCCAACTCTAAGTGGGATCAGCACAACCATATCATTATAAACATGTTGGAACATGATTCAAATAGGTATTTTACCTCTGGCTGCCTGCCTGACAACTTACCTAAGTCGCCTTTAGCGACAGCTCGGTAAGAAATGGGGGTGGTCTATTCTACTCAGCCGAATACCACACGGTGGATGTTTTTGTAGCAAATATTAATAGCAAAACATAGTGTAGTAAGAGGAAACAAACATGAAGTAATATCAAAAAAGGTTGTCACTTTAAAGCCTGTCGAATACAGTAGGCATAATTTTGAACACTTTACAAGTACTTGAAAATAGTAGGCACAATTTTACATATCAATAACAACTTTATTATTTGAACTCCGACATCGAATAATTACGTTAATAAAGATAAGGATGTCTCGCCTCAAGAAACTGTTACCTAACACCGTTGCTACGAGTAGTGTGTGATATTATCTTTTTAATTCCTTAATTTTAAATTTTATTTTTATAACTATTCATACAAATTTCTTTTACTGTGCCTAATAGATAAAAGTCAACTAATATTAAAAGTTTCGTTTACTATTTCGTTCACTTCATGTTTCGGCATTTCACAAAGTCTGTTTTCTCTACGTGAGTACAAAAACGCCGATCAAAGCAATTGAACATTTGAACTTATTAATCGATCTTTAATAACATTTCTTAAGAGAAAATAAATAAAAACTTAATTGACTTTACCAGTACGTTTTTGGTTTTCTGAGTTTATTTTTATTATTAAAATTATACCGATTACTAAATAATAAATAATTATATTCAGAAGAATTGTTTTATTATTATAAAAATAAAAAATATATATATTTCTGAGTATCTTAATTATAATCCGACATTGAAATTAATATTTTAATGTAGTATTGAGTCGTTAAATATCCGGCCGCTAATTTCAGACCGGCACTCTTTGATATATCATTCTTTCTTTTTCTATTCGTATATCGCCTTTTCGTTTGCACCTGTTTCTTTAATTTGCAGACCTTACACATTACGCACAGACGCAGTTTTGATCAGTGAGTCGGAATTAACTTGGAAACTAACAGTAGAATTTTTAATTAGAGTTATAATTATTGTAAAAATTTATAGCTTGAGAAATCATCGCTAATAGTTTAAATCAAATGTTTAAATAAATAAATATATGGGACATTATATCACTAAAAATGACGATTTTCGTTTCTAAGTACATACGTCTGGTTTTTAAAGTTTTCTCGATATTTGAGGTCGTATGGATCAAACTGACTTTGAATTGGAATTCAAAGAAAATCTGTAGTAATATGCAGATTTTATCACGAACTTTTTCCTGTTTTTTTTTTCTTTCTTTGACTGTGCAAAAAAATAAAAAGTATGAAGAAATTCGTAGTACAGGGACTGAAATTTCCAACTCCGTAAATACCATGTATTCTAAAAATAAACGTGAATATCACGGCTTTAAGTTATCCTAGTCTTAAAGTCTAAAGAAATTTCTAATTATACATTAGGTAAGTCTATATGTTTCACAAAGTTTACATGTTCTTGGTATCAATGTGATCAGCATTAACTCCATTAACTACATAGCACTTATAATTAACTTAGCTGTCAAGTAAATATATCGAAAAATTTTACGCTCTAAATATTCACTTTAATTGATGCTTATCGGTTTTGAATAAACTTAATTAATTGCGCTTATTATCATACAATATTAATTTTACTTCAAAGTTACAAAGATATAGCTTCATTTGATAAGATATATCAAGTGATGATAATAAAAATTAAAACAAGTCATGAATGGAGATCACATAGACTTGTAAAGCTACAAATATATACAAGACGAGGGACAGGAGGGCTGTGCCAATCAGAAAAGCCAAAACCATACATAATAATAAATAATTATATGGGACACTTACACACACGGATGTCCGTCCCTAAAGTAAGTAACTTAATACTTGTGTTACGGTAGACAGACAACTGGTGAATATATACTTATATATTTTTGAAATACATACTTAAATATAAATATGGTATACATTGGTGCACATACAAAGATCCATAGAAAGATCGAGATCCTATATTCCACAGAGTTAGCTGATGATGATACTAACAAGTCCCTTCCAGATATTACAATAAAAGTGTTGTCCACGTCATAACTAGCATATTCGCTTTTCCTACATTTTAATGAAGAAAAATAACGATCGCTATCTACCAATACTTGGTAGTGACAATTAATTTTATCTTGTCATATGGCTTTCGTAGCCGATATGTATGATTATATTTACAAATTATCAACCAAACGTAATAGTTGATTCATAAAAAGATACGGCGTCGAATTTTTTTTTCATTCAATATATTGGGATGCCAGTGGTTCCTGCTTTCTCAAATCAATTCTCTTTTTAGTAATTCGCCAAACTTTTAGAATAAAAAATTGTATATAATTTAGAAGATATAAAAAAATGCAATTAAAAATATTACAAGAGAGAACGGGCCTCGATCCCGGATATATTATTATTTGTAGGTCACCCGTTCCCCATTCAGCTATCATATTTTGCAAATGAATGCAAATTTAAGCTTCTTTTTCTTCTTTTTTAGCAGTTTTTTCAAGTGCGCGAAAACACAATTAGAAAATGACAATTTTTTTTTATTAAACTTAGCTAAATCGATTTTTTCCCCCGATAGTATACTAATTTCATGAAAATCGTTGGAGCCGTTTCTGAAATTCAGAAAATATACATTGTTGAAAACATACTGTTGATGCAAGAATTTTGAATATTACATTTTTAATCTTACCTGAACAATAACTTCTTTTTTTGTTTGGACAATGACTTTTAAGCAGTTTTATAAACATATACCATACTTTATTTATGATCACTTATCTGTTTTTTATCCTTAAGATAGTAAAAGTATAAAGAAAAGACTGAAAGAGCATTGAATCCTTGCGAAGGAGAGCAGTTCACAAGAATTCACAAATTTGAATTACTTAACTCATCAACCCTTCGTAATTCGTACCCTTCATAATGCATTTAACAATGGCAAATGGAGTAATAGCATCACTTATTCAGCATCACTACATACTCGTAGTATAAAACAAAGTCGCTTCTTCTGTCTGTCACTATGTCCCTATGTATGCGTAAATCTTTAAAACTGCGCAACAGATTTTGATACGGTTTTTTTAATAGATAGAGTGATTGAAGAGGAAGCTTTAATAACATTCAATATGGAGTAGAGAAATACTGTAATTTTTGATGTTTCTAATGTGATCATCATCATCCTCCTGCCCTTATCCCACTCTAAGTGGGGTCGGCACAACATGTTATAAACATGTTGTCATATGATTTGGCTGCGTTTTTACGACCGGCCGCCTGCCAGACATCAACTTACCTTAGTCGTATTTTACGACACCTCGGTAAGAGAGGGTGGTCTATTCTACTAAACCGGATACCACACGGTGGGTCAACTTACCTTAGTCGCCTTTTACGACACCTCAGTAAGAAATGAGGTTGGTCTATTCTACTCAGCCGGATACCACACGGCGGGTTGTCTTACCTTAGTCGCCTTTTACGACACCTCGGTAAGAAAAGAGAGTGGTACTATTCTATTCAGCCGGATACCACACGGCGTTGATGTTTCTAATGTGATCTCGTAAATAATTGTTTTTTTCTGCATACATTGCAAACGCAGGCTGAACTCTAGGAGATTTATCAAACTAATTTACTAAGTACTTGTACACCTTGAAAAGGTCTATGGAAAACTCCGCGATGGTATATGTCTATCTCTTATGGATAACCCACAACAGCATTTTTTTGGTCATTTACTTTTTACGAAAAATAATGAATTATTTGCGAAGGAATTTCAAACAATACAGCCTTAATTCTTATCCAATTAATTACCTTAAATACATTTTTGATTTAATATAAATAAATATGGCCGTTTAAAGCATATAATTTAAATGAACGTTTTCGAAGATACTACAGATTTAAAATGCAGGGGCTTAGTGGTTGCGGCAGCGTGCCGCGTGCCGATAGCACTTCAAATTTAGCACCTTTTACAAACCCTTCGGTAAGAAATGAAGGCTATCAATTCTACTCAGCCGGATACCACACGGCATGTTTTAATATAGGCATTATTGTTCGATATTTGTATTAATATTTGAGAGCACTAGATGTTAGACGTATTTAATATACAAACCGTAAGTAGGACGTCAAATGTTCTGTTAATTTTCAAAGCTATGGAATTCTTACATATGTTATACGTGTAACCTTGGAATTTGAACAGAGAATAGAATAAATTTACAATATGTCTGCGGTCAGTTTATTCATAAAAGTTCTACCAGCAGATAAAACACTGTTGGTTTAATATTTAACGCCTTTGTTTGAATTTCAATGACAAGAGAACGACCTTAAAAGCGAATAACTGTTGACTTTGAACTAACGCTAAACTTCTCCGCAATCCGGGTTTCTTATCATTTCTTATTTTAATTCTTTATGTTAAAGAATTTTAGTAAATAATTAATGTTTCATTAAATAGCTAGTAATATCTATTGTATGAAACGAAGGTTAAAATGTTAGTTTTAATTCTATTATTAAATAGGACATGTTGGTAATTAATTGCTTTTATCATCATCATCATCCTCCTGGTCTTATCCCACTCTAAGTGCGGTCGGCACAACATGTTATAGACATGTTGTTACATGATTTGGCTGCGTTTTTACAACCGGTCGCCTGCCTGTCGTCAACTTACCTTAGTCGTATTTTACGACACCTCGGTAAGAAATGAAGGTGGGAAAGAGGGTGGTCTATTTTATTCGACCGGATACCACACGGCGGGTCGACTTACCTTAGTCGCCTTGTACAACACCTCGGTAAGAAATGAGGGTTCTATTCTACTTAGCCGGAAGCCACAAGGCTGTCCAAAAAAAATTACACGAAACATCTTAATTTAGTAGGATCAGGATGCATTAGGCCGGTCCTAAAAACGCAGCCAAATCATGTAACAGAAAGTTTATAACATGTTTAGCCGACCCCAATTAGAGTGGGATAAGGGCAGGAGGATGATTTTTTTTAATGGTCTGTCCACAATGTTTGCGTCAGGCTGACCAATACCGTGTCTGATAGCGCTAGACCACTATATTTTATATGATATATCTCTAGCTGCAAGATCAATATTGCTTGTTAGGTGCTGGAACGTACCAACGTTTCAAAATCCGTAATTGTGTCAAATTTCGAGCATCGACGCGCCTTCTGCCGCATCGATGCTTGTGAAGGTGAAATTACCGGAACGTAGTAAATTTTTAATATTCATAACATATAACAGTAATACCCTCTTATACGTATTCTTATTTTAAATAAGCCCGTAGTTGAATTTCGGTACCGGTCATTTCAGTCGTTATAGCAACAGTAGCGATGTGAAAAAAAAACGATTATTTTTTCAAAATAATCTGTTTTTAATAATAGATTATTTTTTCATCAAAAATCGTTTTTTTAAAAATCGATTATTTTAGGTATCCCTATTTCTTTTTTACTCTTTTTCTTTATTTTAAAGATTAGATAAGCATTGTTGGATGAAACCAATTTAGCCAAACTACACATTTTAATCCAATTTCACAAATAGCGCATCTGATATTATTTCTTGGTAGTTGTCCACTTTAATTAGCCTTTACTGTAATTAATTATTAATATTAAAAAAGACAACTTTTGAAATAGTCACAAAAATCGATTATTTCGGAACAAAAGGGATAAATTTTAATAAAAGGGATATTGATTCTACTCCAAGTCACATCCCTAAGCAACAGTTCAATTTTCTCAGAGAACATCTTATTTTAATAATTCGTGAACGAATTATATAGCCTCTTAACACGGTTTATTCTAAAACATTGTAGCCTTCAGTACGTTATAATCAGCAATTTTGAAAAAGGAAGATTTTTTTGTCGGGATATGTAAAATTAAAACTACATAATAGTCATCATCATCTTTAACTGAAGATCGTCCCTGGACATGACGAATATGGTCATGGGATCTTAACACAACACAATCTTATTGGTCATCATCATCATCCTCCTGCCCCATCCCATCCCATCCATCCCATCCATCCCATTTTATGTGGGGTCGGCACAACATGTTATGAACACATTGTCACACGATTTGGTTACGTATTTTACGACCGGCTGCCTGCCTGACGTCGTATTTTACAACACCTCGGTAAGAAAAAGGGTAGTCTATTCAACTCAACCGCATACCACACGGTGGGTCGACTTACCTTAGTTGCCTTTTACGACACTTCGGTAAGAAATGAGGGTGGTCTATTCTATTCAGCCGGATACCGCACGGCGGGTCGACTTACCTTATTCGCCTTTAACGACACTTCAGTAAGAAATGACAGAGGTCTATTCTACTCAGCCGAATACCACACGGCATATCTTGTTGGAATTCCAACATATATAAAAGCAATTAATTATATGTATTTAATTTTTAGTTAATTTATATAGGTCGTAATATAATCTAAATGAAATTTCAGTGGTAAGAGCGTAGTGCATAGTCATTATACATACATACTAAACAAAGCACACCTAAAATAGGTCGCAGCAACCGCAACTGATGTAAGTTCCCTAAATAAAGACGACTAATTATGTACCAACTCATAGAGTATGAAAATGTATTGTAGGTAAATCTACAATGTTACACTAGTAGTACGAACGAAACTTTTCAGAATGAAAATGAAATATGGTTAGAACTACTGAGTGTAAGTTTAAAAAACATTAATGTCATAGGTCAATTCGACGTAACATTAACTAACGCTTAGTACGCCGTGTGGTATCCGGCTGAATAGAATAGTACCACCCTCATTTCTTACCGAGGTGTCGTAAAAGGCCACTGAGGGAAGTCGACCCGCCGTGTGGTATCCGGCTGAGTAGAATAGACCAACCTCATTTCTTACCCAGGTGTCGTAAAGGGCGACTAAGGTAAGGTCGGCCGGTCGTAAAACGCAGCCAAATCATGTGACAGCATGTTTATAACATGTTGTGCCGACCCCACTTAGAGTGGGATAAGGGCTGAAAGATGATGATTAACTAACGCTTAGTGGTATTGCTATAAGTTTCTGAATTTAGATAATAATAAATAGCATTCATATTTTATGGAAGTAGAACCCTACGTCCTAACATTCGGGTTCATTCGCCTTGGTTTTTGCATTGTCAATTATTATGTGCAGTGCGTAAGAGGGATAGGAGAAGCAGAAGCGTACATAGGTAGCCAAAATAAATTTGGGCCTCAACTAAATCATTTAAACCATTTTTTACATTATTTGTAACTGTCCAATCCCCAGCCGTTAAACCGTATATAGTCTTTAGATAACCATAAAAATGGTTAAAGTGAGTCAACCTTAAAAGCTAAAACATATGCTGTCGCGGGCTTTTATATAGAACTTTTAGAGGGAAACAATTTTGTAATTTATGATTTTTAATTAACTATTACCGTTTACTTAGCGCACACAAGGAATGCTTTAGATTTTGCCGTTTTCGAAATATTTTTGATTGCTGCTCCTCTCTTATTTATCTTAGCGTGATGTTATATAGCCTATAGCCTTCCTCAATAAATGGACTATCTTACACTGAAAGAATTTTTCAAATCGGTCCAGTAGTTCCTGAGATTAGCGCGTTCCAACAATCACTCAAACAAACAAACTTTTCAGCTTTACATATAAGTATAGATATATAAGGTGATGTGAGAGATATTTTTACTAGTTAATTATATAGTTTTAAGTAAGAGCCCAAGAGCCCCCTGAGCTTGGGGGCCCCGGGACAAGGCCCCTCCTATAGCTACGCCACTAAGAAGTATATGTTGGCATGACCATTAATCCTACGCGTGGCTGTGTTTAAACTTTCATAAAGAATATCTCGCTTCAATGCACTAGCGCGATGTTAGTAGTTTATCTTTTTTTTTCGAATTTGACTAATGCTGCCCTAATGGTTTTGACAGCATCACCGGAAGGACGGGCGAGCGCAAAAGCATCGCCGAGTGAAGAAATAAGTGGTAAAAGCGAGTGCATTATACGCACTCACCTCACAGGGGGCGATGCCTTAAGGCAGGGGGCTGCGGCCGCTTAACACAAGCAAGCAAGTCCTTTGTTTGATGCTGTAATAGCAACGTCGGGGTCGTTAAGGACGCTCTTAGGACGCCTGTAAATACAATTGGGGTAGTTAAACACTTTATAGTTGGACGCGGCCACTTTAAGGGGATTTTAGGTGAATGGACGTTTTCTCGAAGTGTTCGAGAATCGTCTGAAATCGGCTATCGTGGGTCGTTTATCTTAATTAACATTATTTCTTATATTTCTTCCTTAACCAATCTTTATTAGGGACGAGTCGATCTGTAGTCAAGTAACGAGTTAAAATCATTATCAACAAATTTCGCATACGTATATCTTTGATAGCATTCACGTTATATAAAACCAGACATTTTCCAAACGCTAACTGAAAGTGCATTTAATGTAAAAGCACTTCAGTTTCGAATCATCAAAACTATGATTGGAACGAAATTCATGATTGCCATGTCTTCAAACAGTAGCTAAAAGTAACAATTTATTTAACAATGGTCTTCCAGAACCCAGAAATAAATTTTAAAAAAATAGATATATATACCTTACTAGTTTCACGAAAACCTTCACTCTATAAGTGGACTCAGCCCGTAGTTATCAGATACATTTTTAATACAGATACTTTCATCTCTCAAGCGTGTGAAAGAGGATATTAACGTTTATCAATAGTTACAAAAATATCCTAATTGATGCATAACACCCTTAAACCCCAAAATTAACGTACTGCATCATAACGGACTGAAAAAAGTCACGGTAAATGTAAAGTATGCGAAATATATAAACATTGAAAACAGTGCTATTTAAATCTCTAATCTAAATCTCTAAAACGCAATAAAGCAATTTTATTAATTCAGCTGGTAAGGTATAAAGATTTAAATCGTAAATAGAATGAGTATAAAAAAATTCCGTATTAAAAAAATAGATACCGCAGATAAAATACCTCTGATCGAATTATTATTACATTTTCTCTGATATTTTGAAAAAACTTAGGTGATTGATTGTGTTAAAGCACAGCTACTAATCTCTCTATGAAAAAGGATTATGCAACATTTAAGTTTCCTGAATTTACGAAATATTTTATATGTATCTACTTAATGTAATCGATGAATTACATAAATATTTATGGTAAATGTGAAATATATTTATCAATTCATAATTTAACTAAACTTATCTTTTACGGGTTTATAACCTCAACCTTTTTATCATAATTACATTTATAGGCATAGTATATTGATGAATTAATTACCTTTTTTTAGATACAATAGACAAAAAGTCTTAGCAAGGAACAAGTTTGATCCCTTTAGTCAATATAACAAAATGGTCGTTTTTACAAGTTAAATGGTATTGAAACTTTTATTATAACAGCATTTTCCTTTTATTAGTTAAAATATTTAATTAATGGAAAAATAAAAACTTACAATAAGTCGCAGCAACAAGTTCACGGTCGAAACGCACACAACTTCACAAAATCAAACAATGCCAACTTTGTAAACACTATTCACACACACGCGGTTAGAACTCCTATCCCGTTCGGAAAAAAGTTGAATGGAACTAGAATTGTTCAATTGTTGTTTATATAGCAATCACTTTTGACAATTAAATCTACAACTTTCCAGTGAAAGTTACACGAAAACAGAATAACCGTTAGGTTATGTTATTGTAATGTTAAGGTGGAACGTCGACACAACACGAACTCCGCTTTATTACTGAATGTTGAACGAACGAACTGAAATGTCTTGCGATTGCGGACTGCGAAACGATTTCGAACGAAAATGACGTATGCGGCGTATATAATCGACATAATTATACTTCCCGCACTAATCTGACATTAAAAATGAGTAATTGTGACATTTCAAATTTAAGATCTTACCCCTAAGTCATCTTTAATTAATGAAAAATCATAGTTAGCAAATGAAATAAAGATAATAATCCACATTGTGCTAATTATTCCATCTCTAATGTACCATATTATATTTACACATCATATGTATACGTAACATACTCGTATTACAAGGACGAATTTAATCTCCATGTACTGAGCCAAGTTACTGGAGATATTTAAAGAAGATTTATTAACGAACTCGACACTAATAATTTTATAAAACCAAATGCAAATAAATATGTTTTCGTAATAAATCCTGAGACTAATTATTTTTGCAAAAAAAATATTCCTTGTGCCTAATAAATTGATAATGTAGCATTATTTCGATGTTATGATAAAACCATCCCTTGGCTAGTGGGATGCTGCGTCGACTTCCAACAAAACCATCGTGAAGAAACCTGCATATTTGAGAATTCCTAGGACGATATTAGAGCTCATTAATACGGGATCGAAACCAGGCGGGCTGCCCAGATATAATAAGACATCGATTTCCATACATAAACTGTGTAAAATAATAATATCACTAGATTTCTACCAAAACTATGACATTGCTAGATGTCGATTCCAACTCTTTGGCACAATTCATTGGTTTTTAAAATTCCGCCATTCTTCATTTTAACTTGACATAATGACTATGTCAATCACTTTGTTTCTCCTACAGATCACCTTATTTCACATTTGCTCACACTAACACGCCCTTCCCAATAAATATAATAAATTAATCAAAGTAACATTATATTAAGTCCTTACACATGAAATTGGCGTTTTCTATGGGAGGAACATAAAGTCGTTATTTTTTAATGAAATATATTTAATTAATCAAAGTATGCACCATTGCTATGTATGCACTTTTGCGATCTCATAGGTAGTTCATTGATGCACTTACTAAAAAAACCATTCGTGCGGGAATCAATAAAATCTTTGAAGGCGGTTTGGACTGCCGGAGTTGAATTTTTTCCCTTGCAAGTAGTTATTCAAATTGCGAAAAAAATGGTAATCTGTTGGAGCAAGGTCCGGAGAGTACGGTGGATGTCTAAGACATTCTAATTGAAGCTCCTCTGATTTGGTAGCCGTCTGTTGTGCAGTGTGTGGTCTAGCGTTGTCCTGAAGCAGCAGTGGCCTAGAGCGATTGACCAGCCTCGGTTGTTTAGCAGCTAGCTTTTCCATCATGGTTTGCAGTTGCTGACAATAGATATCTGCCGTAATCGTCTGGCCAGATTTAAAAAAGCTGTAGTGAACGACACTGGCACTAGTCCACCAAACACTTACAAGCAACTTTATTCATTATCAACTTTGGTCTCCGGCCATCCACGAGGCTTGTTCTGCAGGTTGAAATTTCCAGAACGAAAATGTTGGAACCAAAAACGCACTGTGTTTTCTTTTGCGACACCGTCACCATACACATCATTAATCCTTCGAGCCGTTTCTGCAGCACTGGTGCCACGGTGGAACTCATACTCGTAAATAACGCGATATTTCATGTTTTCCATTTTGTAAACAGAGTGACACAAAGAAAAAAACAAAAAAAGAAAAAACAAATGAATTAGGGGGTTTGAAACACAAATGCATGAGTAAATAGCTGTTTACAATTTGAATTTGGAATTCCTAACCATAAAGGTAATATTTGAGATCAAAGTGGCCAGTACGACCAAACGCCAATTTCATATGTAAGGACCTAATATACTAATATTATAAAATCTACGAGTATTATATACTATAACTTTTAGAATCTTAAATAACTATCTTAAACAAAACTCATAAAAAAACTATAGAATAGTGATAATACATAAGCATAGATATTATAATGTAAACGCGTTTAACATGATAAAGCTGTAGTTGAATTAATCTATTTTAAATTCTGATAACACAATTAATAAAATTAATATAGAAATTAATATAATAAAATCGTTACAAACTAGTTCATTAAGCATATTTATTCAAGTTAATGTTGCACATTTTGCCTAATACTCCAGTTTTTATCTTAGTTATAGAGTCAAATTAACATACAAATTCACAAAAATCCTTGAATTGAATCGAAGATCTATAATTACTGTAAAACTATTAATTCAAATGATACCACTGAATAATTAAGTCTGTTTTCAAATAATATTAGAGCTTCGATTCATGGTTGTAAATAAAAAAAAGTTGTTACTTATTTTATGACTGAAAATTGTGTACGATTGATATTTTTCTTAATATATATGCCCTGATATATAATCATATTTATGTATTTAATCTTTAATATTTAAATGAGTTAATCTAATATATATATATATATATATATATATATATATATATATATATATATATATATATATATATATATATATATATATATATATATATATATATATATATATATATATATATATATATATATATATATATATATATATATTCGTAATCTCGGAAACGGCTCCAACGATTTTCCTCAAATTCAGCATGTTGGGGGAGAAAAATCGTTACAGCTAGGTTTTAATACCGCTAACATATTGATCTTGATAAAATATGATTATTGTATTTATTTCTTTATTGTACATACATACCTATTGTTAGAAAAGAGAAAGAAAAAAAAAATAGCACATTTACAAAGGCGGACGGACTTAAAGGGATCTGTACAAGTCAACCTCTGAGTAACAGAAAGATGAAAGACAAGGAGTGAAATAATAATATTATTAATATTAATATTGTAATATTGTTAACAAATAAATAAGCTATGTAATAATAATATATTTTATTTATTTAATTTAAATAAAAACATTTTAATAAATTAAAGATTACATAATTATGCATAAAATAATTAAGGATATAAAATAGTGTTAGTTGGTATCCGGTTGAATAGAATAGACCACTTTCATTTTTTACCAAGGTATCCCTAAAACGTCTAAGATATGTTGAAGTCCGGCGGGCGGTCGGTTGTAAAATACGTAACCAAATCATAAGACTAAGTCTATATTTTGTTGTGCCGATCCCACTTAGAGTGGGATAAGGGCAGGAGTATGATGCTAAAATAGTATTGGGTGTTCTCAATATATAAGTAAAGGAGTAGCTAGACGATAAATCACAGTGCTTGTCATATTAGTAACGCTGCAGAAATTAAAGTTGATTGAGGTAATATTTTGTTAACTTACGACATTCCAAATTAATTATGTAACATAAAGTTTTAAATGAGAGCAATTGAATTAATTATAACGACTACCTACGAAACAAATAACATAATAAAGACATTAATTGCCATGGCGGTCTATATTAATTGTTCCATTCAGAACTCGTTGGAATAGGTGTCCGAAATTGTTAGTTGAAACCTTTTAGCCATGATAAATAGACTCGAATGGCATGGAGTTAAATCACTGTTTAAATGTAAATCTTATAATAGAATTGTATGTAATAAATTATTATATTTAATATGACCAATAATGAAACAAAGCCGTGCGGTATCCGGCTGAATAGAATAGTACCACCCTCATTTCTTACCGAGGTGTCATAAATGGCGACTAAGGTTAGACGACCGGCCGTGTGGTATCCGGCTGAGTAGAATAGTACCACCCTCTCTCTTACCGAGGTGTCGTAAAAAATATGACTATGGTAAGTTGACGTCAGGCAGGCGGCCGGTCGTAAAAAGGCAGCCAAATTATGTAACAACATGTTTATAACATGTTGTTATAAACATATGACACGACTTAGAGTGGGATAAGGGCAGGAAAATGATGATGATGACTAAACAAACAGTACCTGGGTGACCGAGCCTTGCTCGGTAATTTTTAAAATGATATAAAAAAAGAGCAGTTGGGGCTCGATTGTAGGTATTTTTACCAGGCTGCTAGAACTAACTACCATGACTTTACGTTTGACAGCGAAAAATTGTGATTGTATTCAACGTAAATTTCAAAAATATTTTAGTCCCCTAAAACAGGGATAAAACGACTTTTTTTAAAAATAAAACTTATCTAGATCGATTTTTCTCCCCCAAAACCACCTGCACACTGAATTTCAGGAAAATCGTTGGAGCCGTTTCCGAGATTCCGAATATATATATACAAGATTAACTCATTTAAATATAGTCTTAATACATATGGTGCTTAATGGTGCAAAATGTATTGATTAAAATGCTGCGATAATATATATTTGAAATACCAATAACTTAACAATTATTATATAACTTTGAATTACGAACAATCATTAAGCTATAACAGCGCTATCTGTATCCGGTTATAAGAAGTATTATAATGCAATAACATCGCTGATAATTGCTATGTTTTGAAACACGATATTCATTTATTAATTACTTGAATAGCTGTGATAACTTATTGTAGTGACGAATGACGTCTAATTTGTCAAGAAACCTGTATCATCATCCTCCTGCCCTTATCCCACTCTAAGTGGGGTCGGCACATCGTGTTATAAACATGTTGTCACATGATATAGCTACGTATTATAGGACCGGCCGCCTGCCTGACTTCAACTTGCCTTAGTCGTATTTTACGACACCTCGGCAAGAAATAAGTGTTGTCTATTCTACTCAGCCGAATACCACACAGCGGGTCGACTTACATTAGTCGCCTTTTATGACACTTCGGTAAGAAGTGAGAGTGGTCTATTCTACTCACAAAGAAGAAGTAGGCGGAACCAATAGTCCAAAAGTTATATAGTCCATAGTAAAAAGTTGTGATAGAATTTTACTATAATCCGCGTTTGTTAAGAAAATCTATGTAATGCTTAATTTAGTATGCAAAATCTTTCTCAGATATCTCCTGACGAAATTTCAGTTACAGGGAAAAACGATCATTAAAATTGTCGTATTGAAATTGAATGTGTGTGGTGCTTGTATGGTGTTCTGTGGGTGGTTTTGTCTTGTAATACGGGCGGTAACTAATCCTGTATTCAAAGGTATGAGAACGGTTTTGTTTGTGTAATGCTACACTGAAAACCGAGATAGATTTTCTTAACAAACGCGGATTTAAAACAAAATAATTCCATCATAATTTATAGAACAAATTATAAACAACTGAAATAATAATGTGAAACTGATTGTCAATGACCGTTGCATATACTACGGAAAACCAAAACACGGTGTTATGCCCTGAAAATATATTCCAGAGACTTGGGGTGAAAGTCAATGTGCTAAATTCGATGTCGTATTAATTCGACATTTTGAACTGTTTAATAAGCAATTATTGTATACGTATTTTTTCCGTTATGCCGAACATTATTGATTATTGCATATAAGAAAATCCGTAGGTTAGAACTAACACCATCTATCGTCTATTATGCCTAACCGCCAACTAGGTTAATTTGTACTTTAAATCAAATTATTTTAATTAGCTAGTATGTAAAGTACGTAAGTAATTTTTAAAAAAATATTATTTGCTTATCCTAAGTTACACATAAATTATAATTTGATAGCGCAGCTTAGAAACTAGTCTTTTTAGACCTTAGTTTACAGATAGTTAGTAATCTATGGTTTACAGTTTATCATTGCTGTTAACAAAGACTAAAAACACATGCCAAAGATAGATTTTACTATTATTAGTTTCCTTGGAATTTACAGCAATACGTAATTGTGAATTGAAAAGTACGTATATGTAAATATGTATTTATAACCTATAAAGTTGTGTTTATTATAAATTTCTTATTTGATTTGGTAGCCAGCTGGATATTTTTGACACCATCAACGAAAACTATGATATCAATGGTTATCAGTTGCTGTAATATGCTGACCCGTGCTGACTATAATTTGAAATACATGGAGCTAGTGGAGTATATATAAAATAAAACAATATACATATATTATATACTGTACCAAAAATTCGTGCATTTCAATTATTATTAAATATTTAATAATTGTATTTAATAAACAGCCAACTTAACATAAGCAATATAACATATATAACGATATAGTATGTATTTTTCCCTAATAGGTAACTTTTAAGCAGATTTTAAACATAGACAAGTTACCTAGTTCGAAATATCGAGACTCCTAGAGTCCAGTGACAATGAATTAAAAGGTTATTTAAAAATGATAAAAGCCGTTGGTAAACTTTAAATTTCGAAATATGTAAACTCGCTATTATATTATAGATAATAGAACTCAAGTATTTCCTTATAATAAATTGATCTAACTTTATTGTGTTAACTTTACAAACATGATAAACATTAAGTCTTGGACAGGAGGCACAAATGAAGAATATGAAACACAACATTTCGGATTTGGAGCTCAACGTTTTAAGATTGCTGTGCGACAAATGGTTGGAGAAAAAATACGCTTTTGTATTAAAGAAATGGAAACGTTTCTTATAAAATCTGTAAATGTTAACGACGAACGCCGACTTGCTTTGACCGATTCGTGTGATAAACTAATACGAGTGTACTACGACAGAGCAGAACCGTGTCTGGCTGCTATCGATGAAGAAATTGAACGTATGTTAAGAATACCTGATAATGTTTTGTTACCTGAAGATGAGGTTCAGCTAGAACAAACATCTGATGAAGACTTTGAAAAACTTCAGGAAGAAGTTAGATCTTTAAAGAAGAGAGTTGAGCAGAGTGCTTTAATGGTATCACTTTTAAGCTCAGAAGAGCAGGAACTTACATCTGTTCAAAAAGTTTGTGAATTAGCAAAAAAGGATATGGAAGTACTAGATGATCTACAGAGGAATTTGGAAGAAGATGGGAATGTTAAGAATGTTGTTTCAGACTTACACTTTCTCCGTGCTAGTGTCCCTGTGTCTGAAAAGAGTGGTGAATTAGAAATTTTTGCGGAACAAGGTGAGTACACGAGTAAAAAAAACCAAGTTCAGCAATATTTGTGTTAATTTATCAGTGTTTGCAAAGTGGATCTATTCTATTGTCTGCTATTGTGTATGTTTATTATTTTTTCTCAAATTTTTTAAACTCTTTTTTTTTTTTTAACTTATTTATAGTTCATTAGTTCATAGTACTCGTGGTCACCCCAGATGAAAACTTTGTCATTAAATTCCTCCTAATTTTAATATTTACATTCAAGTTATTTATTTACTCAAATTTATTGTTTATTTTTTTAAATGTAAGTATGTATGGTTTTCATAGCTTAGTGGGTTTAAAATTTATAATATATTTTCATGTACTTTATACTAGCAAGTATATGTGTTGAGCTCTGAATAAACTGAATCTTCTAGGAATAAAAACAAATGTAGGTTATAAATTAGGTAAAAAAATTGCTGTCATAAAATAGTTATAATTAAATTATATTAAACATTTATATTAACATCTATCATTATATTACTTATTTGTAATTAAGGTTTATGTTTTTATTTTTATAAAATATTCTAGTGTAAACTAAAAATAAATTTAAATAATTTAATTTCGAATTATTCTAGAGGATATTTTGTATGAGGATATCAAAATAAAACATTGAAAACAGTTATTCTTTTAATGTAAAAACAACTTACAGAATATTATTTATAACCAAATATTGAAAACAACAATGTCATACTTTTCACATCTAATAATATCAATATTATTTTGCTAGTATGATCTGTTTCAATCTCTATATGTTGACTACATTACCGCAAATCATTATATGTTTACACAAAGCTAGTCTTTGTCTAGGATACTGCAATCTTCATTTGTTTTATTCAAAATTTTAAAACAATAAATATGTTTATTAAAAAAAGACAGCAAAAACTTAATAATGTTCATAGCCATATTTTTTTAATACAACTCTCTCTTTCTTACTTTAGAATCATGTATAATTTTGGTTTTGAGATTGTTTATTTAAACATTTTTATACTATAATTGATTATTGTGACTGTCTATATACATAATATTATGTTGGTTTATGCCAATGTCTATGTCTATTTCAGAAACATACTACAAAGTTTCACATCTAAGGGATATTTTATCCAATATTTTAAATTTACTACACGGAACTACCCCAAGTCAAAGAAAGTTGTGCAAAATGCATAATATTTATATTAAAAATGTAAACATTACATTGAAACAGAGCATACATTACATTGGGTTTATACATTTAACAGCGATACACAAAAAGTTTAATCAAAATCTTGGCACAACAAATCTTATACTACTCACTTTTGAACATTGAGATTTTTTGAACTAGACGGTAATAATACAATTATTATAATTAAAAGTCTACCTATAACTAATTACTATATCTTGATATCACATTTAGACTTAAACTACAAACATTTTATTGGGTCTATGAGCTTGGCTTTCCCAGTATATTAAAATAAATAAACAATTTTAATAATTATATAACATAAATTCGTAACACTATCAGACATCCTTTAATTTTTGGTAATTATTGTATCTTCATTTAAATTTAAATTCATCAAAACATTTTTTTGACATTAAGTTTATATACTTATCATAAGAAAAGTAACTCTGCTACAAACATGTTATTGACTGAGTTAACAATATATTTCAGTTAAGTAAAAAACTGATTTTATTCAGACAAATATAAACATAAAATAATAATATATGTATATAAGTTGTGTAAGTAAATGATAAGGTATGAGTGTAATTTTATACATAATATTAGACTAACACCATGTCTTATAGAATCTTACAAGAAGGCAGGTTTTGTGATCAGCATATTTTGTCCTAATGGCTGAAACAATTTAAATGTTACCAGTTAATAATGACTAAAGTTTTACTCCTTTAGTTGGATTGTCTTTCTTTTTTTTCTTTGTTGTCTTTTTTTTACAAATAGAAATTTGTAAACAAAAAACCAGAGTGAATATGTATGTCATATCTTTCTTTTATTTTTTTATTGAGATCAAACCCAATGCTTACTTTCTCTCTATTTTTTATGCGTGATGAAGATAATACAGTTCTTTAGGGTAAACATCTATACAAGTGTAAATCATACAATCTAACTAGCTTACACATAAAAAAAATATGTGACAGAGGTAAAACATTACACTTTTAATTATAGCTTTTATTAATTTAAATTAATATTGATTACACAAAAATTGATTATTGAGAAGTGACTTCAAGCAAAAGTGTTTATAAATAGATAATGAGTCATTATTAGATTTACCTTTAGTAGATTTTTTAGCTAGAGGTTAAAATTAGTGTACATATCATTTAACTGAGTGTGGGATTATCTTTGAAAAGAAAATACGTATAAAAATAATATAATGCTTCAAAATTCATGCTGTAATTTCAATACTTTATTATAAAACTTGTCTTTTTGTATGTAAACTTGTAATATTTAATTTAAATTAAAATCTTTTTCTCCTTAAATGACTTCATAATTATAATGTTATAATATCTGTAGTTTTATTGTCTGTTCTACGAGAACATTGGTTAAATATTTTGATTCTACTATATAATCAGTAAGTTATTTTAATAAAAAAAATCGTTGAACTTTGACCAACTATACTCTTGTACTTTAACTACTTGTTTGTCATTTAATTATTTGTCTCTTTATAGAATGAGTTCACAGCTAAAAGCGTTTAGGGGTATTGAGTGGCAAACATTAGACAATAAGTGTTAAAAAAAACAAAGATTTTATGTAACCAAGGAGCAGTTGTAGTTTATTTAACAATATGTACTGTCACGACAGTGTTAAGTTATTTATATTGCAAATATTCAGTGATTGAGATTTGAATTGCGACGCCGTGTGGTATCCGGCTGAATAGAATAGTACCACCCTCATTTCTTACCGAGGTGTCGTAAAAGGCGACTAAGGTAAGTTGATGTCAGGCAGGCGGCCGGTCGGAAAAACCCAGCCAAATCATGTAACAACATGTTTATAACATGTTGTGCCGACCCCACTTAGAGTGTGATAAGGGCAAGAAGATGATGATGATATTTGAATTGCGATTTTAGAAGGCGGTTACAGAGGATTGTTCTTACATGGCCAGCACAAGCGCCAACGTGTCCGTCCCTCTTCACCTTTAAAGAGTGTATTCCCTGAGACCCTCTAGATGCCTGGTCTTGCTATGTCCAGAAGTAAGGCGCAAGTGATTCTTTATATTTTATAATAAACGTAACAACCAAGTACATGTAAAATATAAGTATCCTAGATGATTATGTGATATATGTTGCACATTGAATTGCCAACCTACTCATGATATAGGTATTTAATTTTGGTACTATTACCTATTAAAAAGCTCTAAAGTAAAGTTTTATACCAAGAAATTCTTGTAAAGCTAACATACTGAGATAATTGATGTATTTTATACAAAACTTAATAATTTCAGCGACTATTCCCTGATTGCTCATAATTTATTTTATAACAAAAAAATATGATATGACTCCTTTTAAATTGTTACACAATATTTAAGTTAGATACAAGATTGCTATGACGTTGTAAAAATATCTAAATTTATAATATTAAGTTTTAATTCTTTTTATTTTATTTGCAGTTAATTATATAAAAACATAATCTTTCTTTTATGCTTTAAAATACACAATATTTTTGTACCCACAATAATCTTTTGGATTTCGAAATAAAAATTGTTTTCAATGGAAACGATATCGGTAAATTGAAATAGGTATTCCGGAAACTGTTTGATATGATCACAATGTCACAAATCTAAGTAATACTGTTATTTAAGTTACTAATCTATGGTTATTATAAGTATTGATTTTACAGAATATCTTGTCTGTTATAAGGTTAAGGCTATTAATTATATTGACACGATCATTTATTATTGTATAAGTGTACATTGATCACAATTATATCTTCTATAAATCTACATATTTAACTACTTTAAATTAAACTATATTTTAATAAATCACACATTTCATATCAACGAATAAAATATAGAATTATGAAATTAATTACAAACAACATGCTAGAAAAATGTTTTATATTTATATTAAGCGTTAATGACTAGATTGAGTGCAACTATAACACCCAAAAGTTTTAGCTTGGATCTGAGCTTTGGAATGGATAATGTAGGTACCTAATTACAATTTTACTCTATTCAACATCTATAACTATTATTAACTATTGTATGACATAAATGTAACAATCACTATACTATATTGGAAATATTTCTTAGTGGATTTTAATAACCGCATTATTATGTGTTAATAACATAAAGTTATGGTAGGGTAGTTAAAAATTTGCTCATCGAAAAAAAAAGAAAGCAAGTGAGGCTTTTATCTGTCTCTCTTTTTATTTATGATTGGAAAAAGATAAGTATGGTTCTGTTATATTCCCTGTTTTATGGCCCCCCTACTCTATGTTTAATTATTCTATTGCAAACAATGCCTTTAAAAGCCACCAGAGAAAAAACTAGATAGTTGCACAATCTGAGTTGTCCAGGATTAATTGAATTTTAAAATGTGGTAACACTAAAGAACTCCTGGAATATTTGTAAATAATATTAATATCTGAGAATTATATTTAACAGGCAATGTAAACGAGATTAATTATCTTTGGGTCGAATACATGACATAAAAACCTAGACATAGAATTTATTTTTTGGCAGATCTTTTTTTTAGGTAGATCTAGAATCTTTTGATGTATTTTTAATTTCCTAATTTTTATATTTTTAAACAACGCGTTAAGACTACGTGCACAGTTAATGGGTGTTTGGTGGTTTTGGGATCACCGTATATTCTATGCATAACATTATTATGTCAATTTATTGAACAGTATTTCTATGTTAAGAGCACCCATCTTTTCAAATAGATTATATATTTCGAAATTCTGATACAAAGATTGTATCGTACCCCAATTTAATTTTGAATGATAAACAGTATATTGACTAGACTCAACACTCATTTTGTTAGGCGTGGTTTCAACATAACATAGCACTTTATTTGTCTTTGATCATCGAACTTAATCAGATCGCTATTTCATTATTATAATTTAAATCACCGTATAAATTATAATTTATATGACATTATTCTTAAATGTTTATTATACAGTATATCACATGCTTAGTATTAAAGTGACCAAATTCAAAATTCTTAATCCTAAGCAAGTAATCCAATACCATTTATGAGATCAAGCTACGAACTTTTAAAAATGCTAATTTTTTCTTTTTCTTCTAAGTTATGGGTTTCTTTAACAAGAGTTTCCACAAATACTTCCTTCATTGCAATTTGCCACAAAATAACACTTTTAAATTTTTACTTTAATACTAACCGTGAGATATGTGTATAGACACATGCATACATGATATGTATGGGACATGTGTACACGTAAACTATCCGAATAATGAAGTCATTATAAACGTGACTTTATTCTTCGGATAGGGCGATTTGTGCAACGTTAAAATGTCTTAGACTGAAAAGGAAGATATTTAATCAAACGAATCTGTTAAGTAACTATTGTGATTAATTGTAATAAATAGATTTGTTAACAAAACTTTTGTATACAGAGTTCTGTATTCAAAATTAAGAATAGTTCACTTATACCTTTTGACCTCTTTGCATTCTTGTGTTAATGAAGCTTATTGTACTTATTTATACTGAAGCGCAGTCAGACGAAGGCAGGCGAGCGAACATCGACGGTGGTGATGACGCGTTTCCCCGCCGGCCCTGGCCATTGCCAGCCGCTATCGCTCAGAGCCACCCGTCACACGGGCCCCGACCAATCTGTGCTTTCCTTAAAAAACAGTACCTTGGTGACCGAGTCTTGCGTGGTAATTTATTAAAAGATAAAAAAATGAAAAGCACCGGTGACATGTGGGACTTGATCTCGGGTTTTGAACTTTTTTGGTCCGCTCGTTACCTATTGGGCTATCACAGCATCACGTTTGACGGCTAAAATATTTGAATTAAATTCTACATATTAGCATTTCAATGTCCTAAAACGGGGATAAAACGTACATTTTTTTTTTAAATGAAACCAGTTAATCAATTTTTCCCCTGATGCTGAATTTCATAAAAATCGTTACAATCATTAAAAGATAAATTTTGGTAGGTATACGATTCTGTGCATGATCAACTCGTCAAATTATAGAAAGTAGGAAACTCGGACTTCAAATTATCGTATAATGGTAAGAGATACTATCAGCAGGATAAGAGCAAGATTCTTAAACTTCAATTTACCAAAGGGACTAATGAACACTGAATTTATTCAATTCGAATATTTTTCAAGCGTACGGAAAAACTTCGAGAGATCAAATTAACGAGTGTCAAAATACTCGACTGTAATCTGATTTATAAGTACCGCCTATTATCGGATACCATATTAATGATTGCTATGTATATATATTATAAAAACTTAAATCACAAAGAAACTGGTTTCCAATTTGTATACCAGTTTCTCACTGTTTTACTTCTTTTTCTTGCACTGATAAATATTTGTATGTAATATTTACACAATTTAAACCAGTGAGTCAAATTATCGTGTATAACGACCCCATGCTTTTTGTCTGCGTTTTGGAATTGATCGTAAAAATGATTCTTTCGGGGGAAAAACATGTCAGCGCTTTCGTAAGCCAAATAGGCAGTTGTCCAAGGTGTTAAGAATATTAAGACAGTTTTACTCCTGGAATTCCAATTGCCAACTCCAACTGGAATTGGAATTCGTAACATCTTATTCAATCAATGGACGTATATATACTCTTAGGGCTATTGCGCAAGTCAAGCTGCTAATTCCCAAATGCCGACATTTTCACACAATGTTAAAACCTTTTTAAACTACGTAATTTGTTATTTAGATAATAATTATGATTAATTTCTATTGTAAATTTTTCTTACTGTTTTATATACTCACCTATATCATGTGTGCGTTTTGGCTAGATTTGTAAGTGTACATGTGAAATTTAATTATAAATAAACAAATAAATAAATATTACTGGATATAAGTCTCTTTAAGGGATTTCAACGTCATACCATCGTGGCCATCTTAGCAGCGGCTTCCTATGACTAAATTGTATTGAATTATTTAGGAAATACTTACTTGTGAAATGTTTACAGTCTTAGTGTGCATCGGGCTCGATGGTGTGTTACCGCTTGGAGTAAAATAACCGCCGGGTCGCGGCCTCAGGTGTCGATTGTTCATTTCCATTTGCACTATTTTCATAAACTCAATTTGTGCTGCCAGTTTTTGTACTTCTTCCTGCAATCGAATGTTATTGATATAAGAAACTTTTACACATTTCTAAAGTACCCTATTAGTTCTCGGTTAGTGTGATGAATTAAATTTCGTGTACATGTATACAGAATGTACAAAATAGTATTAACGATTTATTTACTATAAGCTGTAACCACGACTTATTTATTTATAGATCGCATAAATGAAAAATAGCCTCAATTATGTAGTATGTATACCCTTTCCAGAAGGAGAAACGGAGAATCTTTCCTTTTATATGTTGGCTAGTTATATAGTCTTCAATTGCTCTATTAGATTAGCCATGACAGACTAAAAGACAGTTAGATATTCTCATTTATAATATTAATGTTAATACGCCTCACTACCGTCCGGTCCGTCCGTTAAGTTTCAATTGCTAGTCCCAGTGTTTCAGATGTTAAATAATTGTTTTTATCATTTAATTGGCCTGAGACAAATTAATCTCCGTACCTTAAGTTCCTCATTCTCCTGATACAAATCAGGAGGTTCGTCTGGCACAAGACCGATTCCATTGAGCGAGGAAGACGCAGGTATGCCTCGGGCACGTGCTCTACTGTCCCAAGTGTCGCCCGTACCACGTACTACGCGGAGCACCTATTATAATTTTATGTATAATTTATTTCGTCCAATTGGTGTTTACGATTAATTGACATATAATGAAGAGGACTGAAATTAATTTCAACAAACGAATATTAAATATAAATATGGATGATCATATGACTAGATGAAAAAGAGATAGATGGACTGCATTATATATGACCTATAAAAAAAGCCACAGAGTTGTCGAATAACGTGTTGTTCCGACATCATTTAGAAAACGATAAGGACAGGAGAATGATGATGTTATCTACATCAAGCATGTACCTTTGTGGATATGTCGATGAAATTGTCTGATTGAATCAAATCGAGGGTGTATTTAATTAAATTCAGAGTAACTAAAAAAGGCGCTTGAAATTCTAATCTTCGTAAAATTTAAATTTAATTTTGATTGCGAGCAAAATAGTTCGCATTCGGGTATATATTGATTCGATTTTGACTGGTTTCTTCACTAGTTGTTTAAATTAATGAAATTGGATACTTAAATATAGATCAAGTAATTATTAATATAGATCACATGATGAAGTCTAAATGTTTATCCGTATATGTACCTTTGGCAGAAAAACAAGCAACACTGTGGTCGAAGTTGACAATTGCGTTCTGATGAAGCCGAGCAGGTATTTTATATCAGGACCAGCTCTAGGCAGTATGAGTAAGCTGAAATAAAAAGCATAACAAATTAATCCACTAAAAACTTCAACTGAATGACTTGTCAGACGTAATACTTACTGAAACGCAATCATCAGGGAGTTGACGGTAAATATATTGTAGATTGCGATAGAGATGAGCCTTGCTTCGTTATAAAGACTCTCGGCGTGTCTCACCCGATAGCACACTCTGACGCCCCATAAAAGGAAGAGAATTTCTCCTATAAATAACACATACGTTGTAATTTATACAAATAAATAAATAAATATGGATGACTTAAATATACTCGTAATAAAAGATAACCGTTAGATACGTTGTACTTTTGCACAGCTTTCTAATACTAATTAATTAATTTTTTGTAAAAGAAGTTCTCTAATGATGACTGTAAAGAACGTTATCCAAGATATAAATAAAAAATTTACATATTTACGTATAAATTTTTATCTTCATTAAAAGTAGGAATGTCTTCGTCTTTTGATAACAATTATAAGTTCATTTTATTTATTATATTAAACAGATGAATGTAGTTTTGGTTTGGCTATCAAAATTCCTATTAAGGAAAGATTAAAGACGGAGTTTGCATTGTTAAGATATTTAAGTGTTTAAGGAAAAGTTAAAGAATGGAATTATTTGACAAAAATCAATCATATAAACTATTAAGAAGGCTGTGAATTTATTCATTCATATTCTACTTAGGTATTGAATTATTTGTTCTAGGAAGTTAACGAAATGTATTTTTAACGTTATATCTTAATATAAGAATTTTCTTAATACCAAAGTACAAATATAGTTATTACCTATAGCTAAACTATGGTCCCACCAGTTGTACGTACATTGTTTAAACTTCAATCCTTTATTATCTGTAATCTGAAAATTTAAATAATAAATTAAAATTAGAAGCTTTCTTATTTAAAGTTTCGAAAATTCATCAAATAAAAAGTTGAGTACAACCATTGATTTCATGACAATAGTCTGTATTTGATCTATAATATATTTACAATTTCAATTTAGCCATTCATAACCTTTTTTTTAACAAAAACCTGTTAATATTAATGCGTATCTTTGAGTAATTTAAATTAAGATGGTAAATATTTAAACTTAGATTAAAGATTCACCTCGTTAATCACTGTATTTTATCGGCCTGTTTTATATAAAAAAGATTGGTTGTCTATGACAGTAAATACACCGCTAAAATGATCCAAAAGTTCTTCTGAGTAAAATATGGTACTTATATAATTAATTATGGAATGGAAAGAAAATATTAGAATGGAAGTATATTTTACTTACTACTTCAGCATCCGGTGGAGCAGAAAGAGTCCAAGTGCCGAGGTATACTAGCATGATGAGTAAGATAGGAGCCATCCACTGTAGCAACTGTTTGTCAGTCAGCTTAAGTTTATGTGCTGATTTTACACGGTAAGTCAGGGAAACTCTGAAATGATTTAATAATACATTTACAGCAAACAGAACGTTGGCATTATTCTCTTGAGGCTTTACTATTTATAAAGACGATAATATAACATTGTTTTATTACGTTTTATTACTCTATTGTTTAGCATTTTTGTACTGTACAATTTATTTTTTTAAAGTTAAAAAAAGAAACGTCGAACAACTCCCTTTTTTAGTACTCAAAAAAAAAAAGTTTTAGGTTGCGTCATTGTTCTTTGGGTACAGCGATATACTCTCTATTTAAATTGAAAATATCCTATATGAATAGGTACCCCGGATGGGTTCGAAACTAGTCGGGCAAACCCGATAGAATAAGACGTGAGTATAGCCGGTTCAATACATTAACTATGAAAATATCCTGTTTCAGTTCCGTTTAAACCACATCTTGATGTCTTATATTCTTCTTATAGTTAAAAATTAAGGCACTACAATTCCATTTTTTTTTATTAAACTTCGATTATTAACACTCACCTCCAAGTTTTCATAAGTAGAGCAGTGTAAGTAATACAAAAACCCATGTGCCGGGTCCATTTGGTGGCGATACACGAATAGCGGTCCAATACGGGAAAAATAGCTGCCATCTGCCAATATTAGTTTCAATGACTCAATTTCAATAGTTTCAATAGGAGTTCTATGATGAAAAATAGTGTTCAATATAAATTTTAGTATTATTTAAGTTATAATGGTCAAAAATAGGGATAAAACGATTTTTTTTAACATGAAACCTGGCTAGATCGTTTTTTCTCCCTCAAAAGCATCCAGGGATGCTGATTTTCAGGAAAATCTTTGAGTCGAGCCATTTCCGATATTCCCAATATATATACCTATACACACACACACACACACACACACACATACAACATTAATTCATTTAAATATTAAAGATACCATTCTTCACACAATCCATCCATAATTTTTAGGCTAAATATTTCTTAATCTATGACTAAATAATTTAAAAGGAAATGTGTTTCCACAGATCTTACCTCCATATACATAATAGCACAACCTAGTAGTGTGATGGATAAAAAAACTGGGCTGGCCACGCGAAAAACTTTGACACGTCGATGATGTCTTGTGTAGATTGTGAGGAGAACAGTCATCACCGCGCAGCTCACGGAGATCACCAATAACGATATCCTGGATTAACAACTCATAATAAGATTTGGAGATAATGCTAGATGACGTACTCGACCTGTATCTTCCTAGTTCTTGTGAAGATGTTGGTCGCTGGTAAATGATACAATTGTGGTATCTTCCTCTCAGGTTTATTCGTCAGTGTAACAAGTATGATGGTCACACAGATATAAAAGGTTTAGTTGTGGCTCCGTTCACAACATACCTTTACTTAAATGACAAAGTTCAAAATTTTATTGGCTTCTACTTTATTTCGTAAAATTCTCTATTTATCATAACAATATTTTATATATATCATCCTGCCCTTATCCCACTCTCAGTAAGGTCGCTAAAACATGTTATAAACATATTGTCACATGAACTGGCTACTAATTTTACAACTTGCCTTACCTTAGTCATATTTTACGACACCTAGGTAAGATAGAGGGTGCTCTATTCTATTCAACCGGATACGACATGGTGGGTCAACTTACGTTAGTTGCCTTTTACAACATTTTGGTAAGAAATGAGGGTGGTCTATTCTACTCAGCCGGATACCGCACTTATTTTATTATGTTTTAATTAGTATTCGTAGAAAGTTACGGTCACCGTTTTACCATCGCGGGTACAAGGGTAGAATATGATCAATATTATCTATATTATAACAAGCCGGATCCAGAACTCTTGTTAGAAGTTTGTGTCAACTTAAATATTTGAGCGCCCTCAAGAGTACGATATATTTTTCGTCCCTGTTCCTCAAAAAATAAAAGGGGCAAGGCTATTTTTAAATGAGGGTCTTATTTTGAACGAAGTAATTTATAACGAAGAAAATTCCAAAGCTTAATTGATTCGACAGCCAAAGAAATTATTGCTTCTTGTCAGATCTCCAGGTCATAAAAGATAATTTTTTTAACTCGTAATTTCAAATTTAAACTTAGCTAAGCTACAAAACTACGCGTTAAAAATAATAATGTCATAATAAATTTTTTATCAAAGCAAAGATAATAACGAGACAAGGCAAGAAGTGTAAAATAAATTATCATTTCGTTTATTGAAGGTAATTGGTAATATACCCTCCTAGAGTTAATTATAAAGAACAACGTACCAGTATTATTACAAGACATTGACTTCTGTTAGCACTCTCCCATCGAGTTAATTAAATTGATTCTAAATGTATTCAGTGCGAGACTTATTATTTCCTTCGAGAAAAGTAGCAATGAAACTCTTCTTAAAAGTTAAAGCATCTATTCTATTTATAGATAAAACTATGAAATTTATATACAAAGCTTATTAGCTCAGTAAATATTAATTAGCGCCAATTGCCGGACTTGCTTAAACCCGAAAGATTCTTTTTTTTTATTCTCATTTAAAGAGCTTAGTTACTATGTGACTATTTTGCTCTGTTAGGTGTCCTAACGTAAACTTACACTACTTTCTTATATTAATTGCGCTTACCTAAATTATGACTACTTAACCTATACAGATATTTTGGAAAAAATATTCTATGGCGAAAAAAAATTATACGTCTCTACTACACGACGAGCACGATACTATTTCAAGATTATATCTACGGGGCAGTCCTATCAGGGCGAGAGAGAATAAGGGAAAAAGAAGAAAGAGAGAAAGAGAAGAATGAGAGAGTCCCTATCAAGACGGCATCATGCAGTCTGTCCCCTTTTTCCACTTTCATCATGATAGTTTGCATCTGATTACATTAAAAGAGTCTTGATTCCACTTTCTCTGTCGTTAACTGTGCTCTTTTAAACTTGTCCGAAAATATGTAATGTAATGTCAAGTAGTTTAAGTAGATCTTGCCGCATAACACCGCCAATATAGCCGGATAAAGCGCGTAAGAGCTCATGAATATAAGGGCCCAAGATGAGTTTGAAACTACTCGGGTGGATCCGAAGTAATTAGGACGTCATTATAGCTGGTTTTTATACATTAACTATTATTGCCACTGAAAATATTCGATAGTAACTGATAAATTTATTGTAATACTTACCGAAAGGGCCAGTTGTATGTCGCTAGGCATGGCTCTGGCCCCCGACAAGTCTCGCATCCTGGTTGACACATCAGGCATTCGTATGGCTCGCTCCAGTTGTCCAAGCTGTTCTCTTCGTATTCTTGATATGCAACTACAAGATAGAAATATATAATTGTTAAATACATTACATTATAATTCGAGAGAAGAAAATATACTGGATAAAATTCAGAATATAGCACATGAATTAAGATTACATACCTATATATATACACAAATAGAAGCATTTCGATGCAAATCATACACTCAAGGAAAGAAGGTTTACACAACAATATTCTCCACACATGCAACACAGTTGCATGGACACATTCACACACTTCTCTATTACAATAAGAATACTGTTAAATAATTAATATACCATATTGGCTTTATGTACAAACTAAACTAATATTTTATAAATAGTCAAGAGCTGTGGATTTTATAAAAATGAATAAATTAATAGTTATAAACGATTTCCTTGAGTTCAACTTTCTTTTCTATATAGAAGTAATGACTTAATGTAACTAGAAATAAAAACTATATTTCTTTCCAAATGAGCAGTAGAGTTAATAAATCACTTAATAACTAGTTTACTCGAATGAAGAATATTTTTAATTTGTTTAATTAATCTAAAAATTTTTAAGAAAAACGCTTTAAGTTACTGATGTACTGTTACTAATTTTAGTTTTCTTTTCTATGTTACATAAGAGTGAAATTAATTCATCAATCGCTTATTGTTGTTGTATCTTTTATATAAGTAAATTGTCTATTATTTGATTACGTTGTTCATATCTATGAATATCTATTTTTTTTTTTGGCCGTGTGGTATCCGGCTGAGTAGAATAGTACCACCCTCTTTTCTTACCGAGGTGTCGTAAAAGGCGACTAAGGTAAGTCGACCCGCCGTGTGGTATCCGGCTGAGTAGAATAGACCAACCTCATTTCTTACCGAGGTGTCGTAAGAGGCGACTAAGGTAAGATGACCCACCGTGTGGTATCCGGTTTAGTAGAATAGACCACCCACTTTCTTACCGAGGTGTCGTGAAATACGACAGAGGTAAGTTGACGTCAGGCAGGCGGCCGGTCGTAAAAACGCAGCCAAATCATGTTACAGCATGTTTATAACATGTTGCGCCGACCCCACTTAGAGTGGGATAAGGGCAGGAAGATGATGCTGTTAGTAATTCTTTTTTGTTAGTACTATAAATAATCCGGGGCTAAAACTCTATTAAGAAATTTTAAATACCACTGCCTACCTAAAAATTATGTCTGCATAGCCGCACTTACAATGAGCAACTTACACCGCTACGCTTTTCATAAGTGACTCTTATCCGCTGAGCTATTAAAATCATCATTGCAATTTTGTAGGTGTTCAAATATGAAGTATAGTATCATATAATAAAGTGGTAGTAATATTTTCAGTTGCTTTTAAATATTGTATTCAATAATAACCTATTGTCCTTTTTCTTTCAAGTTTGTACACCAGTGCCGAGAGATTGCTCCTTAGTTGTAAGTCTGCCTATTGAAGTTACCAAACTTCTTTGTATTTTCAGTTAATTAGTTTTGATTTACAAAAGAATATCGCCCTGTAGTAACCGGCTGAGTAGATAAGACCACCTCATTTCTTACCAAGGTCTCGTAAAAGGCGACTAAGGTAAGTTTACCAGATGTGTGGTATTCGGTTGCGTAGCATAGACCACTCTAATTTCTTGCCGAGGTGTCGTTAAAGGCGACTAAGGTAAGTTGGCCCGCCATGCGGTATATGGCTGAATAGAAGACTATCCTCTTTCTTACCGAGGTGTTGTAAAATACGACAAAGGTTGACGCCAAGAAAGCGGTCGATCGTAAAATAGCCAAATTATGTGACATGTTGTGCCTACTCCACTTTGAGTGGGATAAGGGCAGGATGATGATGAACAAAGAATATAACCCTATCCGAAGAATAAAGTCACATTTCCTATCCTTATACAGGGGAATTTAACTTTATTCTTTGGATAGGACGATACTATCTATCTATCTATCTATCTATCCATCTATCCATCTATCTATCTATATATCTATATACCTTCTACTAGTGATCCGTTAAATCCTTCTGGATGATGAGTTGAATAATATCCTGGTCGACATCTGCAAATATATGATCCACGCGCCCAGCCACCGTAACGCACGCTTATCTCCCTATTCGGCTTGTATTCACACTGCAAACATTACTTATATAATTAACTAGCGGCCTGCCCTTGCTTCGCACGGGTATAAAATATATATCCCATGTCAGTCAGTGTAAAAAAAAAATGATTAAAATTGATCCAGTCGTTTTGATTTATTCATTACTGCCCGTGGCCGTAGCGTTAAATTTGGAGTAAAACAATCTCCTTTCCCTATACCAAGGAGATTTCCTGCTATCTTTGGAATATCTAAATTCATATAGTACATTATTACTTATTTACTTTTATATTTTCCCTACGTATTTTATTTTTACAATTAATTACAGAATGTCTTTAAACAAACTCTTGAAAGAGTGACATCGCTGCTAAAGTCGAAGTGTTATAGGGCGAAGCGCGGCGTCCTCACGGCATTTTAAATCTGTAATATCTCCGAAAATGTTCACTTAAATTACATGCTGTAAACGGCCATATTGATCTATATTAAATCAACTATTTATTTAAGGTACTTAATTGGATAAGGATTAATGCTGTATTGTAAAAGAATTGCTTCAAAAATAAGGGATTATTTTTCGTAAAAAGTAAACCGCGGACTTTTCTGTAGACATTTACAATGTGTACAAATACTTAGTACATTATTTTGATAAATCTCGTAGGGTTTAGCCTGCGTTTGCAATGTAAGCGGAAAAAAATGTAATTATTTACAGAAACCTCAAAAATTACAGTATTTCTCTAATCCGTATTGAATGTTATTATACGTACAAACCTTCCTCTGGAATCACTCTATCTATTAAAAAAAACCGCATCAAAATCAGTTGCGTAGTTTTAAAGTTTTATGCATACATACATAGGGAAATATGGACTTTATTTTATAATATGTAGTGATAGTGATGATTGTTATTTTCCTCGCTAGAGAGCTCCGATCATAAATACGTCCGATCGCTGCTAAATTCAAATGGTTAAAGGGCGTTTTCTTTTTTTTTTCGAATTTGACTAATGCTGTTAGCCCTAATGGCTTTGACAGCGTCACCGATAAGACGGGCGAGCGCGGAAGCATCGCTGAGAGGCGAACCGCGACCTCCGACGCGCTATTTATAGGCTCGCGGCGCGGCCCCTGCATTTTAAATCTGTTATTTAAATTACATGCTGTAAAGGGTCATATTGATCAATATTAAATAAACAATATATTTAAGGTTCTTAATTGGATAAGGATTAATGCTGTATTGTATAAAAATTGCTTTGAACATAAGGCATCATATTTCGTAAAAAGTAAATGACAAAAACTGCTATTGTGGGTTATCCATAAGAGATAGACATATACTATCGCGGACTTTTCTGTAGACCTTTTCATGGTGTACAAATACTTAGTACATCATTTTGATAAATCTCGTAGGGTTTAGCCTGCGTTTGCAATGTAAGCGGAAAAAAATTTAATTATTTACGACATCGCATTAGAGACCTCAAAAATTACAGTATTTCTCTACTCCATATTGAATGTTATTAGACATGTAAACCTTCCTCTAAAATCACTCTATCTATTAAAAAAACCGCATCAAAATCTGTTGCATAGTTTTAAAGATTGAAGCATACATAGGAATATACGGACATAGGGACAGACAGAGAATGCGACTTTGTTTTATACTATGTAGTGATATTATTTATTTTTACAATTGATTAGACAATGTCTTTACATACAACATTCATAGCTTTCTTATCATTAGACAATATAAACTTGAAAGAAGGACATTTAGTTGCGCCTTCGGTCGCTGCTAAATTCGAAGTGTTTATAGGTCTAAGCGCGGCCTCCTCGCGGGATTTTAAATCTGTAATATCTCCGAAAATGTTCACTTAAATTACATGCTGTAAACGGCCATATTGATCTATATTAAATCAACTATTTATTTAAGGTACTTAATTGGATAAGGATTAATGCTGTATTGTATAAGAATTGCTTCAAAAATAAGGCATTATTTTTCGTAAAAAGTAAACGACAAAAATTGCTTTAGTGGGTTATCCATAAGCGATAGACATATACCATCGCGGACTTTTCTGTAGACATTTACAATGTGTACAAATACTTAGTACATCATTTTGATAAATCTCGCAGGGTTTAGCCTGCGTTTGCAATGTAAGCGGAAAAAAATGAAATTATTTACAGAAACCTCAAACATTACATATTTCTCTACTTCGTATTGAATGTTATTATACGTACAAACCTTCCTCTTGAATTACTCTATCTATTAAAAAAAACCGCATCAAAATCGGTTGCGTAGTTTTAAAGTTTTATGCGTACATACGGAAATATGGACTTTGTTTTATAATATGTAGTGATTAATTTGATGCATTAAAATGAAGAAGCTGTGATCGCCCAGCGGTAAAACCGTCACGGGGTCAAACCCAGGCACTTATGGGTTTTTCTGTTAAAACTTATGTCTAATTGACAATTGCAATTTATCAAACGCTTTTCGGTGAAGGAAAACATCGTGAGGAAACCTGCATATTTTTAGAGATTTCTGGAGATATGTGTAACCTACCAATCCGCATTGGAGCAGCGTGGTAGGTTTTAGCTCCAATCCTTCTCTCCAAAAGCGGAGAGAAGAGGCCTATTCTTAGCGGTGGGCCGCTACTTTATTTATTTATGTACCTTAAAAAAAACGTTGGAAAAAACATTAGGTTGGAGCGCGTACAGAATAAGTTTATTAGGTATATGTACTTGAGATTGTACGGGGTTTATCCGTACTATCCGTTAATGTATCCAACTTTATTTGTTCTAGGTATGGTTGGATATAATGAGTTAAGGGTAAGGAGGGATCTCTCCCTTGTTATTTATTTAATTAAAATAATTAGAGGTAGGGCACATAATCCCGATTATGTGCCCTACCTCTAATAATTTATTTATAAATAAATTTATAAATAAATTATTGGTAAAGAAAGTGTACAAAGGTCAACTTATCCCTATTACAGATATCTCTGCCAGCTAACCTACGAAGACAATGAGTGAGACAATTTTTACTTTACTTTTTTTAAATTGAGTTGAAATTAAACGCAATGGCCGACGGCCATAATAAATATTAACAAAATATCAACTACTATATATACACCGTGTAGTATCCGGCTGAATAGAATAGTACCACCCTCATTTCTTACCGAGGTGTCGTAAAATAAGACTGAGGTAAGTTGACGTCAGGCCGGCGGGCGGTCGTAAAACGCAGCCAAATCATGTGACAGCATGTTTATGACATGTTGTGTCGACCCCACTTAAAGTGGGATAAGGGCAGGAAGATGATGATGATGATCAACTTCTATATATAAAACTATGTGTATAACTTGCAACTTAAAGCCATATTATTAACATAACAATATTTTAAGTATTTTACAGATTTGATAATTTTGAAAATGCAATTTAAAAAAAAGTTCATTTCAATAAAAAAAATAAAAAAGAAATTCGGTTTCATAAATGATATAAATTACACTGCTGTATTGTATGTAATTAAATGTATTTAAATATATAGCACGATTAGCATTATATAGACCAAATTCAAAATAAGGCTTAATTGAGTTATTTCAATGCTATTTAAGAAATGACGCTACGAAAAAACTAGTATTCTCTTGCTATTCCAATTCTCGCTTTATTGCCATTTTGCTATAAAACAACTTTTTTGAATTAGGTCACTTTAATACTAAGTATGCGATATATTTCATCATCCATATATTCAACTAGTACGTACATATGTTGTTTCGTTTGGGCACTTATGAGTCCCGTGGAATGAATATATTTGATTATCATTTTCTTCGTCATTATCAACTTCGCACTGGTTTATTTCTAGGTTCGATATATCAATGTCTAGTGAAACAATGCCTTTTAATCTGAAACAGAAGATTAATGTTGCGTTATCACTTAGCGAAAGTCGAGCGTAACTTATCTGATGGTGGAAGGAAAGTTAGCTCGAAGTTAGTATAGGTGTTGTCACATAAATTTCAATTGTGCGGAAAGGTTCATTTGGTAGTTTTCCCGTTCTAACAATACGTTCAAAATACAATACAATTATAAGGTCTTTTTATTATATTAAATGCAAGTTAACAATATAAAAATACCTAAAAAGTTCGTAGAGGGTATTTTAACATTTAATGTGACTCGAACGAAACTACAAAGTATTACACGGTAGTTACGGTAATAACACGGCTGTGTGCATATTAGTATTAGAAGAAAAAATATTGTTAAAAGAATAAGCTATAGAATATTGTTCTACGAAAAAAAAAAACTTCAATACATCAAATTGGCGACGAGGTTTGGATTATTTATAAGAGATCTTTAATATTTAAATGAGTTAATCTTTTATGTATGTATGTAGATATATATATTCGGAATCTCGGAAACGGCTCCAACGATTTTCCTGAAATTCAGCATTTAGGGGGTTTTGGGGGAAAAAAATCGATCTAGATAAGATTTATTTAAAAAAATGTAGTTTTATTCCTGCTTTCGGACTCAAATTTTTTTTTTTACTAACGTTGAGTACAATCACAATTTTTCGCTGTCAAACGTAAAGTCATGGTAGTTCATTTGGGGAACGGGCGGTCTAGAGAGGTGAAAATACCTAGGATCAAGCCCCACCTGCCCTATTCTTTTTTCTTATCAATTTTTTTTTACATCATTTTAAAAATTACCGAACAAGGCTCGGTTACCCAGGTCCTATTTATTATTCTACGAATAAAGTTTCAAATATCAAATTGCCGACGAGGATTGAATACTAATAATAAATTGTATAGAATTTATGAGGCTATTTTATGGTTTTATTATAAATTTAATTATTAAAATTTATTTTCTTATGTTTAAGTTTAATAAAAACTTCACATCTAGAAAATGTCAAACAATACTAAGCAAATTCTTCCTGATTGAAATTTCCTTCTTCCTTCATACCTTCTAACGTTATAGTATATTTTCTCATTTATTAATATATATTTATTATTTCTATCTTTTTCGTCATATAGAGATTAATTATTAAATTGGTAAAATATTTAGTAATATTTAGAACTTAATTATTTTGTATACCCCCACCGCTGATATTTAATTAAATCTAGAGATCGCTTTTAGCGATAAAGTCGCTTTTAGCGATAAAGTATTAGTACAATACTAATACTTTTTTAGCTAATTTCATGTACCATTATGGTGTACAATAAAGTTTTTTCTCTCTATTCTATCTTTTGTCAAACAGAATATATAAATTCCTCCTGTATAATTTAATATTACCCGCGGATTGTTGATACAGGCACAGTATAAGATAACAACCAACGTTTTGCCTCGCAACTGTAATAAGGGTAGGTCCACCATCCTTCCATTGTAGCCCCGGGGGGAGAGGGCATGAACTTCGGAGATCTCACTGATTCACTTTCTTGAGCTGAGACGTACCTACAATTATTTCTTCATTAATATGGTAAGATTAAGTAACATGTAATATAAATATATGGGACACTTATACACACGGTCGTCCGTCCCCAAAGTAACTTAATACTTGTGTTGTGTGTAAGATATGGTTGGTGTTGTAAATATATACATATATGATTTTTTTAAATACATACTTAAATACAAATATACACCCAGGTTCGAAGAACCAACAAATTATTTATAGAAAATGTTGGCCCTCGGCGGAAGTTGAACTCGCGAACAGCGGTGCTGCAGGCAGGTTTACTACCCACTGCGCCAACGGGCCAGTCAAATAATTATTTATAACTGTCATCCTCAAAAACATATAATCATTAAAAATAATAAATTGAAGATGGAGTATATAAGCAATAAGTTGACCAATTTAAGCCAATCTGAGTTTCCAAGGTATGAGAGTCATACCATCAGGTCTCTTGCCATCGCTACGAGCCATTATATAGCCATATATTTATTTATATTCATAGCTTTATATATATGCACTGACCATGGATATTCAGGATCTGGTGGTTTTTCTTCTTGCGGTATTACAACAGTGATAGATTCAGCTGCCCCAAATCGTTCCCAAGACACTGTGTTATTCACCACACCGTCTGCTCTTAGAGCCAGTGCTCGTGAGCCCACAGCACGTTCTGATAAACTGTCACTCATCACCAAGCCGTGGGATACTGCCATGAGGATCTCTGCAAAAAAATTTTGATTGGATCTTAAGTTAGTTTAATTAAAAGTAGTAAGTAATGACCTGTTACTTTCCCGTTGCTGGGAAGGGAAGTGTTGGAATTAAGATCTACCACGCTTGTTCCAATGCATTGGTAGGTTGCATATATCCCTTGAAGTCTCTAGAGATATGCAGGTTTACCACGATGTTTTCCTTCACTGAAAAGCGTGTAGTAAATTGCAATTATCAATTAGACACATAAGTTTTAACAGAAAAACTAATCGGTGCCTGCCAGAGGTTTGAACCCATGATCGTCTCTAAAGAGTCGCACGGTCTCACCGCTGGGCTCTCACAGCACATTCTACTATTCCCATTTTATTATTTGACTTTGTAATAAAAGCTATAACTCATTGGCTTTGAACCCGTCACTTACTTAAAATAGTCGCACGGTCTCACCACTGAGATATCATAGCTTATAAGTCAGTGTAGTTTATCAGTGAAGCTTTTAAGTTAGTGTAGTTTAAAACAATGATTGTCCTGAAGACAAAAATTATTATTTTAATGGCCTTATAAAAGATTTTTGATTTTTCTTTGTTAGACCTGTCCATAATTTTCTTTAAATTACGACTGTAATAAGTTTAACCTAGACAATGATTTTAGTTTACCGTAATTCACGTATTCATATTAAATTCTTACATATTTTAAAACACATCCTTTCGCTACGTCTGTCTGTTTCCAATACACTCCAAAACTACTGATTGGGTTTTCCTGCTGTTTTTGCGAGTGATTCGTGAAGAGTTAAGTATACTAGATGGCTACATTATAATTCTCTATTAACCTAAAAATGTAAGTTATCTTAAGCATTTTATGTGACACGTTCAAATACTTTAAGTCGTCTAATTTAAATGCTACAATCTAAGCCACGCGTAGCGTAAGCAGCCTATTACCTAAGTTGATTATAAATATATTTAAAAGCTTTATAATTTTTCTCACCTTTTTGTACACTAATATTTCATGCCAACTTTGTAGAAACAAAATTTTATTTGTCGACTTTCAAACGTAGGAATGTCTTTTACAAATAGCCAACGAAAAAAGACACCAGGCGTAACATTTCGTTGACTTTAGATCTACGTCTCAAAATCATAGTTCATTATCATATAAAGAGTACACTTCGGATCTCACTAATTAGATTCTCCTAGAGGTTTCAGTCCTTACCAGGCTCTCATACCTCGTAACGTTAATTAACTATTCCGTTAGTACTATTTTCGATGTAAAGATCTTTCAAATATGTCTGAAAAGAGAGTGTGCCTTTTCGTGAATCTTGTCTGTAGTATTCATTTGAATGTGCATCAAATTCATTTATTTGCAAAAGAAAGGGACATAATATAAAAATTCGAAAATTTGTGAGTATGGATGTACCTATGTTTGTTACTCTTTCACGACGAATTCGCTAAACCAATATCGATGAAATTTGTCACAATTATTACTTATACACCGGAGAATATTATATAGAATTCCTGTTAATTCAACAGGAATAGGATGATATAGAAAAGCACCATCTACTCGTATTATCAACATATCACGTGACAGAGGTCCACGCAAACGAAATTACGGATAAAAGCTGATAAAAAATCGCTATGTAGCGATAAGACTGCCTATTGTACTTTAAAATATTTACTTTAAGTGAATGTATTGGGTATACTATAACTTTGTGGTGTACAATAAAGTATATAAATAAATAAATAAATAAAAAATGACACAAGATCACAGTGAGGTATTAAGTAACCGATACTTGGTCACTGACTCAAAAGGGCTGACAGCGGGCGATGGAGCAAGTCATTTCTGGAGCGTATCTTTGTGATGGGATTAGAAACTAGTAGATTTCTTTCAAAAAAGCAGATAATAGTAATGATTCTATCATTACTTTTATAGGAGATCCATTATATTAATGAAGTTACTGACAAAGGCTATCATCGCACTGGGGAAGAGACGATCGTAATTAATTATTAGTTTAATTATTGCACTGAATAGGTTGATTTAAATTATGTGAGCTTGTCATTTATTAAATTAATGCAGAAGTATGGGTTATTAAATTAATACAGAATGCAGAGTATGGAGTATGGAATAAATGGAAATTATAAAGTCTTTGTCTGAATGAACGAATATTTAAATAGATTGCCAATAATTATTAATAAAAATAATTAAGGGTGCATAGTAAACAATTGTAGTATTCGATTTGTTTTATAAGCACTTTAAAAAAGTAGAAAGTACTTATAAATCAGACGAAGAAAGTTGAGAACGAAAATGTTTTCATTACAATCTATCTCATAAATAACAAACATTAAGTCAAAGCAGACGCTGCAACTAGTATTTTGCTCTATCACATGATTTCATTTAGACACAAAGAAAGATACGTTTATTGAATGCATCGCACTAAACTTTTATAGAGCTTAATACCTAGAGTTACGTTGCTTAATTAAAAAATAACAAACTGAGTTTGTGGAAATAATATACTTAATACCATCCTTAGACCATATGAGGTTTTAGAAACGATCACCTTTGTTTCTCAATAATGCCTTAATCTTAATTGTCTTTTAGGTGATTTGCGATAAAGAGTTAGTTAAGCGAATCATCTATCTCTAAAACACAGCCAGTATACTTCCCATTTCACATGGGCACGACATTATTATAATAAACACACGCAATAAGACCATAATACGCAATAAGAAGACATAAATGTTTATTTCGTAATGGAGGTTCGCGAGCTGTGTGAAAATAAAAGTTGACATGTATTACTCCACTTCGTTTTTTGCTACGTAGTAAATGTCAATTTTGGCGGAATATTATATACTTACACAGACTATGCGGTGTTTATTTTGTGAGTATCTCTAAAAATGACCTATTGCTTAGTATTCTCTTTTTTTCTTTTGTATTTATCAGGTCTTTTAACCTCTTAGAGATTAAAAGACACGTAGTAGTCTAATTATACCTTCAAACATGTATTTTATCCAGACTTCTATACAAAAGTTTTCCTAGCTCGAAAGGCGTTGCAAGAATAATTTGTATAGTACCCAAATGTTTTAAATTAACGTTAAACTTATAAGAAAAAAAGGATTGCATAGCGAATATTCTCTTATACTTGTCAGTAGTGTGTAGGTTTATGCAACGCAGCTAAATCATGTTGCCTGGATGTTGTATGCAAACGACATCTCATATAACGTCTGTTTATAGATTTAATTAGTAACAGATGTGACTTGTTTATGACGTTTAAAATATATATCATCGTCTCTCCTATAGATATAGATTTCTCGTAAATTGTGGCCAGCGATCATTTCTGTGTCTCTTAGATAGACTAGATCTTGGGTAAGAGAGAGAAGTATAAATCTACATTCTATTGATCGTAAAATATTTGGTACTATTTACTACCAGTGTTAAAGTTCAAATAAATTAGGTTTTTTTAGGGACATTTTCATCATCATTTCCTAAGTTTGACGCTCCAATTGCCTTGGCAATAAAATCGTCTTGCTTGTTAGCCATTAGAATACTCCTTTTCCTCGTTTGACTTGAGATCAGTAACTGAGCTTTTGCCTTCGAAGAAAATCATATTAATTATCGCGATTGAACGTTATAGCTTTAAAGATTTATTGTTTTTTTATGCGAAAAACTAGGTAATATTATATTATAGACTTAAGGATGAAATTATAGTTGTAGTAGACGAAATAAAAGAAATAAAACTATAATATCAGTTCATAGCTAGTTTATAAAAAGGATTCAACGGTGTTTTAGTTTTTTTTAATAAGATGTAAATGTGCTGCCTTGGAAGTGGCTTATCAATCAGTTTACTCAAGATTGCGACGATGAAGTAGTTGATTGTTTCTAGTGAGGTCCTTACCATCGTTTTCCAAGCCTACTTGATGCAAGATGTTTGCAGCGAGATCGGCACGTGCCCTCGCTTCGTTCCAGCGCGTTGTGTGCATCGGAGCTCGCAGCCGCCCGTACCGATGAGTAACGCAAAGTGCTCCCGTCGCGCCTGTTGCAACTGCGTGAACAAGTCTGAGAGACGATTCCAGTTCCTCCTTCAGAAAAGGGGTGTTTGTTAATAAAACTATTACGATTTATTACTAGGGCTCTATTATGTTGTTCTATTATTTCGTATATGTATTAGTGTTTACATCTAATATAGTATTACTTGCACGTATCCATATCGTTCTTTTATTTTTTTTTGTGTTTTTAGTTCCTTAATGTTATGGTTGCCTGGAAGAGATCACTTTAAGTGATAAGGCCGCCCTTTGTTTTTATTTAGTTTAAATAAAACATTGTATAAATAAAAAAAATAAATGTTTTGTGTACGACTGCGAGGCAGGTGCTGCTAATATAATACACTAGCTGTCCGAGCAGCTTCGCCCGCATGTAAATCTATGTGTCACAAATTTTTTCCCGAATTGATATTTTGAACTTAAAAGTAGTTATCGTGAGTTAATTATAAGAGATTTTTAAATAAATTTCACTATTTACTTAGCGCACGCAAGGAAAGATTTAAATTTTGCCCTTTTTAGCAAAATTTTTTGCTGCTCCTCTCCTATTCATCTTAGCGTGATGTTGTAGTCTTTAGCCTCTCTCAATAAATAGAATATCTGAGACTCAAATAATTTTTCAAATTTGTCTAGTAGCTCCTGAGATTAGATTGTTCAAACGATCAAACAAACAAACTCTTCAGCTTTATATATTAGTATAGTATAGATGGCATACAATGTAAAGACCGTATTGATTGACTTCTTCAATATAATTACAAGTTCGTGTAATTTATTTAATCGCTACGCTCTACCATGTTCTTCTTCGTAACCATATTCAATATTACTAAATATGACCATATTTCTTTAACAGCTTATTATTGAAGTTATATGTGCACTGTGATGAATACACGAAATAATATTGTATGGATCAAAATTATTCATTGAATCATTGCATCCGTTTTCATTAATAGAAATAACGTATCGAAAACTAATTATGTTTTGTTATGCTAATAATTTATGAACAATGATAGCTTTTATTTAAAAGCTTTAATGAAGTAATATCATGAATAAATTTTGCTGTTTAACATAAAATGAAATAATACTACTAATAATATATTTTTTGAAAAGAGATAAGGAAAATTAAATAAAAAAGATAAACATTTCTCTTTTAACTATATATATATTTATAACTTATATGAAAGGTAAAACATGTGAATTATTGCGGTTTTAATACTAATATCTGGGTGACCGAGCTTCGCTCGGGAATTTTTTACAATAAAAATTAAAAAACTTAAAATAAAAGAAAAAACAATTATTTAGTTGGGATCGATCCTTGGCATTTACATTTCTCGAGTCTGCCCGTTACCCGAATAAGCCACGTCGTCTTGACAGTGAACGGCGAAAATTCAATTCAATATAAATGTGAGTGTTTTTTAATGCCCAAAAAGAGGGATAAAACAAATTTTTTTTTAAATAAAACCTAGCTAGATCAATTTTTCTCCCCCAAAACCTCCTACATGTTGAATTTCAGGAACATCGTTGGAGCCGTTTCCGAGATTCGAAAAATATATATATATACAAGATTAACTCATTTAAATATTAAAGATAGGAGTACAATAGGGAAAATGAAGTCTCTGTGTCTATTAATTAAAATTATGGCGAATGTTACGAACAATTAATATGGTAAATACTACCAGCCTTTTACGTCACAGATAGAAAATCGTTATAGCATGCATTATATCAGGACGTGAAACAGTATTTCATTACATTACAGTCATCTCTCTTTGGCGAATATCACTTTTTCGGTACAGAAAATTAAATTCAATATCTAATTTTGGTTGGTTATATCAGAGAGGTTCATAAAGATGAAAGTAACATGAAAGAAAATTCGAGACGTAAAATCGGGACGATTAATTATGATTTTTTAACATCACTATTTTAAGACCACCATAATCTAATCTATAGGTAATGTATAGACATCGGCTATATTTACGTCTTATGCTATAGCTTTTTTTTTTTTTTTTTTTTTTTATTATACAGGAAAAAACCCCTTATGGGTACCGCCGCCCGACGGGGACAGGCGGCGGTTATGTCGGACTCGCACCGACTAAAACGACCTGTGTGCTCCACCACGCTGCCAATGGCAAGGACAGGGTATCATTGTACATTTTGCCCCCATCCCGCCGACAGCTCTGATCCCAGAGAATAAACACCTCCAGGTAGGGGCCCCTCGAAAGAGAAACCCCCCTCCGCTAACCGGTGCATCGGGAGCACCAGATGCACCGACCGCCTCGGGGACCTGTAAGCCAGGTGTCCGATGTACCCCGTTCGGAACACCCGAAGGTCCCCAGTTAGGGCGGCAGACGATGGGCTTGGGCGAGTCACTAACACCTGGACTCACCAGCAGCAGATTGGATGCAGAACAACAGTTCGTGGAACCGCTCCGCCGCCTCCCTCCGCCCCCCTCCGCAGAGCTAAAGGAGGCCATCGCTGTCCACGATCGCTCCCTGCCCACCGTGTTTGCTATGTCACGGTCGACAGGGAGAGATCGCGCCCCAAGTAGGGGCCCCAACGCCTTGGTGGGCGTTTCCGCCCCCACCGGGTAATTTTTTATAGAGGTTTTCTTCCTCGCAACCCGAAGGTCCCCGTTCCCATTGCTGGGCTTCCGGGTTTCGCCGACGGTGGCCGTAACCATGTCCAGCCAGACTTAGAGTAAGCCCAACTGGACCCGTCGCTCATTAGGGACTTCACCCCAACCCCCCCGAAGTCCCCGGCCCGTCCAGATTGCCCTCTGCTAATCAGAGGGACAACTGGATTGGCCACCCCTCAGTGGTCCGTTCGCCAAGACTAAGCTTGCCCAGGGTGCGCCACGAGGAGGCCGACCACTTTGGCACCCCCTTATGCTATAGCTGAACCATACTAGTTTCAAGCCCAACTAAGCAGTTCCCGTCTCGATAACGCGGAAAGAGAAATAATTAGTGGCCTGTGTGTGCTTGAAACTAGTCGGGTTTACCCGATACAATAGGAATTCAGTATAGCCGGTTTCTTTACAATAACCATGAATATCACTCATGATAGTTTATCTGATAATGTTATTGTAACTCTTTAACTGGAAAAGGTAAGCTTTGCGATTTTGTCGTGGAATCTATCTCCTGATGATGCTTCGGTTGCGGGGCGAAACGATTGTTGAATTTGTGATAGTGAATGTATGGAGTGCTTGTGTATTTTGGTGGCGGTGGTAGAGGTTTGTGCATGTGTTTTTTACGAATCCTGCATGTACCAGGTATGAAAACGGATTGTCCATCTACATTTAGCAATATATATATTTTCTATTTTACTTTATCGCGGATTATAGCAAAATAATTTTATTATTACTTTTGTATTACGGATCTCCGCAAAGTAACGCCTAATTCTATAAATTATTTCTTTATGTGGATTTAAAATAATTGATTGTCAAATATTATAAGTTTAAAAAATGTTGTGAAAACATGAATGAGTAAAAAAAATAACCAAAACAGTGTTTGTGTTCTATAAATCTATGGTCTAAAGCTAGTTCGATGGGGCATTCAGGATGCTCTAAATACGTATCGGCCACTCGCGTCTCCTCATTCAGAAGGACCCTCTGCTATTTGAAGCACCCTTACTAGATACGGTAAGTATAAACGTTCAGAAATATATATTTATATAGCCATATCGATAACATCATAGATAATTTTAAATTTGAAAACTTTCTTTAATGACATGAATATACTAAAAAAGTAAGTACAAATACAAAATGAAATATGTGGCTCGTTTAAGGAAAATAGAGATGCAAAAAATATTTTCTGATAAGAGCTAAGTGAGAACGGTTCAAGTTATTTTTTTTAATGTAGGTAGTATTTATGTTTTTTTTTTATTTACGCCGTGTGGTATCCGACTAAATAGAATATATCACCCTTATTTCTTAGCAAGCTTTCGCCGTGTGGTACCCGGTTGAGTAGAATAGACCACCCTCTTTCTTACCGAGGTGTCGTAAAATACTACTAAGTTAAGTTGACGTTAGGCAAGCGGCCCGTCGTAAAATACATAGCAAAATCATATGACAACACGTTTATGACATGTTGTTCTGACCCCATTTAGAGTAGGATAAGGGCGAGAGGATTATAATTACACTTTCACTATTAAGCAATGAAAGCACCGTAAAATATCATCATCTTCCTACCCTTTTCCCACTCTAGTGGGGTCGGCACAACATGTAATAAACATGCTGTCATATGATTTGGCTGCGTTTTTACGACCGGCCGCCTGCCTGACATTAACTTACCAATGTCGTACTTTACGACACCTCGGTAAGAAAGAGGGTGGTCTATTCTACTAAACCGGATACCACACGGTGGGTCAACTTACCTTAGTCGACTTTTACGACACCTCGGTAAGAAATGAGGTTGGTACTATTCTAATCAGCCGGAAACCACACGGCGGGTCGTCTTACCTTAGTCGCCTCTTACGACACCTCGGTAAGAAATGAGGGTGGTACTATTCTATTCAGCCGAATACCACACGGCGGCAAAGCACCGTAAAATATTATATATACATAATATTATATATAATTTAATTAATGATATTATTATATATTATATATATAATAATATCATTAATTAAATTTTAATAATAATATAGATTTCAAATATATAAATTATTTAAAACCAAATACTTAAATTATTGTACTAGGTTATTAACTTATTATTATACTCGTAACATATTATTTATACGACCCTAAAACTTTCTAATGTGTAAATTCCATAAATCATATTTATTTATAGAGTAGTGAACCGAAATTTGACACGCTTAGTAGAGTTTCCCTTTGACTATAAAGCATTAACTTATTCAGTTATCCAACCACTGTTACAGTATAATAATTTTGTTTCATACAAAATATGTATTATGTATGAAAAAAAGACAGTAATTTAATTTTATTACGCGCAAATACAAAACTTATTATAGTACTAATTTGCTGTAATTCGTGATTAGAGAAAATTTATATAACGCTCAAAGTAGGGAGCACTACCCATATTCATACCTTATACCATATATTCGTAGACGACATGCACTATAAATCAGCACCGACAACACCGCACTACACTACTAGCATTGCACACATTCACTACCACAATCTCAACTATCGCTTTACCCGCAACCGAAGCATCATCGAGTATAGATTTTGTCTAATAATATAATTTTGTATTATAGTGACTTTATTACTTTGTATACGCCGTATGGTATCCGGCTGAATAGAATAGTACCACCCTCATTTCTTACCGAGGTGTAGTAAAAGGCAAGTAAGGTAAGACGACCCGCCGTGTGGTATCCGGCTGAGTACAATTAACCACCCTCTTTCTTACCGAGGTGTCGTAAAAGGCGAATAAGGTAAGACGACCCACCGTGTGGTATCCGGTTTAGTAGAATAGACCACCCTCTCTTACCGAGGTGTCATAAAATAGACTAAGGTAAGTTGATGTCAGGCAAGCGGCCGGTCGTAAAAACGCCAAAATAATGTAACAACATGTTTGAAACATGTTGTGCCGACCCCATTTAGAGTGGGATAAGGGCAAGAAGATGATGACTGACCAGAAATCTTATTTAGCTCTATCATTAACTCTCTATTAAGACTCATTACACACACTCAATATGAGTTAATATTATTTTATATTTTGTTTATACACGTTGTAAGTACCTATGACAATGGAAGGCACTAGTAACCAAGAATACAAGCTAGGCTTAGTTTGGCTGCTAGTGGTGACTTTTAGAGTGTAATCTAGATAATAATCATAAGCTTTTGTTAAATAATTTATCGAAACTGTGTTGAGCAAATAAATAATTTCTAATTTTTTCTTTACGATTTTGTCGTGGAGTCTATCTCCTGACAATGCTTCAGTTACAGGGCGAAACATTTGTTGAGATTGTGGTGGTGAATGTGTGCAGTGCTTGTGTATTGTTGTGCTATCGGTGTTGGGTAGTGCATGAGTTCTTACAAATTCTGCATGTATCAGGTATGAGAACGAATAGTACACTCTACATTTAGCATTACACATATTTTCTTTTATAGCAAAATAATATTCTCATTACTTTTGAATTTTCATTTATATAAAAGTATTCGATATTATTAAGAAATGTCTTTATTACTTTGTATGCTGTGATGTTGGCTGCATATGCATGCGGGAATGACAGTAGAGCGAAAGGTAACAGCAGCGCACTTGTCATGCGCCGCGACGCTCTCATCTCCGGCAAGCATTCGCGCGTTTACGCGCTCTTCTGAAACAAAACAAGCAAACGTTAATGCGTATACCGAGGTTAAAAATAAGTGTAAGAATTATCTTACGCAGTAGAAGATTCATTCATTCTCCTTTATTTTTCCTTTTTTTATGGCATGAAAACCCATTAAGGGACGTCACCGCCCGACGGGGACGAGCGATGGGTATGTCGGACTCGCACCGACTTAAAACCTGACATTACTCCACCATGCTGCTGGTGGCGGGTACAGGGTGCCGTTGAGTACCGCCGTACACATTGAGTCCATCCCCGCCAGCAGTAGCTCTGTACCCCGGAGAGCGCCACCACCGGGTCGGTCTCATTCTCCTTCCCTTATCCCACTTTAAGTGGAGTCGATATAGCATGCTATAAACATGTTGCTACACGAATTAGCTATGTATTTTACGCTCGGCCGCCTGCCTGACGTCAACTTGCCTTAGTCGCCTTTAAGGACTCGGCGGTAAGAAATCAGGGTACTCTATTCCACTCATACCACATGACGGGTCAACTTAACTTAATCGCCTTTTACGACATCTCGGTAAGAAATGGAGGTGGTCTATTCTACTCAGCCGGATACCACACGGTTGGTCAACTTCACTTAGTCGCCTGTTTTACTTGACTTGTTACACTTATATACTATACTTCAGCGTAATGTAAATAAAAGTCATTTAAGTAAGTCACATAGACAAGCTTAGAGAGGCGTAAAGTAATACTATTATTCGGTGCTCGAGATTAATTAATTAAATATTCTGCTACTGAAGAGACTACCTGTGCTAGAAGCACTATCAAACAGTTTAGCGGATATGCATCTCTTTATAATAATAATAGTTTTTTTGAAGGGTATTAACAACCAAATACACATACAACAAATAAAATTACTTATACAAGGAAATAAAATATCTTTAATCGTCGAAAACATGTCTTAACAATTATTTCCTGTCGTTATTGCAATGAACAGATAGCCAATATTTTAAGATAATAAGAATTTTAACTTTATAGAAATAACATATTTTAACTAGACATCCCATCGTTTACTCTTTGGAGAATAGAGTTGAAGACTCGATGACTCGGTCCCAAAAAGATGTAACTCGAACTTTAATAATCGCATAAAAAGCAGTAACTCCCAATTTGGCAAACATGCAAGATACACTACAATATCTCTGTTACCCCATCATTTTACCATTAAGCCGTTTAACGACTTATAAAGGAATTAGAAAGCTATTCCCATGCGTGACGATTTTTGTGAAAACCTAATTAACGCGGCTAGCGCACAATTAATTATTCGCATGACAGACCCAGTCTTGTGTGTGTGCTAAATCTTTAGACGAAGATGTGGATAATATTTACACGAAGATACTGCATATCGCGTAGGAACTTCCGTAAGTGTATTATAGTTTAAGAGCGGATCAGTTTTCAAAGTTTGAAGCAGTATTCGTCAAAGTTTTGAGCACCAAATCCGATGGAAGTAATATGATATGATTTAGCCTAAGATATGATACAAGTTAATACTTAACCTAAAGTGTTTTATTATACATTACTAGTATAGACTTACACTTTTAAGTTACTATGAATGTTTTGCATTATTTCAACTTAGCCAAGCACGTAGAAGCATGCGCTTAAATCGCGAAGAATAAGGATTATATATCGTATAGAATATCACTCTATACTGTCCACTTTATTACAATACTATATACTTTTGGACTCAGTAGGAATTATATGAGAAAATATAGAATTAGATCTTATAGAACCACCAAAGTGGCTTCGTGAAAATTTATTCGAAATTTTATTTATTTATTTATTAGTATTCCTTGATACGATTATTATTTTAATGTATGCTTAACCGTACCCATCTCGTTGTTGTATTAAGCTCGTCATGTTAACTGAGTCTTTCCTGATACCATCTATTTGGCATGTTACCATGATTTTATTGTACTATACACAGTTAGGAGGGATTAATTCTTCGAGTCGTGAATTGAATTTATAACATTGTAACGAAAAATTGTAAATGATTATGAATTTCGTGAACAGTTTTTTTGAATTTAATTTTGGCCGTCCATCGACATCCTCAATGTTTGATTTTTTTGTATATTTGCATTTCAAAATGTGGATGGATGTATGACTAGGGGGAGGCCGAAAAAAAGATGGATAGTTTGTGTGAGAAATGATATGCATGTTAAAGGAGTGGCACCAGAGTTGCCGAATAATAGAGGAGAATGAAAGAAGAAGACATATTGTGCCGACCCCACTTAGAGTGGGATAAGGGTAAGGTAAGGGTAAGTAAAAAAGATTTGTATTTCAGAATTGGGTTAACAATTCAATTTAAAATATACATATATAAACTTCCGATATCTTTACAAATTGATTCAAACTATCTATATGCATAATAATAAAGAAGTAAAACAATATATGAGAATGTTTTTAGATTGTATATTTTAAGAAAGAAATAAATGACTTCGTGAATGCGAGCGGAACAAAGAATGTATGCGTAATAATCAGTGGCAAATGGCGGGTGGAATAAGCTGGAAAAATGCACGAAGTTGAAATTGCTTTGTTACAGTGATGTATGATCGAACACACCGATAACCTACAGTATGCCGATATGGGCACCTATTTTTTTTTTTTTTTTTTTTTTTCGAATATGACTAATGCTGTTAGCCCTAATGGCTTTGACAGCGTCACCGATAAGACGGGCGAGCGCGGAAGCATCGCCGAGAAGAGATGGTTAATACAAGCGGGTGCATTACAAGCACCCGCCCTACAGGGGGCGTCGCCTTAAGGGTGTCTCCTGCGAGACCGAACCTCGGCTTAAGGCGGCGCGTTTTTGGAGGGCTGCATCTAATAATTGACTTGGAAGAAGTCTGCGTCACGGCGGCCGCGGCAGAGGGCTGCGGCCGCTTGACACAAGCAAGCGGGGACCTCGTCTTCGCCGGCGAAGACGCTGTTTGTGTGCGTGTTGTGTGTATAACTTGTTGGATGCTGTGATAGCATCGTCGGGGTCGTTAAGGACGCTCTTCGGGCGCCTGTGAATCTTGTTGGGGTGCCTGAACGCCTTATAGTTGGACGCGGCCACTATAAGGGGGTTTGGGTGGATGGACGCTTTCTCGAAGTAAGTCGTCGAGAATCGTCTGAAAAGATCGGCTATCGTGGGTAGATCGAGATCTCTATGGAGGTTCACGTTGCGCACGAACCACGGACAGCCAGTGGCTGTACGCATGAATCGATTTTGAAGTGTCTGCAACGGACACAGTCGTGATTTCGGAACGTGCGCGAACGCGACGCTCGCATAGGTCATAATGGGTCTGATGCAAGTTTTGTAAAGTGTCACTTTGTTGCGAAGTGACAGTTTACTTGTCTTGCACAGTATCGGATAGAGGCGTCCCATGGCGAACGCTGCCCGGTTACGGACAACGCGGATGTGTCGGATAAAGGATAGGGTCGGTTGGAGGATGACACCTAAGTATTTGACTTCCTTTTGCCAATCTATGTATTTGTTGTAAATAGAGACTCTAGGAGGCGTCCGGATGAAGTCCATGGCTCTCCTAGATCTCGCAAAGAACATTGCTGCGCTTTTATCGGGATTAATTTCGATTCTCCACCGGCGGAACCAGCTTCCGAGCTGGTTGGTTGCTCTTTGGAGCCTATCATTTATGGTTATGGGATCTCTACAGGTGGTATAGATTGCGGTATCGTCCGCGAACATGGCTAAGTGGGTGACTGCACTAGTTTTAGTGGAGAATCGTGGGATGTCACTCGTATAGAGCGAGTAGAGGAACGGTGCGAGTACCGAACCTTGGGGGACTCCGGCGCGTAAGGTGCGTCTTGAGGAGAGCGCACCATCAATACGATATCTGAATGAGCGATTAGTAAGATAATCGCGAATGATAAGTACGAGTCTATCGGGGATTCCTAGGTTCGCGAGTTTGTATATTAGACCCGCATGCCATACCTTATCGAAGGCTTTGGCGACATCGAAGAAGACAGTACCGGTGTACCGTTTTTTGCCGAAGCCATTGAGGACGGCTTCGGTAAGTCGGTGTACTTGTTGTACCGCGGTGTGTTTAGCGCGGAAGCCGAATTGCTCATCCGGTATGAGCTTCATCGACTCCATGAACGTTATGAGTCTAGCGAGGATTACTCGCTCGTAGACTTTCCCTAAGCTGTTGAGCAGACTGATGGGTCGATAGCTGCTCGGGAGATTACTGGGTTTTCCCGGTTTACGAATCCCTATTACTATTGCTTCCTTCCATTCGTCGGGGAAGGAGCAACCTAACAGGAGGGCATTGAAAATCAATACTAATAGGTTTATCAGTTGGTCAGGGAGGCACTTGAGTGCTTTGTTGGATATGGAGTCGGGGCCTGGGGACTTGCGGGTCTTCAGGTTTTGGATAATGGAACGGACTTCCTCTCCGGTGGTGGGAGTGAGCGGCTCGCTTTCGGGAGCCTTCGCGGATATCCTAGCCGCCGCCATTTCCACTTCCGAGTGGAATTCGGCGTGTTCGGGATGACTGGGATTGTTTGTACATTGTCCCTCAAGACTGTCAGCCAAGCATTCGGCCTTATCGATGTCGTCAAAAGCGACCGGACGGTTTAAACGTAACAATGGAGGTGTAGCTGCACACTGGTCTCCTCTCAGGGATTTCGCCAGTTTCCAGAAAGCCAGGTGACTCGGCGAGATCTCTGAGAGTTTGTTGTCCCAGGCGGACTGACGGTTGAGGCTGAGTTTTTTTCTAACCTCTCTTTGAAGTCGCCGGAGTGTTCTCCGGTTATCGTCTGTCGGGTATGCGTCATGGGCCCTAGTGGCGGCACGTTTACGTCTAAGTAGGTCGCGCAGGTCGTCCGGTAGTCTCCCACGACCGCGGTCGTCGGGGACTTCCTTGGAGCAACGCTCGAGTGAGTCTGTTATATGTTTCGTAAGGTGGGTAACAGCGAACTTGGCACTATCCACGGAGTCTATCTTGTCAGGAATTTGATCTAGGTGGTCTGAGTTTAGGGACTGGAGTTTCCCGCCTAATTTACTCCAGTCGATTATCGTTTTCGTGGGAGGGGTCGTGGAGGTAGATTGCCCTAACTGAATTAGAACCGGACGGTGGTCCGAGTCTAATTCATGCAGGACGTCTATGGAACGTAACTGGAGAGCTACATTTTTGAAAATGTATATATCTAACACATCTGCTCTGTTTGGATCCCCGTTAGGCGGGTATCTGGTGGGCTCGTTAGGGGCTATCACCTCAAAAGCGAGGTTTGGAAGGCCGTTGATGCCTTGGAGTATTGTGCCGTTCCGGTTGGTTCGGCGAGAGTTCCATTGGCCATGTTTGGAGTTGAAGTCTCCGGCCAGTATTACAGAGTCGCCTAGTGCGAGGAGGGTGCGGACGTCTCTTTCGAGTACCCGTTTGGTCGGACTGAGGTATACTGATGCTAGTATGATCGACTGATGGCCGGTCATACCCACCTGACAGACTGAAGCCTCCATGTTAGTGAGCTTTGGGGAATCAAGGGGGGAGCATAGGAGGGCTCTTTTGTAGTAAATGAGCGTGCCGCCTTTTTTGGATGACAGACGGTCATTTCTAATCAAACAGTAGTTCGCAATATTGGGATTGCGAAATTGGGGTTTTAAGAAGGATTCTTGTATTAGAAGAATATCTATGTCGTGTGCAACTACGAAATCGCGGACTTCGTCCATGTGTCTGATAAGCCCGTCTGCGTTGTACGTGACTAGCTTGAGGGAGTGGGGCTTGGCCCTACCCAGTGAGGGTTTAAGCTTAAAGCCTAGAGATGGCCTGCACCAAACTAGAGTGTTCGAGCAAGGCCATTAATCTGTTTTGAGGATTACTCCTCAGCTTGTTTGCCAAAATTGACAGCTCCGTAGTGTCAATTTTGGTTACTATATCGCAAACAAGTTTCATGTCGTCCATGAAACTCGTTGCTGGAGGGGCGGCTGTCGCTTTAGGAGCGGCAGCTCTTGTATTGGAGCTCAAGATGGCGGCGGCGGGTTTCGCTACCGTCTCCTGAGCCGGTTTTACTGGCACAGCCGGCTCGGATGCCGGTTTCCTGTGCCAGGGGTTTGAAGTGGGGAGAGGCGCGGGGACGAACCTCTCAGCTGGTTTGGGGGCGGTACGGTCCGCCTTTTTACGGGTGGTCCTTCTGCCCCCTCGTTTTGCCCTAAGCGGGACTTTCGGGCAGCCGCGATAGCTCGCGGGGTGCCCTTGGGTCCTGCAGAGGACACAGCTGGGAGGTTCCTCGGACGGAACCGTTCTGGGGCAATCGGCAGTGCCGTGATCGCCCAGGCACTTGACGCACCTAGGTCGTGCGGTGCAGTTGCGCTGCGAGTGGCCGTAAAGCTGGCAGCGATGGCACTGCCCCATTACCCCACGCGTACGCGGCGTTTCTATACGCAGACCCGACAGTCTGCATATCGTTGTTACGTTGAAGACACGTTTGCCTTCAGGACTGAGGTCGAGGACCGCGAGACAAAGTTTATAAGGAACTTTGGTTCTATGATGGTACATACGGTGTACCTGTCTAATTGGGAGATCCTGGCTGAGGAGGTCGTTTTTGATATGCTCGATATCGAGCTCTACTGGAAGCCCGCGGATGACAACGCGAAGTTCGCGCTCGTCTTCTAGGGCGTACGTGTGATAGCCGATCTTTTCGGCATCCAGGAGCGTCGTGAGGCGACGGTGGTCCGCTGAGGACGGACACTGAACCATTATGCCCTGGCTTGTGGACCGGGCAGAAGTAAATGGAATGGACGAGCTGTCCATGCGCGGGATTAACCGGTTCCACGCGTCTTTTTCCCTAACAAATAGGGGCGGCACCTTCTCCTTCCTCTCCGTCATAGGCGAGTCCTGTGTGGAGTCGGTCTGTCTGGTCATGGCCTGTGAGGCAGGCTGGGGTTTGGGGGTGGGACGTGGAGCAGGTGCACCTGCGTCGTTTGTGGCCCTTTTGGGCGGGACGGTCTTGGGAGCCTTCAGCTTTCGCTTCTGGCTCTTTGATAGGACGGCGGTGAAGCCGTCGTCCTCGTCTGAGGCGGATGACGCCGAGCGGGATGGGGACTCCGAAGCATCGGATGCTTCGGCTTCCTCACCGGACTCTGAGGGAGTCTCGGATTCCGAATCGGATTGCTCCTCCACTTCCATGTCAGGAGACACGGGGCGGGAGCGTGGTTTGGCCTTTTCCGCAGAGGGGGGAGAAGGTGCTGCCGGGCTGCCACTCTGGCCCTGAGGGGGCGGGAGGGCCTTGGTGAGCTCCACCAAAATGGCGGGGTGGTGCGCCTGAAGGAACGCGAAAATCGCGTCCAGTATCGGTTGCCCCGTGGGGCGCAGGGTGGGGGCCATATTGGCCCGCTAGTGTGGGGGTGGCCTCCCTGCCGGAGGGCAGGGAGGTGTGTACCTAAGAAAAAATCTAGGTCTTAGTCTCTCTCCCTTCGGGGGAAAGAGGTGAGTACCTAAATTAAAAATTAGTGTACTTACGCACGGACGGAACCACCTACGGCAAGTGTTATGCGTGAAGCACCACACTACCTAATCGAAGCACAGTGACACTAACACAATCCACTTGCACAGGAACGAACAACACTGACAGTCCAGAGTCCTTGAGCACTTTCACAATCTAACGCGGCAGGGGCGTGAGTCAGGCGGGGGGAGCGGCAACCGGATTGCGCTCGACCGAGACATCCGCACGCTACGGCGGCGATCGATGGAATGGTTGGGGGCACCTATTAATATCTTTATGTATTTATATTTTACATGAGAATATATTAGTATATTAGGGGATGTTTAAAAGTTGTGCCCATTACAGAAAAGATGAGAAGTGCGAGACTAAGTTGGTATGGTCATGTAATGAGGAGGGATGAAAATCATGTGACCAAAAGAGTTTTAAATATGAATGTGGATGGATGTATGACTAGGGGAAGGCCGAAAAAAAGATGGATGGATTGTGTGAAAAACGATATGCATGTTAGAGTCAGCCAGTCAGTCAGCTGTTATCCGGTAACAGTTGAGCGGCCCGTCCATTTCCTACAGTTGCTAAGCTAGGATAGGTGCGTCTCCACACCTCTTTCCTGGAAATCTTTCCCATCAAGATGAATTGCAGAAATTCATATTCGTCGTGGCTGAGTACGTACTGAGTAATTTAACTAACACTATTGTATAATGACTTATGGGTAGACACTGGCTCCTGAAATACCGTTTATTCAAGTTTAGGGATCAAGGTTTCAATATATCATGTCTATTTGTTTATATGCATCAATAAAGGTTATTATTATTACCTTTTTTTTTCATCTTTTCTGATCATACATACGGAAAAAGTTCCAGGTTTTTTGAACGCGTTTCGGAACCTCTACATTAGAGATTTTCTGGGTCCAGATTGTGAACAACATGAATCTGTATGCCCACATCTCGAATCCTTCTATTAATTTCCTGATATCTTCTTTGATAGTCCAGGTTTTGGACCGTGTAGAACAATGAGCGAGATGCTTTACTATAAGTAAATATTAAGGCAAATTTAAATGCAGATTTACTCGTATGTAGAGAATTTTGTGATATCCTAATTTAAATTAATATACATGGCGCTTTTGCAACATGTTTTTGTAGACAACCCGTAACGTTAGAGGGAGAATGTTAATGAAGAGCAAAATTAGCACAGGCGTGCATTTATTTACATTATAATACTTTAGCATAGCCATAATTAAGGATTTTTTTAAAATCAGTTATGTTTATTTGATTTTCTTATACATATTTTTTATAACAGGTAACATTTGGCCACCATCTCATAAAATTTGTAATGGTATTACTGCACTGACTTAGACGTAGTAATGACTAAAAAGATTTTCAAAATTCATTCGATGTAACCGCTGTGTGGTATTTGGCTGATTAGAATAGACCACCGCATTTTTTATCGAGATGTCGTAAAAGGCGATTAAGGTTAGTTGACGTCAGGCAGGAGGCCGGTCGTAAAATACCTCTTTTAATCCCATCACAATATATGTAATAATAATAAATAAATATAAATATATGGAAGACTTACAGTCGTCCGTCCCCAAAGTAAGTTACTTAATACTTCAACGGGCCAGTCAATTATATTGAATTATAATGAAAGTATTATGCACAAATAATTAAATTAAATGTACACGTATTGTAAAAACGTGTATAGAAAAGATAATTGATAAAAGAGTGTGTAATAAAAGCGTCTGATTGAGCACTTTAAAGCTTTCATAGAAGCCATATTACCGCCATTATGCGCCTAACGTCCAGAGCAAAACAATAGGCTGTAAGTGCATTCGGCTTTATTGCAAAACTTCCCCTGTTGAGCTTTGCAATCGACAACGGTTTACTTGTTTCATTAAAAATTTGTAAGTCCAATCTGTTTGTGGTTTATTAAAAGCACGTGCATGCTTATATATTATAAAGCAAAGTCCCCATAAGCTGTCTGTATGTGATCGAATTTCGCAAAATCTACTGAACAGATTTTTGTAAGGTTTTTATTAAAATATAGGTTAATATTACATTCTCTGGAATACTTAATCTGATTTCATAGGACTCTCGCTGCAAGATAGAGGAAGTTATAGACCAAAATATAGGCTCCTTTTTATCCTAAAATTCCCGCGAGATCGAGATTTAAGCAAGAAAATTTTTGCTATCCACTAATGTCAATGCAGCCAAAGCCACAAGAACAGCTAATAATATTTTTTTTGTAAATCTTACGATTTTAAACATACTTTTTTATCCAAATACATAAACCTAAATAATTAAACTACGAAAGCTGTGTGACAGTAATTATGAAATGTTGTAAAATATTATTTATTGAACATTAATTATTAGCTAACGTTTTACCTACCTAAGTTAATAAATAACTTTTTTACAACAATGTTACAACATTTTAATGGGTAGGCTAATATTCAAAACATCAAACAGATCCTAACAAAATATAACATGTATTAAAGTATTAATTACTTCGATAATGTTTTTAAACAATTTTGTTTGTTCTGTATATAAACATTACAGTGAAGCTTACTTATTAATATTTACACATAATTTACATCTGTTACCATTTACAATTCAATAGAGGCCTGGATTAAAAAATCACAGTCCGTAATAACACCCCTATTAGGACTCTGGCTTTAAATTGAACATTTGAAGTTACTAGTAAAATGGAAATGTCGACATTGGGCATTATTCCAAGCGACTCAGTGAAACTATTCCATCCCAGATACCCAGCATTTCTGTGAGCGTTGATTTATCATTCCTCTAATCACGTAGATAAGTAAGGAACTTTTAAAAATAAGACTAAATAAGTTGCTTCTTAAAACAAATTCTCTTTACATAAACCTATCTTCAAGGTATTCATAGTAATATATAAAAATAATTTTATTTATACCATAATTTCGAACACTCAATCAATTGCATTCGAATCAATTGTTTTTAGTGTGTAACTTGTGACTTGTACCCAAGTTACAAGTCACAAGTTACCAATAAACTGTCAGTTAGCTTATTCGGAATATATCTGACACATATCTCGAAATTTTGCGTTTCTCAGGTTTCTGATAGGCTTATGGAGCACTTAAAGACCCTAATAAGTTAACAGGTAGATCATGTGGCTGCTATTTTGTTTATCTGCTGGATACCAAATACCTATTTCAAAATAGCCGCGATTTTATTTATTTAAGAAATTCTCTTTTTAGAAACATATCTGGTACTTAGTTTATATGTCGGTTAACTATCCAACACTTTATCAGTAACTTGTGAAACAGGCCATTATAGTAATACATTACATTTATAGAATAGTTATACTCGTAGGTGCATGTTTAGGGTTCGAATCCGCGTATATAGGGTAAAGACAATGTGCTTTCAGGTTGGCCTTCACGACATTTAGGCCATCATATAGTAAAGTAAAGTAACGTACTGTTAATATGCCACAGCTGTTCATAGCTCTCCTCTCTCCGTTTTTGGAGAGAAGGATTGGAGCTAAGATCTACCACGCTACTCCAATTTCCAAATTCTCTATAAATATACAGATTTCCTCACGATGTTTTCCTTCCCCGGGCAAGCGTGTGATAAATTGAAAATACCAAATTAGACACATAAGTTTTAACAGAAAACTCATCGGTGCCTGCCCGAGGTTTGAACCCACGATCGTCTCTAGAGAGTCGCACGGTCTCATCGCTGGGCTACCAAAGCACATTCTTCTATTCCAATTTTATTGTTATTTAACTTTGTAATAATAGGTCATACTTAAAGTGCTATTAGGTAGAGCATCCTTAAAAAATATAAATATGTACAGTACCTTAAAGTAAACAAAGGTAACCACCACGAAAAATAAACATCTCTGTTGATTTTATACTTATTAAGACTTTATAGAATTAGGCGTTACTTTGCGGAGATCCATAATACAAAAGTAATAATAAAATTATTTTGCTATAATCCGCGATGAAGTAAAATAGAAAATATATATAATGCTTAATGCAGAGTGGACAATCGGTTATCATACCTATTCTTCTTTTCACCCCTGGCAACACAAACTTGCCGCCTTTCACAGTCATATACATAGACTCTTATCAGTCCCTCTTTGCGAGAAGAATTTTAACAAAGAGCTTCAAATAATCAACCAGATGGCGCATTCTAATGGCTATGATAAGCAATTAGTTCATAACATATTAAAAAATAAACAGAAGTTGCAATTGGCAAAACACTTGTACGCGGTGACACATTACAAAGATAATAAGTGCAAAGCCAGTCTGACCTATTTTGGAGCATTGTCAGAACGAATTTCAGCTATATTTAAATCCAAATCAAATATAAAATTAGGTTTTAAAAGTAATAACTCTTTAAAAAAGATTCTGTGCAATAATAAAGATAAATTACCAAGCGCGAAAAAGTGTGGTGTTTATAAAATAAAATGTCCTGAATGCAATGATACATATGTGGGTCAGACTGGTCGTAATTTTGAAACCCGTTTTAAAGAACATATGGCTGCCTTCAGGAATAATAAACCACAAAATTCACATTTCGCCAAACATCTGATAGAAAGCGGTCATAAAGTCCCTAATGACCATAGTTTCGAAGTATTGCACACGTGTTCCAATAAAGGACTGAAGCTCAGCCTATTGGAAAACCTTGAGATTATTAAACATAACAATGGCACCCTCATTAACGAGCAGATAAATGTTTCTAGTTCAAGCTTGTTACACTTGTTCGCAAATAAAATAAAGGGTGGGGTTGAACCGATTAGTATATAACTAAACTTATTTGGATATTGCTTCGCTTTGCGATTTTGGTCGTGGAGTCTATCTCCTGACGATGCTTCGGTTGCGGGGCGAAACGATTGTTGAGTTTGTGATAGTGAACGTATATAGTGCTTGTGTATCACGGTGGCGGTGGTGGAGGTGTGTGCATGTGTTTTTTGCGACTCCTGCATGTATCAGGTATGATAACCGATTGTCCACTCTGCATTAAGCATTATATATATTTTCTATTTTACTTCATCGCGGATTATAGCAAAATAATTTTATTATTACTTTTGACTTATTAAGACAACAATTAAATATGTAACAAGTATTTCTCGAGAGAATCAATTTATGAAAATGACCTGTACAAAATTGGTCGTTGGAGTTTGCAAATTTTTCTCATTAAGAGTATTAATCTTTTTGGTGATAATGCCTTGGGTGAAGGTTCAGTTAAATTGGTTTCATTTTACGCATGGTATACGACGAAAATTGCGAGTGGTATTGAGGTTTTTTTTACCAATATTCTTTAAAATGTTTGTAGGCGACTTTGTAGGCGTTTTATTTATATAAGGGCGAGAAACGTATAACGCTGAATGTGTTCTACTTTGATCAAAGTTTGCTTGGGGTAGCAAGAAGGTTGATGTTCGGATTGTAAGGAGAAAGTCTACCCTCGTTACACGAAACATGTTAACAAATACAACGTGTTTAGTAATTGTTCTGTACTTAGTTCAAAATTTGTGATTAGTGTACTTATTTTATATGCCATAATCAAATTCAAAATATTCTTTATTCAAATGAACTTGTAAACAATTGGATTTTATTTAGTTATTACTGTCTTTTACAAGGTCGAAGAGTAGGTACGTCCATCTAAGTTATTCACAACAGTATAGTATGCTTTCTGTATTAGCCTTTTATAAATAGTGTTTTTAAACCGCTGTAATCATTCTCTTCTCTTCCGCTTCTAATTATATTTACCGACCAATAGCTTGAAAACAGCATTAATTAAAAGTGGAACCTAGAATTGTAAGAGTTTAAGACGCTTAGTACGTTATGTTTCCCTTATTAGAATTGTGAGTTTTAGTCGGAAAAATCTAAGAACCAAGTAGAGTTTCAATAAGCGAAATGTATCAACAAAAAAGTCATAAATCACAGTCGAATGTGTTGCAGAAGAGCCTCATCGTAATGAATGATTTCTGTCTCAATTATTGGCCCATCCCATTGGCGCAAATGGCAGTGGCCTTGCCTTCAGTTCCTTGAGTCGTGGTTTTGATTCACATAGAATATTTTATTTGTATTTGAGAATTTATTTAAGATTATATATGTAAGTATGTACCATTTGTCTTTCATAATGAAAGTATTAATTTACTTCCTTTGGGACAGACTACCGTGTGTCTAATATTCACCCCCATATATTTAAGTAAAAAAGTTTAAAAAAATTGTCATATCGCTACCAAACTTTACCGGATCATCTGGTGGATCATTCTGAAAATTGACTGAAATTTTCATTAAAATCCAGTCCAGTTTTTTCAAAGTCTATAAAGGACATACAAACAAATATTCATTATTGTATATAAGACAAGCTTTTCCCGAAACTTGTTTGCGTGGACTGTTGTCGCGTGATGGGTTGATAATAGATGGCGCTTTTCAATGTCATCCTATTCCTGCGGAATTAACAGAATTTCTATAGCCTATATGTTATTCCAGTGTATGAGGAATAATTGTGCCAATTATTCACCGATATTGGTCCAGCGGATTCACCGTAAAAGAATAAAAAACATACATCCATACTCACAAACTTTCTTATTTATAATATAAGTAAGATAAGAAATAGATTATCTTACTGTAACTGAAGACTTAAACTGACCATGAGAAAAAGCTGAAATTTATCAGCATTTATATTATGGGTAAAACAAAAAGTGTAACCCTGACCTGCCTGTCAGTAAAGCCGTAAGCGAGCTCGCCTATATTTAACAAACACTATACTGGGTACGTCACAAAAAGAGCGTGGACATATCAAAGAGCTTTGCAACGTTGCTGTCTTCAGTAAAGCTTGAGGGACTTTAATATATAAGAAGTACACATAAAGCGGCTTAAACTCCCTTCTAAAGGCTATTTATAAATCTTTTGTTCTGCCATACTAATCCGCTATATTGTTTTGATTAATTTTAACGGAACTTGAATACCTTAGAAATTATTAATTCTACGATGGTAATCAATTTTCAAAAACTATAAATTGTTTTTGGTAATTACGAAAAATGTTATATACTTATATTATTATTATATCTATAACAATATCTTATATGTTGTAATCTTTACTCCATTCATTAGATACTGAGTAAACAATTCTATGAAATCTATGTTTAAATAGCTTCAAACAATGGAAATAGTTTGTAACTTTGCAAACTTTAAGTAGATATTATTCTGGGGTTGAAATTAGAAAATCAGCAGACAGAAATGGAGTCTAGGGAGCTTGCCAAACTGATAGCTATACCAATTTGCTATTCAAATAGGAATTTAGCACTATAAGAACATCTTATACTAATGAAGTAGTGAGATCATCAAACTTGCAGTACGCTGCACTTAAGCTTCTATATGTTGTTGTCCGCAAAGCATGAAAATTAGTATGTACAGTGAACAGAAGTTGCTTCAACGTTACAAATTATATATTTATTTTTCACCTTGCTATCGACATTTGACAGACTTTACACTGGACAATGAAAAAGATGGATGACAGAAGAGTGCAGGCAAATGACATGAGAATGTTAAGGTGAATGTGTGGTGTGACAAGATTGGATTAAATACAAAATGAGTATGTAAGGGGAAGTATGAAAGTTACGCCCTATATAGAAAAGACGATAATTGCAAGATTTGGTTGGTATGGACATGTAATGAGGGGGGACAAAAATCATGTGACCAAACGAGTTTTAAATATGAATGTGGATGGATATGTGGCTAAAGGGAGGCTTAAAAGAGATGGTTGGATTGTGTGAAGAAAGACTTGCATATAAAAGAAGTAGCGCCAGAGTTGACGAATGATAGGACAAAGAAGACCTGCCTATCCGCGTTTGAGTTCATACTTTCTTTTTATAATAAATTTAATGAATCCAATTAATAAGTAAAGTCAAACTATAACAGAAACGAGTAATACTGAGTTCGTTCTGTAGTCTACAAGCCGTTTAATAACTTAATGATAGGCACAACGTTTCGCTTCACTCAAAATTACCTTGCAGAATCTATTTCCTTACTCGGCTGTCAGCCACTTAATGGCACCTAACTCATCCTTAATGAACAGCTAATTGAGTATAATGAAGCCCAAAGCCCCAAGTGGTACGAAAATTTATTATTATAGCTTTACGATTTTGTCGTGGAGTCTATCTCCTGACGATGCTTCGGTTACGGGGCGAAACAATTGTTTAAATTGTGGTGGTGAATGTGTGCAGTGCTTGTGTATTGTTGTGCCATCGGTGTCGGGTAGTGCATGAGTTCTTACATATTCTGTATGTATCAGGTATGAGAACGAATATTACACTCTACATTTACAATTACACATATTTTCTTTTATCGCGGATTATAGCAAAATAATATTCTCATTACTTTTGTATTATGGACCTCCGCAAAGTAACGCCTAATTCTATAAATTATTATTATAGACTTTAACAGCTAATAATTTGCCGTATTGATGCAATTTATTGGGAAAATAAAATAAATCTATTTAATTTGGACAACACATGTCCACTCAAACAGCAGCGTCTGAGCTACATTCACTTTTGGTGTAGAACCTTTATGAAAAGACGCTTCTCTTTCCAAAAATTGGTACATTTAATATTATCCACTGGTCTTTATAAAGTAGTAATTACATATGGTTTCTCTATGGTAATTAACTCTACAGGGTTGAAGTCACCACTCCAAGGCCCTTCCAAGTCTCAGTTCTATTTACCATATACCATTCGAATTCACTAATCTAATTACCATTCTAATTAATGACTAATTTAAGTTACGTCTCACGTGAGCTAATTCAGTGCTTCCAATTGTTTTGTCTATATTCTATATCTATTTAATCTTATGAAGTTAATCAGATCAGCTTATTCCATCACTCGCCAAGCGCCTGAAAGATTTTTGAAACGTCCATAATAAATAAATATATAACCAAACACATTCAAAGCCACAGGTCAACAGATATTAGTATAAACTATTATAAGAATAAGTATGAAAAGCTAAAATATCAAACAAGAAAACAATTTTTGCGGTTCGGAATGGAACTAACTATTGCTAACATCAGGCAGAAGCTGTATATTTCTAGGTCGTATATTAATATGTGAAATCTCAAAAAATTTGAATACGTACCCGTAGACAATGGGTAATAATGCAAATAGGTCATCCTGAATGGACCAAAACTGTAGCGAAAGAAAACAAAAGTCTGTGTCTGTACAATATCGGTGTTTTCTTGCGACTTCGGCCATGAAGTTTTATTTTGTGTAGTGCGCGTTGAATGTAATTTTAAACACAACACAACTTTTTTTTGGTAAATTTACCTATTCCAGTCTATTAAACTTTACGTATGTATATGTATAATACAAAACAACACACCCACGAAGAAATAGATCGTAAGATCCCCGTACGTTAATCCTAACATACCTTTATAGCGAGGTTATGGCTGTTGACAGGTCTTAAAAGCAGCTAAAGCAGACTTTATGACACGTTTAACACGCAACAATTTAACAATGGGCAACAAATGCTTTACTGCAATTTAATTAACTTTGTTGTCATATAAATCCTCAGTATCTAAAAAAAAAATATTTATGTGTTTTCACACCAAATAGTGCAAACTGTATTGATTAGTGTTTTAAACATTTTACTAGAAACTCTTGGATTACTTAAGCAAAGTAACTATTCCAATTTCAAAATTGTCGTTTGTTTTTTTAACAGTTTTCAGAAATGAAACGAATTAAAATTTGTAGAAATCAGTACATTTAATAGTTTCAAATATCTTCTCAGATGAGAAGTTATGAAGCCAACACAAGCAGGCCGAATTTATGAAATATGACAATTTCCAAAGGCACAAAAGTAAACCTTACAAAATGCCCGCCTATTTACATTGGTCCGCTTTGGAATTATATTAAAACATAATTAACTTTTTCTTTACGGCTATAAATTTTAAATGATCTTTATATTAGAAGCACTCTCGTTTGTTCAGGTCTTTTGTAAATGATAAATGTGGTTTTTGCTTAAGTCAATCGTATGACAGTTTTAATTTTTATTTATTTATTAGTATATCTTATAAGCTATTATAATTTTTACTCCTTTTTATAACAATTAAAAGGACTGCTTTTGCGTTTGCGCTAGGGTAATCTGTACCACGAACGCCATCGCCTTCCTTAGCACCCATTCTTCGTATTTATAAAAGTTTTATATAGTGATACCTTATTATATTTGTATGTAGAGTGCATAATGTGATTGAATGTGTGCAACAAAGATTTACGCCAAGATTAAGCCACCTATATATAAAGGTACCAGCCATTAATTTAATAAATACTACTTATATATTGTTCATTAATGTATCTGTTACTATGTATAACAGTCTCTCACTCACTAATATATTCAACTCAATTATGATTCTGAAGAGTTCTCTGAAGTATGTCTGTTAAGGGAACTCTGTTACCGCTTTTTAGGAATATGTGAATCTCTGAAAGATTTAGGCAGGTATGCTACAGTAAGTATAGTGACGACTTCATCATCATCGTCCTCCGGCCTTTATCCCACTCTAATTGGGGTCGGTACAATATGTTACTAACATGTTGTCATGTGATTTGGGTTCGTTTTTTTATAATGCCGCCTGCCTAACGTTAACTTACCTTAATCGTATTAGACACCTCGGTAAGAAATGAGGATGGTCTATTCTACTCAGCCAGATACCACACGGCGGGCTTGTGACGACTTCATGTTATATGATTATTAATTTACTTTTTAAGATGATTATTTTCATACTTGTTATCATATTATGTTATAAACCATATTAAATACCATTAATTACACCTTGTTATAGTATTGAAAAGTATACTTTTCATTAAATTTTCAACATTTTCCAAGTACGCATATTTCCCTAGGTAATACTATAAATAAACTGGAGCGGAAATTGTGACGTTATAAAATATATTCATGCACATTTTTCAACTCAGTTATTTAAAAGTCATATAAAGCTGGACTATAAAATTCAGCAGCCCGTACTGGACTGACTGATTAATTGGTCTTTGAAATCAAATTCAATACTTTGTACATTCCTTCAGCTTTGCCATAACAGCAGTTTAAAAAGACTGTTAAAAAGAGGCTGATACAGAAAGCCTACTATACTGTGATCATTATTTAGAAGATAAGAATGTGTGGATATAGACTCTCTTTGAACCTGTACAGAACAGTAACGACTAAATGTAAATAGTATTAAGAACTATATTTTTCAAAGAGCAACCGCCGAGTTTCTTGCTGGCTCTTCTCGGTAGGAACAGCTTTCCGAACCAGCAGTAGAGTTGACGATTCAAAAGCACTTTTTTACAAGATTATTTGAATAAAGAAAATTTTAAATTGTATTTTGAATTTAAGTTATTAATATCCATAGCAGGACATTCCATTTTTGCTTTTTTTACTTTTCTTGAAGGTAGTCAAATGTGATTTTTAGTCGTAGTGCTGGTTCTTTTTACTAATAACGCTCTCTAATTAGTAGGTATTTGAAATGGAAACGAATGTTTATATTCTCAGATTGGGCTAATCACAATTAAGGCGATAAATATAAGAAGTTATACACCTAGTTTTTAATTTTGGTCAAAATTTGCAATTGTAACAAACAAACGTGTATTATTTACGATGCGAGTTACTTGGAGACGATTTAATATTAATTTTAACTGACGGGCACAATTGTTCGAAAATGTTTTGCAGTACTACTCATCATCATCCTTCTGCCCTTATTCCACTCTAAGTGGGGACGGCGTTCGTAAATATTCATAATTTGATTTCGTAATATATTTTTGTCTCTGGGCAATTATCATTTTGTTATTCGCAGATATGTAGGTAGCAAGAAAAACGCCACTCGCCAATCGGTTCGTCTGTCGCCGTGCGAGTGTCTACGTGAGCGCGGAACCTTCCCTAATGGCCGCCTGATCGCTATACATGATTCGTGTCAAATTTATTGTAAAACTTTATACAATTCGTCTTGGACTTGCAATATTAAGTGCAGTGCCTAACTTCAAAGCGTCGTGTCGAGTTTCGGACTCGTAATAGTGTTACTGTTCGTTCGAGTAACAATCCCTTGCGTCACAAGAAACGGCCGACCACCGGCGCATATCGAGGACTTCGAACCTTCCAGTGCATGGTGGCAGTACAACGGCATCGAAAGGTGGGTGGTGCTAAGTTGTTACTACATATCGGTGATAATTGTGCATTGCCCAGAAAGATAGAAAATAGTCAAAGCCCTGAACCTTCCTATACAGTCCACTTAAACCACCAACCAGCAACCTAAGGTTAACGGAAAACGTTACTTTATTAGGGAACATTTCGCTCCAGACGGCACAACATGCTATAAACATATTGGCGTCACATGATTTGGGCACGTACTTAACAACCGGCTGCCTGCCTGACGTCAACTTACCTTAGTCGTATTTTACGACAACTCGGTAAGAAATGACGGTGATCCATTCTACTCAGCAGGTACCATACCACATGATGTTACAGTACTACTACTATTTTTAAAACATTTAAAAATACAGAAATTCATTTACAAATTCTGTATTTATTAACTTATTTGATTGATCCTGTTATAAAAAATTGTAATCTTTAAAACACAAAACAAAACAAAATTAATATCCCGCGAACAAAAATGTGTGTTTTGTTAATGTGAGAGAATTTCTAAGTGATGTAAACTCTAGCTTAATCATGGTGATTAAGCTAGTAATAATAATATTACCAAGAAAGCTGACTTTTCCAGAAGAATCAGTTTTACGACTCGGTACAGAAATGCAACTAGCATTCTTGATGCTGTTCGAAGTAAGCGTGATTCGTATAATAATGAACGCAAAATCTCGTCACGTTTCCTTAACATATGACAGAGCTTAGTTCAGATACTGATCCTCACTCTGCATGAGAATAATTTTAATAGTCCGTTGGCACAGTTGGCTTCAGCCCTTCGGGCCGCGGGTTCAATTCCCGCCGAGGATCAACATTCTCTCAAAAAATTGTTGGCTATTCGATATTTATGTATATAAGCATGTATTTAAAAATTATATAAGTTACTTCTTTTGGCTACAGTGTACCATATTATTTATCTTTAATATTTCAATGAGTTAATCTTGTATATATATATATATATATATATATATATATATTTTGGAATCTCGGAAACAGCTCCAACGATTTTCCTGAAATTCAGCATGTAGGGAGTTTTGGGAGAGAATAATCGATCTAGCTAGGTTTTACTTAAAAAAAACATTTAATACCTGTTTTGGGCATTAAAAAATATTTAAATATATATTTAATTAAATTTTTGCCATTAACTGTCAAGTCAGCTTATTCGGGGAACGTGTGGTCGCGAGAAATGAAAATACTTAGGATCGAGCCCCACCTACCCTATTATTTTTCCTTTTTTTTTTTGAAGTTTCTTTTTTTTGTAAAAAATTACCGAGCAAATCTCGTTCACCCAGATATTTATTTATTATATGTTAAGGGCATATTTTAAGAACTTTTTTGTGTAAAGATTTTTGTTTTTTTTTTTCATTTGCAGCCATATTGACCATTCTTAAGTTAAGATTTTGTTCCTTACGACGCATCGCTCTAAATCGAGGTCTAGCTCATAACATGGCACCCTTAACGTAGTTTTATTAGCTGTTATACCTAACAGCACAAGATAATTTGAAAAATAAGCTGTTTAAATTTACTTACTCAAGGCTATCTCATTAAAGGCCGTGTAAATGTCGAGGGGTAAATCGAAGGGTCAAGCTATTTTTAAAAATGTCTACGGATAAATTATGGTCGCGGTACACGGTAAAAACATGCAATACATTATTAAAGCAATTCTAGAGTCCGTTCTGTTTTTAGCATTCATTACAGATATAGATTTCACATCTTACTTTATTTTTGTATTATTGCCATTTTATAAGCATATATAGTCCGAGTTTAACATCTTCCTGTCCTTATCACACTCTAAGTGGGGTCGGCACAACATGTTATAGACATGCTGTCACATGATTTGGCTGCGTTTTAACGACCGACCGCCTGCCTGACGTCAACTTACCTCAGTCGTATTTTACGACACCTCGGTAAGAAAGAGGGTGGTTTATTCTACTAAACCGGATACCGCACGGTGGGTCAACTTACCTTAGTCGCCACCTCAGTAAGAAATGAGGTTGGTCTATTCTACTCAGCCGGATATCACACGGCGGGTTGACTTACCTTTGTCGCCTTTTACGACACTTTTGTAAGAAATAAGGGCTACTATTCTATTCAGCTGAATACCACACGGCAATCCGAGTTCAATTCTTTGTTAGTTTTAAATTTATTAATTTATTTCATATAGAACTAGCTATGCCAGCGGCTTCGCACGCGTAGAAGTAAGTATGTCTCAAAATTTCCCCGAATAGAAATTTCGAACTTAAAAGTAGTTAATTTGAGTTAACCACATAATATAGAGACATACTGTTGTGGACTTTTTTGTAGTACTTTTGTAGATCTACAATTCTCTAGTACATTTCTTTAGTATATCCCTACTGGATTACGCGGCGCACGCAAGTAAAGTCTTAAAAAAGCTTTCGAATTTGTTCGCAATCGCGCGATCTCTTCAACACAATTTACATTAAATAGTAATGTACTATTAACCTTAACCTACCAAAAGAAATGTACTACCGTTTTTATTAAAAACAATACAAAAATCCGTTTAGTGGTTTTTGAAAAAATCGAACACGTACAGACAGATAGGTTTTGGAGACTTTGTTTTATAATAAGTATAGATGAACAGATCTATTCAGCCGTAGTTGATTGAAAAATTGGAAAATCATGAGATTGAACATTTCAGTACAATTTATGAATTGGAACAAGGCCAGCGTTGGATAAGATCGCCTGATTTATCTTCTGAATGAAGTTTGCATATATTTAAAAAATTCTGTAATATGACGGCTTTATCAATAACCGTTAATCATCATTCTCCTGCCCTTATCCTACTCTAAGTGGGGTCGGCGCAACATATTTTAAACATGTTGTTACATGCTTTGGTTAATTACGACCGGCCGTCTCTTGACGTCAACTTACCTTAGTCGCCTTTTAGAACAACTCGTTAAAAAATGACGGTGGTCTATTCTACTCAGCTGGATACCACGCAGCGGGTCAACTTACCATACGACATCTTGGTAAGAAATGAGGATGCTCGATTCTACTCAGCCGGCTACCACACGGTAGGTCCGTTTTTTTTCTTAACATAATGATGTATGAAAACAATATTGGTGCTTTAACCTCCAAGTCTAGAATCAGTTACGAGGTCTTGACTAAAATCGAATCGTAAAAGTGCTTTGTGAAATAAGCAAATAAAATTTTATAAATGACTATAATACTTCGGCTTTAAAATAGAATACAGATTTTGGGATTTCTACTTAAATTTTAATGTAGTGTATCAAAATATTAAATATACAAAAGATATCGCGGCTGTTTATTTATTCACTCCAAAATAAACCATAATAAATACATTTATTATTTATTTAACTGGCATAGTGAAATGTAATGAATAATTTAAGTTAATACGAATCATTGGCCTATTTTAAATTAGCAAGAATATTGTTCAAGCAAATGTTTCGTAAAATAAATAATTTTTATAGTGTGTTAAAGCATGTTTATAACATGTTGTGCCGACCCTACTTAGAGTGGGATAAGGGCAGGAGGATATAATATCAAAATGTTCAAACAGGCTAGAATGTCCACCAGTGCCTCAAAAATCGGCGTTCTCTTCAACCGATAAATGTATACAATTGAACATATGAGTATTTGTATTCAAGGGATTTCCGCGCCATACTGTCTTTTGTAATTTAACATCCTAAATTTCACTTTACCCGAAATTTACCGCTTGATGACAAATCGTTTCTACAAACGACGTGAAGTAGTAAACAAAAATTATTGACATTTAAAAAAACCTGATTCTTAAATATTTTAAAGATACAGATTTTGTATAGCCATATTGTTTTTGTCTGAGGAAAACTGTGGTGAAATGTATTCATAATTTTACAAGCTTTCGTCTGTGACACGCTCGCTAAACACCTGGATGACACTTAGTTGTCTCAAGAAAGAGTATGTTCTTTGTTATACAAGAGTTTTCATCTCGGAATTTCGTTTTGTTTTATATGTGAATAAATAGAAACAACAATCACATATTGGTCATATCCATTGTTTTTACCATGTAAATTTATTCTATTAATAGTTCTGCATGCTATGAGTCAATTAGTCGATTCCTTTTGGTGTTAGTACTTAAATAAGGGAAACCTATGTTACTGTCTAGCTCTTCAATAATTTCTATATCATAAATCAGATTTTTTTTCTAATTCAGCAACGGATCGATAGATAACATACGCACTTGCGCATACATAATATTCCAACTGATAGAATTTAGGGGAAAGCGTCTTCCATACAAAAGGCGACGAACAATATTTTGCTTTAAATTGAATAATTTAAACCAAAAAAAAATAATTATTTTGCGTTAAAAGAAATAAAGTGGCTCATTTATATAACTTTGATACATGTACATACATCCAAAATCCAATGGGAACACTTAAAAATACTAGGCTGAATATTTGGATTTGTTTAACAATCCTTTGTGATTGGTCTGCAAAATGGTGTTTGATATTTGCATAAAGTATTCATGGTCCAATTGACTTCATTTTATTGTCTTAGATCGCAGGAAGGGATATTTTAGTTGCCATCATGTTCCGTACAGGATTCCCCTAACTCCCGTAAAAGAGGTACAGTTATAAATTTAACACACTATATCCATATCAATGTTATAAGATGGTTTTTAATATCCTTCCCTGAAATGAATAGATGTGCAATAAAATAAACAACCTCTAGGTATGTTATAGACTATATCTAGTCTTTTCCGGGAAAGCTGTTGCGTTCGAGATAACCTCATTTCCTTCCTGAGCGCCGTCAAGCCTATTTTATCCTGAATAAAAGCTCGTACATAAACGAATTTCACTTGTATTCGACAAATAAATCCTGTTTATCACCTTATTTACGGGTACGTAAAGTATTTTAGATTTAGTTTGCGTTTATTTACTTTTTTGTTACAATTTTGTTAACAAGAACCATTTTGTAGAATTGTGGCTTTAATGAATTCTTTAGTCATACGTAATATAGTAAGTTCGTCTATTTTTCTCTATTCTTCTGTCTGCCTCTACTGACCCTCACTGTCTGATTTTCTCTACTTTGTCTCACTCTCTTTCTTCTGATGCGAGGTGAGCTGAAACACCTTGAGATCCGACGTTCGATTGTTTTTCCGGCCTTTGTGGCCAACTCATGTCCATGAACACCATTAGTTGGTCTATTTCAAGAACTATCCTCCTTTAAAGAACCCCACACTGTGGTCCAACATGTATAAATTCTTATAATATAGTTATTTGCCTCGATTGTGTATGAAACTTTAGTACATGCCTTTGTAATTTATTTAGCTTTGTCAGAAACTCTCTGGGCAGAAAAGGGTCTACCACTTATCTTTATGGAATCGGGACTCGATTCTGGAGACTGTGGACGCTTTATAAATAGTTTTGGTCGCAGAACACAGGTTTTTGGAAAATTACTGTTTCTGCGCGTACGTTACGTTTTGCAAGTTGCAAGCGGTGTGAAGGGGTAAGAGGGGGTAGAGGGGATAATGGTCGGTGGTTGCTATTAACCAATCAAATCTGATCCTTTACACCGAGATCGGATACTTTGAGTTAAGACTCTAACTATCTCCTCAGATTTAATAGTAGACATTCTGAGCCAAGTTTTCGCTATTAATCATTGAGAGATGTTTTTAATAAGTAATTTGGTAATACTCTTTGGTGTTTTGTGGTTTTGCTTAGCGAAAACACCAAAACCACTGTTATAGCCTTTTCAGTTTGTCTGCAGTATAAACCACGACGAGAAAATGGGTTATTTTTTAATGCAGTTCGAGCGATAAATAATAAATAAGTTTATATTATATAAATATTGATAATTGACATTGTATTTGCTGGACGTAAAGAAACGTGATCAGTGAAAACGTGAAACAATTAATTCGAAAACGCTGTATAAAAATTTTCATTCATTAAATTGATTGATTTGTGAAGCATTCATTTACAAGCAAATTAAACGAATGAAACCATAGAATAGACCAACCTCATTTCTTACCGAGGTGTTGTAAAAGGCGACTAAGGTAAGTTGACCATCTGTGTGGCATCCGACTGAGTAAAATAGATCACCCTCATTTCTTACCGAGGTGTCGTAATGGGCGACTAAGTTAAGCTGACGTCAACATACGGCCGGTTGTAAAATAAATAGCCAAAACATGTAAAAACATGTTTAAAATATGTTGTGCGACCGTACTTAGGGTGGAATGAGGGCAGGAGAATGATAATGTAGTCGGAAATGGAAACGCTGCGTTTTCGACCCGTACCTCTTTTCTCTGATCCCGAACGTTTAATTGCTTTACAGAATTGCTTCATTGGCAAACTGGTATGTAAAATTTTGTAGACTCCTACCAAAACTAGAGAAAGGTAAATGCACTAGTATTAACCATGATCTAGTAGTTGACCGTTTTCTATGAAATTTTAAATAATAAGAGTTTTGTTTGTTGTAGCTAATCAACCTGCTTAAAATGATTAGGTCAATAATATACAAAAAACATTGTCGTTGTTAATGTAACATTTGTGCATTTTTTGGAAATTATTCTGGGCTTACGAATGTACGGTTGCATCAAGTGATATTTCATTCACTTGTACCCTATGCGCTTTTCAGTACTGTGGCAGAGCCAGTCTCGAGTCGAATCTAGAGCGACTATTAGATGCTGATATCTAGATCGTGAGCTAAGGTAATTTGTCGTGTGGTTATGCGTGTGACACAATTTTTTTCGGGTGTTACGGTAATTTAGATATTGATGGTCAATAAAGATTTCTAATATTCGCTATTAGTTCTTCTACCTTACTTTGTCGCTAAGATAGATTATCAACACCGGCATCAAACTTCAAAGCATCGCGAATTCAATAGGCCCCTTAACGCACACTTCGTTGAGGATGCCTCACTGATGGGGGCTTTATTTTAAGAGAAATTTAAATTTGAAGAGTTAATAGAATTAATTAAAAAAATATATATAAAAGTATGAAAAGCCGTATGGTATTAGGCTGAGTAATATAGACCACCCCCATTTCTTACTGAGGTGTCGTAAAAGGCTACTAAGGGATGTTACCGACAGACAGGCGGCTGGTTGTAAAATACTTAGACAAATCATGAAACAACATGTTTATAACATGGTGTGACCCACTTAGAGTGGGATAAGAGCAGGAGAATGATAATAGAAAAGTAACGGCCCGTTACTATCCCACAATTGGGCATAGGCCTCCTCTCTCCGTTATTGAAAAGAAGGGTTGGAGCTAAGATCCACTACGCTGGTTCAAAGTAGATTAGTAGGTTACACATATCCCTAGAAATCTCTAGAGATATGCAGGTTTCCTCGCAATGTTTTCCTTCATTGAAAAGCGCGTGGTAAATTGCAATCCTCAATTAGAAATCTAAGTTTTGATTAATAGAACAAGTTATTGGTGCCTGCTCGGGAAAAGAAACCGTGAATGACCTTCTCGAGAGTCGCATGATCTCATGTCTGGGTTATCACTTATATATATCAGACTAAAATTTAGAAAAAAAAAACGATTTTTCGTTCGGAAACAGAAAAAACATATAATATTTGTTTTATTTATTTGAAACTAAAATTGACACAAAAGAAGTCGCGGCTAAAACTACTTTTATATTATGGAATACTGCCAAATAAATCCTATTTCTATAACATAATTTACTTAAATATTTACGCAGAAAGCACAAACATTTTTCCTTGTAGATTTGTATGACCCCGTTGAATACAAGTTTTTCTCAACTAAAGCAAAACTGAAACATGCGAAGAAGTTGAAGAGCTTTTCCACTAGAAAAAAAACATCGAAAGTATGTCATGAAACTCCTTTGAACAAACTCTGGTAGTAATTGGACTATAAAGTTGATTACTGTTAGTGAAAAATATTGTATTTACTTATCCAAATTAAAGTAAATTGCGTTTACAAATAACAAAATACAATGTGGAGATTACACTAGTATGTGAGTCTGCATTTCTGCCCTATACTATACATGCAAACTACAATTAACTATCAACTCCACTAAAATAGATGTTTAAATATTTTCTCGTAGTTATTCACCTCTACTAGTAAACGTAGAGTGATCCTTTTTTATTTAATTCACTAGCTGTTACCTGCAATTTCGTTCGCGTAGACTGTTGTCGCGTGATATGTTGATATCAGATGGCGCTTATCAATGTCATCTATTCTTGTTGAATTAACAGGATTTTATCCCGCCTTTATATAAGCCTATATATTATCCCGGTGTATAAGGAATAATTGTATCAAATTTCATCGAGATTGGTTCTGCGGATTCGCCATGATAGGGTTTATGTGTGTGGGATAGGGTTGTGTGTTCTTGATCATTAAGTTTATTTTAAGTAATTTTTATAGAACACACAATATTCGACCATAATAACACATTTGACAGCTTCCATGTGACAGTGATTGGTGGTTTTATACTTTAGGTCGGTTGTTCAATTACTGGTATAAGGTTTAAAGCTTAAGTCTGATATGCTAGCAGGCCTCCAAAGGCGAAACTAATCACCACCCAACCGAAAACCTGTATTAATATAAGATTAAGTGATCCAGTACGATACGTGTAGAAATCGTAAAGGAATCTAGCCCCTCTCAGGTTTGCCCCCACCCCCCCTTTCTTATCTCTACAAACAGTTCAATAAGTCAAGAATAACGCACAATCATGTACCCAACAAAAAAATAAAATAATATAGCTATGAGAACGTCTGATTGTGAATTTTAAGGCGATTAAAAATTAAATTTAAAATACCTTAGTACCTTTTATTTTTCAGAAAAAATGTACAAGTAATCTATCTTAAATTACTTACCGCTAGGACTATACAAATCATGCCCACGTGGAATGGTCCCAAGAATGCTGGCAGCGTTTCCGCGCTAAATCGCTAAGCTGATTCTTCTAAAGTATTTATTTGATTCATATGGTGTAAAGGACAATTTTGATCTATTATAATGGCATCTATTATAAAAAGTTTTTTTTAATAATTCTCTTAAAATTTAGCTCAAGTAGAAGATAGTTTTATTCTGTATTATTACAATAATTTAAGATAGATATAACTTGTACATTTTTACTGTAAATAAAAAAAATAAAACTTTAGAAGATATCAGATATCCACGCAGACGAAGCCCCAGCCACAGCTAGCAGTTACGTAAAAGTTAATGTATAGAATAGCCGGTTTCTATACATTAACTTTAACGTAACTGCGTAACTCACGTGTTATTTTATCGGATGAGCCTTGTTAGTTTCAAGTCCATACGGGGCACTTATTCATGAGCTCTTTACACGGCGTTATCGCGGCGGGAACTGAATTGGGAAATCAGTTCCCGATAAAATATGACGTGAGTATAGCCAGTTTCTATACATTAACTATGAATACCACTCACGATAGTTTTAAATACAAAAATTACATAAAGTTACCCTAAATCGAAATTAAACGTATATTTTCGGCTATTCTGCATAGCAAAGCTCTCGTAATATTTCAACAGCAAGCACCTGTCGATTCGCCTCTAGAAAATTCATTTTATCTGTAGATGCACTACAGTGATAGGAGCGCAGCCAACAACTTTGAAATGAAATGAAACCCTGAAATGAGGCATGCAAGAGGGTTTCAGCGATGCGAACCAGTCATAATTACAATTTTAATACTAACTCGTATATCTTTTTATATTGTTAAGTACCGGGCACATTTAAGCTATTTTAATCAAATCAAATCAATATTATCCACATAAAACTTTTGCAAGTACTTTTGAATACATAAAGGTTTTAACGGAACTACCACGGTGTTGGTCCTACCGCGAAGAACCAGCCATAACTCAGCGGTCAATTTTTTAAAGCATTTTCAGTTTATTAATCTTTAAAAAAAATGGTCCTAGTTTTACATTGAAAGCGTGTAACATTTACCGCGTTTTCTTACCCCACCAGGCCTTTTACCTTTAGTTTCCATAAAAAATAAAAAATAATATAATGAATTCTTTTCTATATAGTACTCCGCTAACGCCTAAAAACCGCCTAATCCTATTAATTGGTTTTCTTCTTGCTTTCATCTTGAGGTCAAAAAAACATCGGAAAATCTACGTATCCCTAAAGAATTCATGAAACTCGTGTATGTAGTTGTAGTTCTTTACTGGAACAACATGGGTGCAATGCTCCAATCACTATCTAATGACGGTAGAGACTTTTACCCAGCTGAAGAATAATAATAGGATAATAAATAATACCTTTAATTAATAAAACAATATTTACGAAAAGTAGACATGATTTTTGTTTCAATTACATTAATTACAATAAAAACAATGAAATAGAATGTTTGAAATTAAAAAAGAAAATGGTTTCTCGTTACAGTCCAAAGCCGCCACATAATTTGTCGCACGGTAAATTAATTTTATTCTTTCCGTGTTACAAGATCCCGTTGCCGTGTAATTATAAAAAGTTAATTTTCCATTTTCATCCTACTTAACGTTCTTTTTTCATTGTCCGTGGAAAATACACGAAATAGCTTTAATATCGTAGTTAAAAAATTAAGAAATGTTGGTTGGCTTCATTTCTTAATTTTTTAACTTCAATATAACAATTTCGCTCTCTTGAGACTTCATTTGGTCGTGATGGTTGCTTAATACATATAGATCTTAGAAAAGGTAAAAATCAAAGGTAAACCAAAGAATTAAAAATGCAAAAAGGCAATCGAAGGCAAAAGAAACGTCAGAAAAGTACGAACGTCAGAAAGGTACTTGTGTACTAAAAGAAATTATTAACTATTGCGAATTCTTTCTCCTAGATCTCAGTACCCTATAAACGCTAAAACATAGTAATTATTACTTTGTTGGTAATTCTGAGTTGTCACTTACACAAATATTATAACTAATATTCCTAACATTATATCCGTGGTGCGTAGAGCTTAGAATGCCTATTATAACTTCAATCCAACTACATTTCGCCCTATCCGAAAAATAAAGTTACATGTTCTATGTTTATAAGATAGAACATGTATCTTTGTTTTTTGGATGGGACTATTTTATCGTTAGCAAATTTATTTTAAAGTAATGGAAATATTCAAATAAGCACCAAATTATCCTTTAATAGCTTTTCTCCAATTCAATACCTCCCGTTAGTAAATACGGACTAACTAAAAGAATTTCCGAAAAAAGTTATGCGACATTCCGTGCTAAGATCCGGTCTAATAGGCACTCTCACAGCGTAGTTGCAATAACCCCAAGGCCTTAGACCCATTATTGGCAAAACTTCGACGTCATTTTCACGCCCAGTAACAATCAAAGCCATAGAAGGCATCAACTCATCAACAACACCCATTTGAATTTGTATTGGTTTCTAATAATCGAACTCTGATTGGTAAACATTGGAAACCGTCCTAAAAATCCTACAGTACTTGAAATTTGAAAGTGAACGTATTATTATGTATGAGGAAACACAGTTTAAACCTGTTTAAACCTGAACCTGACAAAAAGTTATGGTAAATCGCTTTGCCGGAATTCTTGAATTCTAAATTCAAAACCAATACAAATAGGAAGTTCAGAGCACATATATTTGATGGGCGATTGGTCTATTTAAGAGATGTTTAGGAGTCTCATTAAACATAAGTATTTTTTTAAATAAGTTATACCCCTCTGTATTCAAGAAATTTCTAGAACTGTAAAGTCTTGCAACTTAAATTTGGCGGGATTATAGGATGAAAAGTTTCTGTATTTAAGATTCATGGCGCAACTTAAATATAGATATTACTTAAATTATGTACAACTGTTTCTCGTATAAAATCAAATATTTTATACAAATAAATGATATAGCAAGCGGCAACTGAAATACGAGTTAACTTAGCAACCAATTATTATGAGATATCATGATGCCCACCGCGTTTCAGTCAATTATGCAAATGAAGCCAGGTGTGGTTGTAGCTTATTCTCCCATAATTTGAATACTATTTTGTTGTTTATTGTAGCAATATTTTTTAAACTAATATTAAAGCAATCAGTACTATATTCCTCGGTTATACATTTTACCGTCTGTATTAGATTGTGGTTCAAATTCAAAAAAAGACTTACACTGTAGACTTGTTCATAAAAACTTAATTATCTTTTCAGCTAATACTGATTTAGTTAGTCGTTATAAGCCAATAAGATTACAGCAATGACTGAAAAATACCATAATCGGTCTGCTAATAATTGAAAATACTATTGAATTAGTTTTAAAGCTAATAATCTTAGATCCTCTTAGATTATTAGCTAAGCAAAAGCTTACTCATTCAAAAATATACTCTTGTCTTGTGAGCTATAAGCCTGCATTAATTAAAGGAAAACCCCGGTTTTGTTCCGTTCGATGTTAAATATTTATGGTTTATAGTAGGAATTTTTATAATTTTACTAAATCACGTGTAATTGCTTTCAGTTTCCATATAAATTAAGTAATGTTTGCACGTTTCCATTAAATTATATTTCCATTATTAATTATAGCAAATATGTACTGAATTGCTATTGTATTTCTTATAAAAATTGCTTTCGTCATGTTTTTATTTTATTTATTGAATATGTATGAACCTGTTGTTCACAATGCCTAGGAAGGAAAGTAAATAACAAAATACTTAAAAATATAACATCGGAAAGCACTTTAAAAGTTTAAAACGGGGAATGTCTATTGAATACTTATAGATTTTTAGCGGAGGGGGATTAAAACTCCGGTCGTAGAAGACAAAAGATTTCTACAAGTAAGGCTGGGCATGCAAATTCTTAACAAATTTTTTATCCAAAAATTTGATATCTTCAATATAAATTGCTTTATTAAATCTTTTCGTTGGTGAAATATGAAATATATTATCATTATTGTTTGTTATAGGTCTAATTTGTTTTGTTTTGGTTCATATCACGTAATAAGTCTTTATAATATGCAAAGACGTCAATAAACATAGACTTTCTGAATAAAATGTATACAAACTATACAATATATAATTCCTAAGGTATAATCACCTCATTACATAATAGTATGTGTGTGTGTGTTTGTGTGTATGTGTGTGTGTGTGTGTTTGTGTGTTTGTCCAATTGTAGTGTGAGTGAGGATGTGTGTAAGTGTATATAAAGGTTAGATCCTCATTCCATATTCTTCATCCATACTCTTTAGCGAAATCCTTTCTACAAATAAACCTTAAGTTATTAAAAACGTTGCCCATTTCCTGATTATCGCTTGATTTTAAGGAATTGTTTTAATTAGCCGTAAATTTCTTAATTCTAGATAATGTCGCGATCATCATTGCTGAATGGTTAGAGCTCGTGTTACCGCACGAATTATAACATTTGAGTGTTATGTCGTAGTAAGAACAACCTTCTTTAATTATATACTTAATTCAATGAAAATTACAGATAAATATGACTATGAACTACGAGAGTCGAACAAAGAGTGTCTTTCTCACTCATACTATGGCCTGTCCGCACTGTTCACCGCACTTTACTTGTTCTTTGCATACGTAGCACAACACGCGTGTAATTATTTTTTTTATAAAAATTTTGTTGTCGCCAATGATTTCCGCTTTGTATTTTATAGCAACACAGTCATGAAACAAAGAGTATCGCGCACTTTTTGATTAAAATGGTGGCAACACTGTGACGTGTTGTTTCCGTTTCAGTCTTCTTATTGATAAAACGTTTCAGTGACATTCAGTCTTTGTTCGTCATTCAAGAGAAGTGCATCTCTGAACGGAATTGTGGTATTCCTATTATATCGTGTTATTGTATATAGTGTGCGTTAACAATTTATTTTTTTTAATTGATATTTACTATCCGTCCAGCCTTTCATGCTGGAGAAAAACTGCTTATCTGTAGAGAATTCCTATGATATACTCGATTCGTCAGTAAAATTTTATTGGTATGATCTATAGTGTAGTAACAAAAGTTTCGAAATATATCTGTTGTTATCGCCCTTAATTACAAAAACAGAACTTCTTTCTGTTTCAAGCAAGCCTAACAAAGTAAATTGAACTGGAAAGATGAGATTGCTCCCTCAGTGAAAGAAGGTGCATTTACATAATAATGAGATTTCCATTATGCATGGTGTTCGATAAGTTATTGGTGTTTTTTGCGTTATTCACTTATGGTTATTCAAAAATGTTTTAACTAAAGTAATGGCTAAATAAATACTTAATAGGTGACCGACAATACATCTCGTTTACAAAAGTAGTAATAAAATTATTTTGCTATAATCCGCGATGAAGTAAAATAGAAAATATATATAATGCTAAATGTAAGTGGACAATCGGTTATCATACCTGATACATGCAGGATTCGTAAAAAAACATGCAAATACCTCCACCACCGCAACCACAATATTCAAACACTACATACGTTCACTATCACAAACTCAACAATCGTTTCGCCCCGCAACCGAAGCATCATCAGGAGATAGACTCCACGACGATGTCACATGATTTGGCTATATATTTTACGACCGAACGCCTGCCCGACGTCAACTTATCTTAGTCGCCTTTTACGACACCTCGGTAAGAAATGAGGGTGATCTATCCTATTCAGCCGGATACCACAAGGATGGTTACAAATGCTATTTGACTCTTTCGGATGTATAATAATAACAGGGGATATTACACAGATTTGGACGTCTGATTATTTTTTTAATTTTTTTGTTTAGTATTTATTTCGTTTAAGGGCGTTGTTTACAAAATCTACGACGGGCGTTTATTGACATTTGACCCCGGTTCTTGACCTTTAAAAATCATTATAATTTGTTTACGCACCGAGTTACTATTTATTATTTTACTGATTATGTTTAATTTAAATACAACTATTAAGGTTATCAAATTATATACAGAAAAACAACATCAAATAAAAGATATCTATACTAATATTATAGAGAGGATGACAGGGTCGTCACGCTTACTCCCCGGGTGGGGGGTAGGCGGTGTACGGGTCTCGAGGCATACCTCTTTGCCTGGGCAGATCCTCGGGCACTTAAGTCCGGCCTGTGTTTCGGCCGTAGGCCGAGGTAACCTAGGTGACCTAACGGTGTCGGTATTTGAGCCGTGACCATTTCTAGACCTCCCCGGTTCGGTGGGCAGGTCTGGAAATGGTAGGTGTAGGCCTGCTAGCTCAAGCCCGGCAAGCTCTGCGGTGTAGCGCTCCCAGTTCGTCCGCGTCCGCGGCGGGCGGGGCACTAAAAAGCCTTCCTGGGTGGCTAGGGTGACCAGAACCGGTAGGTGTTGCGTGTCGAGGTCATAGAGTACCTCAACATCGAAGGGGTTGTCCAATCCGTGGTGCAGCACTATGTCTGTAACGTCTGGCTTGGAGCAGCTGTCGGTGGCTATGTGGGTCGGCGCTCCCGGCCCCACCACACCGTACCCACTCCTCACGCTATCTTCGTGTAGGTGCTTCCCGACCGCAGTGATGATTCGCAATCCCCACGCGTGATGTTTCGCGGTGAGATCGCCCACGATCACTGCGGGTCCCTGCTGCCCGAAGATTGACTCGACATCAGTGCTGCAGAAAGTCAATCCGGGTGGTTTGTAGGCGGCATAGATGCGGAGCTCCTGGGTGCCCATGGAATGGCGGGGGCTGCTGCGGCGACTCGTATGGCGGCGGCGGGTGTTGCAGTTGGGGGGGAGAACTTGCTCACCCCTCCCTGCCCTCTTTCTTCTTCGCCTGCCCGTCCGGGCGCGGCGGTGCGACATTGATTCCGCGCTTTCGCGCTTCGCGGCGAAAGACTGCGCATCTTCGGTCGTGCGCCACGTGCGCTTTACCATAATTCGCTCACTTGGGCGCGTCTTCCTGGGGCCTGTCGCAGTCCTGGGCCAGGTGTCCGCCTGCGCTGCGGACACATTTCGGCGGCCGGTGGCAGTTGGCCGATGAATGGCCAAACTGCTGGCACCTGTGACAGTGGGGCGGGCCACGTCCGCTCTTCCAGGCCTCGATGGTGAGGCCCGGCATCGACAGTAGTTCGGTCTCTCTGTACAGGTGACCGAGCTCTTCGAAGGTTAGGTGCTCCAGCTGCACGTAGTATATGCAGCCGTGCCGCCCTCTGACCGGTGGTATGGCCCTCGCCTGGGTCGCCGGATACCCAAGGGATCGCAGCGCCGCGATGACCTCCTCTGGTGGGGTGTCCTGTGGTAGCCCCCTGATGGCTACCTTGCTGGGCAGGCTCGACGCTGGGCTATAACAGAACCACGCGATGTTGGGGACCGGTTTAGCGGCGTCGAGGAGGTACTTCTGTAGCACCCGAAAGTCCTCCGCCGACTTTGGGAGGAATCTGACACCCTTCCCCATAGGGCGGGCGTTAGCGGCGTGTCCGTGCTTTTCTCGGATCGCGGTGAAGTGCCTCGTCCAGTTGGGGAGGCACTCCATGGTGATGGGAGGGTATTCGGAGCGCGCTGTCTTTGCTCCGGTAGTGGCCTGCGGTTCAGGCCCGGCCTGAGGGTTAGGGGGGCGGGGGACGTCGCCATTGGAGAGAAGGCGACGCGGTAAATCCGGCGTAGCTCGTCAAGTCTCGAGGCCACGAGGTGGATCCCTGCGACGCGCTCTCTGCAAGCGGTCGCACACCACCCTCGTCCCGAGGCGAGGAGGCCGGCGGTGGAGTGGAACGAGTCCTTTGCTCGGCTATTAGCTGTACGTCGAATGACGACGACGTTGTCAGTGCGGTGGCCGGCGACTGGTCCATCTTCGGACGCTTGTCGTCTCCCTCGAGGGATTCGGGTGAAAAGTCGGCAGCCCGCGGACGCTTCGGTGCTTCGCCGCCCGAACGGACATTGTCGCGCAGTTACTTGTGAGAGTAGCAGCAGAGGTGCTCAGTGAGCCGCTCCTGTGCGAGTGCAGCTCCGCGCACCCCCGTTACGTGCAACCCAGCTGGTTGAGACCCCTGGGAGAGGCCCAGCTAGGCGCCCGCGAGCGGGGGCGGAGACTACAAGCGCGTGGGAATGGTGAGCGGTGGTATCACTGTGGCCACGTCTGTATACCTCTTTGCAACGGTAGGCGGTTTAGATCGCTGCGTCCGGGCAGCTTCGGCGGAGCAGGTGCACGCGATGCGCTGCCGAGCGCTTCCTCGAGCTGCAACACGGGTCGCGGCGAGTACAACTGGCGCCGGGGGCAGGGGTGCAGGGGCGTTAACCGAAACTGACGAACTTTGCGTCTCACACGATACGCGCAGCGATAAAGTTCACATAAACAATACGCGTCCGTTCACTGCGCGCGTACGCACGAGACTTATAGTAGAGAGAGAGAGAGAGAGAGAGAGTATAGAGAGGAAAAATTTGTATGTATGTTTGTAATGTTTTCACACAAAAACTACTGGACCGATTTCAAAAATTCTTTCACCATTGGAAAGCTGCATCTTTACTAAGCAACAACTATATTAAATTTTTTTTAAATGTCGATCCTTTGTAAAAATATAATAAGGTGTAAAAAAACAAAAATTACGCGGGTGGAACCGCGGGATACTACTAGTCTATTATAATAAGTGATCTGTAGACGAAATGCGACGTAGACGTATTTTTGGGTTCATATCCGATATTACTGGCTTAGTAGGCCGCACTGATAATAGCTTCGTTAATTAGACGATATAGAGCGAATAGTAATGCTAAGAATAGACAGCGAAAAAGTATTATTGGTAGATTATAAAGGTCGGGCTTATTGGATTGAATTAATAAACTTCGAAGATTATTAAACCAAAATGAGGTCACTTTCACAGATTAAAAATAAAGCTATGATGCTACTAGTGTAGCACATTCGTCTACACCAGTGCTTCCCAACGTGGGGCGCACGACCCACAGGGGGGCAATTTGATGGGTAAATGGGGGGCAACTTTTTTTTTATACAGGAAAAAAACCCCTTATGGGTACCGCTGCCCGAGGGGGTCAGGCGACGGACTATTGTGAATATGACTATTGTGCAGGGAGTGAATTAAAAGACTCAACAACAGTCAACAACAAATTTAATGGGTCGTAAGAGGTCTACTGCCCGTCAATGCAATGCTCCGTAAGAGGGTAGGTGTGCGCTAGGTACTGCCCTGGCTTTGTCTAGCAGCGGAGTGGGCCGTGCAGCGTGCGCCCGGAGAACGAAGAGTCGACCCGAAGAACGTCGGGCCCGGACTCAAGGCCACTAAAGTCCGGCTCTGGCTGAGATGGGGGTAAAAGGTACCTTCTCTAACCCCTATTTGACACCCTGAAAATGATGTCCAGTGTGTTAGTTTCTTTTAGTGCCTTCGTCTTCTCTGATTGCGTGCGCGGCAGCGTAGGCAAAGCAGGGCTAATGCGCTAGTGAAGTGATGATGTGCATGTCGCAATCAGAACGGAGAATAAAGAGAAGAACAAAGTAAAGTAAAATGTAAAAAGTGAAATTTAAACACACAATGAAAAAATAATTGAAAGTTAATATAAAAAACTACAACTACACTGGAAAAGTACTGAGGTTAAATTAAGGACGTTTGACAATAACGTCGCTAAGCGAATGCATTGTAAGAAACTCTTCAGCACTTAACCGATTTTGGGGTTATAACAACAAGTTATAGACGTATCACGCCTATAAAAACAAATTTAAGGCTTTTGGTATAAAATATAAGAAAAGCGTATATTTTATATTAAAAAAATGCAGCACGGCCTAACGCGACCACTCGCTGTCAAAGATCGTGTCGTCCTGGCCGAATGACGAAGCAGCGGCCGACCGGCCGGCCGGTTCGCCTTTCTAAATTCAAGGGCAACGCTGTCGGCCGCGGAGGGAGGGACCACCACTCGGCAACCAGCAATTATATATTTAAAATGAATATATGTTATTAAATAAAAAAAAATAACTAAATATTACGTTACACTATGTCGGCCTCGCACTGACTAAAACGACCTGTGTGCTCCACCATGCTGCCGATGGCAAAGACAGGGTATCGTTGTACACATTGCCCCCCGCCGACAGCTCTGATCCCAGAGAACACCTCCTCCGGGTAGGGACAAGCTCGAAAAAGAAGCCCCCCTCCGCTAACCGGTGCATCGGGAGCACCAGATGCACCGACCGCTTCGAGGACCTGTAAGCCAGACGACTGATATAAAAGGCGGGGGGGTCATTTGCTAGATTTCGGTGCCAAATTTAACAAAAAAAGCAATTTTTATTCCTAATTCATGTTCTTTAAGTGGACAATTCAATTTTTAATATTAAAATTTACAAATGTTACACTTATTATTTATGTTCTTTAAGTGGAAAATTCAATTTTTAATATTAAAATTTATGTATGTTACACCTATTATTTATGATCTTTAAGTGGAAAATTAAATTTTTAATATTAAATTTATGTATATTACTTAGATTAGGGCGGCAAAATAGTTTTTTAACGTAGGGCATGGACCAAAAAAGGTCGGGAAACACTGCTCTACACCCTACATTTTTTCATGCAAATCGTTTTGTCCATCGAAAGATACGTATTTGCCGTCCATAGTAACATTATACATTTGAAAGCCTCTATCTGTTACATTTTCACGGCTGAAGCAATAATTATCAAATTTGATATAATTGAGCTGTGATAGCTCAGACCGTGCGAAGAACCTGTAATACTTTTAGCTTTTTCACTTGCTAGATATAAAACTAAATCTGCAATTTCATCAGGCTCCGATATTTTACCTAAAGCCGTTCGTTGTTTCATAGCATCCCATGATTTTTCAGGAATTAAGTCGTCTGAAAAATCTGTTTTTACAGGACCAGGATTAATTGTGTTCACACGTACACCATTTGCTGTAAATTCCAATGCAACGCTTCTTGAAAAATGATCCAATGCTGCTTTAGACGTGCAATATGTAAAGTTATTTGGAACAAATATACCGGTGGATGCTATACTAGATATGTTTACAACACAACCATGGCTTTCAATAAGATAAGCTGAAGCGAGATGGGTTAGGTATACCGGAACCCTTAGATTAACGTTCATAACCTTATCAAATTCTTTCATAGCATTAATTCCTAAAATACTCTCAAAACTGCCAATGCCAGCGTTATTTACTAAAACATCAATTTTTTTATATTGATTGTATGTCATCTCCACTACCTTTTTCACATCTGCTTCAGTTGATAAATCAGCAATAACAACAAGCGGCTTACTACCATTTTCAACACACTTTTGTACTACATTGGACAACTTTTTTTCGTTTCTTCCAACAAGTGCGACTTTTGCACCTTCTTTTACGAATTTAACTGCAACAGCAGCACCTATCCCAGAACTAGCGCCAGTCACAAGCACAACCTTATCAGTAAAACTCATATTAGTATCAAAATAATATTAAATTTAATGACAATCTCTAACAATTTTGTCCCATTTATATTATTATATTCGCACTTAAAGGTTATCATTTTAATGTTATCTTATGATAGTATTTGAGATATATGCTTGTATATCCATGTTGAAGAACATACGCATTTAGATAGGAACTTGATTTATTATTAGCAACCAATCTTGATGTTTTTTCTTATTTAATTATAATATTTATTTTGTTAAACTTTGTTCTAATATTTTTTGCTTACTTTGTCAATACATTCAAGAGGCTTGTACTGCTGCTATGTATAGGTATAGCGAATAGAATTGCCGATGCAGCTGTCAATAACAGACTAGCTTCTGTAAATTCATGTGCTAGTTCCTGGTTGCATAACACGGATAATATTTGTGTTGTGTTGTAACGGAAGTTTTTCTTACATATTATACTTGTTTAAAATATAAAAAAATCCTAATCCTAATGTAAAATTTTAAATTATAGCAATTATTTATATATATAAAAAAATACTATGAACTTTTGTCCATCTTTAGTCAGACTCATTATTCATAATTGATCCTTCCCAAACAAGTGTATTAAAAGAGCCTACAACTTTTTTTACGTGATGGATGGCATAAGGAGAAATATATTGTATCTTAAATCTAATAGGTTTGATCGTTCCTGTTCATTAAAAATCTATATATTTGAATCTTTAATCCTTTTAATGAACAATAAATGAAATGAAAAACTAACATTAGCTTACAAAAAATTAAAAAATTATTTAAAAAAGATTCAAATAGGTCATCGTCAGCGAAACTGTAAATTTGAATCACTACATATTATAAAACAAAGTCCATATTTCCGTATGTACGCATAAAACTTTAAAACTACGCAACCGATTTTGATGCGGTTTTTTTTCATAGATAGAGTGATTCCAGAGGAAGGTTTGTACGTATAATAACATTCAATACGAAGTACGATCAATCAATCGATCAACCAATCGACCAACCAATCGACCAATCAATCGACCAACCCGTCGACCAACCCGTCGACCAACCCGTCGGTCGACCCGTCGGCCAACCCGTCGGCCAACCCGTCGACCAACCCGTCGACCAACCCGTCGACCAACCCGTCGACCAACCCGTCGACCAACCCGTCGACCAGCCCGTCGACCAACCCGTCGACCAGCCCGTCGACCAACCCGTCGACCAACCCGTCGACCAGCCCGTCGACCAACCCGTCGACCAACCCGTCGACCAGCCCGTCGACCAGCCCGTCGACCAGCCCGTCGACCAGCCCGTCGACCAGCCCGTCGACCAACCCGTCGACCAACCCGTCGACCAGCCCGTCGACCAGCCCGTCGACCAACCCGTCGACCAACCCGTCGACCAACCGGTCGACCAACCGGTCGACCAACCGGTCGACCAACCGGTTGACCAACCGGTCGACGAACCCATCGACCAGCCCGTCGACCAGCCCGTCGACCAGCCCGTCGACCAGCCCGTCGACCAGCCCGTCGACCAGCCCGTCGACCAACCCGTCGACCAACCGGTCGACGAACCCATCGACCAACCCATCGACCAACCCATCGACCAACCCGCCGACCTACCCGTCGACCAACCCGTCGACCAACCCGTCGACCAACCCGTCGACCAGCCCGTCGACCACCCGTCGACCAGCCCGTCGACCAACCCGTCGACCAGCCCGTCGACCACCCGTCGACCAGCCCGTCGACCAACCCGTCGACCAGCCCATCGACCAACCCGTCGACCAACCCGTCGACCAACCGGTCGACCAACCGGTCGACCAACCGGTCGACCAACCGGTCGACGAACCCATCGACAAACCCGTCGACCAACCCGTCGACCAACCCGCTGACCAACCCGTCGGCCAACCCGTCGGCCAACCCGTCGACCAACCCGTCGGCCAACACGTCGACCAACCCGTCGACCAACCCGTCCACCAACCCGTCGACCAGCCCGTCGACCAGCCCGTCGACCAACCCGTCGACCAACCCGTCGACCAACCGGTCGACCAACCGGTCGACCAACCGGTCGACCAACCGGTCGACGAACCCATCGACCAGCCCGTCGACCAGCCCGTCGACCAGCCCGTCGACCAGCCCGTCGACCAACCCGTCGACCAACCGGTCGACGAACCCATCGACCAACCCATCGACCAACCCATCGACCAACCCGCCGACCTACCCGTCGACCAACCCGTCGACCAACCCGTCGACCAACCCGTCGACCAGCCCGTCGACCACCCGTCGACCAGCCCGTCGACCAACCCGTCGACCAGCCCGTCGACCACCCGTCGACCAGCCCGTCGACCAACCCGTCGACCAACCCGTCGACCAACCCGTCGACCAACCCGTCGACCAGCCCGTCGACCACCCGTCGACCAGCCCGTCGACCAACCCGTCGACCAACCCGTCGACCAACCCGTTGACCAACCCGTCGACCAGCCCGTCGACCAACCCGTCGACCAACCCGTCGGCCAACCCGTCGGCCAACCCGTCGGCCAACCCGTCTAAACCCTACGAGATTTATCAAATTGTACACCATGAAAAGGTCTACAGAAAAGTCCGCGATAGTATATGTATATCTCTTATGGATAACCCACAATAGCAGTTTTTGTCATTTAGTTTTTACGAAAAATGATGCCTTATGTTCAAAGCAATTTTTATATAAAGCATTAATCCTTATCCAATTAAGAACCTTAAATATATTGTTTATTTAATATTGATCAATATGACCCTTTACAGCATGTCATTTAAATAAACAGTTTCGAAGATATTACAGATTTAAAATGCAGGGGCCGCGCCGCGAGCCTATAAATAGCGCGTCGGAGGTCGCGGTTCGCTCTCGGCGATGCTTCCGCGCTCGTCCGTCTTATCGGTGACGCTGTCAAAGCCAGTAGGGCTAACAACATTAGTCAAATTCGAAAAAAAAACGTGGTTCGCCCTTTAACCATTTGAATTTAGCAGTGATCGGACGCACTTATGATCGGAGCTCTCTAGCGAGGAAAATAACAATCACTACATATTATTATAAAACAAAGTCCATATTTCCCTATGTATGCATAAAACTTTAAAATTATGCAACAGATTTTGATGCGGTTTTTTTTAATAGATAGAGTGATTCCAGAGGAAGGTTTGTACGTATAATAACATTCAATACGGAGTAGAGAAATACTGTAATTTTTGAGGTTTCTGTAAATAATGAAACTGTAAACCCTACGAGATTTATCAAAATAATGTACTAAGTATTGGTACATCTTGAAAAGGTCTACAGAAAAGTCCTTGATGGTATATGTCTAATTTTTATGGATAACCCACTAAAGCATTTTTTGTCGTTCACTTTTTACGAAAAATAATGCTTATTTTTGAAGCGATTCTTATACAATACAGCATTAATCCTTATCCAATTGAGTACCTTAAATAAATTGTTGATTTAATATAGATCAATATAGCCGTTTACAGCATGTAATTTAAGTGAACATTTTCGGAGATATTACAGATTTAAAATGCCGTGAGGAGGCCGCGCTTCGCCCTATAACACTTCGACTTTAGCAGCGATATCGCTCTTTCAAGAGTTTGTTTAAAGACATTCTGTAATTAATTGTAAAAATAAAATACATTGGGAAAATATAAAAGTACTATATGTAAAAATGTACTATATGAATTTAGATATTCCAAAGATAGCAGGAAATCTTCTTGGTATAGGGAAAGGAAATTGTTTTTAACCAAATTTAACGCTACGGCCACGGGCAGTAATAAATAAATCAAAACAACTGGATCGATTTTAATCATTTTTTTTACACTGACTGACATGGGATATATATTTTATACCCGTGCGAAGCAGGGGCAGGCCGCTAGTAATATATAATTTTTTAATCTGAAATACGGTAAATGAAAACTCTTAAGGAGGGTTTTGCGTCACTCTACACGATATCATCAAAAGAGCTCTTGCTGTCGTCGACACTTTATTTGTTCTTGGGCCATCAGAGATTACGATGCCATAGACTCAAGGTTTAACGACTTTGCAAAGGTAGTAGGGTCCTAATGTAGAACGCAAAATAAGTATATTAGTAAGTCTTGCGGAATCGGTACTATAACTGGAACTGTCTTTATTATTTAATTTATTTTTATTGAAGGCCCTTTAGTAATATACCGTTTTCTATTGCGAATGAAGTGCCTGTGGCGCTCTTTGCTTTGTCACTTGCTACAAATAGTATTAAGTCTGCAACTTCCACAGGATTTGCTAATTTTCCAAGGGCCGTTTGTTTTTTTAATTTATTCCAAAAATTTTCGTGCAGCGTTTCGTCAGGTACTAATTTTTCTATAAAGTTTGATTTCACTGGTCCAGGAGCAACTGCATTCACACGAACCCCATAAGAAGCTAAATCGGAGGCGATACTTTTTGAGAAGTTATCCAAAGCTGCCTTTGAAGCAGCGTAAGCACAATTTCCTGGATAAAGAACTGCGTGGACAGCAACGCTGGTAATGTTTATAATATTTCCTCTTGTTTTAATGAGATGAGGTATACAAAGATTGGTAAGGTAAACAGCAGCTCTCACATTAATTGACATAACTTTATCAAATACTTCCATGATATTTTCCGACGTTATATTTGTAAATTCGCATACACCAGCATTATTTATCAATATATTTAACTTTCCAAAATGAGTTAAAGTAGTGTCAACAATATGTTTCACAGCTGCATCAACGATCAAATCAGCTACAATAATAAGGGGCTTCTGGCCATATTTTTCACATTTTTCTGCAACAGCTTGAAGTTTCACTTTATTTCTCGCGACAATTACAACGTTTGCACCTTCTTTAGAGAATTTAATAGCTGTGGCTGCACCTATTCCAGAGCTGGCACCAGTTACGATTACTACTTTCTCGTTGAAAGACATAATTATTGGGCATATAATAACAAGAGATATCCCCTTTATAAACAAACAACATTCATTACAACCGCCAGTATCACTAAATATTATCGTTATTTATTTTTCCTTCATTGTTATTTTGAGCGTACTGTGTCATTTATTTCATATACAGTGGGTTTAAAGTAACTATTTCTTAGTACTCCAACATAAATATGTTTTTATAATATGATAAAACTCTTTTAGCTGTGAATTAGAAGTAAAGTTACAAATTGCACCTTGTATTAAAAATCATAGTTATGTATGTACTCCAATTAGAATTCATATTTGTTTCTTATAAATTGATTACAAGATATTATGATCTCATATATAAAAATGAATATCTGTATGTTTTGTATAGACTCCGAAACGGACCGATTTTAATGTAATTTTCAGACAAACATTTGAATGACCCAGCGGATGATCTTGCAAAGTTAGATAGCGATCGGAGTATTTTTTCTTAACTGTTAAGTTCTGTTTCGAAAGGAATTCGAAATTAGACTTAGCCAGAGCAACACGTAGCCGGATACCTAGTTATTATATAACTGATAGGGTTATCGAGCTCTACCAGCATAATACTTTTGTACTTCAAATTATAAGTACGTATATATTTTAGTATTTACTTTACATTTTATATTTGCGTTGTTTGTAAGGTCCAGATGTTTCCATAGGAAACGATTTCGGCAGGTTTCGACGCCGTTTCGTATATATCGTCTTAAATTAGGAACCATCTAGTTTTTTTCTCTAGTCTCATCTTCTAATTATCCAGTTAAAAATTAAGAATACAAAATGATGTGATCATATTTCTTGTGTAGGTAAGTAATTCATACTGTATATATTTATTGATTATTCTCGGAATGAAGACGTCGTTTTCATAATTGTGTTGATAAAATCAGACCTTAAGGGTCACGTAATATAATGGAAGTGTTTTTATTTATTTACTTACTTTATCTATATATTTTTACTAATGACTTGTACTCATCCATGATGTGTACTTATTAAAGTTCTTGTCATAGTAGTGATGATACTCTGAAATAATTTTTATAGATATAACACAAAACCCAGAAATTATTCCTTATTATTAAATAATTAATTATTAGATCATAAATTGTACATATCAAATAAATATATTTTTTACTAATTAAGTATTTAATAATTTAACGCTGTGTGGTATCCGACCGAGTAGAATAGACCACCCTCATTTCTTACCGAGGTGTCGTAAAAGGCGACTACGGTAAGTTGACCCACCGTGTGGTATCCGGTCGAGTAGAATAGAGCACCCTCCTTACCAAGGTGTCGTAAAATATGAATAAGGTAAGTTGACGTCAGGCAGGCGGCCGGTCGTAAAATACGAAGCCAAATTATGTGACAGCATGTTTATAACATGTTGTGCCGACCCCACTTAGAGAGGGAAAAGGGCAGGAGGAATTATTTAATAATTTAATAATAAATATAAGTTAATATACTCATCAGTTTTGAGCACGCGAACCCTGTCTGTTAAAGTGGTATTATATTCCAAATGAAATGGATTATTACTAGAGTAAACAAGTGGACGAGATTGCGAATGAAAACTGATTTTCATTAGTAGTGGGTTCGAGATCGAAGTTATATATTTTTAATTACGACATTTATTTATTTATTTATTTATTCTTATTGCACTATACAGAGGTACATAGGTTTATATTAAATTAAATTAGGACAAGCGTGCAAAGGCGGTCTTATCGCTAAAGCGATCTCTCACAGACAACCTTTGGTGAGAGGAGAATACTAAGAGATCGGGTATAGTGCATAATAAACTATAAAACATACAATTAAATACTAATATTACATATATATTTACAATTATATATATTATAATACATATATCATTAATAAATTACATTACACATTCAACGATAGATAATATAGCTTCAAATGATTTTTAAAAATATGTAAAGATGACATGAACAATGCATTCACGCCGAGATTATTTTTCAACTAGTTTTTGTACATTTCCTGTTATATTATGTTTAGGGTTTTGTTGTTGTTTCACAAGTTACCAATGAACTGTTAGTTAGTTTATTCATATTATTATTATTTTTTTATTTTTTTTATTTAACAAGCCAACAACATTTATGCATTAACGTAACTAAAAATAAAAGAAACACATAAAATAAGGCACATAGCATAAACATCATAACAGGCGTGTACAATTAATTTACAAACAAATATGACAAATAGGTAATGAAGCAGTTTAACAACAAACCAAAAAAAAATTAAAAAACTGAACTATTTAAAATTGAAAGTAAGTAAGTAACGGCCTGTTACTGTCCCACAGCTGGGCACAGGCCTCCTCTCTCCATTTTTGGAGAGAAGGGTTGGAGCTAAAACCTACCACGCTGCTCCAATGCGGATTGGTAGGTTACACATATCCCTAGAATTTTCTAGAGATATGTAGGTTTCCTCACGATGTTTTCCGTCACCGAAAAGCGTGTGATAAATTGCAATTATCAATTAGACACATAAGTTTTAATAGAAAAACTCATTGGTGTCTGCCCGGGTTTGAACCCGTGATCTAGAGATGCACACGGTTGCACCGCTAGGCCATCACAGCTTCAAATCAAATTGAAAGTGTTTAAAAGAAAAGGAGTAGAAGAAAACATATATTAAAATAATAATCAACTCATCTTTGTTGTTATAACCAACTGTTTTTTTAATTTAAAATCTTTGCGTAAAAACTTCAGAGCGTCATTCACATCTGACATATATCTCGGAATTTTAAGTTTCTCAGGTTTCTGATGTTCTTATTGAGCACTTAAAGTCCCTAATGAGTTAACAGGTAAATTACATGGCTATTATTTTGTTTATCTGCTGGATAGCTAATACCTATTTCAAAATGGCCGCGATTATTTTTTTCATTTTCACTCTTTAGAGTCTGTTTTTAAGAGACATTTATCTGCCACTTAGTTTATTTATCGGTTAAATATCCGACACTTTATCAGTAACTTGTGAAACAGGCCCTTAACCTATTTACTTTACAATAACTTCTCTATGGTTACTTATCGTAATCATTATCTTAATTCAAAATAGTTTTATATCTTGTCATTTAGTCCAGACTAGAATATTATTTTAATCTATAATTTACACTACATAAATACTCATTAAATAGGTAATTTCAATTATAACATTAGTAATAGTTCAATTATCAATTTTAAAAAAAAGTAAAGTACGGCCTGTTTCTACTCCACTGCTGGGCATGGATATATAGGCCTCCTTTCTCCGTTTTTGGAGAGAGGGATCGGAGCTAAGACCTACCACGCTGCTCCAATGCGGATTGGTACGTTACACATATCCCTAGTGAAAGGGATTGTACTGTGTTACCAATTACCACTTTAGTAGTTTTTAGTCTGTGTTTCTGATCACCAAAAAAGTAAAGACGCGGGAAAACATTTTCTGACAGATGACGTTCCGGGCGTGGCATCACTTACTTTTTACGTTTTGACCGTGCAAGAAGTAACAAATAACAATAAATTCGTTGTAAAAGTGAATATCAGTTTATTATTTCCGACAAGCTAACAACAGTGAATATCAGTTTATTATTTTCGACAAGCTAACACAAATAACAATAAATTCGTTGTAATAGTGAATATCAGTTTATTATTTTCGACAAGCTAACAACAGTGAATATCAGTTTATTATTACCGACAAGCTAACAAATTTCAGAAGAGGGGATATAAACACATAAACAAGGTATATAATATTGTACAAGGTTTAAGAGAAAACCCACGTTGCTAAGGGCAGCGTTGTTCTATTTCGTCGGCCTACTTGCATTCAAATGGACTTCGGAAACTAAAAGGATCAAGGTCAGTGAATAACAATTATATTTTGTGCAAGTGTTACGTGAAAAAAAAAGAAAGTATTAATAATTCAGTGACGTATGTGCAAAGTTAAAAGTTACTTTAAAATTTAGTTGCAACTGTACCATGTAACGATAAGAACATTATTAACTCTTTTTTATTATATTGCAAACTCGCTGTTTAAGAAGTGTACAACTTATTCTTATTTTTTTTTATTACTTGTTCAGAGATAATTTTTATTAATTTTTTTTTAAGTTCACCTTTATTTTATTATGAGTCCTAATAGGAAATCTCGTTCTCGTAGTAAACGCAAATCACCCCGTCGCGATCGCAGGCGTAGCATATCATATTCGTCGATATCAAATTCTGAGTCATCCACTAGTAGCGCTGAATTGTATAAACGAAATCGTAAAGGTAGAAAGAAATATAAAGATTCGCGACCGTGCCGTAGTCATAATAGACGCAAGCGATACCGTGATAGTTCAAAAAATCGATCTCGACTTAGAAAGGAAAGTGGTCAAACACATCCATCTGTCAGTATTATATCCAACATAGATAAATTACCGCGTGCCTCTTCATTAAACGCGAGTAATCAAAACATCATACCTGACCCACAAATTTTAACACCGTCATACCAGTTATATTCTTCAAATATTACAGCTAATTTTAATGTCATACCGGAATTTGATCCCTCAGATGATAGTCAAAATATAGAATGGTGGATTCATAAGGTAGGAGAGTGCGCTAAAATATATTGTTTGGATGATAGGCAAACCTGTCACTACGCGCTACCTAAATTAGTAGGGCTTGCTAAAAAATGGTATCAAGGGCTGCCATCTTTGTTATTTACTTGGGAAGAGTGGAAAATAAAACTTAAAGCAGCCTTTCCCTCAAACGAGAATTATGGTGACACGCTTACAAAAATGTTAAAATTTCGTTGTAAATTAGGACAGCCATTCGATAACTACTATTACAACAAGTTAGCTTTGTTAAACAAATGTGAAATAACAGGATCAAAAGCGGTGGCATGTTTGATTCACGGCATTGATGATAAGTTTGTTCGTATGGGAGCGGGAGCTTGTATGTTTGAAAACCCCGAAAGATTATTACACTACTTACAGACAATAACTCTAAACGAAGTACAAAGATTTAAAACTCCCTTAAATTTTCAATTACGGAATATTAAAACGAATACATCATTGACTGAAAATGTTAAGAGTCCTGAATCCTTTCGCTGTTTTAATTGCGGGGAATTTGGACATATTAGCCCTAATTGTTCAAAACCTCGAAAGAAATGCGGATTTTGTCATCGTTTTGGACATTACACAAAAGACTGTAGGAAGAAAGGGTTGTTGATGACGGAAACCGTTGGTGATAAACCTGGAACCGTAACAGGAGAACAGACTGGTAATAAAATTTTATGTATTGAAAATTCTGATGGAAACCCTAATAATAAATATTATAAAATAATAAAAATAAATGGCGTTGAAAAACGGGCTTACATTGACCTGGGCAGCAGTTGCACGCTTATAAGGGAATCCGATGCGCTAGAGTTATTACCTGAGATATCTCAAAACACGAAAATGCCTATATTACAAGGATTTGGAAATTCTGCAGTTCAGGCAGTCGGTACTGGAATAGCTTTAATAGAAGTAGGCAACGCTAGTGCTGAGATCGAAGTAGTTGTTGTGGCTGACCAATATATGAGAGTCCCAATAATCTTGGGTCAGACATTTAGCGAAAGACCTAACATTTTAGTTTACAAGACAAGTAATGATATTATATTTTTTGAAGCGCCACATATTGATTGCTGCAATGAGACAGTTAAATTAAAAATTTTTGTGAATAAAGATTCAATCATAGAAAAACAAAGTACAGCTCCGCTTTTTGTGAACTTAGAATCAGACTTTACGGGTAACTTGTTTATAACTGGGGGGCAAAGAATAATAAATGATTCAGAATGCTTACTGATGCCTGGATTGTACAGGTTTGATGTAGGCGCAGGTTATTTGATGATAGTCAATATGACTAAGAGTGATGTAAAAATTAAGAAAAATTTTATGATAGCGAGAGGATGTTCCTATGTAGAAATTAATAATAATTATGTAGGATTTACTGATGTAACGAACTGTAAACAGTATCAGCCATTACCGTTGGATGAAATAAAAATATGCGTGAATTTAACTGCACAAGAACTAAAATACTTTCATGAGTTGTTATTAAAGTTTCGCGACTGTTTTGCTTTAAATTTATCAGAATTAGGAAAAACCACGTTAACAGAACTGGAAATAAAACTTCACGATGAAACGCCGGTAGTTTATAATCCGTATAGAATGTCTTTTAAGGAGCGTGAACAATTATCCCATATTATTGAGGATCTACTCGGTTACGGTATCATTAGGGAAAGCACGTCATCCTACGCCAGTCCAGTTATTTTAGTTAACAAGAAAAGCGGGGAAAAAAGACTTTGTGTAGACTACCGTGCATTAAACCGAAATACCCTCAAAGATAAATATCCGCTTCCCAGAATAGAAGACCAGTTGGATAAGTTAGGTGGTTATAGCTATTTTACTAGTCTCGATCTGGCTTCAGGTTACTACCAGGTTCCGGTTGCGGAAACTAGTAAGCATTTGACTGCGTTTGTTACTCCAGATGGACTCTTCGAATATAACAGAATGCCATTCGGGTTGGCAAATGCACCTAGTGTCTTTCAGAGAGCTATTAATTCTATGTTAAAGGGAATGGGAAAAGGTGTAGCTTTGGCCTATATGGATGACTTACTAATAGCTTCAAAAACTATACAAGAAGGAATGACCAAATTAGACATCATTTTTCAATTACTACGAAACTCAGGTCTTACTCTCAATTTACAAAAGTGTAATTTTTTTCAAGAACATATTGATTATTTGGGGTACGAAATTTCATCTCAAGGAATACGGCCTGGTAACTTAAAGATAAATGCGGTTAGACACTATCCAGAACCAAAGAATGTCCATGAGATTCGACAATTTGTCGGTCTGGCAAGTTATTTTAGACGCTTCGTTAAAAACTTTACTGTGTTAGCCCGTCCCCTTACAAATCTTACAAAAAAAAATGTGTCCTGGAAATTTGGTGACGAAGAAAGACGTGCCTTTAATGAGTTGAAAGAAAGGTTGATTAATAGACCAATTTTAGGTCTGTACGACCCCACCGCTAGCATGGAAGTGCATACAGATGCAAGTAAAATTGGATTGGGTGCAATTTTAATGCAAAAGAAACAAGAAAAATTGCAACCTATCGCCTATTACAGCAGGCAGACGTCATCCGAAGAGCAGAAGTTTCATTCATACGAGCTTGAAACGCTCGCTTTAGTAACAGCTCTGCAGAAATTTAGAGTTTATCTGCTTGGTACGCATTTCAAAGCTGTAACGGACTGCAATGCAATTAGGAGTACTATGACAAAACGTGATCTAATACCAAGGGTAGCGAGGTGGTGGATTTCGATGCAAGAATATGATTTCTCGATTGAGTATCGTCCTGGGTCGAGAATGGCTCATGTAGACGCCTTGAGCCGAAATCCGATAAGCAAAGGTGACAAAGAAATACACGAAATAATAGATGTATTACTTATAGAAGATGATGCAGCTTGGTTACAGACAGTACAATCAGCAGATCCTGAGTTACAGCGTATTATGGAAATATTAAAAGACACGGATAGTGATCAGGTTGTTGAAGTTAAAAATGATTTCACACTTAAAAATGATCGCCTGTACAGGGTTATGAGACAGAAAGATGAAATTAATTTACTATGGGTAGTACCGAAGTCCGTAAGATGACAAATACTGCGTATGAATCACGACAATAACGGTCACTTTGGGTTTGAAAAGACCTACGAAAGAGTAAAAAAAGTGTATTGGTTTAAAAACATGCGAAAATTTATCAAAAAATATTGTAAAGCTTGTTTAGAATGTGCTCACAATAAGATACCAGGTGGTCCTAAAGAAGGTTTTCTCCATCCTATCGAAAAAGTTAATAAGCCTTTTGATACATTACATGCAGATCATTGTGGTCCATTTCCAATTAGCAAAAGCAAGAATCAATACGTTTTGGCTATAATTGATGCCTTTACAAAATACATATTCATTAAAGCAGTTAAGAACTGTAAAAGTAAAACGAGCGTTCGCGTGTTTGAAGAGTATTTTTCGCTGTTCGGGGTTCCGCGACGACTAATAACAGATCGTGGTACTAGCTTTACGAGCAAAGAATTCAATAAATTTATCGTCGAAAAAGATATTAAACATATCCTAAATGCCGTTGCTTCACCCAGGGCAAACGGTCAAATAGAGCGATACAATAGGACGTTGGTAGAATCTCTTACATCTACCAATCACGGGTTAGCAGAAAATGAATGGGATATGTGTATTCCAAAAGTCCAATGGTCATTAAACAACACTATAAATAAAGGCACGGGTAAAACGCCAGCTGAAACGTTTTTTGGATTTGCCCCTACTGGTACTTGTGACAGTATTATGAATAGTGTAGTTTCAGAAGCGCATAATATACATAATTTAGATGACTTACGAAACGAGGTCGTAGAACATAATAGTCGTGAACAAAATAAACAAAAAATTAGGTTTGATAGGAGTAGAAAAGAGGCGAAAAAGTATAAGGTAGGTGATTTAGTAAGGATACAAAAGGATGTTATATCAGCCCCGGGGCAAAGCCGTAAGTTAGTGCCAAAGTGTTCTGGACCCTATAAAATTACTAAATGTTTCGATAACGATCGGTACGAAGTTCAAGATACAGCTATTACGCGGAAAAAGGGTAAAAGAATATATGTAGGTGTCTACTCTGTCGATAAAATATATCCCTGGTTAGTTTTTGGTAATGACCCCATCTCTAGTGAATCAGAATAATTATTTAAAAAAAAAAAAGGAAGAGAAATTAAAGAGAAATAAGTGAAATTAAGATAATAATTAACAGTAATTGTAAAAAAAAAAAAGGGATAATAATAAACAAATTGAAAGGTAGCAAATCAAAATTAATAGAATTAAAGATGCTAAACATTGTATTGTTCTAGATAAATATCATATCTATATTATTATTAAAGTTGATAATCTTGAATATAATTGATTTGGTTTGATTCGTATTCTGTTGTTGATATACCTGTGTAATGAATAAAATATATATATATGTATATAAGATTATAAGATTTATAAGTGTATAATTAAAAGTAAAAGTTCATTTTTGTTTAAATTTTTCAGCTGGTAAATCAATGTTTTACAAGTTGTAATGAATAAATATTCTAGCAGATAAAATTATAAGTTCTTACATGTTTTATAATTAATTTATTTCATTAATAATTCACTGTTTTGCGACATCAATTCTGAAGCGTTCATAAATTAATGATAAATTGTCAATTTATGTGAACGAAAGACTAAGATGTTATTAATATTGAATTTGATGAGATAATGTACTTCTTAATATGTGAGAGCATTGGTATTAACAGATTACACCATTGTTAATGAGTTAATTACAATTCGTGATGTTCTTACGAATGTATTTAAGAGTTTCTATTGTTGTTAATTCAAATGTTATGATGGTGATGGTATTAAAATGAGCCGATGTTTATACGTGGGCATATAATAACAATGAGCCGATGTTTATACGTGGGCATATAATAACAATGAGCCGATGTTTATACGTGGGCATATAATAACAATGAGCCGATGTTTATACGTGGGCATATAATAATAATGAGCCGATGTTTTATCGTGGGCATATAATAACAATGAGCCGATGTTTATACGTGGGCATATAATAACAATGAGCCGATGTTTATACGTGGGCATATAATAACAATGAGCCGATGTTTATACGTGGGCATATAATAACAATGAGCCGATGTTTTATCGTGGGCATATAATAACAATGAGCCGATGTTTTATCGTGGGCATATAATAACAATGAGCCGATGTTTATACGTGGGCATATAATAACAATGAGCCGATGTTTATACGTGGGCATATAATAACAATGAGCCGATGTTTTATCGTGGGCATATAATAACAAAGAGCCGATGTTATATCGTGGGCATAAAATTAAACGAGCCGATGTTATACGTGGGCATAAAATTGAATGAGTTCAGTATACATGAGCAGCTAAAGGAGGCAAAATGATGCAAATGGAGATTATATCTAAAGAGATACTTATAAAAGATGTAAATAAAAAGGAAAATTATGTAAGAGAAAGTAGTTATAATACGAAATTGGATAAGAACTATACATTTAATTTTTATTATTTTCATAATTTTTTTTTTTTTGTTTATGTTAAATTGCTTATAAGAATTACGATCATGTTAACTACGCGGGGACGCGTCATTTGTCAGAATTGGCCGAATGAAAGGGATTGTACTGTGTTACCAATTACCACTTTAGTAGTTTTTAGTCTGTGTTTCTGATCACCAAAAAAGTAAAGACGCGGGAAAACATTTTCTGACAGATGACGTTCCGGGCGTGGCATCACTTACTTTTTACGTTTTGACCGTGCAAGAAGTAACAAATAACAATAAATTCGTTGTAAAAGTGAATATCAGTTTATTATTTCCGACAAGCTAACAACAGTGAATATCAGTTTATTATTTTCGACAAGCTAACACAAATAACAATAAATTCGTTGTAATAGTGAATATCAGTTTATTATTTTCGACAAGCTAACAACAGTGAATATCAGTTTATTATTACCGACAAGCTAACACTAGAATTCTCTAGAGATATGTATATTTTCTCACGATGTTTTATTCTACCGATAAGTGCGTGATCAATTGGTTTTTTTTTTATTTTACACATTAGTTTTAACAGAAAAACTCAATTGTGCCTGCCCGGGATTTGAACCCGTGACCCCTCAGAAGAGTCGCGCGGTCTCACCGCTGGGCTATCACAGCTTACCATCAATTAATTTTTATAAATTAGAATATAAACCTAAGTGAAAATTTCTAAATCAATAGTAATAGAGATGAAACTGGCGTCGAACATTAGCCAGTCAAAAGAAGCAATATTGAAGAAACTTGTTTATTCGAGTTGTGTAGAAAGCTAGCCAATACTATCTGAATAAAAGACGTAATAAAGCATATAACCTGTATTTTTAAAGCGATGTAGGGCGTCGACAAAGGATAGGGGCCAACACAAAAGATACAAGGGTAGAAGTGCATCCGCAATATAGCTGCGAGTTCGAATAAAACGATACAATCTCTTAAGCAAACATTTGTTTTTATCTTCACACATTTTGTGTGTGAAAAACACATCAAATTCTAAAAAGCATTTTAAGCTACATTATGTATCTTTGAATGTGTTATTTTTATCTTGTAATGGTTAGAATGTAATGTTTTAATTATATATGTATTATTATATAATTGTAAATATCTGTGTTATATTAGTATTTAATTGTATGTTTTATAGTTTACTATGCACTATACCCGGTCACATAGTATTCTCTCACCAAAGGTTTTCGGTAAGAGATCGCTTTAGCGATAGCTTGTCCTAATTTAATTTCTTATAAACCAATATACCTCTGAATAGTGCAATAAGAATAAATAAATAAAATCAATGTTCAATATATGCTTTTACGTTTGTTTAAAAATCCGACCCTTCCAATCTTTAAGTCCTTAATTTAACTACGGCTTCGAATGTAAGGAAATTTTGAACATAAAAGTAGTTATTGTGAGTGAACCATAACAATTAGAGAAATGCTATCGCGGACTTTTATGTATTTTCTTTAGATCTACAATTCTCTAGTACATTACTTTAGTGTATCTCTACTGGTTTACGTGGCGCACGCCAGTAAAGCTCAAAACAGGCGAGTTTTTTAACAACTGCACGACCTCTTCAACACAATTTACACACAACGGTAATGTACTTTTTTGTTTTTTATTTCTGTTATTTTTATATTAATTAATGCAATAAAGACTTTTTTTTGCTATAATCCGCAATGAAGTGAAATAGAAAATATATATAATGCTAAATGTAGAAAGGACAAAACGTTTTCATACTTGATACATGCAGGATTCGTAAAAACATATGCACCAACCTCCACCACCACCACCACAATAAACAAGCACTACACACGTTCACTATCACAAACTCAACAATCGTTTCGCCCGCAATCGAAGCATCATCAGGAGATATACTCCACGACAAAATCGCAAAGCTTTGCGATTGCTTATATATACTTACTGGATACTACATCGCGGATTATAGCAAAATAATTTAAGGAGGTTTGTGCGTGTGTTTTTACGAATCCTGCATGTATCAGGTATGAAAACGGATAGTCCACTTTACATTTAGCATTATATATACTTTCTATTTTACTGTATCTCGGATTATAGCAAAATAATTTTATTATTACTTTTGTATTATGGATCTCCGCAAAGTAACGCCTACTTCTATGAAATGCTACATATCAATGTTAACTAGACAGAGCATATCTGTAAATGTAAGAAAATGGGTAAAAAAACAGTCCTGTATTTGACTCATGGGTATTTAAAAATAGTTTCTTTTTGCGACACCGCATGTCACGTATTATGTTGGAGATGAGAACAGGCGACAGGTGACAGCGTCGACAGAGGGTAGCTAATATAAACAGCGAGACTTTTATTTTTGACCTAATATTTGATGTGTTTATTTATGATTTGTTTTTTAAATGTCATGACCGTTGATATCGCTATTTAGCAGAAAAAGGTATGGAAATGGACATTGAACATAAGATGTGAGATATTTTTTTATACAAAAATAATAATGAAATTATTGTGCTATAATCCGCGATAAAATAAAATAGAAAATATATGTAATGCTAAATGCTTAGTTTGTCCACTCTACATATAGCATTATATATACTTTCTATTTTACTAAATCGTTGATTATAGCAAAATAATTTTATTTTTGCTTTTGTATTATGGATCTCCGCAAAGTAACGCCTAATTCTATAAATTATTTATATTTTCTATAATGGAATTGTATAAATTTTTTTTTTAAATGTTGATTAACATACAGTTCAGTGTAATAATTATCTGGTAATAGCCCATATTGAGCAAATAACTCTTTAATGTGATATTAATTTTGTAACTGTCAAATTTTTACACTCAGCTGTCCAACATCTTATTTATGATCTATCCTAGCAAAATTACAATTTAAGGGCGTACAGTTAAATGTTATAAGTTGAACAGGAAATCCTTCAGGACAATACGAAGTGATAAATGGATCAAGATAGGGAGTTGATAGCATTAGCATAATAATACGTCGTAAGAAAGTTAAATTATGACAATGATCATTTCTCACTTTGGTGACCTGGTATGTATAGTAATATTTAAATTTGGCCAGTTCACGATAAACGAAATTTATTACTAGTTTAACGAACTAATTTCTATTGTTATATATTTCATAAGACGACACCAAATGCATTTTTAATTTTATTGTCATTAAATAATCTACGACCCCGATAAATTCAGTTTATGATGAACATATAAATGTGGTATGTGATGCTATTTATTTAATGATTCATCATCATCCTCCTGCCCTTATCCCACTCTAAGTGGGGTCGGCACAACATGTTACAAACATGTTGTCATACAACATATGATTTGGCTACGTATTTTACGATACCACACAGCCGGATACCACACGGCGGGTCGACTTACCTTAGTCGCCTTTTACGACACCTCGGTAAAAAATGAGGGTGGTACTATTCTATTCAGCCGGATACCACACGGCGTATTTATTTAATGGTTATTGACTGAATTTGATTGTCAATTTTAATTTTTTTTTATTTATCTTAATATTTAATGAGTTAATCTTGTATATATATATATTTTCCGAATCTCAGAAACGGCTCCAACGATTTTCCTGAAATTCAGCATGTAGGGAGTTTTGGGGGAGAAAAAGCGATCTAGCTAGGTTTTATGTAAAAAAAATATTGTTTTATCACTATTTTTGGGCATTAAAAAACAGTAACATTATATTGAACTGAATTTTCGCCATTAACTGTCAAGTCGACGTAGCTTATTCGGTTAGCGGGCAGCCTCGAGAAATGTGAATGCCAAGGATCGATCCCAACTAAATAATTGTTTTTTCTTTTTTTGAGTTTTTTTTTGTAAAAAATTACCGAGCGAAGCTCGTTCACCCAGATATTTGTTCATTAAAAGGATTAAAGATTCAAATATATAGATTTTTAATGAACAGGAACGATCAAACCTATTAGATTTAAGATACAATATATTTCTCCTTATGCCATCCATCACGTAAAAAAAGTTGTAGGCTCTTTTAATACACTTGTTTGGGAAGGATCAATTATGAATAATGAGTGACTAAAGATGGACAAAAGTTTATAGTATTTTTTTTATATATATAAATAATTGCTTTAATTTAAAATTGTACATTAGGATTAGGATTTTTTTATATTTTAAACAAGTATAATATGTAAGAAAAACATCCGTTACAACACAACACAAACATTATCCGTGTTATGCAACCAGGAACTAGCACATGAATTTACAGAAGCTAGTCTGTTATTGACAGCTGCATCGGCAATTCTATTCGCTATGCCTATACGTAGCAGCAGTACAAGCCTCTTGAATGTATTGACAAAGTAAGAAAAATTATTAGAACAAAGTTTAACAAAATAAATATTAATTAAATAAATAAAATAATTAAATAAGAAAAAACATCAAGATTGGTTGCTAATAATAAATCACGGTCACCCAGTTATTATACTTTATTGTGCACTTCAATGTTATAGTATATCCAATACAATCACTAAAAGTATCTTATCGCTTCTTAGCGATTTCTTCCACACAACGTTTGGATTAGAAAAGTTCTAATATAAATGTAGATAGGTGGTGTATTATAACCATTTTTTTTAATATTTTTGGTAGTATTACGTCTTATATTTTTATTTAAATTTGGGTCGGTGTTCGAGAGTGTCACGGGTTTGAACCCCATGCAAGCCCAATGTGTCTAATTGATAATTGCAATTGCATCTCACGCTTTTTGGTGAAGGAAAACACCTTGAGGAAACCTGCAAATCTCTAGAGAATTCAGGGCTATGTGTAAATTAAAAATCTGCATTAGCGAAGCATGACAGGTCTTAGTGTCACCCCTTCTCTCAAAAACGTTACTTTTTTTTGACATTATATTTCTCCATTTTCATGTGCGAATTATCCGATATACTCGTAAGAAGTTGAATTGTATTTTCACACTGGATGTTTATGAAGCATAAATTTAAAACACCAACTACTATTGTTTTCCAAATTTCTTGCTGTTTTGTATGTATGATATGATAAACTATTCATAGTAAAACTTAGATGTTCGGTAGAGCGTCTATTATTTAATTATGTGGTCGATTAGATCTTGATCGGTTCGAGGGAAAATGCTTTAACAAGTTGTTATTAAATATATTATTTGCTTAGACCCCAAAACTGATGCAATATAGACTATTTCATATAAAATGTATATAAAACTAAATTAAATTATTCTCTTCTTCTTTCTCAACTGTTGGACGTCCACTGCTGGACATAGGTCTCCTTAAGGCATCTCTAAACACCACGGTTTTTTTGCCGCTTGGAACCAGCGGCTCCCTGTGACCTTATTGAGGTCGTCAATCAACCTCGTTGGGGGTCTACTGACGCTGCGCTTTCAGGTGCGAGGTAGGAACCCAACGCCCATCTACGTACGACGTGCCCCGCCTATTGTTACTTCAGCTTCGCCACACGATGAGCTATGGCGGTTACTCTGGTACTTCTACGGATCTCCTCATTCCTAATTTGATCGCGTAGGGATAAGCCAAGCATAGCTCGCTCCATCGCCCGCTTAGTGACTTTGAACTTTCTTATAGGGCCCATAGTCAGCGAATACGTTTCCGTAAGACATTGCTGAACACAGTGTTACATGTTAGTTACCTTGTAACTAACAAAATGGTAAGGTGTTGGGTACAAAGTTTTACAAAAACCGAAAATAAAATATAAATGTATATATATATTCAAAATTTTAGTGGAGAATGAACTTCAGCATGACACTAACAACTTGGTTTATTGTTGCTATATATAGGCTAGTCCATCTTACATAATATTAGTGTCCTATATGTCTTACCATTATCTGAATGAATTATATATACAACTTTCGTTTCAAAACTTTCTTCAAAGTTCTCTTTTGAAATATTTCATCTATAGCTATTGAAAATAATATATTATCAGTTAAGTATCGTTAATATAGAGCTGTTATATTCTTTGCATTTAGCTTAAAACAGTACCAACTGTTGAAGCCCATCGAATCAATCATGCGTTTTTATAAATAGATTTGAACTTGGCAAGTCTATTTTCTATTCTTGCAATACTAACGATGCACGACATCCAATGTCCTTCATAGCGTATTACTAGGATTTCCATTTTGATTAGAAAAAAATAAAGGACGTTCCATCTCTGTAATGGATTGAACTGGATGGATGGAATAATCGGTGTACTAATAACTATTGGCCACTGTTTGTACACACTTCCTTACGATCATCTTCGATTGTAGCGATTCTACGTTTACAGCCCATATTAATTACATTCAGTTTCATAAATTATCTCTATATGACGATATTTAGCTTACACATGTCTGTAACACATAACACTTAAAAAGTAGTACATGTGTTTTATAAAACATTTTATTTCTATTTAAGAGTAAATTTAAATTCACTTTTTATTCTTAAGTTTACTAGTGAACGCTAATTTGAGTCTAAATAAGTTTATGATATAGTCTCTTTAGGCATTTTCAACGCATCACTATTTAGTTTTGCTTGAATCCTGCGGCTTACTGTCATTGTTTTGAGAAATATGTCCATCTAGTGGTTATCTACTAATATTCTTAATTTTTTTTGTTGAAATGTCGCCTCTACAACCCTACGCCAATTTGTACTGTACTATGTAATCTGCCGATTGTCATGTTCTATGCTTTAATAATACTTTTGGTTTTTCTACGGATCTCCCCATTTCAAATTTCATCAGATAAATAATACCTTATTACTATTGTTAATGGAATTTGATTTTTCTTATGAGACTCTAGATCAGATCTTCACTTTTGTAAATTATGCAATGATTATTGTTTGATTGTTTAATATACCTTCGGAACATTAACTGTACGTTGAGTAACAGTCTATTATGCATCCTACTGGATTGACAAAAACAAAAGCTCTATAACGCTATAAATAATTTTAATAGATTTTATTTAAAGAGTAGATTGTTGATCAAAAACAAGTTTAATGAAATGAAAAATACAATGGTAATAAAAATGCTTGGTGTAGCGTGTCTTTGCTATATTCGAATCAAATTGTGCAAGCTACTGTGTAATTGCGGTGGACGTGTTGACCAATTAGATCGAATTGTGTTTATTTACGTAATACTCAAACCGCATATATTACAATCAAATTAATTAAGTCATCCATTGAACAGTGACTTTATCTACGCGTATAGTTCGAATTTCTGCGTTAGGTCCTTGTATTTTACCATCATGCTTGATGGTAACAAACAGAGAAGTGGTAGTTAGTTTGATTTTTCTGCAAAGTAAAGCTGAGACAAAATACGTTTGGGGACTTAATTTTATAACGAGAAATCAGTGGTTAGCACGTAATAATCCCTCCGAAGGAGACTGGTTCTCTGATACCCTACAACGCTTTTTATACCTATTAACTACAATCGACACCGGCTTGCTAGTACCCCACTAAAAATTGTTGTAAAGCGACCTCTTCAACTCAATTTACATAAAACCTTTATGTACTATTATCCTAAACTTTTCCGAGGAAGTGCACTATCTTTTAATTAAAACCGTGAGAAAATCCGTTCCGTAGATTTAGAGAAAATCGATCACATACAGACAGACAGGTTTGAAGACTTTGTTTTATAATAAGTATATAGTAAGGATGTATTAATTTTGCACATAAATTTGAAGGAAAAAATATTTTCTGTAATCTTGACTTGGATATATTACTTGGCCACCCTATATTCAGTCAACGAGTGTTTCATTGTGCTCTTATGAAATGGTATAGCACATTATTGTTGGAACTGAATGCTGTTAAATCGACTGTGGTTAAATTAATTGAGATATATTTATTTGAGATTTCATATAAGCGTTGAAGATAAGCTGACAAGTGTTTTTTATTGGTTATAGATTTTGCATTTGATTGGTATTTAACTAATTAGAGAAGATATATTCAAATATTTATAAGATCATCATATGATGTGGTTTGGTTGGTAGGTAACTTAATACCCCTGATTCTTCTCTAACCAGACCAGACTGGAAACGACAATTTAGAAACGAAATTTAAAAAATGTAAATTACATTAATTCATACCCTATAGTCGTGGTGTATCTGGCTGAGTAGAAATAGACCACCATCATTTCTTACCGAGGTGTCGTAATGGGCGACTAAGGTAAATTGACCCACAGTGTGGTATCCGGTTGAGTAGATTAGACAACCCCCCTTTCTTACCGAGGTGTCGAAAAATACGACTAAGGTTAGTTGACGTCAGGTAGACGGCCGGTCGAAAAAAACGAAGCCAAATCATGTGACATATTGTTTATAACATGTTGTGCCGACCCCATTTAGAATGGGATAAGGGCAGGACGATGATGATTTCATACCCAAAATCGAAACCCGGGCTCTCCAGTAGGTAATAATAGAGATGGTCGAGACATCGTAATGGCGTTATTAAGATAATTCGATGTATTTAATCAACAATATTGTATTACATTGAATGAACAATATTTTGAGACTAAGTTCATTTGAATTTAATTGATTGATAGTCTTATGTATTTTGTAGAGTTTGTTTGTTGTAAATATTACTAACATTTTGCGTTACGGTTAACATCGTACTGATCCAATTTGACTCAGCGAAGCTACCGCCTTTTAATAGAATAACGTTCCATTCTACTCGTTTTTGATCCATTGATTACAAAGTCCTTCACTTAAAATTGTAGGACAAATCTGAAAGGATGGATTCCAGATACACGAATGTTCTATGTCATTTTATTAACGCCCTAGTATAAACCGTAGTTTGGACCCTTGTAATGTTACGTAATATAGATGAAGGGACAAAGTTACTGCTGTTGAACCCTTTGAATAATGTTTCAAACATACCTAGTTAATAAGGAACTTATACCAGTCACTGTTAAAACATGTCTTTTAAGGAATTAAAGAAAATTACTATTTGTTACTTAAAAATAAATAATAATATATAACTAGAATCTGTATTTTTATAGCGACATAAATAATGTTTTTTGCCTCATTGCCACACCGACCTATACTTTTGTAAATTTAAAAAAAAAATGTATCTTAAATTTATTATTATAATATTATTATCTGGCTGAATAGAATACACCACCCTCATTTCTTACCGAGGTTTCGTAAAAGGCGACTAAGGTAAGTTGGCCCACCGTGTGGTATCCGGTTGAGTAGAATAGGCACCCTCTTACTTAACGAGGTGTCGTAAAATACGATTAAGGTAAATTGATTTCAGGCAGGCCGGTCGTAAAATACATAGCCAAATCATGTGACATGTTTATAACATGTTGTGCCGACCCCACTTAGATTGGGATAAGGACAAGACGATGATGATTATGACCTATGAAAATCGCGATTCAATTTCCATAAATTAAAAAAATTATTGTATGATATAATAAAGTAAAAACATCGCAATTATAACGTTAAACTTAAGGTTATTTTATATTCTTATTACTTCAGTTCCAAATTATCGTGTAATGTAGAAGGAAAACAATAAATAATTACGTAATTTCGTTCGTGGCATTTAAATTTGAAGAAACAAAGTTAATGTTTCCTGTTATGAAAATGAATCTCGCACAAACTAAATTCTAGAATTCCTTACACTCCTTACTCCTACTTAAATATAATTTTTGCGATTTTATAATAGAGAAATTTAATTTGTGGTTAACATTATATAAGCATATCGGATATTCCATACCAAATCGACCACTTTTAAACCCAACCTCTTTGGATTTAGGTTAAAAGTTTTTATCCTTTTGTATCATGTGATACAAAAAAATCATATAAAATGAGAAAATTCATCTTATATGAAATTTTTATATTTTTCGAAAAAACTATCGATTTTTCGAAGTTTGAAGTTCCAATACAGGAATAATATTTATATGTATGTTTGTGAATGAGTGTGCGTGTGTGTGTGCGCATGCACGAGTGTATATATATCAGATAGCTAAATATTTTTCTGTTTGCTCATAATTGAGGCTTATTTTCTAATAAGCCTTTTAACAGATTTTTTTTACCTCGTATCTGTTTAGATGTAAGACCTTTTGCTCTAACTTCTTATACAGAAATTGACCTAGGTAACTATATTATCATTGAGTAAAGTTTTTGTTTCTTCTGCTAAGAATAAAAAAAAAAATTCTTAGACTAGTTTCTAGTCCATCCGGTGCCCATATTCATGAGCCTATTACGTCTTTATGGCGGTGCGAACTGCGTACATTAGTTCGCTGGGCTATACACCGTAAGCGTCGCATGCCCAAATTTCATTCGTGCATCAGATGCCGAAGACTAAAGTGGTAAGGAGTACCTAGAAGAAGTGTGACCACCGCCGCTACAGTCTCTCTCCTATCCCAGCGGCTCGCGAGCTGCTGTATGCAGCTTATGTTGGTACTCAGGTACCAGGTAACAGGTACAATAATTATAGATGCAGAGATCTCGCGTAACTTCCAGTAAGCTACACATTTGGATTAGGAGTTGCAACTCACTTTTTATACATTAAACCTTTGCATCTGTACGGTGTTTGCTAGATATGAGTATTTATTTTCTTTTCTTCTCCAAGCAACAGACGTCAACTGTTAGAAATAGGTCTCTTTAAGGGATAAGAGGAATATAATATGTGCAGTCGTCTTTAATTTCGAATGCGGATTTCTCAAACATGATATAAGCAGTAGATGATCACAGGCATCATTTTCGTTTTGCTCTGTTCATTTTTAAGGCCACCAATTGCCATAACCCGCTAAAACCATCAGAAATTGTTTGACTGTGGACCATAATTATTCCATCGGCTTATCGTTACTTCAGACATACCTAATAGGTAGAGTCAAGCATTGTCATACTCGAAAGATTTAATCAAAGTCAGCCAAATAAAAAGCGCCAAAAGAGTAGCCGGATATGTTTTCTGGTGTAACGTATAATCTCATTACCCTACTAATTTGACCCGTTGATATCGGGCTTATTAGCAAGATTAAAACTCATTTGATCAAATTGAAAACTAATGATTGAAATATATCATATTCTAACTGAATGAAACACATTATTTGTCTTCCATGTTAATTAAAGACCGAGATAATTATAATAGAGATCTTGAAAAGATTTAAGTAAGTTTTCTTCATTTTTATTCCATTATGCCATGCCATAAAGATAACTAAAAGTAATTAATTGCGCCTTATTTCTAACATCGTTTTCATTATGTAGAGCACATAGCATTAAAAATTCGCAATTCTTGTAAACCTACATTAAAAAAATTAAAGCCGTTATATTTGCAAATAATTTGTAATTAGGCTGATTTCATTTAGATTGTAGACTTAAGTGATTTCGAGAACTTGATTAGGTATAATGTTGACATGTTAGAAAGAAAACGAAGGTGTTTTTAATATGTATGTTCGTTTACTTAGTTACGTGTAACAGGTAGTTTTATGTAAAAAGTATTAATAAGACAAAAATTGTCTACATTTTTATGAAAATGTCATAAACTTCTTAAATACTCTATATTTTTTTGGAAGGTATTTTACGCTTTTATTACTTGATATTATATTTTATATGATAATATCCTTATTAATTTAATATTTGCGCTTGTTATCACTATGTTTTCATACATTATTTATAATAAGATGTTATGTATGTGCAACAATGTACAACAAAAAAGTTCAGTATTTATAAATAATAGGTAAATGAGGCGCAATTTATTCCCGACCAGTTAGGTAACGTCTCGCAGGCTCCCTCTCAGCTAAGGGTCGTAACCTTTAACCCTCCACGGTATCAACGTCAAATTTATTCAAATACCAATCAATATAAAAGAAAATACTTACCGCGGCGGAATATCTCGCAGCTTTACGTTTTTCTGGGACTAATCTCGTTTTTGGGCTCGGTCTTCTTCTTTCAAAATGTCCATAAACAAACACAAATACCGATTCAAAACAAACATGTATACATCTCACTGAGTTTATTTTAAAATTTCATCGCAACACTCGTTCATAAGAAAAGATCGCACCGTAGAATGGTTACTTAATCATTCATTATTACACCGTTTATAGGAAAACGGCGAATACATCTCCCTACCGCTTTCAGGCAACTGAGACCTGAAGCCTACGGGAAAATATCAAGCCTCGACCGGGAATCAGTGTGAAAACAGACCTTATGTGAACCAAAGAGGGTTACCTCACTCGCTCTAAGCGATGCGTAAGCGAGTGAGTCAGAAGGGGTCAACAGGTTTGGATTCAGTGCCTATTACAATAGTGCGAGCCACGACGAGTTTTCGCGATACCTAACGATGACGCTCTACCATCGGAAAAAGCTCAACTGTTAACGATATTGTTCTACTTGGATTATTTTTGCTAAGAAAGGACTTTTATTTCCAACGTTTGAATCATTAATTTTGCTTAGATCTCACTATTGATTATTACTTACCTAAACTCGATTCCCGACCCATTAAGGTCATTGATTAAACTTGTAAGCCAGGACTTAAATAATTAAGTTCATTTCTATAATTCAATTCACAGAAAAACAAAGAGAGTTTGTCGATGTACTTGAGCCATGAATTTTTTTAAAACTACATTTTAATTATCACCTTAGCAAATACAAGATATTATTAAACCATGTGACTTTTTTTTAAACATTCAAATGACCTTAATAAAACGCACTCACCTGTAATTCGGTCTCCAATTACTGGGTTTTTCATGATTATACTTTTATTACTATTTTAAATCGCTATAAAAGATATATAAGGTGCGAAATGGGGTAACTCCTTCCAATCAGTTTCCTCGAAAGCCAACGTGATCTTCTCGCGGTGCACTGTTGTTTTATACAAGTTTATGTTGGTATATACCACTATAAGCTTGCGGTTCTTGCTTTGCGCCTTACCAAAGTGTGAAAATCGTATGTGGGTATACGATTCTCTAATACAATTCCACAATCAATTTTACCTTTGCAATGAATGAAATTATAAGGAGGCTTATAAAAAACATTTTTACTAAAATAAATGAATAAATATGCTCTAATAACTACCATTTAATCATTACATTTCATCATGGATAACCATGACGAAATGTAACTCGTTATTCGCATTTTGGAAAGCGTAAAGCAATTTTTCGGGCCATCAGTAGATAAAGTTCACGATTCCAAAGTACCTGTAAAGGTCTATTTGAATAACGGATATTCTAGTTTTGTCTATTAAATTTGTTGTGTCTTTGTTATGCAATATTCTATTTATATTTACATGTTTTTCTTGTATAGGTATGATAATTTATTGTTGTTTCGCTCTATCCCGCATAACACTCAAACAAAGTTTGCCTGCAAGATCGCTCATAGCAATAACGTAACCAACCGTTTCTGTTTGTTTGCTATTATCAGGAATGCAATAAAAATAGTTTGTTGATTAAAATTTTTTATTTAATTATAAACGACAGCTTAATAAACAGAAACTTCTTTATTATGACATTATATATTCCTGTTCCCAACGACCATAATAAATAATAATGTTTACTATTATTAGTTAATAATTCGATACAGAAATTAAAGGAATATATTTTGATATTATAAATTAACATAAAACATCGAATAATTTAATGCTTTTGTACAAAAGTTATAAGCAAGTCTTACACTATTCAATAACAAACCAATTTTTTGACTGTTCCAACAAGTCTTCGGTAGTATAGTGGTCAGTATCCCCGCCTGTCACGCGGGAGACCGGGGTTCGATTCCCCGCCGGAGAGATTCTTTTTTTTTAACTGTAATGTCCATTCGATAAAAATAGGCGTGATACAAAAGGTTATTAGATCTGCATTCCGGGTAAACATCGAAATTTTTTTTAAAGCTAATTTGGTCTTATTACAATAAATTATTTACATTAATACATTCTTTGAAACTAAACAATCACCGTTTAACAGAACAAACGAAAGAGAACAAAAGAAAGGAAAAAAATAATTATTTTACTTTAAAAAAATATTACCTACCTATTATGAATTTTGTTTGAAAATATAATATTTCATATCCCCATGAATGTAATTGCCAATGGAAAATGAAAGGATTGTATTATTAATAAAATATTTTTATTGATAAATCATTTATATTAAAGATTTTTTTTGTGATACAATATCATTACAGCTACTATCGAATAATTAGTAGAAAGCCATTTGCTTCCCACGACAAAGAGTCTTTAAACTTAATATTCACGATTAGATTCATTCATTAGAGATGTCTGGTATATATCTATTGTATACGAAGCAAGGGTTTTTAAGTATCATTTTGCTGTAGGCTCTTCAACAATGTCGCAGGATAGCTCAGGCATGAACCGCTAGATTTAAAAAATGTGGAGCATAAACCACAGATCTACTAATTTTCGGATCGTCTAATAAATAGGTTGCCTTGTGTAAGACTGGACACTGTATTAGAATGACGTGAAAAGCTTTCCGAACCAGCAGTAGAGTTGACTATTCAAAAGCACTTGTTTACAAGTTTATTTGAATAAAGAATATTTTGAATTTGAGTCGAGGACTTATTATATGACTGACTATAGTTTAATGTCTAGCCACTGTCATAAACCGCAACACACAGATTCAGGAGTCCACTATCAGTCGACGTCTTAAAACTGTGACATTTACTTTGCTGGATATAATTTTGTTTTATTTTCATTTGTAATTTTAATAATCAGTATCCTATAGTAAAAAATCATACCGATTCTTCGCTATGACGGATAGCGTAGTGTTATTAATAACTTTAATTGATTATTAGTAGTAGTTGGTAATCAGTTCTAGCCGTGTAGTATCCTGCTGAGTAGAATAGACCACCCTCATTTCTTACCGAGGTGTCGTAAAAGGCGACTATACACTGTCCATTATATTAACCATCTTTTGACAGATTGACGATTTACATATTTAGTGATGTCCTAAAGATTCTCGTATGCGATACCATTCCGATTATAGTACCTACTATCATTAATCGAATTACGTACCTAAGTAATTCGATTAATGATAACCTACGTAAACTAATAACAGATATAGAAATCAACATTTTGATTTAATATTGCCTTAGTTTTTTGAAAATAAATGTTAATCCGTGTGTATTTATTATAATCATAAAAAATATATTATACATCAACTGGCAACATCAACAGACCTTCCGCTCGGCCGCCATTTTGACGTGATCTGTCACTCTCAACGAAACGCCCGCGATAGTCACACGCATTTACGTTCGCTGAGTGTTCTCTCGCATCTGTTACACCTTGAGTTAAGTAGCTTTATTCCTCGGAAAAACTTTTGTGAAACTTATATTAATTGATCGTGAAAATGCCGAAAGGACGTGTGTTGAAAGCACAATCGAGACAGTTAGTGTTAAAACTTCATGAGTATTTTGAGCAAGAAAATCAAAATGGCGGACCTCTTATACCTATCACGCAAGTCCGAAACCGTGTTGCAGCCGCGTTGGGGATCAGTCTATCAACTGTGACTAAAATCACTACTGATGCCTACGGCAGGAGCGGCTTGGAGCAAAACAAACCATCTACACCAAAAAGAAAGCGCCGGGCTCATAAGGTGACAGCTGTTGATGACTTTGACGCTGACGCTATTCGTCGTCATGTATATGATTACTACTTGAGAAAAGAAATTCCAACTTTGAGAAAACTTATTGTTTCTTTGAAAAGAAGTGGTCTATTTCATGGTGAAAAATCTTCTTTGGTCAAAGTTTTGAACACAATTGGCTTTTCATATAAAAAGTTAAATAAAAGAAAATTATTAATGGAACGCACAGATATAGCTATAGCACGTTGTGATTTTTTAAGAGAGGCAAAGAAAATACAAGATTGGGCAAATATTGTTTTCACGGATGAAACATGGCTCAACGCTAACCACACACTATCTCGTTTCTGGACTGATGATACTGCTGATTCCACTTCCTCAGTACCAATGGGAAAAGGTGAGCGCCTAATCATTTGCCATGCAGGTACAGCAAAAGGATTTGTACAAGACGCACTGTTGGCATTTAAATCGAAGAAATCAAATGACTACCACGAAGAGATGAATGCAAATGTGTATGAAGAGTGGTTCAAAAAAATGCTCATTTCATTGGAAGAACCATCAATAATTTTTATTGATAATGCGCCCTACCACTCCCGTCAAATTGACAAAATGCCAACACAGGCTAATAAAAAGCATGAAATAATTAATTGGCTTCGGGACAATGGAGAAAATGTGGACGACTCAATGTTAAAAGTTGAATTAATAAAAATATTAAAAACCAAAAAGAGAGCAAAACGCTATGTACTCAATGAAATGGCAGCAGGATATGGCCATACTGTTCTTCGGATTCCTCCATACCACTGCCAGTACAACGCAATAGAACTTATATGGGCACAAGTAAAAGGGCATGCTGCGAGATGCAATACAAGCCCCCCATTCACAGCGAATAAAATGTTGCAATTGCTAAAAAATGCTTGCACCCACGTAACGGCCGAGAACTGGGCAAGTGTGGTGGAAAGAACTAAAAGAGTAATATTCTCTGATTGGGAACGTGATATTGCGTTTGATAATATATTATCTACACAAGAGCTAATAATAACTGCTACTGAAGACTCCTCATCGGAGGAGTCTAGTGTTGATTATCATTCCGACGACTCGTGCTAATAAAATAAATTAAAATATCCTGATTGTTTTATTTGTATTCATGTATTAACTAAGAAGAAAGTTAAACTTTATATAATGTTATTAAATGTCTTTTAATACTCGTAACATCGATTTCTACCGATTATTTTTAATCTGTGGCATAATCGTAGTAACCATTATGTGTGACATCACTAAGTGGGCGGTACCCATCCATAAAGTACAAATATTATTTGTATGATATTTGTACGTAAGCAATACAAAACTTAATGAGCGTGAGCTGTCAAAAGACTGATAATATGATGGACGCAGTATAAGGTAAGTTGACGTCTGGCAGGCGGCCGGTCGTAAAAACGCAGCCAAATCATGTGATTGAAAATTCATAACATGTTGTGCTGACCCCACTTAGAGTGGGATAAGGGCAATAGGATGATGATAAAGATGTAATCAGTTCGGGTTTTTTGCAATGCTTTAAAGATTTCCCAGAAGTCTTAGATAATTGATTCAAATGTACACTCAATATGTTTTTTTAAATAGCGGTATATCTGGTTTATACAATTTTTCATTACCTTCATCATTTCATACATGTCACTCTTAAGTATTACTGACAATATTATACATCAATAAAAAATCTTAGAATATACTTTATCATTAGCGATTTCGCTCGCTAATTGGCTGATAAATTTTTTTTATCACAATTAGCAGTAGCAAAATTATTAGCAGTAGCATGTTAAAAAACCTTTTGGTTTGGTTCAATGCCAGTTTTTTTACCATTCTAATATTAAAAGATTTTAGATATACTAGTTTCATTCAAAAGCAAAATTTCGTTTACAAATGAAATGTTACCACCACATAGATCATATATTTATTCAGCAATTACTTACAATGTACATTTTTTTAATATGAAATATTTGTAAATCTAAATATGAATATAAATTAATAAATACATAATCACATTTTGGACGGATACAAAGAATAGACTACAAAGAATAGAACAGAGAATAGACTACTTCTGTGCCTCTGTACTCTTTAGCCCAGCGGTCGGCAAAGTGCGGCTGTTTGGCTCGTTAAGTGCGGTTCTGGCACAAATATCCACGGAAGGCGCAATATTTTCAAATAAAAAAAAACTTACTCAAACTTTCCAAAGAGATGCAAGTTCGCATTAATAAATAGGTACATATTTATTAAGTATTTAGTGTTATACACGTTTACTAAACAAGCAATATGCTCCCAACTTTTTTTTAAATTGTTGTAAAGTTCATATTTGACTCTTTGGCTAATAAGTTTGCTGACCACTGCTTTAGCCAACACTTTACCATAATGATTGATCAAATGAAATAAAGCCTGATTTTTCATCATTTTGGTTGAAAGGCATTTGCTCACAACTGATCTACATAAATTAACTTCTATTAAAAAATAAGATTTCACAGTTATAAGCATCAATAAATGCAGAAAAGTACATAATTAAAATTAATTAAGGCAGTCATTTTGCTTAATAAATGCTGTACTTTATAAATAACCTAGGTGTCTAAGCTTTAATATCATCAATATTGGATCAGCGGATTAGCTGTAAAAGTGTAACACTCAGTTAGACAGATTTACGCATTTACAATATAAATAAAGATTATAACGTAAGTGATTTTATAACTAATCAGATAAATATGGCTTACTTGATTTAGCAAAATAATATTCTCATTACTTTTGTATTTTGCATACCAAAAAAACGAAACTTCTTTTAATATCCCTGTATATAGGATTCATATTCATAGATCATTCATGGAAACTTAATAAAATACTATCATTCAAGCAATGGGAATTTTTAGTTGTTCTTTTAACTGTCTAACCTCAAAGTCTATTATTTTAATATTTTTTTATCCATGATTAATATTTTAAGTAGGCATTAATTATTACCCGCATTTAAATACATAAAATATATGGGCTGTAACTTACAACCTTGAACTTCAAGTTTAAACCTTTTCAACTTGTCTATTTAACATACAAAGAAATACTGGCTAAATTGAAAAACAATAAGGATAAAATCACGGTTTGGACGGACTTGTTAATTACATACTGAAGTACATGAGAACTTTGTGCTTTACTTCTACTTATTATATACTTATCGCAACTTAAAGAGAATAATATAAAATATAAAAATAAATAGCTCTATAATGGTCTTGAATCATTTTAGAACTTTCTTAAAATAAAAGTATAACAACTAAATGTCAGTAAGAATAGGCCAGATATAGACCTATTACTACAAAATATAGTTGTAAAGTTTATAACATCAGTAAAGGGGGCTGTAACTTACAACCTTGAACTTCCAAGTTTAACCCTTTTCTACTTGACTATTTAACATACAAAGATATACTGACTAAATTGACAAACAATAAACATACAACCACGGTTTGGACGGACTTGTTAATTACATACTGAAGTACATGAGAACTTTTTGATTTACTTCTACTTATTATATACTTATTGCAACTTAAAGCGAATGATATAAAAATAAAGAGCTCTAAAATGGTCTTGAATCATTTTAGAACTTTCTTAAAATAAAAGTATAACATAACTAAAAGTCACAAGAATAGGGGGTTAAGTAATGTAGGGGTTAAGGGGGAGAGAAATCGATCTAGACAAATTTTATTTAAAAAAAATGTCATTTTACCCCCATTTTCAAGGTCTAAAATTTGTTTGAAATTTACGTTGAATACAATCACAATTTTTTGCTGTCAAACTTAAAGTCATGGTAACAGGTGGTCCATTTGGAAAACGGGCGGTCTAGAGAGGTGAAAATACCTAGGATTGAGCCCCACCTGCCCTATTATTATTTTAATTTTCAATTTTTTTTTAAATTTTTTTTTTTTTTTAATTTTAATTTTTTTTACATAATTATAAAAATTACCGAGCAAGGCTCTGTCACCCAGGTACTAATATTAACAAACTTTCGAACAAACAGGCAAGGCACATCTTGGTATTACGAACTATTTGGTTCTTGTTAACAAAATTATACCTTACAAAAATCGGTTATAAATATAATAAATCATACAAACAGCACTTATTATTAAAGTTGATGATATGCTAGTGTATGAGGAGCTATTACATTCATCTGATGAGCAATAGCACTCTTCCCAGTAAACTCCATTTTCAAAGACACCCCAGTTACACACTCCCGTCACTCCAGTTTCAGCTACTGATGCACAACGTCTAATAATTTGTCTCCATCGCCCATCCCCTGAAATCAATATGTTAATATTTTAGATAGATAGTTCTTTATTAGATAGATCTTTATTACAAAAAATTACACTATAAATAGAAACATAAAACAAATAACAGAAAACTTTAAATCTAATAATAATGTAAAGCGTGCAAACAGCAGTCTTATCACTAAGCAGTGATCTCTTCCAGACAACCCTTTTAAGTGAAGGAATCACATAAACAAACATAGTATAGCGGGTTAGTGTTCCATAAAAGAGAAAGGAGAAAAAAAAATATACAAAAAAAAAATAATAGAAAGAAATTAAAGAATTGCACACAGTATTATTTCACTAAAAATATTAAAAATAACTATAAGTAATGTGTTAAATATTTAAGATAAGTACTGCAAAATTATTTTAAATATAACTAATATTGAGGTTATTTCATATGATTGCTATTAAGTGAAGGTACATATTGTTAGCAAACTTCGAATTATATAAGAATAAAATTTATTAAATCTCTAAAACTTCTTACTAAGTTTCATATTTTCCTAAAAAATAACCAAATAGTTCCTCGAAATATTTATTATTCGTTATAATTACATTTGCATACTGATAAAAAATATACTTACATATAAAACCTTTTGGCCCTTGCTGTGTAAGTTTCATACAAAATGAGCCAGGCATGTGAGATTCATCACTATTACATTCTACTGCTATATGACTGTCTGTATCGAATCTTTTATAAGCACCGCAGTTGTCTTCTTTCAGGTTTTCTGAAGATGCACACTGGTAGCATCTCACACAGAAAACTGTAAGAAATAACTATTGATACATACTTGTAAGGAACAGTAACTTATCCTTGTATAAAAATATATTTTACCTGTAGGCATAAAACACGATACCAACACTAGTAATTTAATAAACATTTTGTGCCGAATTATTAGAACAGTAAAATTATCCCTTTTGAAATTGGACGTTAATATTTAAGTTGTTTTGATAATTGTTAGTAGAGTCACACCCAAACAAAATACAATTTAAATTTCTGAACCACGGACGATACTACCCAAATAACGATTTTGACAGTAGAATTATTTTACATTCCACGCTTTCTATTTGTAGTTTTAAGTGGTATTAATTTTGATAGAATATTGGAATAAATTTTGACAGCACGAAAACATTGTTCTTTTTTTAAATATTTAAACGCTGTTATTAATACCGTAGCAATAGCATCAGTAGATCCCGATGCCAGATTTTTTGTATGATTCATCTATAATTAATATTTCATATTAAGTTCTTTTCATTGATTATCCTAAATTCATTTTCAGAATTTTCTAACAAATTAATTTAAGTGCCTAATGAATGTTTAATACGATGAAACGCAATCTTACAAAGTTAGAATCTAATCCATTACGCGGCTTAAAAAATGTATATAAACTTATACCACTTATACAAACAAAACAAGTTTATTTTGGTTTTTGTCCGTGTTTCAAAATATTTCTTAAAGTATATTAAAATTTCTGGTTTTATTATATCTTAAAATGATGTTTTGTATAAATAGTGTCATAAAACTTTTAATTATTTTGAGTTTTTCAGCCGATGGTAATAAAAGTTGTAATTTCATATACTTCATGGTCACGCCCATAATGCCTGTTCTAATTTCAAAAACTTGAACTTTTGCAGTACTTTGCATAAAATGTTGGAACTGTAGATCGAATAATGATCCAAAATGTGCTGATCCATTTGACAATACTACTGTTCCAATAAATGATTGTAATCAAGAGAAGGGACTTGCAAATTTACCCGGTGTACGACCGACTATGTGCCGCAAAATTAGGCAAAAAGGTATTATTTAACGTTAACTATTTTGTAACTTACATGTTTATGTAGAAAATAGAAGTGATAAAATATGTATAAATATTATATCCTCGTGTTTATCCTCATCCTTTACATCCTGTGGACTAATTATTTTTGTCAATATTGTTGTAATATATGTATATTTCAAAAATGTATAACTTAAATAGGCAATAATGTTCGTTATATTTAAACAATATAAATTTTCTTTCTCGGTTTTTCTTTTGAAGCTAATTGTCTTATGTACAGTGCAAACTCTGTATAACAACCCTCAAGGGACTGTGCATATTTTGTCGTTATAGAGAGTTGTTGTTAAATGGAGAGAAGAAAAATCTGTAAAAACACTGTACAGCGCCTAAATCCAAAGCGTATGCCTACATTACTTATCTTCTTTCCCACCTCTATCGTGTGTATTAGTAAAACTTTTTCGACGATATGCAGAGATTTTCTCTTACTTGCCTTGTTTACAGTTTGAAAGTTTTTGAGCAACTAAGAATATAACAACATATAGATAATCCATGACTCCTACTAAAAATAGTTAATATGTTCAAGAAATCCCAATTTGTAAACAAAAGAACGGATTCCGTAGAAAATTTGGTAATTGTAATGCTGATAATCGAGTTTATTAGTGGCTAGGATAATAAAGCGACAAAAGAACGTGCACATCTGTCCAGTTTATACTAATTTTGGTAACTTAAAAAATTACTTTATATTATTAAAGTGCTGTCGTTATTGAGAGTGGGTGTAATGCTAAATAGAGTATATCATTGTATAGGAAACAAGCTAAACAAACCAAACCTAAGTCAAATCAACGCTGTAGGGAGTTTGTTGTTAATTCAAGTGACGTTACATGGAGTTTACACTGGATATTTAAATTACAGTAAATGGTGAATGGCGCTACTTCAGAGATTGTGCGTATTTGGGAGAAGTTGGAATCCAGGGCGATGAAAGATTTTGTCTTATGAGAACTGGAACATACAATATTTTCATTGAATACTGCACTTGTAACAGTAAGGATGGCTGTAACTCGTCAGGTTTTATTAGTCCTCTACCAGTTATGATATTTGTATCACTTATAGGTATTTACATTAATATAATCAGTTGAATATTAAGTGAGTTCACAAACAAAAGTTTTTAAAAACTTACAATATTGAAAAATAGAAATTGCATTGTTTTTTTCATACACTTTATATTTTAATCCTTTATAATATCATCTATTTGATTGATTGGTGTGTAAATTGAATATAATTTTTCTAAATTATTATTATTTAACAAATCCAGTTTTTTATATGGTTATTTCTATGTTTATTAGATGCTCATTGTGGCAACACTGTTCATATTTGATAGAAATGCTCTATGGAGTTACCAATGGACAGTGGATTATTTAATACTAAGATATGGTTTATAAAAACTAACATCATTAAATAGCATAGAAAAGATATATGTACTCATCTATAAACTATTTAAGAAATATCAAATTCAATCTGTGAATCGAAATTCTTATATAAATCATTTAAATATAAAGTTTAATAAAGCAGTGTTTAGTTGTGAATATACATGTAGAGCTAACAATCAAAGAATGTCATATCTTTCATCAGTATGCAGGTATGTTTAAAGAAAATACAATTATAAAATAAAAGATTAATTAATTTTAATTATGTACATGTACTTATAAGGTTCTACAACTAATCTAAATAATTGTACAAAAGACTGTCACATTCCGTCCAACTTTTGTAACCTAATTTTAAGATTTTTTTATAATACAGTGTTTTTATACTTTTTAGGTGTTTTTTATGTTATCTATATTTACTTAATATTTAATTATATTTACTAGCAAACCAACCACAGATACACATGGGTAGAATACATGCCTTGAGTGATTGACAAAATTTCGCGCGCGACAATTTTGAAATTTGCCATAGCGCCTAAGATTTAAAAAAAAATTATTTTGGAAGGATCATGATTTTATCCATAATCTTAAAGTAAGTGACGTAATTAAGTTCGAAAATATGAATACTTTACCTCAATAGTTGTTTATCAGAGATCTTATAGGATAGTCATAATTATATCGTCGCGGATGTGTAGATTTATAAAAGAGATAAATTCAGTTTATGGAGATGTATAGTTATTTAAAGACAAAAATATTCATACATCAATATCCATAGACAGTCTCAACCCGTAGCGCACCACGTCAAACTCAGTAGCACCATAGATTATACACTAATATAAGACAAAAGTAATGAGAATATTATTTTGCTATAATCCGCGATAAGAGAAAATATATGTAATGCTAAATGTTTGCTAATTATTGTTGAGATTGTGGTGGTGAATGTGTGCAGTGCTTGTGTATTATTGTGTCATCGGTGTCGGGTAGTGCATGAGTTCTTACAAATACTGCATGTATCAGGTATGAAAACGAATCCACATTTAGAATTACATATAATTTTTCTTTTATCGCGGATTATAGCAAAATAATATTCTCATTACTTTTGTATTATGGACCTCGGCAAAGTAACGCCTAATTCTATAAATTACACTAATATAAGACTTAAAGTCGCAGGCTAGAGTGGACGTGTAGTGACATACTACTAATGCGTGTTTGAGCCTGTGCTAAACTCATATGATAAAAGTAAACTTACATACACAAGAGGCGACGAGGGTTAATTTTTTTTGAACTCTAATGAACTAGGAAGCGTTTTCGATGCTAAAGCTAGGTGGTGACAAATTGTCATCATATTTAAAACTTTACAAAAGATTCTGTCTACTGGACAGAACTGCATGAAAATCCCTTCAGTAGTTTTTGAGTTTATCCCGAACCAAAACACAAAGGCGGGGACTTTTTTTTATAATAAAGCATAACAGCATTACTAACCGAAACGCAAATTCAGAAGCTAATATATAAAAATTCCTCACTCGATTTTTTGATGCTTTTGTTAATCTGAGCTTCAGATTAACATCTCTCCTTATTTCGTGCATTAGAGTTGACGATTCAAAAGCACTTGCTTACAAGTTTATTTGAATAAAGAATATATTGAATTTGAATATTTCTTGAAAATATTTAGAGGATTTAAAAATAAAAAAATTTACTTTAAATCATATATTATTATTAATTAAAATATTATTACTATAAAAAACAAAAATCAATGAAATAATTAACTGGTGACAAAATTATACACTAAACAGAAATTTCAATGGATGGACTTTCACGGAAACGATAATTGGCCATTGGTATATTTAGTAAGGTACCTAATAATTTCCATTTCCAAAAAGTATATACCTATATCAACGAAAAAATTGGTTATCAATTTAATATAAATCAAAATAATAAGAAAAGCAATATGTTTTAGAAAATACATTTTATCATAATACCAGTAAAGAGGAAACGTGCTTTACCGTACATGACGTAAAATATATTTTTTTAAACAATATTTTAATAAACTTAATCTTTTAAGGCACCTTTAAGTAAGTTCGACATAGTTTGTAATATTTCAAACTCCGTAGTAACATAAAAAAATTTAACGCTGTTTAATTTAAATATTTACTTTTTAAGTGAATTTATTAATATTTAAATTACTAGAAAGTGATTACAATATGTTACTTACATGTTATTTATAGAAAACTTGAAAAACTTAAAACAATTAACAACTTTTATATGGAATCAGTGCTGCCAACTCTAATACTTTTCGGACTTATTTTAAAATTTTGAACGAAAGTGACTTGAAACACTGGAATATTATGTACCATTTAAATATCTAATCACTTATTAACAGAAAAATACCAATACAAATTGATTTACCTTCATATTTTATATATAATTTTTAATACTAATTATTTTATATATAATATACTGTAACAATATTAATAAGTAACGATATATGAATTGAAAATATGAGAATACTTTTATAGAATTTTTTTTTTTTTCTTTTTATAGAAAAAAAGGGAATAAAATAATTATATGCCCCTACGTTAATTACTATTTCATAACAAATTTTGAGCTTTAATCGAGATGAACGCATGGCAACTAACGGTCATCTAGTATTTGGTTTAAAAGTACCCGCAATCGAATAAGCTCAATCGTATTGTTATATCATTATTAAAAGCTTTTATTTAACGTTCTGTTTATACATGTGATATACCAACAAAATTATAACAAAAAATATTAACTTATATTTTTTTTGGGAAAAAGTTAATTCTCTTAAACGTAAAAGATTTAATTAACAGCTATTTAAAAAGTATGACACCTGCACGGAACACGCAGGTAGGGCTTAGTTAAAAATAATTTTCAAAATCTTTTGAGGATCTGGTATATGGACTTTTCGTTTTATAAATATTCTGGATGATTTAAGAACGGTTAGAGCAAAACATATAGTTAGTTTGTACTTTGCAAGAGCTTGATTGTTAAATATAGTACATACCAAATACTTATAAATTATACATCTCTCTTTGTACTTTATATTAATTATGAAAAATTGCCATATCTCAAATATATGTTGCACCTGATATAAATTCAAAGCAAAAAAGTGGTACATCTGTGATGTCAGCTTTAATCTTTTATTACATAACATTTATATACAACAAAAGGTAATAAACATATTGTTTGGTATACGGTGGGCACATGGATCGTAACAGTACAATTGGTATGGTCCCAAAATGATATATATTTTATGTATGATTACTTAAACAATAAAAGACCAAGTGGTGCCAAAATAAAGGCCATAGTGACGCCAATGGCAGAAGCGCCGTTGCATCCATCGTATTCGCAGGTTTCGCAATACAACGTCACTTCATTTCCTCCAGACGAAGATGCAGCGCAGGCGTTTGAATGATCATCTTGACGCTTCCACGAACAGCCACGAGATACCACGAGATTACCCGCAACTGTGGAACAATGTAAGAATTTACTAAAGAAGAACTTTAAGAAGGGAAAGTTATTTACTATATCAATTCCGGTTGAAAAATAACTTAAAGCTATACCAGATTGGTGGGGCCTCTGTAACCTTCGTGACATCTTAAAATGATGTTCATTTACGAGGTAATTTCATCAAAATAGTTAACGACTATAGTAACCTCAGTATGCTAATAATAAAATGACCAAGCGAGCAAAACACGTGTGATGCAAACAGGCATTGAGTAATACGAAGCAGTAATACTGACGTAAGACACCGTTCAGGGTAATGTAGGTAGATGTTAAAGCGTAGGTAGTAGTAACTTTGTAACTAGATACTGATAGGTAAACTGATATAAACAATTTTTTTATATAGGTATAAGTACGTACCTACAGTAGTTAGAAATAATATACCAATCAGCTTAGACTAAATAACAATGCACCTCTAGGACGTAGATTTTGCGGCAAAATCGCGAATCGACGAATCACTCCAAGGAAACACACAGTAATAAAACTTTAAAGACTAAATTTGCTTAAACTAAATGACAAAACATTAATCGGCGCATCACCCCAAGCAAACATACAGTAATTACTTCTTAAACTTTAAGGATCAGAGTTGGTTTGTACCATTGTCTAAATAGATTACTCTCAAGAATTTACTGTATTACAAACCTAAACCACAATAAAAGTAGATGGGTAGGGGTGAGTCAGTAGTAAATATGAGTATATTTATGCTTCACATTAGCATAAACTATTCTCAAGAGTCGTAGGTAGAAGTGATTGTGCGACAATTGTGATGAACAATAGAATTGAAAGATCAACAATACATTGAATGACTTTCGCAACGTGGCGATAAATTTAATAAACGTAAGATGTACGTATCAAAATGTAAGCTGATTAGATGTTTATATAGATTTAGAACTGAAAATAAATTTATGTTGATCAGATAATCAGAAACTAGCGAGAGTTGTGATTGGAAGCTAAGTTGGTGAAAGACAGGGTAGTTTGCAGAGAGCTGCTGTCTAAGTAGTCCTTGGTGATAAACTGTCTTCTAAATAACGCAAAATAGTGCTATTGTAGGATCTCGGGGTGAACCTCTTTGCATCAAATTGTATGCATGCATTCTCATTGACTTAAATGTTTGGTTTTGGTTTGATCATTGGCCAAGGTCTAGCTTCGCCGCTCAGCGCTTTGAGAAATTGTGTCCTTTTTGAGCCCTCGCTTGGCCGGTTTTCCATCAAAGGTAGTGGACCTTAGTACTAAGAGTTGGACCTTAGTACTAAGAGTAAAAGTTGTCTATTTTACCAATCATTAAACTTCTCCATATTAAACATAACATCATGTATCTCCTCAGGGATTTGAAAAAATTGCGATATTAATATAGATAAACTTTCAATACTTACTGTATTTCTTTTGCTTTTTACACACAGTCTTTGAAGTCGCTAGATAAGGAAAGGTAGCACCAGCATGAGCTTCGCAATATTCGAGTCGGAATATTCCCGAATTGTCAGCCAAGCTAGGGATGAACGGGTCATTGCAGTATGGGTTGACGTCCGACGAACACGCCCAGCATCGGACGGCGTCACCTGGAATTAAGAAATGTTTGGTTAATCCATACTAATATTATAGTGCGAAAGTTTGTAAGCCTTCACAGCTAATCCGCTGTAGATATGTTAATGACATTTGATATAATTGAAGCTTATATACCGGGATAACATATATGATAAAAAAATGGCGTAATTGCTATAAAACAGGTAACGCCGTGTGGTATCCGGCTGAATAGAATAGTACCACCCTCTTTTCTTACCGAGGTGTCGTAAAAGGCGACTAAGGTAAGTCGACCCGCCGTGTGGTATCCGGCTGAGTAGAATAGACCAACCTCATTTCTTACCGAGGTGTCGTAAAAGGCGACTAAGGTAAGTTGACCCACCGTGTGGTATCCGGTTTAGTAGAATAGACCACCCTCTTTCTTACCGAGGTGTCGTAAAATACGACTGAGGTAAGTTGACGTCAGGCAGGCGGCCGGTCCTAAAAACGCAGCCAAATCATGTGACAGCATGTTTATAACATGCTGTGCCGACCCTACTTAGAGTGGGATAAGGGCAGGAGAATGATGATGCTATAAAACAGGTAAAAGACATTCGCGGGACCATTAGTATTTTATAAATTTATTACCAAATAATAATCAACAACAACAATTTATTTACAGCATAAAAACTTAACTTTAAATACTATACCAAAAACATTTTTACATGAAATATATAAATGAACACAATAATTTTGTTTCTAATATATTAGATTTTAGATCTCTGTAACCGAACTTGGTTTTTCTGTATCTCGGTATAAAGTGCGCTTCCAGTTAATCATAATATTTTTATTGTAAAAATAATCTAAACAATGCGCAATTGTATTTAAGATGCATTTTATCATTTCATTGTCATTTGTTTTAATTTTATGATGTCGTTAAGCAAGGTTAAGCAAACCTTTATTTAAAAATAAAGGTTTGCTTAACTTAACTTATCTGTGTATCTACAAACATAAATAATTAAAATGAATTATACACATAATAATTGTCCAAGTTAAGCAAATTGGAACTTAGGTTTAAGTATACCTATTATTTTTCCCTAGGTAGGTATCATCGTATTGTATAATCGTTTCTAGAATTCAACAATCGTGGCCACAACTTGTCAAGAACAATAGCATGACAAAAACTATATAGGTAGTGCATATATTAATTGTCTACCACAATCACACATAATAAGCGTTAAGTGTAAAAAAAAAATGAGTAGTTCCTATACCTGTTCATGTTTGCCGAAGTGAATCGTTTGATATTTGACATATCATTTAATCTTTTTTTAATTTAAATGAGTTAATCTTGTATGTATATATATTTCCTGAAATTCAGCATGTAGAAGATTTTGGGGGAGAAAAATCGATTTAGCTAGGTTTTATTTAAAAAAAACATTTTGTCCCTTAAAATATACTAAAATTTATATTGAATTGAATTTTTGCCATTAGGTAACTGTCAAGTCAGCGTAGCTTATTCGGTGGACGGGTGGTCGCGAGAAATGAAAATAGCTGGGATCGAACCTCACCTTTCCTATTATTTTCTTAAGTTTCTTTTTTTTTATTTTGAAAAAAATTACCCAGCAAAGCTCGGTCACCCAGATATATTATTATTTAAATAAAGTATATAGATACGAAAAGTTTTATAAAGATCGCTTAGGTATCTACTTCGGCTGTGAATTTCTATTTATGTAGGTATTGAAAATTTAGGTTAACATATCTCGAAATTTAATACATAAAAGGAAAAGAAGGAAAGAAAGAAAAAGGAGAGATGAAAATCATAACGAAAATCATAAATAAATAAAATAAAATAAAAATCTTTTATTATCATTAACATCGTTACATTTGTTGAAGTAAGGTTGGAGCCTTCTTTTAAGCATGAGTATGCTTGTGCCAGAAGACTCCGCTCTTCCATCATATTGTATATATACTACTTATTTAACAATATAACTTATTTACTAGTGGGTATGTGTTGCAATAGTGTGTGTGTGCGTGTGTCATCATCAATCATAACGGGTGTTAAATATGAATGTAGATGGATATGTGATTAGAGGGATCCATAAGAAGAGGTTATGTGAAGTATGACTTATAAAAGTAATAGCGCCAGAGTTGACGAATGATAGTAGAGATTGGAAGAAAAAAATATGTTGTGCCGACCTCACTTAGCGTGGGATAAGTAAGGAGAATAATGAATTATGACATAAAAGGACATTTACAATAGTATTAACAAATCTCTTAATATCTACTATCTATCTAATGAGTGCAAAAAATTTCTAACTGAATGGTTAAAGACACAAAGTTATGACAAAACAGAATTGATAATAACACATCAAAACTAATCATGTAATCATTTATAATTACAAAACACACAAACGAATGCGCTCGTTCTGACATGAGTATACTTGACTTACTCACTAGAAGGTACCTTTATATAGTAATGCAGAATTCTGGTAATGAATAAAATTAATTTTGATTTTTTTTTTTTTTGAAAGGAAACGTAAGTAGAATCAGAGTAGGTGAATAGCAGAACATAAAAGGGAAGGCGTCTGCGCTAAGACTAGTTATCAAATTTTCCCATTATTACCACTAGTTATTAATATATAAACTCCGACTTTGTTGATGGATATCCTACACAAACTTGTGGATGCTTCCCTTTGATACGAGGTACTTACTCTACATGAGGTTACCCACGCTAAAAAAATACAATGGTAGATGTACAAAATTTTAAATGAAGCTAAATTATGTGATTCTTATCTTTTGAGATTTATCATACTTCCTTATTTTTTTCCAGTATCTTAATATTCTTTAATTAACTGGGAATTTTTTTTGCTTTATATAAAATCTCTCGAAAATTCAGTAAATATGTGCAGTAAATGTTTTGGCAATGGTCTGCGAATCTATAGATATCTGGGATGAAGCCCATCAGAAATAAGGCAATACGAAGTGATCTAAATATATTTAAATATCAAGCAAAATTTCGAAATATTTGAAACTTTTGAATATTCAAAAAATTATATGTTTTAAATAATTATTAGTTTAATAACTTTAAAAAGGCTTAAATTAATGAATAGAATCCGGACATACTTACCTTTATTTTATCGGATGAGCCCGACTAGTTTCAATTCCATACTCTTATTCATGAGCTCGTTACGCGGCGTTATCGCATTAGTGTAAAACTAGTCGGGCTCATCCGATAAAATAAGACGTGAGTATAGCCGGATTCTATACATTAATTGTGAATAACACTCACGATAATTTACCTAATTTCAAAATGGTTTAAATTTATTATATTTTATGTATTTTCTATTGTTCTTAGTGACTAAATACTGGATTTTTCCAGAAATGGCTGAAAGAGATTAGCTTGTTGTGAACATCCTTCAAGCTTTTCTGAAGTATTTTTTGCTCAATTTATATAATAAAATCACTGATGCGGGAATTAAACTTGCAGTCGTTTTTGCATAACCTTCGTTTTTATAACACTTCCAATTTTACGGTCGAATTCAAGGTTTTTGTAGGTATTATGAATCGCACTTATGGCACTGTACAAACTATAGAACACTTTATGTAATCGGTGTCAATTTGTATTGTAGTCACGCTCGTTTACCGCATAGTTTTGTTTTGTTTACTACGTATGAGTGATTTGTTCAGCTAAACTGTTATGGATGTCAAGGAAGTCTAATAAGATAAGAATCTTAAAAACAAATACAAATAAAAAGTTAATAGGTTTCTTACGAGAATTGCAACAAAGCTTATTATACTGTCGAAGTCTATTTTAGTGATAACAAAGATTGAATTTAATTTGCTAGCAGCTATGCACTAGGTTGCATTGTAATATTTTAAATGATATATGTTTTTTAAATAATTAATTTTTTAAAAGATTAACCGCTGAGTTTCTTGCTGGTTCTTCTCGGTAAGAGCACCCATCCGAACCAGTATTAGCTTCATTAAAATTTGATTCAAAAGAGCTTGTTAAAGCTATCTTTAATAAAGAATAAATTGAATTTATATTTAATTTCTTTTTCGATCCTTATAAGCAGTGGCGTAATTAGATAACCGAAGGCCCTGGAGCAAAAAATAACTAATCCTAACCCAACCCAAATAAACTATTAAAAAAGAAATGTTCCATGTTCTTTGTGTTCCGAATTTGTTGCACTCCAGGGTGGACCAAGCCCATAGGCCCAGCTGAGCTTTTGGGGGCCTAGGGCACTACCTTGCTAGCTGTTAAACCACTGCTTCAAAGAGGAATGCTTTACCCCTCATGCCAACTTACTACAGGCTCTGATTAAAATAAAGTAACAGCGTGTATATCTAAAAAAGGAAATATTTATCGGTAAATATTTATTTAAACAATTTATAATGCTTATCGCAACATTACGACGCACTAACTTAAACTTGAATATTCTTTAAACGACCTTTCCACTCCATCTTTCTTTGTTGTTGTTTTTATTTTGGTTTTAACATGCATCGCTTTACATAAGTTAGATCAAAACAACTTAACGAACTTTATTCTCTGTCATGAGGAAAATGTTTAAGGTATCAAAACAATGTGCATATATTGTTGTTTTTTGTTCATACTATTATAATCTTAATATTTAAATGAGTTAATCTTGTATATATATATATTTTCCGAATCTCGGAAACGGCTCCAACGATTTTCCTGAAATTCAGCATGTAGGAGGTTTTGGGGTAGAAAAATTGATCTAGCTAGGTTTTATGTACAAAAAATATTGTTTTATCCCTATTTTTGGGCATTAAAAACACTAACATTTATATTGAATTGAATTTTCGCCATTAACTGTCAAGTCGATGTAGCTTATTCGGTTAGCGAGCAGCCTCGAGAAATGTGAGTGCCAAGGATCGATCCCAAGTAAATAATAAAGTTTTTTTTTGTAAAAAATTACCGAGCGAAGCTCGGTCACCCAGATATTATTTTATTATATATTATACTGACAGACAGCTTTTGGGGACTTTGTTTTTTAATAAGTATAGATATACTCTTATTGCAATAATAACCTTCGGCTTAATACATAAAATACGAAAATAAAATATGTCTTCGACAGATATTACTTCGTTCTTTCATCCCATTAAGTTCGGTAGCGTGCAATGCCATCATTAAATGCTGTAAATAATGGCTGATACATAACTAATTGGAATGACAAGCTGCCTTCACAAAATAATAATTTTCATTAAGAACATTTTGATGTCACGAAAACGTAGCTTGATGATTACATAATGAGTTTAATCTCTAAGTGGAGTCGGCACAACATGTTATAACATGTTGTTACATGATTTAGCTTCGTATTTTATCGGTCGTCTGCCTGGCGTCAACTTCGCTTAGTCGTATTTTACGACACCTCAGTAATAATAATAATAAATATATGGGACACTTACACACACGGTCGTCCGTCCCCAAAGTAAGTAACTTAATACTTGTGTTATGGGTGACAGACAACTGGTGAATATATACTTATATATTTTTTAAATACATACTTAAATACAAATATACACCCAGGCTCAAAGACCAACAAATTCATTTTAAAGAAAATGTTGGTCCTCGGCGGGAATCGAACTCGCGACCCGTGGAGCCGAAGGCAGGATCACTACCCACTGCTCCAACGAGCCAGTCGCAAGAGGTAAGAAAGAGGGTGGTCTATTTTACTCAACCGGATACCACACGATGGGCCAACTTACCTTAGTCGTCTTTTACGACATCTCAGTAAAAAATGAGGGTGGTACTATTCTATTCAGCCGGATACCACACGGCGTAAGTTCAGTATTAAATTTTTTTTATTAAAGATAATCGAAAACAAAAATATCGAAACGTCGGAGTATCATCAATCACGTATTCTTTACAATACAATACCAGCACAATATGAGCAATGCGTGTTGATAGCTCTATGGTACCCACTTTGATCCGATAAATAAATGGAAATTCTTGAGTGTTGTCAAGTAATGCTTAAGACTAGGTACTAGTAAAATTTGAACTTTATATCAGATCATATATTACTATTACTTACTAAATTTTCATATATAAGGCAACCCCGTTTCGAGATAACTTTTGTGACACGAGTCACTTGACGAGTTAATGGAATCTACCTACATATGTATAATTGCTATTACTGTTAAAGGTCCTTAAGATTTTCGCATAATCTTTTTAACGGATGACTTGCTGATGATGACGCATACTGAAAAGGTAGCAAAATCCTTCTGGAAACATCTCTGGATAATTCTATACAACATTAACTTCCCGTCCCTATCTACCCTTGCTCGTGTATTGTCCCAAACGTGAAATCCATCAGAAATAGAATTGTACTTCTCTACTTTTTGTATACCAAATATATTTTAACGTTATAAGTCCACAAAGATTAAAATAAATAATGATGAAAAGCACAATAACAAAACTGTGACGTAATTGCTAAACTGATTATTTGTGTGAAGTATTTTGCCATTGACATACACACTATAATTGAAAATATAACCGGATTTACTCACGTTGGGTTGATTTGCACGACCAGTTATAAATAAATTGGCCCGTAATTCTTAATCACTGCACACGTGATATAGTGATAAGAATTAATAAACAATTCTTAGTTAGATTTGAACTGTTATTGTAAGCACAATTATTTATGTAGTGAGTAGATCCGTCTATATTTTTGAATGTCTTACGAAAGTGCAAAATTTTATTAAAATTTGGTACGCCCAAATCGCCCGTACGTAAAAAGTTGCGCCCATTACAGAAAAGATTAGAAGTGCGAGACTAAGTTGGTATGGTCATGTAATGAGGAGGGATGAAAATCATGTGACCAAAAGAGTTTTAAATATTAATGTGGATGGATGTATGGCTAGAGGGAGGCCGAAAAAAAATGGATGGATTGTGTGAAAAATCATATGCATGTTAAAGGAGTGGCACCAGAGTTGACGAATGATAGAGGAGAATGGAAGAAGAAGACATATTGTGCCGACCCCACTTTAGAGTGGGATAAGGGTAAGAGAATGATAACGACCTCAAAAGAAAACACAAACAAGGAAATTAAAGTATGCCGTTTCTCATAGACACAAAAATGGCGGACATTGTATAGGTTAAATGAGGTAAACTGCAAAAAAGCGACCTAGCATTAGGATGTATTGTTGGACTTTAATTTGTTAAATAAACCTATCATTATATATAAAACTAGTAATAGCCCGCGGTTTCACCCCCTTGCATACCGGTCTCATGGCAGTGGAAAGTCTACTAAGTCGGACTATAGATTTATTTTTGTTAAATATATCATCAATAGTCCGCAGCGCATGCGATGACAGATTTTTACAACCTAATTTGAATATGGGTGGGGCATATTTCGATAGTACGCGAGTGTTACAATGGAGACCCCACAAATACTGTGTTGATGCCCCCGTATAGAGTTTCCATCTTTGATAACCAACTGGTGTAAAGCCATTAACTCAATTGATATTAGATTATTTCAAATTCAAAAACCTTTTTTTTGTGGCCTTAACGTAAATAAAAAAAACAATACAAAGAATTTAAAATAAACAACAAGATTAAGAAAGACATAAATTGATATAATAGGTCTCAAAAAAGGGTAGACCACTCAGCTTTAAGCTAGGGTAGGTTCCCTAGCACTAATTTTCTAACTAAGTGGTTGCGAGAACGAAAAGAAACTGACATTTTACATTGAAAGTGATATTTGGCATTCAGTTATGACAAAAAAATAACGTTAAATAACATAAATTAAATAACATTTGAGAAATAATGTGTTGCACGATGTAGTAAGAATAAACATATTGTAACTAGTTGTTTGTGGAAGAATTTGGTTTATTACTAGTTGCGACACATGTAGAGTAATTTAATAATTAATAATATGATTTTTGGTTTCTCCGGGTCTATGGATCATGGCACAATGAAAGCCGAAAAATTTCGTACATAAGTTTGTTAAAGCGGTATAAGCAAACATTTCTTATTTATTTGATTTTCTTTATAGCACATACATATAGAGAAAGAAATAGTAAAAAAATACCATGTACAAAGGCGGACTTAACCCTAAAAGGGATCACTTCCAGTCAACCTAAGAGTAAAAAAAAAGGACAAGAAGGTAAAATATATACAAAAAAATAACGAAAAACTGTATACATAAATTATTAATTATATAAAATAAAATTTCTTCAAAATATTAATAGGAATTTTTTTTAACGATAATAGACTTTAAACGTTTATAAGGGTCGTTACAAAAGAAACTACTTAGTAGGCATTATTATCAAATAAAGGGCACCAGACTGTCTTTATATGTTTAATTATGTTAAACTGCTTATAAAAGAGCAATTTGTTCCCTTCCGGTGGTTAGAGCCCTCGATGTCACTTTATCTATTGGTTTATGCCCTGTGATGTTTTATGTTTTTTTATTGTGAGATAGATTGTAACCTATCTTAGAGTGTAAGCTAAAACTATTTATATTCATTTTTTAACTGAATAATCTCCATGAATTCAAATAACTGTCAATACGCTCTTTGCAGAATAAAATTAAACTTAAACAACAACACGATAAGCATAACAACATAAATTAATTAACAAACCTTCCGTAAGAATTAGACAACCTTTTAGTAAAAACCGTACAAAACCCGTTTAGTAGATTTAAAAAAATCGATTACATACAGACATACAGCTTTTAGGGACTTTATTTTATAATAATATAGATAGATATACATTTGTCACGTCTATCATTCTTGGGTATATGTAATCTGCCATGCCCAACTGTAGCTGTGTTATAGGTCTAAAGTTCGTATTTAACACTTAGGAGGCTTTTGTTGTAAAATAAAAATAACAGCTGTCATTGTAGGTCAAAGGTTTCATCATCCTCCTGCCCTTGTCCCACTCTAAGTGGGGTCGGCACAACATGTTATAAACATGTCACATGATTTGGCTGCGTTATTACGACCGGCCGTCTGTCTGACGTCAACTTTCCTTAGTCATATTTTACGACACCTTGGTAAGAAATGAGGTTGGTAAATTCTACTCAGCCGGATACCGAACGGCGGGTCGACTTACCTTAGTCGCCTTTTACGACACCTCGGTAAGAAATGAAGGTGGTACTATTCTATTCAGTTGGATACCACACGGCGTGGGTCAAAGGTTTATTTGACGAAAGATGAGGGCATTTAATTAGGTTAGCTAGCTAAAACTCGTTATGGTTCTACGATCCGACCGAGGTGGAAGGAGGGCGGGTCAGTCGGGTCACGTTAGTCACCGTTTACAATTATTCTAATCATGAGACCTGACCATAATTTCCAGTGACGTATTAATTACTACGCTTAATAACTATAAAATTATGACTTTGAACTTTAAACATATATAAAAATTTCACGACAGGAATCAATATTTTATCAACACAATTATATTTCACTAACAGCGTCTTAGTAACGGCATTTACAATTTAAGTCCGCGTGATTCCCTGCGAGAGAAGTTCAAAGAAATAGGTATTTTTACATTTGGTTCACAGTACATTTTAAGTAATTTAATTTTTGTACATAAAAATATAAAGAATTATAGAACGATAGGTGAGGTATATAATAGACAAAAAAAGAAGCGACATAAGCTTGCGGCTCCTGCTTTGCGCCTTGCAAAGGTACGAAATTTGTAATTTGGTTTGGGTATAAGATTCTATAATAAAATTCCGCAATCAATTTTAGCTTTGCCAATACAGCAGCTTTAAAACACAATTAAAGAGAGGCTGACACAAAAAGTCTACTATGCTGTTGGGGATTTTTTAGACGATAAGAATGCGTGAATATAGCTGCTGTCCGTCCCTGTACAAGATGGTAATGACTTAATGTAACTATTTTGAAGTATTATGTTGAAAAAAGAAACCGCCGAGTTTCTTGCTGGCTCTTCTCGGTAGGAACAGTTTTCCGAACGAGCAGTAGAATTGACGATTCAAAAGCACTTTTATACAAGTTTATTTGAATAAAAAATATTAAATTTAGAATTTTTTTTTTAACAAATACATTACATTTACAAACAATCAAACCTAATATTCAGTATTAGCTCTGTCCGATGATTAGCGAAGATGAGTGAGCCATAGTTAAAATTAAAGATCTTTAGAAAAATATTATCATAGTCACCATAGGTTAGGGAAACTTTTTCTTTTATTTGCTACCTTTGTTCGAACAACTGATAGACTAAGGTACCATGTTGTTAGAATGGGAACCTTGCATCAGACATTAGATTCCATATAAAATGAGTAGATGATTTAAAATAATGTGGTGGAACCGTTAAATTTAGGCCTTTACCTATTTAATAAACTATATCCAATAATGGTTGTTCATCGAATAAGATTAGAGATCATATATTTATTACAGATTTCTATATTAAAATAGTCAAATTTGTTAACAAGAAATTTAATTATTTTTCGTAAAAAACACCACTCTTTGCAACATGGCGGAGGTTATCATAAAGTGATGTTTTTAAGGACAGTCGTTACTCGTCTTATGCTCATTCATGAGGCCTTAAAAGAACTTTATCAAACAGTCATACATCGAATAAAAATAGAGAGCCAAGATATATTTTATTCTTCTGTTCGGTTTCTGTTTGAGTTAAAAAAAATTCGTACACACACTCTTTAAAACGTTTCTGCGGCTATATTAAATGACGTTAAAGGGCATCCGTTATTTGTCACATACATAATAGCCATTCAGCTCAGGCGGGCAACAGCCTGGCATACACCCAAAACAGTACTATTTTGAACGGTTCATTATTACGTCGGATTTGCACGAACACTATTTTTCAGCACGACGTAGCTTTCGATATTAAATATCTATTTATAAAATAAATGTTGTAATATTGTGCGGTATAAAAATCAATACATGTTAAAGTTGAGTAATTAAGTGCATGTGGGATATTTAAATATGCAAATTAAGAACTCGCCTTGGAATGTTTTGAATAAAAGTTTTAATGGGTAAGATAGTTTTCATCAAGACATCCTTCATTTCTTAAAGCCGTGTGGTATTTTGTTTTTATAACTCGTATATATATATGAGGATACTATTCTGTTCAGCCGGATACCACACGGCGGGTCGTCTTACCTTAGTCGCCTTTTACGACACCTCGGTAAGAAATGAGGGTGGTACTATTATATGCCGGATACCACACGACGTAATCCGCTGAACCAATATCGATGAAATTCGGCACAATTATCCCTTATTCACCGGAATAACATATAGGGTATAGAAATCCTGTTAATTCTACAGGAATAGGATGACATAGAAAAGCGCCATCTGTTATCAACCTATCACGCGACAACAGTTCACGGAAACGAAAAGCAAATGAAGGTGATCTGTCTGTCTCTTTTTTATGTGTGATTGGACGAAGATGAAGTACGAGAAGATAAAGTGATAATAGTTTCATCTTTTATCTCATTATATATTGTGTCACTCTCACTTACTTATACTTATGGCTCTCATCCTCTAAGTATAATAACTATACGGTTATCGTACAAAAAACAAATAAACAATAACAATATTTGTCTCTGATAATGCTTGTCCATTTAACTCATAAAACATGAAGTATTGTTACCACAAATTATCATTTTTATGATAAAATTAACCTATAATGGTTATTAAAGCAGTCCTATAGCGTGATTGGCCACCATTCGGCGAAGAATAGATTAATTAACGGATAGATATTGGGGTCTTGACTTTATATTTTTATTTGATTGAAAATAATGCGGGTCAATAGTACAATATAAATACAGTTTATTCTAGTTTAGGGGCCAGGGTTCCAATATATTGTGTTCACTTGTTTAAAAAAAAAATGTCATATTGTTATGAGCTTTGTACATTGAAATTTCTTAAGATATTCTTATTATGTGTTGTTACGCCGTGTGATATCCGGCTGAATAGAATAGTACCACCCTCATTTCTTACCGAGTTGTCGTAAAAGGTGACTAAGGTAAGTCAACCAGCCGTGTGGTATCCGGCTGAGTAGAATAGACCACCCTCATTTCTTACTGAGCTGTTGTAATAGGTGACTAAGGTAAATTGAACCGCTGTGTGGTATCCGGTTAAGTAGAATAGACCATCCTCTTTTTTACCGAGGTGTCGTAAAAGGCGACTAAGGTAAGTTGACCCACAGTGTAGTATCCGGTAAGTAGAATAGACCATCCTCTTTCTTACCGAGAAGTCGTTTAATGCGACTAAGGTAAGTTGATGTCAGGCAAGCGGGCGTTCGTTGAATACGTAGCCAAATCATGTGAAAACATGTTTATAATATGTTGTCACTAGACCCCTCTTAGAGTGGGATAAGGCAAGGAAGATGATGATGATGATGTAGTAGAAAATGATACAATTATAAAAATACTTGTACGCTTGTCTATGATATAATTAGAATTGTAAACAGATAATTAACAATGGAAATATTTACTTTTAAAATGTTTCTAAACTCAACAACTGTACAGTACGTATTACTAAGTAAAGTTATTTTCGCTACGTAGATATGTTGTAAGTGTGCCATAGCCCATGTAATAATACTAAAAGTATGTCGTTCGTGACACCATAGTGTAAAGTGAAAGCCATAGAAACGAAGGGCACTGCGTTTTGGGACCCATAGCTATTATGATTACGACAGTATTGTAGAATAGTTGATGTAAACTTTAGTTCAACATAAAATGCTAAATTAGTAGCAATTGAAGTATAATTCAACGGGTTCTAATGGGATTATTAGTCTCTCATTTGATAAAATGACGTACAAATTTTGATGATTGATTAAATTGACAAATATTATATATTATTTAAAAAACCTGTAACTATTATATTTAAATATTCAATGTCATTATTCGTCAATCATTAAAAATAAATGAATATAATTAGAAAATAATCTGTCAGATGGTTTTTATAAAATGTCTATAGCTTTTTTTAAGTTAATAGTAAATTAATGATCGGCCTGGAGTCTAGTCTTTTAAGAATCTCCAAGATGCTGTTGCTATTAACTTATAGACTATATAAAATATATTTACAGGAAAATAATCCTTAATAATCCTTCTCTTCCTCCTGCCCTTATCCCACTCAAAATGAGGTCGGCATAACATGCCATAAACATTTTATTACATGATCTGACTTCGTATTTTACGACCGGCCGCCTGCCTGACGTCAACTTACTTTAGCCTTATTTTACGACACCTCGGTATGAAAGAGGTTGGTCTATTCCCAGCGTCCGTCTAAGCGTTCAATATTGTGGTACGGTATTTTAGACAAAAGTGTCTATTACTTTTCTAATTTACAAAATTAAATAAAATTTCTGTCACAAGTTCCAATAAAAGATGAATATTTTAAAAAGGACGGGTTTTTATATAACTCAGAACGTTCTCGAACCGTCAGAACAAGGCTCCCATAAAAAAGTACATACCTTTAATTTCTGCACTAGCGTTAAATATATCAATGTTAGTGTAAACGGAAGAAACGAAATATTAAAATATAAACAACCGGGTCACATCGCGACCACACAAACTTCCACCTCCAATACACAAGCACTACACTTTTAGATGGATATCTGAATAGAGAAAATTCATCTGCCAAGGGACAAAAGTACTAAACTTTTTATTAAAAGGTAGTGCAATTCTTCCGGAAGATTTTAGTTAGTATATTACAATTTTATGTAAGTTGCGCCCATTACAGAAAAGATGAGAAGTGTTACCTTAGTATAAGGTTCGACGTTTCGGCAGAGTTGCATCCACCAGAGAGATACATCCATAGAGTCAGTTCGTGACCACGGTGGATGAAACTGCCGAAACGTCGAACCTTATACAAAGGTAACGTGATTATCGCGATGTGACCCGGTTGTTTATATTTTAATTAGTATGAATCGCGAAAGTTTAAAATCTACTATCAAAAGCTAAATTTTATAATAAATATTGCCAAATTAAATAGTGATTGCATAATTTCTTTAATATAATACAAATAGCCATATAAAACGAACGCAATCACGACGTAATGTGGTTATACCGTAAATCGCAGATGTTATGTAAAAGTAGTTGACATACATAACCTACTTTGATTCAACCAATACAACTATTTTATAAGACAAGTTTTAAGATTTAGCGTATTAAGTTTTAAGATTTAGCGTATTAAGTTTTAAGATTTAGCGTATTAAGTTTAGTACCTGGGTAACCTAGCCTTGCTCTATAATTTTTTAAAAGGTATAAAAAAATCATCATCATCTTCATGTCCTTATCCCACTCTAATTGGGGTCGGCACAACGTTATAAACATGCTGGCACATGATTTGGCTGCGTTTTTACGACCGGCCGCCCTTTCTGACGTCAACTTACCTCAGTCGTATTTGACGACACCTCGGTAAGAAAGAGGGTGTTCTATTCTACTAAACCGGATACCACACAGTGGGTCATCCTACCTTAGTCGCCTTTTTCGATACCTCGGTAAGAATCATTTTTTAGTTGGTTGGTCTATTCTACTCAGCCGGATACCAGACAGCTCCCACTTATGTATGTCAATTCTCGTATGCATTTTTTTTCTGGAAAGAGATTCTACGATAGGTGATCCGCAAATTCACTCAGTCATCACTCATCATTTCCTCAATATCTTATTTGACCATTGAGGCTATGCTTTACATAAATCCACTGTTTGTAAGGATTAAAATGAGAACAAATCACGCTAAATAACTAAATGGTAGATAATGGCCACACGTAATTTATACCACTTTACGAGAATATCGTTCGTCACAATCCTTACATTACATAGCAGTAGCCTCGGAGACTTCGCTTGGACAATTATCTTCAAGGGTACTGCAGAAAAAGTATACTTATGTAAGGACTAGCTTTTAACCGTGACTTCGCTGCATAGATTTCAATGTTAAGTTAATTAGAAATCCTCCAACTTTAACTATTACGTATCAACAATCACAATTAGCTTTTTCATTGTTCAGACGTAGGAGATAATAATCAAACATTCTTTTGTATTTCAGTCATCATCTTGCTGCCCTTATCCCACTCTAAGTGGGGTCGGCACAGCATGTTATAAACATGTCATATATTTGGCTACGTTTTTTACAACCGGCGGCCTGTCTGACGTCAACTTACCTTAGTCGTATTTTACAACACCTCGGTGAGAAAGAGGGTAGTCTATCCTACTCAGCCGGATACCACACGGCGGGTCGACTTACCTTAATCGCCTTTTACGACACCTCGGTAAGAAATGAGGGTGGTACTATTCTGTTCAGCTGGATACCACATGGCATATTCATTTGTATTTCATTAATGGACCAATTGTATCCAGATATTTAGTCTCGATGTGGACATCATTTCCGCCTTGTTTTTTATTACAGACTAAATATAATTAGCATTTTAGACATAATCGAATGCCGATCAGTCGATTTTAATTTTATACACCAAATCAAAACTGTATATTCATTATAATGCTAGGAACAAGTTGTTTCTAAACGACATTTTTAGTGTAATGTTTATGGTTAGAACATTTATACTACTCGTAATATCAATGGTGCTATAGACGAATTACGTCATCTGTACGACTACATCAAACATCGTGACATATTTAAAAACTATTCAAAAGTAGTATAAAGTTTTTCTTCAATTCAATCATATTTCAAGCTCTGTATCCTACTTTTAAAAATGGAATGGAAAACATAAAACAAAAGCAACAGGATTATACGGAAATAATTAATCTGTTCAAATATGTTTATATGTTACCGTCCCAGACAATTGTCTCTTAACAATTTTTTATAAAAGAGATATGTTTCTAATTTTTTTTCCAAACCTATTTTTTTTATTCCAAAACAAATTAATTCGCTAAACTTTAAGCTTAAGCTCTTTTACGCATGTCGAAAGATTCACAAGTGCTTTCTAAACTGGGTGAACCAGTTCCTCTCAAGGATTTCGGCTTTCGTTTATAGATTTATGCAACGAAACTTCAGTAACGTGCTATTCACTATATCATAATAATGAGATATTATGTCAGTAAGTCAGAGAGTGTTCGCAATTTCAAATTAAGCTCAGTTAATTATTTAAAGAAAAGCTTACAATCTTATTTAGCAACTTAAACTCAAACTTATCTAATCTATCCGGCTGAATAGAATAGTACCACCCTCTTTTATTGCCGAGGTGTCGTAAAAGGCGACTAAGTTAAGTTGACCCGCCGTGTGGTATCCGGCTGAGTAGAATAGACCAACCTCATATCTTACCGAGGTGTCGTAAAAGGCGACTAAGGTCAGTTGACGTTAGGCAGGCGGCCAGACGTAAAAACGCAGCCAAATCATATGACAACATGTTTCTAGCATTTTGTGCCGACCCCACTTAGAGTGGGATAAGGGCAGGAGGATGATGATTAATTACAGTTAAAAAAACAATGATCCGATCGCAACCAAATTACAGTAACGTGCGCTGCGTCATTTTAAAGATTGTCTGAAAATGTCATCAAAATTGGTTCAGCTTTTTTGGAGTCTATAGAGGATAACAAACACTCTTTTTTATATATTAAGAAGACTAGTGTCCCAGCTGTAGGATAGTAACAGGCCATAACTTTACGAACGATATTATAACTTGTTTAAACGAAATAGATGCCCCCGCTCTCTTTTTTTTAATTGGATTTTTTATATCTTTTAAAAAATAACCGAACAAGGTTCTGTCACCCAAGTACTGTCTTATTAATTAAAACGTTTTTAGCTTAATATAATTTAAATATCATCAAAAAATCAACAATATGCAGCAATGAATATGTAATACAACCATAACTGTCTGATTAATTGCAAAAATTTTAACATAATTTCTAGATATGGACGTATCAGACCTCCTATCTAATCTAATCTAATCTATCTTAAATTCAACAGATTTTGATGCGTTTTTTTAATAGATAGAGTGATTGAAGTGGAATGTTTATATCTATAGAGAAATACTGTAATTTTTGAGGTTTCTAATGTGATGTCGAAATAATTACATTTTTTTCCGCTTACATTGCAAACGCAGGCTGAACCCTACGAGATATATCAAAATATTATACTATTAAGTATTTCTACACCTTGAAAAGGTTTAAGAAAACTCCGCAATGATATATGTCTATCTCTTATGGATAACCCACAATAGCATTTTTTGTCATTTACTTTTTACGAAAAATAATGCCTTATTTTCGTAGCAATTTTAAACAATACAGCATTATTCTTTACTCAACTAAGTACCTTAAATACATTATTGATTTATTAAAGTTCAATATATCTGTTTACAGCATATAATTTAAATGAACATTTTCGTAGATATTACAGATTTAAAATGCAGGGGCATAGCGGTTGTGGCAGCGCGCCGCGTGCTTGTGTGCGTGATTTTTTAACAGTGCGAGCCGGAGCTGGCTTTTAGTTTGTTATAAAATAAACTATATATTAAATCATTCAAAATATCAAAAACCATTAGGTACTATTTTTATTAACTGAGAGGCCTGCGTCTAGCTGCGATTTTGTCAGATAAAAACAACTAGAACTACAAAATGTTAATATATATTATAGTAGTGAAAAAATTTCATATGGTGGTTCTAAAGTACCTAAATAATGTCTTTATTCACCTTATTATGTCAGAAACAAGGTTAGACATATACTCGTCACATAAAGTAATATAATAAAATAGGTATGAATAAAGAGGTAAAAAATGCCGTTTGCACATAGTTTTTAATAAGCGTAGTATCTGTATGAATTATAATAAATAAGACTAGCCTTGATAAATACCTAAGACATTAGATTTACAATAACCAATAATCAAAATATTTAAAATCAACTTTGTAAAGAAAGGTATCACGAGTTTAACAGGTATGATGTCAGCATTATACAAACAAACACACGATAACTCGATACAAAAACGGCTTTAGCGAAATATTTAACGGTGTTGACACAAAAACATATTTTTATAGTTTACTTTACCGACTATTATACATATTTTATTAAGGCCGTAAAACGTAAACAAGTTATTCCTACCTCGTCAACAATAGTACAAATACTTGCGAATCCGAATACATAAAAAGTCTTAAAAAACATACCTTCTGTAAAAAGTACTGTCACCAACAAAACAGGCACAAATAAAGATAACTTTGCCATTTTAAAATTCGAACACTTGTTACAAGAAAAAAATTAAACACGCGATCGTTCCGATTCAGTCACGGCCAGCGAATGCCAAACGAGTGCAACAGTACAGAAGTCTCATACATAATCAGGCGAACGAGTCTGTGGAATAGGCGGAGGCGCGGTTTTTTTTGCCGCGAAACTAACACGCTTTTTACGCACTACTCTATGAAGAACGTAATACACATTAGACGCTTGTACGCTCCTTTGCACGCTATTACACAGATAAACTAGAAATAAGTAACTTTTTATGTCATCGTATGATAATGATTCATTGTTTACATTTACAGGAAAGAAACAAATTTTGCTTTACTGTATCTAAAATACACGTAGTTAAAAAAGTAAAATATATGCTATAATATATACATTATAACACGGTCTTATTGTACATATGTAAGTATTTGTTAAATAATAAAGTGTGTGTGTTCTAGATTAACCAATGTGTTAAAAACAAGATTGCGTTCTATGTCTCCATCTCGGAAGAAGATATAAAATTGGACAGTCGCCAATGCCCTACATTTTTTATTATATCCTAAATGTCATTGACCTCTCAATAGATGTTATAGTAAAAAAACAACATGATTAGAATAAATACTCGGGATTTGATAATAAAATAAATAATAGTGAAATAATTTATGACATTTATACTATGAGATATTTAAATATTTACGTCTTATGTCAACTAATGTACTATGTCTTAAGCTTCAGTCACAATCAGTTTTTTTAAACTGGCTATACAACGTATATACGAATATAATATATATTACCTATTATATAAAAAAATATTATTATTAAACAATTTATATGAACCTATCATTCTCCTGACCTTATTCCACTCTAAGTGGGGTCGACACAACATGTTATAAGCATTTTGTCATATGACTTTGCTACGTAAACGTATTTTACTACCAGCCGCCTGCCTGACGTCAACTTACCGTAGTCGTATTTTACACCTCAGTCAGAAAGTGGATGGTCTATTCTACTCAACCGGAGACCACACGGTGGGTCGACTTAGTCGCCTTTTACGACCCCCCGGTAAGAAATGAGGGTGGTACTATTCTATTCAGTCGGATACCACACGGCGTTTATATTTTACTGACTATACTCAGTTATTATATTATTTGTTAGGGCAATATTTTCCACCGAGGGTAATCGGAGATCGGGAATCTTGCTGCACTTGAGACGGTGCGGGTAGGTGAATAATTATGTCACACACAAGAAGATATGTCGGCCGCGTAACACGGTGCTCGGTGCTCGGTGTGAATTACAATAAATATCGGTATTTGGTGGATGTTCGTATTAATATATACGAAATATAAAGGATAATTCGGTGGATGTTCGTATTAATATATACGAAATATAAAGGATAATTCGGTGATTGTGTATATGAACAATATTAAAGAACAATTAAATTGGTGATTCCACAAATATAAGTGGATTAAGTTTTTTAGTGGTTATACTCCGGTTCGGCGTGGACGCCATAACTTAAGAAGAAGCCTCCAAGTTAAAGGTTAGTATCGTTGATTATTCGGGCTAGAGAGTTGTCTGCCTATCCTACCTATGCTTAGCAACTGAAGCTATCGAAGGCAGGCAGTAGAACATAAATAATTTTATATTATTTAATGAATATTTTTTTTTAAATTTTTTTATTGTTGGAGGCCCTGCGACCGGTAATATGTTTTTGAAGTAACTTTTATTCGTTAAAATAATAACAATAAAATTTTGTTATGCATCACAACTTCGTCTCATTTCTGTGACGGTATTTCTTTCCCGAATTCCGATTTTATTTATAAACCAACAATAGCGGTGAGAGATGTCTGAAACTGACAAATGCTTTAAAAGTTTAGTTATAAAATGATGTGTTAAGGAGTGGCATCAGTTAAAATTTAAAATAAGATTATACGTAAATAATAAGTTGCATTAGTTCCATAATTTGTGTTAAAGTTTGTTCGTAGCTTTAATATAATATTATTGTTATTAAATGATATTATACTCAAGCTCATGTTCGAAAACGAGACTGTTTTAATTTTATTTGTCGTTTTAGCTCGAATAATATTTTATAGAATTAGGCGTTACTTTGCGGAGATCATGTATTAGGTATGAAAGCGGATAGTTCATTCTACATTTTAGATTATAATATATATTTTCGTGAGAGAATGTCATGTTAAATGATAGTGCAATGTTTTTATGCATAATTTTAAATTTCAATCACAATGCATTCACCCACTATATATCTAATATATATTAGATTTATATGTATGGATATATTTGTATACGAAAAAAATGGCACAAAGCGTCCCACGCTTTCTTCACAATAATACAAATATTTTTCCTTTCTACTAATATTATACCTTTATACCTTAAATAACTTTTTAGTTTCATGTGCTACAAAAGCGGGTTTTTAGCTTTATCGTTATTTATTTAATCTTTAAACTTTCACTGAAAGATGTCTTAAGAACTCCAGTAGAGATATTTTCACGTTGCATGATCTTGCCGCTTGGATATAGCGAATATCTGCAATCTACTGTAAAAGGTCGTAGATCTATTTATTGGGGGTCTACTAACGCTTTGTTTACCGAGCAATTTATAATTCCAAGCCAGGGTGCTTAGTTTAAGTTTTTTTAACCTAAACACAGTGACATCTGTTGACCGCTGTTCTAGCGCCATACGAATTGACGTTACACGAACGCTGACGCGCGTAACAAAAGCTCGCAATAAGCACACAGGCCTGGAAGCTTTTGCTTTATGACCTTGAGTGGTCAGTAATTTTAGATTTCATATGAATGTCATCGTTTTCGGTTTTTAGTTACATAGTGTTTAGGACCATTTAATTAATATTTTTTTCTTCCTGCCCTTATCCCACTCTAAGTGGGGTCGGCACAATATGTTATAAACATGCTGTCACATGATTTGGCTGCGTTTTTACTACCGGCCGCCTGCCTGACGTCAACTCAGTCATATTTTACGACACCTCGGTAAGAAAGAGGTTAGTCTATTCTACTAAACCGGATACCACACGGTGGGTCAACTTACCTTAGTCGCCTTTTACGAGACCTCGATAAGAAAGGAGGTTGGTATATTTTACTCAGCCGGATACCATACATAGGGTCGACTTACCTTAGTCGCCTTTTACGACACCTCGGTAAGAAATGAGGGTGGTACTATTCTATTCAGCCGAATACCACACGATAGGACCATTTAATTTATATGTTGCCTGTTAATGTCTACTATTAGTTACTTTTGGGAATACATGATGGTAATTTTATTTGTGTCTTTTGACCCAGTAACTCGGGTCAAGGTCGCAACCAATGTGTAATAACATTACACAACCAATGTGTTAGATTCATAGATAATCTAATTCAAGAGAGTAGAATATAAATATAGGAAACTTACACAGACGGACGTCTATCGCCAAAGTAACTAACTTAATACTTCGAGTGTAATAATGAGTAAATATATACTTATATAATTTCAAATACATATAAACCTAGACTTGATGAATCAACATATTGTTGGCAGAAAGTATTGGCCCTCGGGAATCGAACCCGCAAACTGCGGAGCTGAAGGCACCCTGCCTTCAGCTCCGCAGTTTGCGGGTTCGATTGTGCATTGTTAAATGCACAATCGGCCTGTCATTAAAATTATATATATAGCTTTTTTTTTAACGTCCGCTGTGCAATACAATATAGTATTGATAAAGTAATCGTGTGTAATTATTTGCGATGCCCAATACTCTAACTTGTTTAAGTATTAATTCATAATATCAGTTTCATTTACAATACGAGAGCGTAACACAAAAAGATTACTTTATTCTTATTTGTTTGTAAATAAATAATTAAAAATAATAAATATATGGGACAGTTACACACACGGTAGTCCGTCCCCAAAGTAAGTAACTTAATACTTGTGTTGTGTTGCTTGTTGGTGACAGCCAACTGGTGAATATATACATATATAATTTTAAATACATACTTAAATACAAATATACACCCAGGCTCAAAGACCAACAAATTCATGTATAGAAAATGTTGCCCCTCGGCGGGAATCGAACCCGCGACCCGCGGAGCTGAAGGCAGGATCACTACCCACTGCTCCAACGGGTCAGTCAATCTCTAGCTTCAAGGTGATATTGCTATATGTGAGCATAATATATTATATTGAAATAGGACAAGTATCTGTAACTCATAATTTATGCAGTTAAGGATGTTTAATCTACTACTATGATATAAAGTAGCTTTTGTAAAGTTATCGAAATATGTTTAGAAAATGTTGTGCCGACCCACTTAGTGTGGGATAAGGGCAGGAGAATGGCGATTAGAGATAATTTATGCAACTTAAATTCAGGGTCATAAGTTCATAAGGATGTATACAACAGGTCGAACTAAAAACGTTTGAAAAGTCAAATCTTCGAGTCCTTTGTTTATCGATTCAAGGCAAACACGTAGACCATTCTTGAACAAGTAATGCGCAGTTTATATGGATATATACTTAGAAAATACCTATCAAGAGCAACTTAGTTTAATGAATGAGTACAGAACCACTTTATTTACTTGTACTTTATAAGCATAAGCGTATTATCCGCGATAAAAGAAAATATAGGTAATGCTAAATGTAAAGTGTACTATTCGTTCTCATACCTGATACATGCAGAATTTGTAAGAACTCATGCACTACCCGACACCGATGACACAACAATACACAAGCACTGCACACATTCACTACCACAATCTCAACAATTGTTTCGCCCAGTAACCGAAGCATCGTTAGGAGATCGACTCCGCGACAAAATTGCAAAGCGAAGCAAAGCATTTAGCATTACATATATTTTATTTCATCGCGGATTATAGCAAAATAATATTCTCATTACTTTTGTATTATGGACCTCCGCAAAGTAACGCCTAATTCTATAAATTATGTACTTACTGAAACCGAACTTGAACTTTTCAACATAACCTAAACGTTTGTAAAAGCTTTTATTAAACTTGCCTAGCTATGTATGTACGGGCATGTGAAAGTGGAATCTTGCAAGTTAGATTTGAACAATTTCCCGGTGTCCTATTGAGCTTAAATTTTATGTACTGGTCCAGTCCCGACAATGCAAGTTTAGTATAAGCATAACCTGATGCTGCTGCTCAGGATTGACTATAGACAAGAGAACTCATCGAGACGAGGAAGGGAAATTTCGTTTAAAGCTTTTATCAAAACATATTTGATATTATCTCTTCAATGGTATAGTTTTACTATGTGGAGCATTGTTAATAATTATATCTTTCAAACGTTATACAATATTTTAATGAATGTGTGGATATAGCTCTCTTTGAACCTGTACAAGACAGTAACGACTTAATGTAAATAGTATTAAGAATTATATTTTTAAAAGAGCAACCGCCGAGTTTCTTGCTGGCTCTTCTCGGTAGGAACAGCTTTCCGAACCAGCAGTAGAGTTGACGATTCAAAAGCACTTGTTTACAAGTTTATTTGAATAAAGAATATTTTTGAATTTGAATTTGAATGCAAACTTTAATTAAAACTATATCAGGAATTATATAACAACGCTATTTTTGAAAAATTTATACTGCTTAATTAACTACATATTAATCAAATTATTATCCAGATCTATCCAATTGTTTTTTGCTATACATGTAAAGATGATGGCGAATTGAAATAATATATTGAAATAATAATGACTACAGGTTAAAGAATAAGCTCAGAATAATATGAGTATTTTATTATGACGATTTTAAAGTATAAATTAAAATTTATTTTCTTCTAAAAAGTAAGTTTTATCATAGTTTTTCTTCGATATCATAGGATTGTAAAGCATGTACGCGTTTCAAAAACTATTTTCATTTAATTACTTTTTTCAATTAAAGGTCTTATAAACTAAATAAAGTCAAATGTTATGACACAATATATAAAAATGAACTTTGTCTAACAGAATTTTCAAAAAACCGTTTGCTCTTTTTCATTGATGTACTACATTTAGTCAAACAAATATATTGATGTATTGTTCTGTCTAAACAGTCAATGTTAGGAGAGCGTGTATTTGGCCATTAGCGGGGTTACTATCATGGCGAAAATCCCTATAGTAACATCATTAATAGACCGAGTCGCGCCGCTTACGTTGCACTTATCTCCGTCACATTCTTTACACAATAATAAAGTTACAATATCTTCATGGGATGCATGAGCCTTCTTAATATCAGCACAAGTGCCTCTGTCTGAAGCACAACCACGAATATACCAAGGTCTCTTCATATCTGAAAATTTATAATATTCAACATAAGTTTTGTTTACAATCCTTCATACTGCTTTCAAATAATTAAAAAACAATATTACTTTTTTGATACAGCTAGGCATGAACAGTATTGGATTTGATGCAAATTAGAAGCTAATGCCGTTTATAGGTTTCAACTTCATAACTTTTGCAGCAAAATATTGCTTATTTTCTACCTCAATACAGTAGGAAAAACCAGCAAAAACTTTTAGTTTTTTCGCACTTTTAATAATACTGTGAATAAGCATACATCCTAGTCTTCATGGTGAGTTAATTATGCAATTATTTTCCTATTTTCGAACTCTGGTGATCTTCTGAATTCTTAAGGATGCTAAATTTAAATCTATCACTATGGGGAAATCATCTAATTTGATTTCTAAATAATCTTATCACATTTTATATCCTTTAAAATTAGATGCCTGAAACATTGGAAATATTAACAAACTAAATTACAGAAAATAAAAATATTTTTGTTATTCTTACGTTTGTACTGTTCTGCGTAAACTACACACTTTCCTCGCCTCGCAGGGTTTAAAGTTAGAGGACACATTTTGGAAGTGGCATTAGAGAGGACTTTAGGGCAATCTGTACACACATAACACTCTGTTAGATGTATAGGACTAGGAGTTTGATTGGGGATTGGCAGAGAGTGGGGTCTGGGCCGGACCCCACCCGCGAAAGAGATTGCTTTTGCGTGGCTACCAATTCTCTCCTGCTGTTCGTTATCCTCTATTGCATCATTAGGTACTCTCAATTGTCTTTCTTCTGCGTTGGGTTGATCTTTTAAGAAAAGACATTTGGCATTAATCCTGTGTCTTAAAATTATTAAATGCATATTTTCGTACCAATCGCGAGTAACTGATCAAGTCCAAAAAGCACACTTTCTAGGCTAGTTATTTATATATCCATAATTTTGTATGTGTGATATAAAAGACATCGACTTCAATGAAATAATCACTATATAAATTAGGCAGGCCCTAGGCACGTAGGCCTATTATGATTAAACATATAAAAAGGACTTTAGTCGACTTATCACCATATTCACGCCTGGTACGGATTTCATCGAAAAGTTGAAACTAATTTTCTTATTAATTTATATAAATAGAATAATCTATTCTAGTCTCGAAATATTATTTTATGATTTACAAATATATAATAACGCTGATTTGTTACAATATTTATGTAATGAAAATCATTTGACATACATCGAGTTATTACACTAGAGTGGATGAGCCAACCTGAAATGTGCTCAAAGAAAAAAAAGAGAAATCAAATTTGGCTACAAATCTGTCTCGCTTTTTTATATAGCAAAGATAAACAAGAGTGGATCACTTATATTCTCTCTTTTATTATTTATTCGACATTCGCACTTACAGTTCTGACTGTCTCTCCTATAAGTATAAAAACTTTATGTACGAGTATATTCCTTTAAAAATAAGTAACTGGGTAACCGAGCTTATACGGTAATTTTTTTTAAAGATAAAAAAAATATCAAAAATTAAAAATGAAAAAAATAAAAATAGTTAAGGCGGTAAGGCTCGAACCTAGGTATTTTCACATCTCAAAACCGCCTGTTCCCAAAACGAGCTATTGTGAATTGAAGTTTGGCGGAAATTATCTATTAAATTCAACTTAAATTTTAGCATTTTCCCAAAAACAGGAATAAAACGACATTTTTTTAAACAAATCCAAGCTAGATCTATTTTTCTCACCCAAAACCGAAACCTTTCCGAGATTCCGAATTTATATATATACAAGATTAACTCGTTTAAATATTAAAGATAATGCTAATGCTTTTACCTGAAGCCACTAATTTCAGCAATCCAAACAAGATGCAACCCGCGAAAAAGATTAAAGCAATCTTCGTCATCTTGCTGAACTGAATGACGTAGGTCTGAAGGTCTATTCTTATATATTTAATGCGATAACTTATCATTGCAATCAAAAAATACGACATGCTTAGCCATTCGGCTAGGGTACGCGTTTAGCGAATCGACCTAATCACTCAAGATTATGTCAAGCACAAATTATTTTAGCGCTACCTTTTTAAAAGTTATTTTAATGAAATTTCTTAATACAGAAATTATGATTAACGTATTAAGTAAATCTATGTTAGCCGTGTGGTATCCGGCTAAGTAGAATAGTACCACTCTCATTTCTTACCGAGGTGTCGTAAAAGGCGACTAAGGTAAGTCGACCCACCGTGTGCTATCCGGTTTAGTAGAATAGACCATCCTCTTTCTTAGCGAGGTGTCGTTAAATACGACTAAGGTAAGTTGACCCACCGTGTGCTCTCCGGTTTAGTAGAATAGACCACCCTCTTTCTTAGCGAGGTGTCGTAAAATACGACTAAGGTAAGTTTACCCACCGTGTGCTATCCGGTTTAGTAGAATAGACCACCCTCTTTCTTAGCGAGGTGTCTTAAAATATGACTGAAGTAAGTTGACGTCAGGCAGGCGGCCGGCCGTAAAACGCAACCAAATCATGTGACAACATGTTTGTAACATGTTGTGACGACCCCACTTAGAGTGGCATAGGGGCAGGAGGATCTATGTAATGCTATGTGTAGGAAGCAGACAACATTCACATACCTTATACATGCAGGACCAGTCACCACACGTATCAGAAAACGCCACCGTAACGCGGAAGAACGCGTCACTTCTTAATCAAGGGACGAGCTCAAAGACCAAACATGCACCTACGGGTTTTTAATATTTATAATTCATCTTCCGCTTTATGGTGTAAGAAAACAATAGTATTGTGGGTATTAAGCTCTCAATCGCTGCCTTTTAAGATGAGGCCTTTGCTTTACTTAGAACAGTAATAGGGTTAGCCCTATTAATGGCCTAAGTACATTCCTAAATGCAGTCAATTTATTGTATTAGTACTGTAAGTACTATTGCATATAGTGCTGTATTGTATAAAGTACCACCAAGGTTTATTGAAGGCCGTTCTAAAATTAAAACTATAAAATTGACTCACTATTAAGCGAGCGAAGGTTTTATTAACATTATTTGCAATTTTTAGTTAGGCGATAAATAGCCATGAGTTTTCAAGTGAGTTATCACTACATAGTATAAAACAAAGTCAAATATTTTGTATGTCCATATATCCCTATGTATGCTTAAATCTTTAAAACTACGCAACGGTTTTTTTAATAGATAGAGTGATTCAAGAGGAAGGTTTATATGTATAATAACATTCAATACCGAGTAAAGAAATACTGTAATTTTTGAGGTTTCTAATGTGATGTCAAAAATAATTACAGTTTTTTCCGCTTACATTGCAAACGCAGGCTAAACCCTACGAGATTTATCAAAATGATGTACTAAGTATTTGTATACCTTGAAAAGGTCTACAGAAAACTCTGCGATGGTATATGTCTATCTCTTATGGATAACCCACAATAGCATTTTTTGATATTATCTTTTTACGAAAAAAAATGACTTATTTTCGATGATTTTAAACAATACAGTATTAATCCTCATCCAATAGTGTACCTTAAATACATTGTTCATTTAATATAGATCATTATGGCCGTTTACAGCAAGTAATTTAAATGAACATCCTCGAAGATATTACAGATTTAAAATGCAGGATATAGCGATTGCGCGTTTCGCCCTATAGCACTTCGAATTTAACTGCGATCGGACGGGTTTGTATTTCACATGGCCAACTATATATCGCTCTTTCCAGTAAATGTAAATAAGTAAAAATGTAGTATATGAATTTAGATATTCCAAAGGTAGCAAGGAATCTTCACGGTATAGGGAAAGGGGAATTGTTTTACTCCAAATTTAACTCGGTAGCAGGCCACGGGCAGCAATGAATAAAACAAAACTACTGAATAGATTTCATTTGTCGTAGGCTATATAATTTATAGCCATGTGAAGCCGCAGCAGGCTACTAGTTTGTTATATAATATTACTAGCGGCCTGCCCCTGCTTCGCACGGGTATAAAATATATATCCCATGTCAGTCAGTTGAAAAAAAAATGATTAAAATTGATCCAGTTGTTTTGATTTATTCATTACTGCCCGTGGCCGTAGCGTTAAATTTGGAGAAAAACAATTTCCTTTCCCTATACCAAGAAGATTTCCTGCTATCTTTGGAATATCTAAATTCATATAGTACATTATTACTTATTTACTTTTATATTTTCCCTATGTATTTTATTTTTACAATTAATTACAGAATGTCTTTAAACAAACTCTTGAAAGAGGGACATAAGTCGAAGTGTTATAGGGCGAAGTGCGGCCTCGTCACGGCATTTTAAATGTCTAATATCTCCGAAAATGTTCACTTAAATTACATGCTGTAAACGGCCATATTGAACTATATTAAATCAACTATTTATTTAAGATACTTAATTGGATAAGGATTAATGCTGTATTGTATAAGAATTGCTTCAAAAATAAGGCATTATTTTTCGTAAAAAGTAAACGACAAAAAATGCTTTAATGGGTTATCCATAAGCGATAGACATATACCATCGCGGACTTTTCTGTAGACATTTTCAATGTGTACAAATACTTAGAACATTATTTTGATAAATCTCGTAGGGTTTAGCCTGCGTTTGCAATGTAAGCGGAAAAAAATGTAATTATTTACGACATCACATTAAAAACCTCAAAAATTACAGTATTTCTCTACTCCATATTGAATGTTATTAGAAATGTAAACCTTCCTCTAAAATCACTCTATCTCTTAAAAAAAAACCGCATCAAAATCTGTTGCATAGTTTTAAAGATTGAAGCATACATAGGGATATACGGACATAGGGACAGAATGCGACTTTGTTTTATACTATGTAGTGATATTATTTATTTTTACAATTGATTAGACAATGTCTTTACATACAACATTCATAGCTTTCTTATCATTAGACAATATAAACTTGAAAGAAGGACATTTAGTTACGCCTCCGGTCGCTGCTAAATTCGAAGTGCTTATAGGTCTAAGCGCAGCCTCCTCGCGTGATTTTAAATCTGTAATATCTCCGAAAATGTTCACTTAAATTACATGCTGTAAACGGCAATATTGATCTATATTAAATCAAAAATTTATTTAAGGTACTCAATTAGATAGGGATTAATTCTGTATTGTATAAAAATTGCTTTGAACATAAGGCATCATTTTTCTTAAAAAGTAAATAAAAAAAACTGCTATTGTGGGTTATCCATAAGAGATAGATATATACCATCGCGGACTTTTCTGTAGACCTTTTTAAGGTGTACAAATACTTAGTACATCATTTTGATAAATCTCGTAGGGTTTAGCCTGCGTTTGCAATGTAAGCGGAAAAAAATGTAATTATTTACAGAAACCTCAAAAATTACATTATTTCACTACTTCGTATTGAATGTTATTATACGTACAAACCTTCCTCTGGAATCACTCTATCTATTAAAAAAAACCGCATCAAAATCGGTTGCGTAGTTTTAAAGTTTTATGCGTACATAGGGAAATATGGACTTTGTTTTATAATATGTAGTGATAAGGGTAAAGATAAAAAATAAAAAACAAATGTAGACTTAACTGATTTAATTAGCCAGAATAAATGGATCACATTTGTAACAACAGAATACGTATATAAGTTCATAAATATTTACATATCTATCTATAAATACATATTACTGTAGGCAACGTTCATTTTAAATACAGGTGTTGTAGTTAAATAAGAACACGAATACACCTTTCTGCTTTCGGCATGAAGATTAAGGTGCTTTGTTGAAAAATTAATCTGTTTCAAGAGTCCAATTTTCAAATATAAATTTGTCCTAGAAATAATTATTGCAATTTTATGTATGCATGGCATTATTAAATGGATCGTTGTAACCAGGAAATTGGAAAATTGATCTGATCTAATTTAAATACTAAATAACTATATTTTTGGACTACAAATATTTATATTTACATATCATCAAAAATACAATACTTAATAAATGTATATACTATTCTCAATAATTTTATTTATCTTTATACTTTATTTATTAATTAATTTATTTGAAGTTTATACAAACGGTATAAATAAATATTTAAGTTTTAGAATCATTAGTGACGACTGAGATCTATAACGTCCAAAAAATATACAGCGTTTAGTTTTTTTATACTATTGACATAGTCACTAATTCTCTACAGTTTTAGATTAAAGAGTTTTAAGTAGAATAACGCTTATTGCAAACGGTATAAATGATATGACCAAATTAGTCGCAGAATTGCATCCATTTTCATTGCAAATAGAGCAACGACTAAGTGTTTCATTGTAGTTGTTCCCGATTAAGTTTCGACACCTGGTTTCATCTTCCATTTCACCAAAGGAGCATCCTCGTTTGACTATCGTTTTATTAGATCCTAAAACAAAATATAATATATATAATATATATAATATAAAAGCTGTGATGGCCTAGCGGTGCGACCGTGTGAATCTCTAGAGACGATCATGGGTTCAAACCCGGGCAGACACCAATGAGTTTTTCTATTAAAACTTATGTGTCCAATTGATAATTGCAATTTATCACACGCTTTTCGGTGAAGGAAAACATCGTGAGGAAACCTGCATATCTCTAGAGAATCCTAGGGATATGTGTAACCTACCAATCCGCATTGGAGCAGCGTGGTAGGTCTTAGCTCCAACCCTTCTCTCCAAAAATGGAGAGAGGAGGCCTATGCCCAGCAGTGGGATAGTAACAGGCCGTTACTTACTTTACTTACTTATAAACAGTTTCATATTATGTCGTATTATAGTGTATTATCTATGTCTAGTACAACTTTGAAGACAACGTACCTATAGAGTTATTATAGTATTTTTTTTTTATGTTTTGTTATCTAGAGTGCAAATATTCACCTGATACATACTCTTAGTTTTTCGTTATTTTTGTTTTCTTTCTTTCTATATGCCCGTATTTACCTTCTTGTCTTTTTCGGTCTGTTACTAAAATATTGACTGGAAGAGACCCCTTTTAGCGATATGTCCGGCTTATCGTATATGTGCTCTTTTTTCATTTTTCTTTATTTTATAAGAATATGAATACAATAAAGGAATAAATAAATAAATATTAGAGTAGGTGAGCCATAAGGAGGCCTGCAAGTGAGTCTTTGTTGCAATTAGCCCGCCCGGTGACGCTGTAAAAGCCTTTAGTGCTAACAGCATATAGTCAATTCGCGTTGCAATAAATGAGAGGGAAAAATAAAAAAGAGAGACAGATAGATACAGTTTCAGGCCTTCCTGTGGCTCCTATACTCTAATAATATAACTAAAAATATAATAACTCTAAATGATAAATACTGGAATATTTTATTCGTAATGTATCAAAAGAGGTTTAATTTAGGCATTGCAGTCTCACGCTTGATATAAGTTTTATGTTTTTGAATTATACTCATAAAATATATCGTTACCTTGATAAGAGGTGACCACACATCGAGTTACGTTGCTCGTTGTCTCCCTTTTATATCTTGCGAGATATATCTCCGGCTGTTAATGACAAAAATTGACTTATATTGATTTATAATTTTAGCAATTCTAACGCATTTATCTAAATTATTTTGTTATATTATTGTTACATTATATATATTATATTATATATATATTATATTATATTATTATAAAAATTTGCGCTGTACAGGCCATAAACAAGATAATAATAATAATATTATTATAAAAATATTTTGTACTAAAAAATCTTTATTTTTAGATTTGTATACTTGTTAGAGAAATGACAATGTTAAATTTGTGTTCCATACATTTATAAATACACTTGAAAATTACCTGCTGCTGTATTTCTTCGTTTTCTACTGGTTTGGGGTTTGCAATAGAGTCTGCAGTGGTTGTAGTGGGGGCTTCTGTGGTGGTTGTAGTGGGGGCTTCTGTGGTGGTTGTAGTGGGGGCTTCTGTGGTGGGTGCTACAGTGGGCGCAGCGGTGGGTGCTACAGTGGGCGCTGCGGTGGGTGCTACAGTGGGCGCTGCGGTGGGTGCTACAGTGGGAGCTGCGGTGGGTGCTACAGTGGGCGCTGCGGTGGGTGCTACAGTGGGCGCTGCGGTGGGTGCTACAGTGGGCGCTGCGGTGGGTGCTACAGTGGGCGCTGCGGTGGGTGCTACAGTGGGCGCTGCGGTGGGTGCTACAGTGGGCGCTGCGGTGGGTGCTACAGTGGGCGCTGCGGTGGGTGCTACAGTGGGCGCTGCGGTGGGTGCTACAGTGGGCGCTGCGGTGGGTGCTACAGTGAGCGCTGCGGTGGGTGCTACAGTGGGCGCTGCGGTGGGTGCTACAGTGGGCGCTGCGGTGGGTGCTACAGTGGGCGCTGCGGTGGGTGCTACAGTGGGTGCTACAGTGGGCGCTGCGGTGGGTGCTACAGTGGGCGCTGCGGTGGGTGCTACAGTGGGCGCTGCGGTGGGTGCTACAGTGGGCGCTGCGGTGGGTGCTACAGTGGGCGCTGCGGTGGGTGCTACAATGGGCGCTGCGGTGGGTGCTACAGTGGGCGCTGCGGTGGGTGCTACAGTGGGCGCTGCGGTGGGTGCTACAGTGGGCGCAGCGGTGGGTGCTACAGTGGGCGTTGCGGTGGGTGCTACAGTAGGCGCTGCGGTGGGTGCTACAGTGGGTGCTGCAGTGGGAACTTCAGTGGGTGCTTCAGTGGGTACTTTAGTGGGTGCTTCAGTGGGTACTCCAGTGGGCGCTGCGGTGGGTGCTGCAGTGGGTGCTCCTGTAGGCGATGAAGTAACATCGCTCTCACTTTGGCACGTCTGGAGACTGCTCTCATAGCCACTTTCACAATCATCACACACGTAGCATTTTAAGTCTTGCGCTGTTAGCAAAGTACAAAAGTTGTTTATTATACCTATGAACTTAGTTTAAGCATTATTATCCATATTAACTTATAATCCGTATTAATATTGGAACTGCGAAAGTCGATCTATATGTCTGACTGTTTCGCTTTCACGGCTAAACCTCAAGACCGAAAGTCATGAAAGGAGAAACAAAAATACTTTACAATTACGCTCCAAATTAACGAAAATGAAACAATATTTGATATAAGAATCCGCGAATTAAAACGCTACAGACAGACAGCACTTTTATTTTAGTCCATTTACTATTTCTTACTATAAAAATATTTATTTTATATTTTATGTTGTCACATCGTTTGGTTACATATTTTACGACCGGCCGCCTGTCTAACGTTAACTTACCTTAGTTTTATTTTACGACACCTCGGTAATAAATGAAGGTCTCAGTCGGATACCACAAGGCGGGTCGACTTACCTTAGTCGCCTTTTACGAAACCTCGGTAAGAAATAAGGGTGGTACTATTCTGTTCAGCCGGATACCACACGCCGTGGGTTCTTTTCAATGAATGAATCAAACTCAGAAAGATAGGATATAATAAATATTATTTATTGTTATAAGTTATGGCGTATCATAAGTAACTATTTGAGGCAACATTACGTCCTGTGGTTACTTTAGAATATCATTAGAATGAATAAATAATATAAAAAACAACAGACAAGTTAACTTAGTTTAGTTAGTTAGACGTGTGTACAATATTTTGCAACGCCCTAACCGGGCAAATATGTAACATATTTGAATGCAAATAAATGAATAAATAAATAAATAACTTGAATTACAAATTCCAACATTAAATATACTCGATGATAAGCGATAAGCTAACGATTGCAATCAACGTAGCGACTCTGTATTTTCAGATTCCTTGTCCCACTTTAAAACGATAGTATCAGAAAGTATTTAAAGAGTACTGATTTTAATATTGTAAGTGCGATTAAGACAAGTGCCTTTATGAAGTCATCCATTACCATGATTAGTAATAATATACACGATTTCATTAGATCAAACACTATAAATAATCCACAATCAATTTTAACTTTGCCATTACAGCAGTTTAAAAACACTATTAAGGAGAGGCTGATACAGAAAGCCTACTATACTGTTGAGGATTATTTAGACAATAAAAATGCGTGGATATAAATATTGTTCGACCCTGTACAAGATAGAAACATTAAATATAACTAGCATTAAGAATTGTATTTTTTAAAAAGAGCAACCGCCGAGTTTCTTGCTGGCTCTTCTCGGTAGGAACAGCTTTCCGAACCAGCAGTAGAGTTGACGATTCAAAAGCACTTGTTTACAAGTTTATTTGAATAAAGAATATTTTGAATTTTGAATCTTTAATATATTTGGTACATTTTTCTCTCTTTCCCTTTTAAAGTTCCGCCCTTATAATTAGTGAAAATTTTAGTGGTATTAGTTTAATAATCTAATAAGAAAAATTGTATTTGTTATTTAAATATCAAAATAAATACATATATAGTTATTGTCAGATATGAATAGAACATGACCTTCGATAACCACATTGGAAAAATAGAAGTACAATAATCCCCGCTATAACGCGGTTGATTGGATTCGCGTTATAGGAAAACGCTTTGTAGGAGTATTCTGTATATACCGCGCTCGTATGACGCTCGTTAAAGGGACTTTAAATGGAATATAATATTAGATCTATGAATTTGAGATTATCACGTTTAAATTGGAGCAATTCATTTTCTGGCCCGATGGTGCAGTGGTTAGTGACCCTGCCTTCAACTCCGCGGGTCGCGGGTTCGATTCCCGCTGAGGGCCAACATTTTCTATAAATGAATTTGTTGGTCTTTGAGCCTGGGTGTATATATGTATTTAAGTATGTATTTAAAAATATATAAGTATATATTCACCAGTTGTCTGTCACCCATAACACAAGTATTAAGTTACTTACTTTGGGGACCAACGACCGTGTGTGTAAGTGTCCCATATATTTATTTATATATTTATTTATTTAATTACTTTAATGATTTAGTGCTAATCAATAAAAAAATACAGAAAAAAATAAACCGTCATCTCTGTTACCGAACATTTTAAGTACTTCAGCTTATACGTAATCTGAAAAAAGTCTAAAGTAACGAAAAGAAAAAGAAAATTCTAGAAATTCTTTATAAGGGAGAATTTCTCGAGGACACGGTAACGGGGGAAATCCCGTAAACATTATCTCTACATTAATAGTGTAAGTAGTAAGTACCACTTTAATCTTCTATTTGCTAATATTTATAATTTATGTTGCAATTCTTCTCTATACTTTATAGTTAAATAGAAGTAACTGGTTTTTCAAAAATAAAAAAATTATACTTAAAAAAAAGGAAAAAAAAATTAGGTAGTTCCTAATTTTATTGATACAAACAAAAAACATCTCTATCGTGCTTTTCTTCAACGTTTAGCTTTATGTTATGTCAATTGTGAATTTAGAGGTTATTTTAGAGCTATCTTTATTGTCTATACTAATATTGTAACTGCGAATGTCTGTCAGTCTATCTGTTACAGTTTCACGGCTAATCTGCTACACCAATATTAACTAAATTTAACAAAATTAAAATCCTGGGTGAAATTATTACTGCCTGTGTCCTACTCTAAGTGGGATCGGCACGACATGTATAAACCATGTTGTTACATGATTTGGCTAGGTATTTTACGACCGGCCGCCTGCCTGACGCCCAATTACCTTTGTCGCCTTTTACTATACCTATACCCTAGGAAGAAATGAGCCAAATTCCGTTTTTTAAGGGAACAGAAGAAAACATATTGCATTATTAATAGTACCTAAACGCTCAAGTTGACGTATATGAAGTTGCGGGTATATTTCTAATTTTTTTCCGAACTAAAATTTTGAACGTAAAAGTAGTTATCGTGAGTTAATTATAATAGATTTTTGAATAACTTTTACTGTTTACTTAGCGCAAGCAAAGAAAGCTTTAAATTTCGCCGTTTTCGCAATATTTTTTATTGTTGCAATATTTTTTATGTTTATCTAAGCGTGTTATATATAGCGTGTCTATAGCCTTCCTCGATAAATGGACTATCTTACACTCAAAGAATTTTTCTAATCGGTCCAGTACTTGCTGAGATTAGCGCGTTCAAACAAAAAAAAACTCTTCAGCTTTATATATTAGTATAGGTTTAGAGAGAGGAGACTATCAATATTATTTATAGTAACGTCACTACATTCATGAAACGAATTAGATCAAATAATTGGTAATTATTGGCTGTATTTAAATGTTATTTTTATCATAAATCTTATTAGATGAATATCACTGCATTTAATTAAAATGATTTAATTCTTTATTTATACCGATAGTCTTTAATTTCCGGAACATGCAACAAACACTTGACTTATTCTATAATTAGATAAGTAATACAAAAAAGTACCTGTTCAATTTCATCGTTTAATGTTATATATAAAATACGATAATAAATTCACATGTTACAAGTTTACTTCTCATGACATTGTTTTGAAGTTTTTTAAAGTTAAATATATATCGAATTATATGTATTTAAATGATTAAAAATATCGATTCAATCAATCAATTATTTGACTCGATTTTTAGTGCCTTAATTTTTCCTACTATTATATTTTAGTTTACAAACTTTAAAATGATTGCTCTGGTAACTGAATGTATTATCGTATTTTATATATATACATACATATATAAAATAAATAAAAATGTATAAAATAAATTAGTATAAAATAAATGTATGTAAAAATGAGTAGAATAGTCCATCCTCATTTTTACCGAGTGGTGATAAAAGGTGACTAAGGTTGATTGTTTTATCCGCTTGAGTAGAATATTTCACCCTCTTACTCACCGAGGTCTCTTAAAATACGTCTAGGGTAAGTTGACGTTAGGCACGTGGCGGGTCGTAAAAAACGTAGCTAAATCGTATGACAATATTTTTGCCCCACTTCGAGTGGGATAAGGGCGGAAGGATGATGACATGTATAAAATAGAGGAGCAAATAAATACTTATTGAGATATTAATTTAAAAAATTAAATTGAAGCCTTCGTAAAAAAGTCGACTGTTCTTCTTAATATCTATTACGAATATATTTATCAAAATAATAGATATAATATACCTGTAATAACCGCCACCAGCGAGAAAAGCAGAAGGCCACAGTTTACTCTGATAGCCATGTTTGTTTTCATCCCTTCACATCAGCACTGTACAGGAACACGTCCGCTAATGAGGCCGTGGTGTAATAACAAATGATATATATAAAACTTATTATAATATCATACAGCGTGTTTGAAATTATTTATCGTGTGCGATTAACTATCGAGACTCGCTAACTAACTATTGAGGTGAATCTAAAATTTTCTTCATGGTTCATAGTTTAACCTCGAAGCCTGATTGCGTATTTCACAAAAAAGGGATTACATAATTGGAAAAAAGAATAAACAACCAATAACCATCCGACTTGATAACGACATTTCTGTACATTTATTAAACTGTTTATTTATTTACTTATTTTATTTTCAAATAATTTTAATCAAATAATTTATCAAATAATTATAATTATTATCAAATAATTTTATTTTGAAACTATTATTATGGGAATACAGGTTTGAATAATATTATTGAAATTATCTTTAATATAAAATCATGATTTTTAGTAGGTTGTTCAACAATGATTATTTATCTGATAAAAGAGTAACTTAATAATTTTTATACATTACTATTTTACTATAATTACCCCTAATTATTTGATTAGGCGTTCATTTCAATTCATAATTTTTTTGGGTTTTAGTAGACAAAAGTATCAGTTTCGTGATAAAAATTGGTTGACCCAGTACTCAATATTTTTTCAGGGTTAATGCATCCACAATGTACATTTAGTAGTCGTGTGGTATCTACCTGAGTAGAATAGACCACCCTGATTTCTTATCGAGGTGTCGTAAAACGCGACTAAGTTAAGTCGACCCGCCGTGTGGTACCGGCTGAATAGAACAGACCAACCTCATTTCTTACCGAGGTATCGTAAAAGGCGACTAAGGTAATTTGACCCACCGTGTGGTATCCGGTTTTGTAGAATAGACCACCCTCTTTCTTAAACCCTCTTTCAAGGTGTCGTCCTATATATTTATTTATTTATTATTTTTTAAAATACGACTAAAGTAAGTTGACGTTAGGCAGGCGGCCGGTCGTAAAAACGCCGCCAAATCATGTGACAGCATTTTTATAACATCTTGTGCCGACTTCACTAAGATAAGGGCAGGAGGATGATGTTAACTTGCCCAAGAGCAAATTGAATAAAAAAATGCACCCTGTATTTTATTATAGGTTATAAGTACGTAGTCCACTTGATCACTATCTGATGTGAAAAGCACACCTCTCTAAAGATAATCTAGGAATGAGTTACGTACCGATGGAAATGTACCTACGTGGTTTATGTGAAATACCGGAACATTAATTGTTCATACAAATACTTGATTGATTAAATATTTTATATAGGTACATACATAAATGAGTCATTAATTAGCCCTCGACTAAATTCGAAAAGGTGAGGAATTTTTCATTTTAAATATTATATAAGAAAAATTTACTTTGGGACACATACCTATATTTAACTTTGAGACATATAAAATATTAGAATATTTTTTATTTGTCCTTGTTCCTGATAAAAATGTAATTGCTGATAGCAAACACCCTTAACGACCTTATTGATAAGAACATATGGTGAGCTTTTATTAATTTATTTTACACGTTAGTGAGGAATTCCAAATCTATGACTATCATACCCAAATTAAACTAACCAGATGTTTTTTTGATGGTTTCTTGTAGTACATATCTCATTCTCTTATTCTAAACCCACTTTAACTGGGGTTTTCCATTCTATTCTATCATTTAACATCTACTCTAGCGCCACTCCTTTTAAATGCATTTTATACCTCACACCATCCATCTATCTTTTTTTTCGCCCTCCCTTTAGTCATATATCCATCCACAATTATATCTCAACTCTTTTGGTCCATAATTTTCATCCCTCCTTATTACATGTCTATACCATTAATAATTTTTAACATTATATTGATATTTGATAAGAAGGTAGTGAGGGGTGTGGCTGTCTAACCAATTATTGGTTGTTGTTGCGCTTCACTAACGGGTATTATACACGAAATCTTCTTAACATGACAGAACTCTTGTTCACAATTTCAACAAAGAACTCGATACTAAAAGTATTATTATCATATACAATCAATCAAGAAAACGTCATTGAAATTTTAGGTAAACGTAAACGTCGCGTATGCTACGCTATAAACAACGACAGTGACGATTTAGAGCACATAATTTTTTTTCCAATTTTCAGTGGTTATATGGGATTTTGTGTGCCACTGACGAGGAACGTCAAACCTTTGGCTAAAATCGTCACAGGCTAGGGGTAACGGCTTTCGCTTTTGATACGTGATAGGGCACATAAAGATAATACAAATCGTCGAAAAACGCAGAAGAAAAAAGTGCGGTGGAATTGAATCCTCCTCAGTATAGTAGTACTGTTGAGGATTGTATGATTGATAATAATGCGTGGATATAACAACTCTTCTATCCTGCACAAGAGAAGAAATGACTAAACGTGACGTAAATGTAAGGTAAGGATTATGTTTGGAAAAGAGCAATCGCGGAGATTGGCTCTTCTCGGTAGCAATAGCTTTTGGAACCAGCGGCGAAGGTGATTCCAAAGCACTTGTTTACAAGTTTTCTTGAATAAAGAATGTTTTGAATTTGATAAATTTATTTTTGAAGTTGGAGTCAGACAAGGATATTAACATATTAGTAGTCTATTTCCAGACAGCCGTACAAGTTCTGGCAATATAACTTACATTAAAGAAAATAAGCAGAATTACCCACCAATATAAGATTTGTGTTGTGGTATTAGTGCAAAATTAAATCGTATTATATATATTAAGAAACTATATTTAAGAAAGTTATTCGGGTGCTCATGGACTATTTTAAAACTTAAAAAGGGATTCTCTTTTATTAAAGACACACATACATCTGCTTCTTTCTATGATTGCATTATTATATGTATATTTCAGTAAATATTTGTTTTTTTTTTGTGATTAATTTAAGACGTACTAAAGTACGTCTTAAATTAATTAATTGTCTGATTACGTAGAATGGAATGTTTGATAATTAATATTGTTAACAGTAAGTTTAATTTTATGGTATTGTTATCAAAAGTGATGATAATCGGTTCTTTTATCATTACTAAGACAAGTGGTTTGTAGAAATTAGTCATTCCGTGTTTAGTCACCGCAATTTAGTTATTAATTATAAAATATTTTTGGCATGCCCTTATTTTGTTTTATTAATAAAAGTTTATATCACATAAATTTCAGCCATTAAAAGCCTACTCACACCCCCTATTGAGAATCTTGTGGTTGTTTTATTAACTATAATTTTCTTATAAACTTATTATGTAAGAAGAAAACAGCGAGTTTTCAGAGATTTTGAAATTGATTCCAATGCTTTATTTTTAGCATGGCTGCAATGTTCTGATAAAACGGTATTTAGATTGAAAAGAATATGGTGTACTGTTTGATAAAAGAGGAAATAACTGCATATAGAGAAGGCAAATAGTAATTTAAAATTTCTATATTTCCTTAATGCCATATGCCTATCTATAGTTTGTACACGAAATATGTCTTTAGGCTAACAGAGCATGGAGTAACTTTTCATAAAACATGAACCATCCTAAGAAGAGCTGTAGACCTTAACTCATGATTGTATGGAGATTAAAACTTATTGATCCTTCTCTTCTATTAAATTGAATACCGTGCAAGTCTGATTGAATTTAACCGTATATTGAGTTGTAAAGCTAAGTTAAGTAGGTCTCTCTTCTAACTATAATATTTAAATGAGTTAATCTTGTATGTATTTATATATTTTCGGAATTTCGGAAACAGCTCCAACGATTTTCCTGAAATTCAGCATGTAGGGGATTTAGGGAGAGAAAAATCGATCTAGATAAGTTTAATTTAAAAAAAATGACATTTTATCCCTGTTTTCGGGCTCTAAAATTTTTTTGAAATTTACGTTGAATACAATCACAATTTTTCGCTGTCAAACGTAGTCATGGTAGTTCATTTGGGGAACGGGCGGTCTAGAGAGGTGATAATACCTAGGATCGAGCCCTACCTGCCCTATTATTTTTTAATTTTTTTTGTTAATTTTTTTTAAATCATTTTAAAAATTACCCACCTAGTCATCCAGGTACTACATATTTAAGTTAATAGTGGCAAATATACGCAAAAAGTTTTTTTTTAATTGGCTTATTTAAAGTTTAATAGCCTCTTTATATTTTTATTATGGAATGAATAAAATTTGGTTATGTAATAGGATAGATTATTTATGATATCAAACAGACCGTCATTTGTACACTGCCATTTGTTTGAATACGTTATCGTACCTTTTATTTAACATGTACTTGGCCCACAATAAAGAAAATAAGTGCGTACTATTTTCTTTAACGCGACTATACGCGAAAAAATCTATTTTATTAAATTTAATAGGCATCTTAATTTTTTTAGTACTGTTAAATAATATCCGTATATAATAAAATTAATATGTCAATCATTGTGATTAAAGATAATAATATAAATTTACTACACAAAATTTAAGACCAAGCCGTTTGAGGCAATTAGTAAATCAACCGAGGTACAGGGAATTTAAAAGTTGCCTGATATTCTCAATAAAATGTTAAGTTGATGGAAAACAAAAAATAAATGTAAACATATGCCCAAGTAATATTATTTAGGGACACTTTAGTATGTTGTACATAGTAATACTGCGGGCAGGCGTACGCAATCGCGTTATGCTTAAACCTTACAGGTTTTTATAACAAATCTTATGTAATAAACAAAACTAGATTGTTAAATTTATATTGAATAAATAATACCACAAAAAAACCACAAGGGAATAGAAAGGGAAATAAAAAAAACATAATTCATAATTATGCCCGGTTCACATTATTTCAGTCCAATAATCCAGCAAGTCAATCCAGTCCAGTGCTGGACTGGATTATAACGTTTACATTATTCCAGTCATTAAAATCTGTCTCATCGGTTAACACTATAGTGACAATGCTATCAAGAAAGAAGTTTAGAAATTGTTTTAAATTGTTTTTTTGTTGTGTTCTATTATTACTGTTAGAAGAAATAACTGATGTTGTGGAAGAAGAACTAAAAATAAAGAAGTGGACGTGAGTGAGAAATTGGATTAGCGAAAGAAATGAAAAAGGAGGTTCAACAATGCTTTTGCAACAGCTGAAATCAGAAGATGCCTTTGAATACAGATTGGCGATGAGAAACAAAGAAACAAACTGATAGTTTGGTGTTCACTTAACTTCATTGTTATGAACTAGGTACCAATAGAATTCCACAAATAAAATAATACGTGTTCATTGTTTAGCGTGGTAGTCAAGCACTTTAGTGGATTCAACTGGATTGGTACATTCCAGTGCAGGTTCACATTATTCCAGTAGCATTCCAGCGCTGGACTGGAATGGTCAACTGGAATAATATGAAACGGGCATTAAGCTTCGATTTTTAAATTTCTGTGTAAATGTTTTAATAGCAAAAAACAAAGTTTTATACTAGAGTATGAAGTCAGTCTAAAATGTGCCATAAAACAATAAGAGAAAGCAAATTAAGGTGATCTACCTGTCTATCTTTTTTATCTGTGATAGGATTAGGATGAAGTATTCTAGTTTCAGCTTCCTTGTTATTGTTTATTTTGACAATGTCACTTTCAGGCCTGCCTATGGCTCCCCTATTCTAATATAAAAACTCTATAAAATCAAATATTACTATTTGTGTAATCAGTAAGAACGGTTGAAATGAACATTTACAATTATGTCTTAATAATTTTATTCAAAATGATTACATTAAAGTAAGGGGAAATATTTGTTTTATGTACATAATTTTTTTTTCACAAGATTATTATCATGGCTATTTAAAATCGATGAGTATATATAAAAATATACTTTAACTCGTTTTATTATTGTATTTAATAAGACTGGTATTTGGATTTTGGTAAAAATAAACATTTTTTATTTTTTTATTACATATAATTTGTATTACATTAATTTGTGTCTTACACTAACATTTTATAAATGGGTTAATAATATTGCGCAACATGTAACATTTTCAATATTATAAAATTTTATGTTATAATCTGTGTGAGATACATTGTTTATATTTCTTAATTCTTAAATACAATAACGTTATTATTTGAATAAATATAAAACTTTTTTGTTAACGTAGCGCCATATTTGCCCTTAATACAATATCATTATGTTGATATTTTCTAACTCTTAATCTACCTTAACCGATAATAATATTTCAACAAGCAAAATTAACAACGACTATTGGACGGGTTTAATACATTCAAGGCAACGGTATTTTCGTACGAAAAGAACTACATCAAGAGTTTACAAGTATTTGGCATTCAACAATGTAACTGGCGTACACAGTTTGAATACATTTAGTATAATTTTAGATTAGTTTTGTATAAACCATATTAAATACGGTTTCATCGCAGGAAGTTATAAATGTTTAAATATCGTTAAAGCAAGAAATTAATTAGTTTAAATCGGTGTACGATCGTTGCAATGATCAACAAAAATCATAGACAATAATAGCTCTGTACGTGCTATGCAAAAAGCGATCTGTTACAGGAAATGGGCACACAACTTTACTGCAGGAAATATAAAAATATTTAATCTTTTTGGTACATATAATTACATACATCAGATAAACCACAATACTGAAATAGTTATACGATGTATCGCAGAATAGAAGACAAGAAGAGTCTTATTATAATCTATTGTACGTACAAAACATTAATGAGAAATGGGGTGGAAAATAAAAGTACGTGTTAATTAAAGGAGTGCAGGAAGATACTGATCTCCGATGAACAATAATTTCCGTTACGCATAGACAACATTGTATGTTTTACGTTCGATTTATAAATAAATTTAAAGTAATAATAATAAAAAGAATGTATCTTTCATGAACTTATAATCTCCATTTCTAACTGTTAAGTTAAAGAAATTGATTTTGAATATTAGCAGAATTTAAGACGATTTTCTCGTGCTTTTATTCGTTCCTATACTTTAAGCGAACTTTTTTAAGGTTAATGTATAATTTACAATACTGTTTACGCCAATGGAGTTTTAGGGCTGTAAAACATTGCGGTTTTAAGCTGATCGTCATCAATTTATTATCGATAACTTATTACTGCTTGCTGTATAGATAAGAAACGATAGCGGCAGCAAATGCCAGTGGGAGGGAGACAGAGATAGACCCAGCTCCGTTGCAGCCGTCCTTGTCACACACGGTGCAGTACTTGCTTTGCTTGTTGGTGTCCAAAGACTTGTTGAGTGCGTCACACGTAGTTTGACTGGTTGGATTAACGTCCAAGCAAGTACGAATTGTTGTTCCGGTCTCTGAAAAAGAATGTTAAAATAATTAAGTATGTATTGTAAAAATTAAATAATATTTGTACGTCGTAAATTAAAAAATAATACATCATACTTATATGATAAAAAAGTTTTATTTTTTCTTCATTTTAGTATTGAATGATAGAAGATTTACTTGAAATAGGTGAAGGCTATATCAAGTTGCTGCGGCTTTCAAATTAAGCTGCCAAATTTATTCAGTTACTTATTGAATAAACCGTATGTTTTGTTTTTATTTTAATATATTAATACCTCATACATTACCTACGGGAGCAAAAGTTATGTTCTCATAAATGATAGCATTTACTTTTGTATAACTTATTACTACCTTTTGAGATAGGAGTCCGTTAAGTATTTAAAGTCTTCTGAGTTGAAAATTAATACCATAAGTTTTATAAATATTGCCATACAATACATTATTTATTGTAGTGTATTTTATTGTGTATTTTATTGTTTATTGTAGTGTATTTATTTACACATTTTAGCTTTTTTTATAATTTCTAGATGAAGAGAAATATTTGAGGAGTATTCCTCATTCCCAAAAGATTACGATAGTCTGATATATGATGGCTGAAGCATTTGCACTATTTGGTAACTTGCCAAATACTTAGAACGGTAAACAGTCTTTCAATAGAGTAAGCATGTTTGATAAAAAATAGTGCGGAAATATTTTTAAACACCTCGAAATCTCGGATTGTTTTGGTATTCAAGCAGGTATAAATCAGTGACTTACTGAACAGAAACTTAGGTGAGGTGTCGTAAAATACGACTAAGGTAAATTAACGTTAGGCAGGCGGCCGGTCGGAATAATGTGACAGCATGTTCATAACATTTTGTGCCGACCCCACTTAGAGTGGGATAAGGGCGGCAGGATGATGATTATATAAGTACATAGAATATAAGGTATATTAAAATAGTTACTAACTCATGATAATCTTGTGGCAGTATCTTGGGGCACCAGGGACGGATAGGAGCAGTTCAGCGGGCAGGATCTGGCTCAAATATTGACGATTGAAGTTCACAGAGTCCTGGGTGCTGCAGTCCTGAAGTATACATAAGAAGCTTTATTAACTTTATGATACCTGTGTCGCGACTCAGCAGAGTTAGCAACTCATTCGATGGTCTCGGTATTCGCTTCTGCAATAAAATTCCGCAGTCCATACTAGAACAGTCTACAGAAAGATTTAAGTTAAGTTTAAGAGATGTACTTATATGTAAAGCATATTCCAAAATTGAAGATTATTTGGATGATAAAAAAGCCTGGATTTAAAATCCTTTCTGCTTTATACAAGACTGTGGTTTGATAATGTAAAATTGAAAACGTTTAAAAGTTTGACCGCCGAGTTTCTTTCTGGTTCTTCTAGGTAAGAGCAACATTCCGAACCAGTTGAAGCTTCATTAATCATATTGATCCTTGACAATTCAAAAGTGATTGAAAGAGCTTATTTGAATAAAGATTATTTTGATTTGATTTGAATCTCAATATGGTATTTAGAATATCGACGAGTGTGGTCTACAATTTTATGAAAAGGTATGATCTGTTTTATTTTTCTAAATGGTTATTATTGCTAACTGCGTACGGTTAACTACGTTGCTGACTGTAGGCTTTATAAGTAAGATATTATTTTCTAAGCGGAGAGTGTAAGCTATACTCATGTAATAAAATCAGAAATGACGCAATTCGTAGTACAACAAAAATTATAGCAATGTAGTAGAACCTTCGAAGCCAAAATGAATGCCGACAGATGGGTCTATAATTTGAAGCACACAATCGTAGGGTAGATGACTTTAATACGTTTCAGGAAGTGACAGGAATCAAATGGCACGAGATAGTCTGGTGGACATTTCTAGAAGTCTTATGTCAAACAATGGAATCCATCAGTTAAGAAACCAGAAGAAGTAGTAACTTCTTCTGCCCTTAAAACATTTATTAGACTTATGAACTTAATAATGCTGATACTAAAATAATAACTCTTATTCTATCCTATCCTACTATCCTAATAATATTATAAATGCGAAAGTTTGTGAGTATTTATGTATGTTTGTTAAATAATTTATAGAATTAGGCGTTACTTTGCGGAGATCCATAATACAAAAGTAATAATAAAATTATTTTGCTATAATCCGCGAAAAAGTAAAATAGAAAATATATATAATGCTAAATGTAAGTGGACAATCGGTAATCATACCTGATACATGCAGGATTCGTAAAAACACAACCTCCACCACCGCCACCACGATACAAAAGCACTATATACGTTCACTATCACAAACTCAACAATCGTTTCGCCCCGCAACCGAAGCATCATCAGGAGATAGACTCCACGACCAAAATCGCAAAGCGAAGCAATACCAATACCCAAATAAGTTTAGTTATATACTAATCGGTTCAACCCCGAAAAAGTGTGGTGTTTATAAAATAAAATGTCCTGAATGCAATATGTGGGTCAGACTGGTCGTAATTTTGAAACCCGTTTTAAAGGTTGATTGATTGATTGAATGATTACCGATTGTCCACTTACATTTAGCATTATATATATTTTCTATTTTAGTTTTTCGCGGATTATAGCAAAATAATTTTATTATTACTTTTGTATGTTTGTTGTGAAGAAGCTGTGATGGCCCATCGGTGCGACCGTGTGAATCTCTAGAGACGATCACGGGTTCGAACCCGGGCAGATACCAATGAGTTTTTCTCTTAAAACTTATGTGTCTAATTGATAATTGCAATTTATCACACGCTTTTCGGTGAAGGAAAACATCGTGAGGAAACCTGCATATCTCTAGAGAATTCTGGAGGTATGTGTAACCTACCAATCCGCATTGGAGCAGCGTGGTAGGTCTTAGCTCCAATCCTTCTCTCCCAAAACGGAGAGAAGAGGCCTATTCTCAGCAGTGGGATAGTAACAGGCCGTTACTTACTTACTTATGTTTGTTACTTTTTCACGGCGAATCCGCTGAACCAATATCGATGAAATAACGCATAATTATTCCTTATACACCGGGAGGCATATAGGCTATAGAAATCCTGTTAATTGTACTAGAATAGGATGACATTGAGAAGCGCCATCTATTATCAACTTATCACGCGACCACGCAAACTTAATTGGTATTTATTTTAAAGAATTATAATTATTTCACAATTTTTTTGATAACATTTCATGTAAAACTCACTTCATATAATCCAGTTGTAGTATATAATCAAAGTTTATTCAAATAATTCTTAATTCAAATTGGCTTTTACAAGCACTTTCGAACCGTCTAATTACAATGAAGCTACGACTGGTACGGAAAGGTGCTCTTACCGAGAAGAACAAGCAAGAAATTCGGCGGTCACGCTTTTCAAAATTAAGTATTACAATAATGTCTTAATTAATTAAGCACAAATTAAAAAAATTACAATATAATCTAGTGCGTAGCTGGTTGTAATTTAAATCCAAGCTTTCTTATCATAGTTCTTATTAAAATAATAATATAAAATAAAATTAGTAATTTGTTACTGCAATTACTTACAACTAAGTTGTTATTGGGCGTGAATGGGTCATTGCATTTCGGGTCAGATTGAGAGTTGCATTGGTAGCAGCGCATACAGGAACCTGTAATCAAGAACAAAAATCGTTAAATAAACATATATAATGGTAGGTTTTTCCATGCTCCATTTAATTAGTCATCTTTGACAGAATATCATGCATAACATCAAGGGATAATATATCATCAATAAAATAATCCAAAAAATAATTATTAGCACCTAATTGTTTAGTTGTTGCAAAATAGCTTTTATATCAAGCTCAAATATAAATATGGATTTCTTCTATGTTCTTTTTATTATACCGAGTTAAACAAATGAATATATTGTGAAGCTAATAACGTCGTAATAGGCGGGGTACATAATAGGAGGAAAATGTTCATTATCCTCCTAAGGAGCTAGAGTGATCTAAATGTCACAAAATTGTATTGAATAAGATCTTTTGAAGATTCTTGTATACATTTAGGTACTAGATTTAACCCGCGGCTTCGTTCGCGTGGACTGTTGTCGTGTGATAGGTAGATAATAGAGGGCACTTTTCAATGTCATTCTATTCTTGTATAATTAAGAAGATTTCTATAACGTATATGTTACCCCGGTGTATAAGGAATATTTGTGCCAAATTTTATATTATTCTGCTTCGGTTGCGGGGCGAAACGATTGTTGAGTTTGTCATAGTAAACGTATGTAGTGCTTGTGTATTGTGGTGGCGGTGGTGAAGGTTTGTGCATGTGTTTTTACGAATCCTGCATGTATGATAACCGATTGTCCACTCTACATTTAGCATTATATATATTTTCTATTTTACTTCATTGCGGATTATAGCAAAATAATTTTATTATTACTTTCGTATTATGGATCTCCGCAAAGTAACGCCTAATTCTATAAAATCATTGGAATTCAATTCCAAGTGATTTAAAAGAGCTTAGTACAGTACTCCGGTACGCGTTACCAAAATCTGTTCATAGCCGCGAATAGTTGATGTTTTGTTTATAGTTGCCAAGCTAAATCGAGAGTGGGCGTGGTGTATTACCCGGATACTGATTGAAACCAAACACAAGCTGGTGCTTTTGACCTTGAAAAATATTGCGATGAATTCGTTGAAGAAAGCTTAGGACGAATAGAGTAGAGACAATTGTTGGGAGCGGAAATTTTTAGCAAATAAATAAAGTATTTATTTATTTCTTTTTTTATGCCAACAAATTACATGCAAGTTTGTCCAACAATCATTATAAACTGAGGTTCGTATGTAAGTCCTTTACAGGCATAAATATAAATCACAGGTAATTTCTAACTTACCTAATTTAAAGTTAAATACCTATATATAAATAAGCAAATTATCCAAAAACTTAAGAATGTTAAGAAAAATTAAAATAACTAATAAGCTGTAAGAAAGTAAAATCAACAGTTTTTTTTTACAAATTTACTTAAATTATTTCGTTTATCTTCTTGTGATTATATTAAATAAATACATAATAACTTAACTTATACATTAAAAAAATAGCTTTTGTAAGATTCTGTCTACAAATTTCGAAAAGTAATTGATAGACTAGACTATAAATTTTTACTCAACTTTTTTATATTTTTTATTCTAAAGATCTTTAGTTGTTATTTATTCATCTTATTTATTTGGAGTAGTGTAAAAATCTTGTAAAATACAACTTAATTTTTCAATAATATAGGTAACAAGGCACTTATGTTAGGTAAATAAAATTAGGTCACAGCTTTCTATCTACGATTACCTAACTGGAAACTAACTGGAATTACCTAAAATGGAATGTTGAAAAAACAAACCAAACCCTAATAAACTTAAAATACCTAGATTTTTAATATAAGGGGTTAAGTAAGCTTTTTTTTTATTAATTAGAGGCAGTTCAGGAAAATCTACACGCAAGTGAAAACAAACAATAAACCAAAAGTTTGTTAAAACATTATTTCAATAACAACAATTTAAAAAAATAGATGATGTTTGCCGGGGTTAAAATTTTAATCTGTGCATATTTTCTCGTTCTTTTTACATAAAGTATGAATTAAGTGACTACTTAACTTTTTTTGTGACAGAACACGCAAACCTTTGTGCTAAATATCATAAGAAAAAATAATGTATTTATGTCACTTGCACAAAGGCATAAAATAAAATTTACCATGAAATTTATTATATGTATCAGTAACGTAGTTCATAAGTCGCTTTAATTTAATGTATTTTTATTGTATTTATACGCCGTGTGGTATCCGGCTGAATATAATAGTACCACCCTCATTTCTTATATAATATATAAGAATATTTGTTCTAGATATATTTGTTTTATTCATTACACAGCTGTTAAAAGTATCATAATACCAGTATCAGAGTACAAATATCATATAATGTTTTATTTGCTAATAAACAGTTGTAAATTTGATTTGATTTAAATGTCTACTCAACTTTCCCAAGCAGTCGAACCCATTCCTTCATTCGTTCCTTTTCAGGTCGAAAATATCCACAAGATTTATTTCAAAACTTCGATCAAAATATAGGACACAAACATAGTACTTAAGCAAAAATATGAATTCAGATTTGAAAGGGAATCGCAATGCCTTGGTAATAAATCGCCACTTGGAATTAGGTCATCAAAACAAATCCTCCTTTTCGTCGGCTTTTATACGGCAAGTAGACATTTTGATAACTTTTATATACCAACATATAAAGAGAATTCGATTTCCGGTCGAGCAAACTCAAAGTACATACATCTCTATTCCCTACATAACGTCTTTTGAAAATGGCTGTGCTAAGAGTCCATGTAGAATTCGTTAATAAATATAAAAATACCAATAATGATACTTCTTCTTCGGGACTTTATCCCACTCTAAGTGGGGTCGGCACAACATACTATGAACATGTTGGCACATGATTTAGCTACGTATTTTACGACCGACCTGACATCAACTTACCTAAGTCGTATTTAACGACACCTCGGCAAGAAATGAGGGTGATCTATTCTACTCAGCCGGATACCATACGGTGGGTCGACTTACCTTAGTCGCCTTTTACGACACCTCGGTGAGAAATGAGGGTGGTACTATTCTATTCAGCCGAATACCACACGGCGGAATACCAAGACTGATACAAAAAAATATATAAAGCTGTGATACCCTAGCAGTGAAACCGTGTAATTCGTTAGACGAGGTTACTAGTTCAAACCCCGGTCAGGCACCAGTAAGTTTTTCTATTAAAACTTATGTTTCTAATTGATAATTGCAATTTATCAAAAGCTTTCCGGTTATGGAAAACATTGTGAGGAAATCTGCACCTCCTAGATAGTTCTAGGGATATGTGTAACCTACCAATCCACATTGAAGCAGCGTGGTCTTAGCTCCAATCCTTCTCTCCAAAAACGGAGAGAGGAGGCCTATACCCAGCAGTAGCAGTGTGATAGTAACAGACCGCTATTTTTACACCCAAATATCCATACTACTATTAGAAATGCGAATGTCTGGCGTTCTATTTGTCTGTAACGAAAATTGCGCCAATGTAAAAAAGTTGTATTTCCATTTGAAACTTACATTTTTCCTCAACTGTATGTTATTTAAATAAATACAGGTTTTTTGTTTACCATTTGTATATAAAGTTTATTAGAACGGAGGTAAGGTGTGCTGTTCTACCGACGATGACATCAGCGCACCATTTATATATTTAGGCCATGATCAAACGCGTCACCTTCGACACATACAGAGACTTCGTTGTACAGACTTAGTTAGCTATTGCGAGTGGAAAAATTTAGTGTTCTTTCAAGGCCTTTTTTAGTTGAACAAATTTTGTATTTTTCACTGTATTTTTCCCTACTATTTGTATTTTTCATACGAAAATAATTCCATAAGTGAAACTGTTTAGCGGATAGAGATGGGTAGCTCGCGAGCTAATGATATAATAACTCTCTAGCTCGCATTTGTTTCAAATATATCTCTATATCTTTATAATTGAGAGTCAAATTTCTTGAAGAGTTACGTCTTGGTGAGAGTTACAGAAAGAGATGGACTGATATAGCAATTTACACATAAAAAAGAGAGATGAATAGCTATTGCATGTTTTTATTAAAAAAGCCAAAGGTATGAAGGATATATTTTTAGTCTTAGATGCCTTATTTTCTGTCTGAGCCGTATTGAACTAATGAGTTAAAGATATAAAAGAGTGATATATATTCCAAGATTGAAAGATGTAAATCACTCTTTTCTTGTCAGGGATACATTTTATCCATCTCTAGTGCAAGGTCCTAATAGTAATCTGATCCCAAATTGAATCTGAACGCAATTTAAATCGATAAGAATCCTGCAACATTGTTTATTGAAATATTTTTAAGTACAATGTTGCAAGCTAAAAAAAATAAGTAGTAGAATGTAACCGTAAATGAATAGAAAATATTATTGTACTTTATTATGTTGAACAATGTTACATAATATGAAGTACACAATATTCTTTTAAAAGAAAAGTGAATGATTATTCTCTGTGCATAACTTAGATGAGCGCATCTTAAAATGATCGCATCAAGTGTTTTATAGAATATATCTTCAAGATTTTGAACGAAGTAATGGGAAAAACATATGAAGGATTGACAGCTATTTTGTGTACTGTGCACAAATTATTCGCCTTTCTAACAATAGCAAAAATGTTTCTTTTTCTAAATTGGCTTAGGCGTTGGTTAGCGACTTACCCGTACCACCAAATAGTTACTACGTATTCTTTATAGCATTATCTAATTGAAGTTAACTAGATAGATAGGTATGAGCTTGTTTCGCGCCAACCTGCTAATTGGACGAGTCACAGTGGTCGTGTTCCTTTTATCTTTTATGTTTGATCTTTGAGGCATTCATTGACGCAAAGTGACCTCATTGTTGGAGAACCTAATTTGTACCTTTTATGGGTAGTGGTTAAATGTGTAATTCCACATTTACGCAACAATTTTATATATGTATATCTTCCTACCCTTATAACACAAAGTGGGGTCGGCACGTGTTACAAACATGTTATCACATGATTTTGCCTGTCTATGTGACATGTCTATGTCATGCCTACGTATTTTACGACCGGCCGTCTGCCTGACGTCAACTTAACCTAGTCGTATTTTACGATACCTCGGTAAGAAAGAGGGTGGTCTATTCTACTCAGCCGTATACCACACGGCCGGTGACTTACCTTAGTCGCCTTTTACGATACCTCGGTAAGAAATGGGGGTGGTACTATTCTATTCAGCCGGATACCACACGGCGCGCATCGAAAATGATATAGATATATTAAAATAAGACTAAACATTGAAGTTTTACCTAATTAATGATTATTCATATGAAAACAACTTCAGTAGACTTCGAAGACTATGGAGTTCTATAAAAACTACGTGCTGCTTTTGAAAATACAAAACACAACAACAAGGAAACATGTAATACCAAATATGACCAAAAAGCCGTTAAGGATAACTGCAATACGAAAAGGATAAAAAACGGCTCAGACGTTTAAAATTTTAAAACGTGCGTAAATATTCTTAAAAATACATTCGTATACAATAATATAGATAAAATGATAAAGTAGAAGCTACATCTTTAGGTAAATCAAGTATATATTATAAGGATAAACTTAAAGTACTATTCCGTAATTACAACTACGTGCAATTTTTTTTAATGTGTTGTGATCTATAAAGGAAAATCAACAACAATTTGTACGGGAAATAATAATCATACAATGTATACTTCGCAGATAGTCACAATTCTGTAAGATACCGTATAATAACCGATATTGCCATAAGGCGGCATACACATAGTATAAATTGGACTGGTAATCTTGCACCGAAAAACGTAGCTGTTCTACTAGGTAGAGAGATGGTCTTGGATTGATAGCAGGGAACCATTTTACTCAATGGGCACAAGATGAAGACGTACAGATGCCTAGATTAGACGCAATCCTATGTTCCTTTTATTGATCACCCGTGCTATATTTTCACTAATAATTCTCGATGAATTGTGTGAATACAGCCGTCTGAACTGAAAAATATTTTTAAGGTATATTCAGTTCCTATAGTAAAATTACGTGTTTAAAGGCAAGGCTATGCTGAAGAAAAACTTAACCAACACTAGTAGCATATTGTATCAAAGCTTACCACTAATTTTTAGAGTTACTTGTTATATTTAATTCTTACCATAGGCCAACCGTTTAACTCAGACTCCGTCTGCGGGTCAAGGGCGCGGAGGTAGGATGAGAATGGAGACTGAGGTAGGTGCGGGCTATCACTTCTTGTATATCACGCTACGAACGCTCGCCGCCTGTACCCCGCAGGCGAAGTCTGAGTTAAACGGATGGCCTTTGAACGTTTATATCTTACACTTTGCAGCCATATATCGTAAGTACGAATAGGTTATATGCATTAAATCCCAAGACCAGCTAATTGCATTCGCACTTATGAGAGAATCATAGGTGTCTCTCGATAAATTGAGAAATATGTTACGATGCGCAAGAAATCAGAAAGGCTATTTTCAATATCATCGAATTTCATATCAGCTTAAAATAAGTAGCTTAAGTTAAGTAAGTAGCTTATCATTCTTAGAGTTATTATCGTTAATAAAATATTTTTACCGTCATAACTAGTAGGCCTAATTTTGTACATACTCCGCAAATTTCATTTTTGGCAGAAGCTTAACTGTATCATGCCAATTTTTTCCTATGAAATTTAATGTTTCCATAGCGATACGTCCAATTTATAAGTGCAAATAGATCAGCTGTTCTATTAATATGTATTCATATATGGTAAAATGAGCTTCGATTTATTTTTGCATATTCTGCTTCTTCTTCAACCGATGGACATCCACGGCTGGACTTAGGTCTCTTTAAGGGATCTCGACATCCGACGATCTTGTTTCACCTGGATCCAGCGGGTGCCAGCGATCTTTTTGAGGTCGTCAGTCCACCTCGTTGAAGGTCTACGGACGCTGCGTTTTCCAGTGAGAGGTTGCCATTCACCTTAGAACCCCAACGCCCATCGGTTTGTACGTACTACGTGCCCCTCCCATTGCCACTTCAGCTTCGCAACACGATGTCGGTTACTCTGGTTCTTCTACGAATTTGCTCAATTCTGATTTATCGCGTAGAGATACACTAAGCATAGCTCGCTCCATCGTCCACTGAGTGTCTCTGAGCTTTCTTATTCTAGCTATACCATCTATACCATAGTCAGCGACATTGCATATTAAGCAATACAAATTCCGTGATACTTTTTCAAATATAATTTTTATGGTCGACGGTATTAAATCACCAGCCACGTTTCGTAGCGTGCGCAAATTCTTAAATCGAAAAAGGATAGCGTATCGTATCGCATAACTTAAAAGCTAATCCTATCTTACAGAATGTCTAATGTTCGAATGTACTTGATTACTTACTAACATGCGAAAGCTAGAAATCTAACTTTGTTTATTTTCTAGGGCATTGATAAGATAAATTAAATTAACCACGCTACAATACATGAGCTATATACTCAATGAAAAGGTGTATGTGAATGCTTTGCCAAATAAATATTAACCGTAAGTTAATTTAGATGCAATTATCTATTATTTTATTATTATTTGGTATACAATATTTAACGTCTTGGGACTAATATTTAACCGCAATATTCGCATAGACAGGTCCCGCCTACCTGAACACCCAATTTGATTTAATTTATGAATGATTTTTAAATAGCCTAAGCTGTGAGTCAGATTTTAAGACCTTTACATTCCGTAAGCATGTAGTTACGTAAGTAACATTATAGTAATGCATTAAGCTACTCCTTGCGACATTTTAGAGGTCGTCTGTATACATAGCGTAGAGCCTACTAACTCTACGCTTACCATTGCAGGGTTACCGCTTCAACTCTTCACATCATGTGCTCTACATATTACCATTTCAGCTTTGGGACACAAGGATCTATATCGGCATCTATATTTGGTTCTTCACGAAGTCTTTCGTGTTGAATTTGATAAAGTAAAGACACTTAAAGCATAGCCCACCTTTTCGCGCTGAGTGACTCCCATCTTTCTTATGAAATCTATATTTAGTAAACAAGTTGCGGATCAATCGCGACTTGCAACATTTATGAGGGATATTTGACAGAAAGATCTCACGTTACTTTACGAAGTCTGATCATCAGAGGAATCGTCCTTATCGTGACTGAATACAGTCTGAATATATATTGTCCGACAGTATGTTTATAATTTCATATTTATAAATAATATAAGGAGCATTTTATAATTTTGCGTGTCGAGTTCTCAACGATAACGAAATGGAGCGAAGAATAAAAGTTAGAGTTTTTACATAAATAAAATAAATTAAACTTGTTAGTCATTTCAATATTATAGTTAGTATTTTTATACGCCGTGCGGTATCCGGCTGAATAGAATAGTACCACCCTCTTTTCTTACTGAGGTGTCGTAAAAAACGACTAAGATAAGTTGACGTCAGGCAGGCGGCTGGTCGTAAAATTCGTGGCCACATCATGTGACAACATGTTTATAAAAAGGGGTCGGCCCTTTAGAGTGGGATAAGGGCAGGAAGATGAGTTAGTATTTTTATGTTTTTGTAAATTATTGAATGATGAATTTTAATTAATAATAATGTAAGACCTTTTTAGTTCTTAAAAAGTATATAATGTTTCGTTATAGAATCTTTTATATAAATTTAAAATTTTGTTTAGAATTACCAGTGACGTCTAATAAAATATTGTAGAATTTCTTGCAGTTTTTCAATACTTAGGTTTATTATTCATTAAATTTAACATAAATGATTCAACCTAAATATTCCCGAATAAATCTAAACTTTTAATTCCTTCAATAAATGAAGCAAAACTCTTCAATTATTCTCAAATCTTATTTGAAGATATATATTACTTATCTGAAAAAAAAACTATGCGTATCTTGGTCGTTAAGTCTTGAAGCTGGAATGTCGCCAAAATACGTCGTAAGAGTAGAGTAGGTATGCGTATACCATGCGTATATTTTGAATAATAGTTTCGTACCTAGGCATAGGAACAAATTTGAAGAATTTTTATTTTTTACATCCTAATTGTATATGTAAACACACCTCAGTACAAACTAATTTCCTACTTCTAAATTGATTGATTTCGGTAATTTCCATAATAACCCTACTAATATTAGAGACCTGAAAGTTTGTATGGCTTAACGGATTTGCACAAAAATTTGCATACAGTTAGATCTTAGCCTGGAAAGTGGGTGCTTTTTGGGTTGATAACATTTATGGTTCTAGAGAAAGACGAAAAAAGTCTCTACTCGTCTGTATTTATTCAATGGACAACCAACAATACATTCACTTTATTCAAATTAGATTATTCTGATCTCATTGTAAATGATCTTTTAATTACAGCTATCTCGACCATTAAGTGTAAAACATTCAAATTGTATTTCGGTATTTTTCAAAGTAATTATTTCAAAGTATTAAAATTTGGGTCAATTAAAGATTATATACCGGGTTAATATTTTGGCTAAAGATAGATAAAGATATTTAGGAATTGCGGGATTTTATTATAGAATGTTATACCCTAAACATTCTATACTAAATTCTCAATCTATACTAATATATAAAGTTGAAGACTTTGTTTGTTTGAACGCGCTAATTTCAGAAGCTAATTTCTACTGGACCAATTTGAAAAATCCTTTGAGTGTAAGATAGTCCATTTATCGAGGAATGCTATAGACTATATAATATAACACTTAAATGAATAGGAGAGGAGCAGCAATAAAAAATATTGCGAAAACGGCAAAATTTAAAGCCTATGTATGCGCTAAGTAAACGGTAAAAGTTATTCAAAAATCTCTTATAATTAACTCACGATAACTACTTTTATGTTCAAAATTGAATTCGGGAATAAATTTGTGACATACTGATTTCCATGAAGGCGAAGCTACTGGCACGAAGTTGACTATAATATAATCTATCGAACTATAATATATCGAATATAATATAAGACATCGAATATAATACACTATAATATATCGAATATAATAATATAACACAATCAAAATGTATTTATTTATTTATGTACCACAAAAAATGTTGGAAAAACATTATTGGTAAAAAAAGTATACAAAGTTTTGTTTTGTCAACTTATCCCTATGACAGAGATCTCTGCCAGTTACCCTACGAAGTGAGACAATTTATAATTAAGAAAAAGTTGGCTGTATGTAGTGGCTCTGTTAAACTTAAAAGTATGGAATAGAAGCGAGAACTGCTAATAGAATTCAAGACTTGTAGCCTAATAGTAATCGCAGTGCGCCAGAGAGTCTAAATGTAGAGATAATATGTATTATTAGTTTTTCTGTACTATTTCACGCAACTTGGCATGAAGCCAAAATCTTGTTTTTGTTCTCTCCAGCGAAAAAAAGTGCGGCATGCGTTTTCAACAACAAAGACCACATCTTTATAGTATTTACATAACTTCCATGAGAGCTGTTACGTCATAGCTTCTTCTGTTATATAAAAAAAATATTGTTTGTATGTCCTTCATAAACCTCAAAACGGTTGGACCGATTTTAATAAAATTTTGTGAGTTTTTTAGAATGACCCAGCGGATGATCCTGTAAAGTTTGATGGCGATCGGAATATATTTTTAAACTGTTGGGTTCAAGGGGAATTCGTAACAAAACTAAGCTACAGAAACGAGTGGTCGGATAGATTGGTGTATAAAAAAAGTTTATAGTTTGGTTATAATAACTACACTATAAAAATTGAAAATAAAAACGTAACCAAGTAGAAAACTAATGAAATTATTATTTTGCTATAATCCGCGATAAAAATTAATTAATACCTAGTATTTTATCGCGGATTATAGCAAAATAATATTTTCATTAGTTTTGTATTATGGACCTCCGCAAAGTAACGCCTAATTCTATAAATTATGTAACCGAGTAGGTAACTTCAACGTTAAAAAAATACTTATATATTTATATTTACGTATTTTTTTGTTGGCTCTTATGATATTGAAAATACAAAATTAGTAATACGTTATTATGTCAATACACTTAACAAAATTTAATAAAAAATGTTTGCAGACAGTTTACTTAACTTTGAATTTTTGTGCTTAATTGATATATATTACGATATATTAATGTTAAAAATAACGGTTATGTCAAGAACTAATTAATTATCAGTTTAATTAAGCTTGTTGCGATACAACACCGCTGGGCGAGCGTATCTACGCGAAATAGAAAAATCACTTCACGCCATCACAGTTGTCTAAATGATTCATCATAAAATGTTCCATCACTCATTTCATAATTCGAATAGTAAAATTTTAGTAGCATTGTGAGATTATAAAATGGCGATACTTTACACAATCAACATTAAAGAATTTAAAATGCTAACGTATGATAGACCAGACGCCTACAGGCATGTTAATCAGTAGTATTAGTCAATGTGCTAATCTTAAATTTGTGGATACGAGCTGTAGTGAGTACGTCAATCAATCAGAGTGTTTAGTGCGAGTTTTTTTACCTACTAGATCGCATTAGCGTTACGCTAAATTATATGTCGTCGGAACAGCGGTCACTAGATGTCGCTGTTGCAGCATCATACAAATGGGCGTTGCGCTAACGAGGGTAGTAGGGAGTAGAGTTTCGAGTAGGTTAAAAAAAACTCGCACTAAACACAGCTCTCATTTTTATTACCAAACATTTGGAGTTTAATACCTAAACCCCATTTTCTTTGGGTATAATAATATTTTACGTTTATAAATCATTCTACGAACTTACATTACATCATCTATACTAATATTATAAAGAGGAAGAATTTGTATGTATATTTGTAATATTTTCACATAAAAACTACTGGACCGATTTCAAAAATTCTTTCACCATTGCAAAGCATCATCTTTACCGAGCTACATAGGCCATATTACATTAAAAAAATAGGGATCCGTAATGAAAATGTAATAAGGTGTAAAAAATTAGGCATTAATATCTGTCATCACATGCGCTGCGAAAACTATTGATGATATATTTAACATAAATAAATCTATAGCCCGACTTAGTAGACTTTCCACTACCATGAAATCAGTATGTACGCAGGTGAAACCGCGGGATATCACTAGTATTGTATAAAAAACAATAAAAATTTATAGCTGCTAACCATAAGCCGTGAAGGACGATCTAACGTACCAATTTGAATTAGTTTTTTTGTTAGAATATTATTTTATATATCGAACGTTGTAAAATGACTTTAGTGGAAATATACCAGTTCTAATATGGAACAATCTTTACTAATATTATTATTAAAAAAGTCTGTCTGTCTGTTACGTTGCTAAAGCTAATCACATCGGACATCGATTTAATTTCGTATAATCAAATCTCACATCACTCTAATAAAAGAAGAAAGAAAAAAACCCGAGTTTCTTTAGGAAACTAAAACGCTTAAAATGACGCGAATGAAATTGCGAATACCACTAGTTTTGATCCGTCTTAGTATTTGCAAGTCTCAATTTTAATTTTATATTGTATCCTTGCTTATAAATCGATACCTAAGTCTTTGGCGACTAACTACAACAGAATGACTTTTCTATTAAATTTAATAGCATAAAATACAGAGTTTTCGGTATAAGCCTTTTCTAATATATACAGGTTGATATTCTATCACTTGATGATGTTGTTCCATGTATTTGTAAACAAAGACACAATTTTGAAGAATTTGCTCAAAGATTTTTAAATTCATAATAATTGGGCATATCTGTGATAGCCTAGCGGTGAGATCGTGTGACTCCTTAAAAAGAGTCAAGGGTTTAAACCCCGGATACCAATGAGTTTTTCTTTTAAAAACTTACGTGTTATTGATATTTGCAATTTATCACACGTTCTTTGGTGAAGGAAAACCATCGTGACGAAACCTGCATGTATCTAAGTACTTTGGGGATATGTGTACCCGACCAATCCGTATTGAAGCATCGTGGTGGGTCTTAGCTCTAAACCTTCTCTCGAAAAAAATAGAGAGTGGAGACCTATGCCCAGCAGTGGGATAATAACAGGCCGATACTTTAATTGGGATATGTTTCACAAGATATCTAATGTATTAAAATATATCTTGTGCCTTTTATAGGAACACGTTTTTATTAAATTACACACCGAGTTTTCTTTAAAATCTTTTATACGAAATTTGTATTTTTTATAAGTTTTACTTAACTATAACCGCTATATTCTGATATCATTTAAATAAAATTATTGTAATTTATGATAGTGATGTGCTACCCACATTTTAAGACTTGGTTTTTATATAAGTTTAATTAAAAACTTTAGACTTTTGATAAGTTTGACTCCGCGACCTGTTATTAAAAAGTAGCTTACAAATTTTAAAAGTGTAAATGTAATAAATGTAGAAGTTAAATGGTTGGTTATTTCATTTTCAGTTCATTAATAATTTTCCAAAAATAAAGCTAATAAAAGTCGTTAAGTTAGCAATAAAATAAATATTAAATTAAAAATAACAAACATTATGCACTATTCCTGTCGCGTATTTTTAAACGTTGCTATTTAGCTTCTAAAAGAAATTGGAACGCGCCTCTAATTCTATTAATTACTCGACTTGCAACAGAGCTTTTGATCAATTTAAAGGATATTACCTATTTCAAATACAGCCAGCAAGGCGGCTAGGCTCAGAGCTGTCACTCCACTTCGGACCATGTTAAACTATCGGCAGAACTTTTCTAGTAATGAACGGGCGAACTCACGCGACGTGTAATGGAGACTGGACTGAGTTGCCGAGCTACGCGCCGACACAGCGTCGCCGACGAACGCATTTACACGAAACGTAGGGTGTATTTGTTTTAGGAAAACTTTTGGCAAGTCTTGCGTGCTTTTTCGCACAATCACAAAACTAATATCCGACTGAAAGGTAATCACAAATATCCCTGTCAAATTATTCATACACGTCGTCAATCAAGTATGTAGCCGTGTGGTATCCGACTGAATAGAATAGTACCAACCTCATTTCTTACCGAGGTCTCGTAAAAGGCGACTAAGGTAAGTTGACCCACCGAATGGTATTCGGTTTAGTAGAATAGACCACCGTCTTTCTTACCAAGGTTCGTAAAATACGACTGAGGTAAGTTGACGTCATGCAGGCGGCCGGTCGTAAAAACTCAGCCATGTGACAGAATGTTTATAACATGATGTGCCGACCCCAATTAGAGTGGGATAAGGGCGGGAAGATGATGATGTTGATTGTCAATCAAGTATGTACTAAATTAAAGGAATTCAAACCTTGGATTTTAGTTTACAGCTACTCATCATTCTCTTACCCTTATCCCACTCTAAGTGGGATCGGCACAATATGCCTTCTTCTTCCATTCTTTTTTATCATTCGTCAACTATGGTGCCACTGCTTTAGCATATTATTTTTCACAAAATCCATCCATCTTTTTTTTGCCCTCCCCCTCCATCCACATTCATATTTAAAACTCTTTGTCACATGATTTTCATCCCTCCTCATTACATGACCATACCACAACGGGTGCAACTTTCAGACTTCCCCTAATATATTCATTGCGTATTCAATCAAGTTTTGTCACACCACACGGCCACCTTAACATTCTCATCTGATTCCCATGCACATTTCTATCATCCTTTTCTTTTATTTTAATAATCAATAGTAATTTATAGAATTAGGCATTACTTTGCGGAGATCGTTAATACAAAGGTAATAATAAAATTAATTTTGCTATAATCCGCGATAAAGTAAAATAGAAAATAAGTATGATGCTAAATGTAGAGTGGACTATCCCTTTTCTTACCTGATACACGCAGGATTCGTATTACCCAAACTTTACTTAATTAAGTAAGGTACGTAAAACTTTTAGAGCAGATATATATTAATATAATTTGGATAGCTACAAAATGATTATCCTAGTTATATTACAAATGCGAAAGTTTGTGAATATGGATGTATGATTGTTACTCTTTCACGGCGTATCCGATGAACTAATATCGATGAGATTTGGCACAGTTATTCCTTATACACCGAAATAACATATAGGCTATAGAAATCCTTTTAATTCTATAGAAATAAGAAGACATTGAAAAGCGCCATCTTTTATCGACCTATCACACGTCAACAGTCCATGCAAACGAAGTTTGGGATAAAAACTAGTAAAATAAATACGGTTTTCAGTCTTTATAAAAAGATTGTCACACTACTTCTGCTCCCACTGGCGATCATAAATACTACCACATAGAAAAGTTTTTGAATATTGTATCCCGATATTTTCTATATACCTATCTTTTTTGCCTTCAGTAAAATGCGTTCTATTTTCGAAAATAGGATGAGATTGTGCCATAAATTTATCTGGTTTGATAAATTTAGGGCACAATCTCATCCTATAAACTATAAACGGTAAATGTAATTACATTAAAAATATAAAAATTACATTACCTTCACATGGGATTGTTTCGTGTTTGATGTTACATTTAAAAAATAATAATTTAGGTTTATAGTTGTTATATAAAGCAAAATGTAAATGTAATTGTTTATGTGTGTATTTATATCCACAAAAGGATTTAACAACGGATTTAAGAGAAATTGCATACAAGTAGGGCTAAACCCGATATAACATATAGAAACTTTTTATCTCGAGACACTAAGACTTCATAACAATAAAACTCAACTATATCTTGATCTGACTTTACGTGGCTATATGTATGTAACACAACTTTGACATAATCTTTGCTCCTTTAATATTTGCGCCTTAAAGCTAGTATACTCGTATCATACTTTGAATCAAGTATAAAATATTTTTCGTATAATAATTAACAAGTAACCTGAAATATAGAGCAGTAATTATATGGGATTACTTTATAATTACTGCCCCATAATTAAATGGGAAAGCTGTGATAGCACAGCAATAACACCGTGCGACTCTTTCGAGGAGATCACGGGTTCCAACCCGGGCAGACACCAATGAGTTTTTCTGTTAAAACTTATGTGTCTAATTGATAATTGTAATTTACACACGCTTTTCAGCGAAGGAGAAAATCGTGAGGAAAACTGCATATTACTAGAGAATTCTGGAGATATGTGTAACCTACCAATCCGCCTACCACGGAGCAGCGTGGTAGGCGTTAGCTCCAATCCTTCTCTCCATTAGGCATGGACAGAATCACTTAATGATCATGATATCAAAAACTTTTCATATAGCATCATCTGCTAATGAGTTTTAGAGTAACTGCTTCTGCTATACAAAATTATGGATAGGTATTCTATGAAAAAGTAAAATAAGAAATTAATACTGAGACTAACTCACTGATATTGAGCAAAATTATTGTTAATACAAACAAATGTAATTCTTATATCTCATATAATACGGTCAATAATTCGGGAAGATTTAAATTTATTTACGGAGAAGAAAGCACTTTTACGTTATTCCAACTGAAACTATATCCTAGAAATATCGACCGTATTGAATATTATTTAAAAAATACATTTGTTTGTAATAGCAATCGCTTTATCGAGTAATAATATTATAGCGAATAGCTGAATAATATAATAGCGAATAGCGTTTTTGCTAATCAATATTACTGGGAAAAATTATTATTGATTAGCAAAAACGCTATCCACTATTATATTATTTACGTTAATGGACTAAATGATTGCTTATCCGAACAAATTTAGTCTTTATGTCATATACACTGCATACGACATAAAGAATACATTTGTTTGTATTCCAATAGCATTGGCAGCATTAGCATTTCTTATACGAACAAATGTAGTCTTTATGTCCTATACACTGCATAAGACATAAAGAATATATTTGTTTGTATTCCAATAGCATTAGCAGTAGCAGGTATGATCACGTGATTAAAATCGATCATATCGTGGAACGAATATGATGCTTATATAGCAATCATACCCGAGCCTACTCTCCATAAACGGAGAGAAGAGGCCTATTCCCATCAGTGGGAGAGTAACAGGCCGCTACTTTGTTTACTTTAATTATATGGGACAGTTACAAGTATGGGCGTCCATCTGCAAAGTAACTAATGGCTTGTGTTATGGGTATTAGACAACTAGTAAATATATAATTTTAAATAAATACGTAAACCATTTAGATCCAGACCTGAAGAACCAATTAATTGTTTTTCATTCTTTTCATTTTATTACTTTACTAATCCTCGGAAATGAACCCGTGACTTGCGACCTGAAGGCGGGGATTCTGCTGCTTACACCGACAGGCTAGTCACTGTGAGAGAATAACAGTTATGTAAATATACAGTGCAGTACAGAATACAGAGAGGAACTACGCATTTATGACTTCATAACCTTCCTGCCCTTACTCTAAGTAAGGCCGGAACAACTTGTTATAAACATGTTTTCACATGATTTGGCTACCTATTTTACGACCGGCCGCCTACCTGACATCAACTTACCTTAATCGTATTCTACGACACCTCGGTAAGAAAGAGGGTGGCCTATTCTACTTAACCGGATACCACACGGTGGGTCAACTTACCTTAGTCGTCTTTTACGACACCTCGGTAAGAAAGAGGGTGGTACTATTACTATTCAGCCGGATACCACACGGCGTAATCCACTGAACCAATATCGATGAAATTTGGCACCATTATATCACTATTACTATTGGCAAATAAATAAATAAATAAAATTCAAAATATTCTTTATTCAAATAAACTTGTAAACGAGTGCTTTTGAATCGTCAACTCTACTGCTGGTTCGGGAAGCTGTTCCCACCGAGAAGAGCCAGCAAGAAACACGCGGTTGCTCTTTTAAAAATATAATTCTTAACACTATTCACATTAAGTCGTTATATCACATGACAACAGTCCACGCGTACGAAGCCGCCGGTAAAAGTTAGTTTGTTTATAACGCAGCATCCTTGTAACATAGGTACTACAGTATGTACAAACCGGTTAGTGTAGGTATGAAGTTAACAGTCGATAACAATGAATAATAATATTATGTATTACTCACTGTTCGTGTTGTCGTTTATTTTTTACGACAATAACATGACTCGATTTTCAATAACGATGACGAAATATATATCATGAGTTAATGATGTGTAACTAGAAGAAGGCCAAAAGAGATGGATGGATTTTGTGAAGTAAGACATGCGTATAGAAGGAACAGCGTCCGAGTTTAATATAAAAGAGAATGGAAGAAAAAAACATGTGTTGTACATTAAACCCACTTACAGTGGTATAAATAAATGAATAAATATACTAAATATACACTTACACACACGGTTGTCAGTCGTCAAAGTAAGTAACTTAATACTTGTGTTATGGGTGATATACAACTGGTAAATATATTCATATATAATTTTAAATACATACCTAAATACAAATATACACCCAGACTCGACGAACCAACAAATTGTTTATAGAAAACGTTGGTAGTATAATCAAACCTTGGACCCGTGGAGCTGAAGGTAGGGTCACTATTAACTGCGCCAACGGCCAGTCAAATATGAATGAAGATATAAGGAAGGACTTTTGATGTTTATCGAACGCCCATCTGAAAATGTCTCCGAGACGATCAATGCATCTAGTGCTCACGATGCATCGTTTAGCGAAGGGAGGGGCCACTTTTACAGAGGCCCCGACCCAAAGGCGCACTCTGGGGTTCAGAGTGCGCCTGTCCCCGCCACAAACACCGTGGTAGAGCACTCAGGCTGTCTTATACGGTGCGAATCCACCATACCAGCCCCTCGTCTCCATCGGGCGGCAGGACCCATAGGGGTTTTTTCCTGATAAAATAAAGGAGAATGATGATGTATATTTCATCTTAATAGTTTGGGCTGTATGATATCTCCTTCAAAGTTATACTAATCAGCACGCTTAATTAAGGTTAATGAACTCTCTAATAGTTATCTTAATTGTATTATTAATTACAATTCAATAGTATCTAAATTAGTTACAAAGATATAAACCAGCTTATACAAGCGACTTTATCTGCATAGGCTTTATTTATTTTATAGATTTATTTCTTTTTATACATATAGTTATAAAAGAGAAAAAAAAGCTCCTGTTTAAATGCGGACTTATCTCTAAAAGGGATAAGTCAACCTTTGAGTAACAGAAGGAAAGGGACAGGAATTGAAGAAGAAAGAGAATACGGGCAATGTAGGGAAAAAGAAAAAGTTTATATAAATTTAACTATTTAATCTATTAATTCATTTTGGTAAAATAAATAGATGAAAAGATGTTACTAATATAAATTACTTAAGATAAATATTTTCTTGTCTGTAACTTAAATATCGAAAGGGATAGAGATTTGCGGATTGATACTGGTAAATCATTGCACAGCTTAACACCTTGAAAGCTAAATGATCTCGAGTAAGTCCGTGAGGAGCATTTAGAGAAGGTAAGATCTAAGGTATTTATAGATCTTAGCCGGCCACATTACATCCGACAAGAAGTTGAATCGCTCTTTAAGATATATTGGGATTAAAGGGTAGTGTCGAGATAAAATCTTGTATATATCATGCAACGTGAAGGCTTAATTACTTTATTATTCTAATCTATAAGAAAACTCAAATAATTATAAAATATTGCTGTATTTATACAGAGTACCGGGTGACCGAGCCTTGCTCGGTAAATTTTTTAAAGATATGAAAAAGAAAAGAATAGAAATGAATGACCATATCTGGTATTCTTGAGACGAGTCACGTCGTTTTCAAAGATCTTTTAGGCATTATTAAGTAAACAGGTTAGTTAAAAATTCAAATATTTTATCAATAACATAAAAAACAATCAAACACTCATTGGCTTATAGAGCGAGAGCCTGTGAACCCCAGACCTTCGTCATTTTATAAAAGCTGAATGTTTGTCAGTGCATGCTCCCAACACAGGTAAGAACGATGGCAGATTATGAAAATTTGGTCATTGTGGCTTTGTGAGATATATTTGAGTAGCGCGCTACTCAATGTTGCAAAATGCCGATCTAATTTCGTCAAATTATAAAGTGTGATTTTTTGGTATTACCTTCAGAATAATATTAAAAATCACGTCAGTTAATGCCAGACACTTAGCATAGTGGCAACCCCCTGCCAGACACCCTTAAAGTTCATGAAGTTTGAATTCTATTTACGTCATAGTATAAAAGCTGATTTTAATATTATGTTACTTGGATACTAATAAGATGATGTTTCCTCATCAGCCAGACATCTGTAATAGCCCCTGCCAGAAATTATTGCGGTAGCGAAACATTTACGGAACGTTTGTATACTGCAGATATTTCGCAAAGAATTTGTAATAAATGATTTATTATCACTACATAGTATAAAACAAAGTCACATTCTTTGTTCATACGCAACAGATTTTGATACGGTTTTTTTTAATAGATAGAATGATTCAAGGGGAAGGTTTATATGTATAATAACATTCAATGTAGATTAGAAAAAATTTTATTTGATTAGAGGAATACTGTAAATTTTGAGATTTGTAATGTGATGTCGTAAATAATTACATTTTTTTCCGCTTACATTGCAAACGTAGGCTAAACCCTACGAGATTTATCAATATAATGTCCTAAATATTTGTATACCTTGAAAAGGTCTACAGAAAAGTCCGTGATGGTATCTATCTCTTATGGATAACCCACATTAGCATTTTTTGTCATTTACTTTTTACGAAAAATAATGTCTTATGTTCAAAGCAATTTTTATACAATACAGCATTAATCGTTGTCCAATTAAGTGCCTTAAATAGATTGTTGATTTAATATAGATCAATCAATATGGCTGTTTACGGCATGTAGTTTAAGTGTACATTTTCGAAGATATTACAGATTTATAATGCCGTGAGGAGGCCGCGCTTCGCCCTATAACACTTCGAATTTAGCAGCTATATGTCGCTCTTTCAAGAGTTTGTTTAATGACAAGAAAGCTATGAATGTTGTATATAGAGACATTCTGTAATTAATTGTAAAAATAAAATTCATAGGGAAAAATGTAAAAATAAATAAGTAAATATGTAGTATAAGAATTTAGATATTCCAAAGAATGCAGGAAATCTTCTTGGTATAGGGGGAGGGGAATTGTTTTTCTCCAAATTTACCGCTTGCGGGGTCACGGGCAGTAATGAATAAATTAATATTTACAGGATCAATTTTAACCATTTTTTTTCACTGAGTGACATGGGCTATATATTTTATAGTCGTGCGAAGCAGGGGAAGGCCGCTAGTTATTATTATAAAAGAAATGTCAATGTACTTTTTTTGTCTGTTGTCAACTGCTGGTGCAGACCCGGTTTTTGTATGTATTTTATTTGCTGGATATCCAATCGCGTATAATACTCTCGAATGAAAATTCATTATTTTTAGCATCCATCGGTATTTTGCAACCTCGAGTACTGCGTATCTCTCAAAGTCACTATGACCCAAATTTCATAATCTACCATCGTTCATCAGGTAAAAACCGACAAACTTTCAGTTTCTATAAAATGACGAAGGTCTGGGGTTCACGGGCTCTTAGTCAAATAGTGTTGCTTAACAACTCCATCTACTGGTACTGTCTCTTAAACAAAAATTACAGGTACATAGTGAAAAATGGCCGTAAAGTAGTTCGTTGCTCCCAATAAAAATAAAAATATTATTACTCATCAACAGATGTCAGGAAGAGTCGTAGAGAGTTTGAGATATAACTTTAATTGTTTCCAAAACATCATAAAAATATTTAATTGTAATTTGTAACGTTTGCTTTTTTCAATCTGGATCTTCTTTTTAAAGATATATTTTTATATTATATATTTCGTAATAATAATTTTTAAATTAAATCAAATATCATAAAAAAAATTATAATAAAATAAAAAAATAAATAAAAAAAGAATAAAAAATAAATTATAAGACACCTGGGGTTCGAAACTGTGGTATGCTAATATATCAACACTTCTTCTAAAGTTATACCGTTTAACCATCACACGATGACATTTAGTGGCGAAAATACCAGTTGCTTTCTATTCCAGTTTTTTTAAATGCTCAAAAACAGGGATAAAACGGGTTTTTTTTTACATAAAACCTAGCTAGATCGATTTTTCTCCCCCAAAACCCTCTACATGCTGAATTTCAGGAAAATCGTTGGAGCCGTTTCCGAGATTCCGAAAATATATATATATACAAGATTAACTCATTTAAATATAAAGATAAAAAGAAGTTGGGAAAATCGCTAAAAAAAATTATTAAGACATTCGAAGCACTGAAGATATGTAAAAATCAAAAGTACTAAATAAAATTCATTTACTAATCCAGTTTTACTAAGTAATTTTTAACCGGGATCAACTTATTATTTATCTTTTCTAAGAATATGAGAGGAACAACGAATTTTATACACGGCTTTCTGTCCTTCAAAATTTTTTAAATAAAGATGAACTATTGGTGCAAAGATAGATAATAGTCGCTATAGTATTCGCCAAATCATTATTAAGTATGTACCTGTACACTTTACCCATTCAAATATCTGCAAATTTGCGTCATTATCAAAATAAAGCGGTATCTAATGGATGCTTTCACATAAAAGCTTATCACATTCGACAACACTTGTTAACAGGTTACTTTATCAAATAATTTATATACAGATAACGACTGTCGCAATATAATTGATGTACTAATGTACCAAACAATTATATACGAGGCAATAAAATGAATGTACAAATAACGTTTTAATAAAACTTTGTTTAATAAAACACAACAACATTCCTTTACAATAGTAAACTGTATCGAATCTAAACATCAAACTATGTATTAGTTTCTTCATATATTATTTTTCCTTAGTTTAAAATCAATTCAATTTAATCAATCAATGATTGCAGTTTAATTTTAAATAATATTATTAAAATTTTACATTTGCATAAATAAGACATGACTGAATGGTATAACCTGAAGAGCTTAGTTTAATTGCGTTATATTGGATATACTGTAGTCATAATGATCAACTTCAGTCATCTGATAATACGGCTGTTTAGACCGGCCCAGCCGCAGACCGGCGTCCTATGTAGAGACGGTCACCCCGTTAAGAGCTTAAGTTCTAGGGTAATAATATTATGGGACACTTACACAGATGGTCGCCCGTCCCCAAAGTAAGTAACCTAATATTTGTGTTATGGGTGACAGACAACTGGTAAAAATATACATATATAATTTTTAAATACATACTTAAATCCATATATACATCCGGGCTCCAAGAACCAACAAATTCAATGAAAATGCCGGACCTCGGTAGGGTATTTTTAAAATAGTGGTATTATACTAGAATAGGAGAGTCATACCTAGGAGCAGGCCTGGAAGATAAAACTCATATACTTATCTTCGTATATATATCTTCCTCTAATCAATCAAAAAAAGAGATACAGCGTCATTTGCTTTCCCTTTATTACCCTTTTTTGTCATATGCAATATTTTTCCCTAATCTTGTATAGTAACTATGATTTCTGAGGTTATATGATACATGGAGCATGAAATAAGTCGCATTCCTTTAGTTATTTGAAATTCTTTTGTCTTTCCAAATGTCCTACCCAATTTACCCACAGATCAGGCTGTTCAGCTACTGACTACGTTATCCGAAGTCAGTAAAGCCTTGGTAAAAAAAGATGACTCAAATATCGACAACAGAATCGATTCAGTATAGCTCGGACTCGATTATGGAGTAAATATCTTGTCTTCTTTTTCTTTCTAAAAATTCTACCTCAAGTGATGGACGTCTACTTGACATGATCTGGAAATAGGCAGAGGTTAATTTAAGGCATTACCACCAAGATCCAGGTTTCTAGTTAGTTTGGTTTTGCGAGTCCGTCATAACTGCTATTTTGATGGGACTTTCACTGGGAGATAAGAAGGTTGTGCAGCAACATATAGGCTTAAGATTAACACGAGAATTTTTTTTTGATACACTATGGTATCGGCACAACATTTTTTTAACCATGTAGTGATGTGTTTTGGCTAGGTATTTGATGTTGGGCCACCTGTGTGACTTCAACTTACCTTAATTGCCTTTTACGACACCTCGGTAAGAAATAAAGGTGGTCTATTCTACTCGGCTAAATACCACAAGGCGGGACAACTGACCTTAAACCCCATTTTACGACACCGTGGTAAGAAATAAGGGCGGATTATTCTACTCAGACGGATACCAAACAGCACAAAATAAATAAAATACTTTGTATATTGTAATTCATTTTACTTGAATGTTACACTAATAACGGATGCAATTTACTGACTTTGTTAGGTAAAATATTACCCGGTAATGCGAGTCAACCATTTTGTTGCATGTTCATACTTGTAAACTTTTTATTTTATACCATCGATCATAATCCGTCAAACGTTTAAATTGTGTACATTATGGATAAAAGTGGAATTCCATTTTAATATAGTTCAAGCAAGGCAATAATGTTAACATAGTAAGTGTTGTTGAACATGTATAACAAGCTGTACTAGTGGCTTCGATTAGGTCAACTTAAATGTTATATGTTAATAATACCCTCAATTTGTAGCTACATTTTTATCCCGTTCTTAAAGGAATTTTCTTCCCATTGAAGCCTCATGAAAAGGTTTAATTGTACCAATTTTCATCAATATTAGTTTATCGGATTACCTGTGAAAGCATAACAGATGGACAGGCAATATTTTCGCTTTGGAATATTTGTGTGCCAAACTTTTGTGCCATCTTTACCAATTTACAAATCAATTAAAATATTCTAAGTTGAAAAAGAAATTGTTCATCGTAATAACTTAGTCATATTGTTTTTTTCGTAACATCAAAAAACTTTATAAACTGATGTTGAATATTATTTCCTTATATTCTGTAAGATCCTAAGTCAAATATTATACATTGAATATGAAGTAAGAAAAAAATTTAAACAAAATTTTGGGATAAAATTTCTTCTATAGTTTTATAGCCAAAGAACTTCTAATAATCGTTTATAATAGCCATTAAATAGTCTTCAAAAGTAAGACATATTTGATATTTATATCCAATTTTGGCACCGCTTTCACACTTTCCCAATCGCCTGAAGACACTTCTTAAAAAGTTTTAAGAAAGTTGGATTTAAATATCATAAATATTAAAAGAATCTTCATAATGACCTATTAAAAAAATATTCTTTGAATAAAATATTTTAGTTATGTTCTGTAGTTCTAATAAGCAATAAAGTCATATTACTTATACTAAATAAGTATAAGGTATCGCTCGCCTATGAAATAAATCGCTCATGGATTGCAATAGTGGCCCAACTTAAAAACCACGTGTTTTGGACTAGGTATAGGTGTAAATGTAAAAAATACACATTATTTTCAGCAGAAATACCGGCAGAATTCATAACTCAATAGTATTTTATTTATTTTAATGCTTTAAATCATTCATTTTATTCATAAATCAAGCATGTGTTTTGGCTTTTTACCTTGACAATGAAAACTTTAAACCCATTTAGCTAAATGGGTTTAAAGTTTTCATTGTCAATTACATAAGTTGTACTATATCAAAAACATGAGTTGTCTGAGATGTACCTATGTTTTTTAACAAAATTTGAACCCTATTCACAGAACTTTTAACCGAAAGCCTAAACTTTTTTTATGTTGACATATTTAAGATCGTCGATCCCAAAATTAATTTTGATGATTTTTTGACAATTCCTCTGAATTGAAAGCGTGAATAATGCTATTATAATATGGTGGATTGTCAATTTTTTTAAATGTACTTATAAATATATTTATCTAATTATGGACATTTAAATTTATTATTTGTTCATAGGGGAAACGGGAAGCCACCTTCAGGCTCCAGGGCTCGCATTTCTTGAAGACTGGTCTTGACATAAGTTGTATTATACTATAAAGATTTTGTTCGTAAATATTCATAAAATAATTTATTTCGTAATATATTTTTGTCTCTGGGCAATTGTCATTCACCGATATGTAGGTAGCAAGAAAAACGCCACTCGCCGATCGGTTCGTCTGTTGCCGTGCGAGTGTCTACGTCCGGAACCTTCGCTACTGGCCGCTCGATCGCTATACATTATTCCGATCAAATTCATGGTAAAACATTAAACAATTCGTTTTAGACTTGTAATTTTAAGTGCAGTGCCTAGCTTTAAAGTGTCGTGTCGAGTTTCGGACTCGTAATAGTGTTAGTGTTCGTTCGAGTAACAATCCCCGGGCGTCACAAGAAACGGCTGGCCGCCGGCGCATATCGAGGACTTCGAACCTTCCAGTGCATGGCGGCAGTACAACGGCATCGAAAGGTGGGTGGTGCTAAGTTGTTACTACTTATATAATACCTAATTGTGCATTGCCCAGAAAGATAGAAAATAGTCCAAGCCCTGAACCCCCCTATACAGTCCACTTAAACCACCAACCAGCGACATAAGGTCCACGGACCGGGTTCTTTTTAATTTGGGAACATTTCCTTACAGACTTGATGGCAGTTTACACAGGTTATTTTAATGTGATATTTATCATCATCATCATCTTCCTGCCCTTATCCGGCACAACATGCTATAAACATGCTGTCACATGATTTGGCTGCGTTTTTACGACCGGCCGCCTGCCTGACATCAACTTACCTCAGTCGTGTTTTACGACACCTCGGTAAGAAAGAGGGTGGTCTATTCTACTCCCGGATGTCATACGGCGGGTCGACTTACCTTAGTTGCCTTTTACGACACCTCGGTAAGAAATGAGGGCCGTACTATTCTATTCAGCCGGATACCACACGGCGTTTTTCGATGTAATATTATAAATGAGAAATGACATAGTTATGAGTTGGCTCGAGTTTTAATAGCTTGGCTGTGAACCGTACATACAATACATTTCTGTGCCCCAGATCGCTGTTAAATACAACAGTACGGACGTTGTTAATGCATTATTTGATAAAATTATACACGGCACTTTCTTACTTTATGAAGTTTTAACCTCGTAAACTTCTTCAACACTTTCATATTAACTCCTTTTGCTATCTCTATAAACTATTGTTCGTCTAGAAAGAAGTCTCTTTCATTTGTTTTTCACACCATTTGATCTTTTTCAACTTTTTGCGAAATTTTGAGCTCCTCTGTGTTCACCTAGCAGTAAGTATGATTAGTATTTCACTTTTATTTCATGTGCTATGCTAGATAAAAAATTAGTGTATATTTTTGTAGTATAAATAAAGTTTCATGTATATTCTGATAATATTAATACTAGGTATTGTAATATCTATACTAATATATAAAGCTAAAGAGTTGTTTAAGTTTAAAATAGTCCATTTATAGAGAAAGGATATGATGATGTTATATAGGCTATATAACATCAAGCTAAGATGAATGGAGAAACGACAAAATTTCAAGCTTTCCTTGCGTGCGCTGAGTAAACGGTGAAAGTTATTCAAATATTGTATTACAAAATTCTTATCCTCTAAAAGTTCTAAATAAAAATCCGCGACAGCATATGTCTAGCTTTTAAGGTAAACCTACTTTGACCATTTCTTATGATTATCAAAATACTATATTACGGTTTTAATCTTTCTACGCAAGCAGAGCCGCTGGCGATGACTATTATAACACTAACCACAAAGTAAACCCATGGTACGAGTATAAACTTCTTTGTCGACTTCCAGACTTGGTTTGAGACTTAAGTCGACAGTTTGGAAAGGTTATGAATACGTGCTTGTAATGTATTAAAGTCTTTTGATGATGTAACTAAGGATGTAAGGAATAATGATTGCACGTCAATGACTGTCATACTTTATATAGATTTCTTTATTCTTTCCCCATGCTATTTTAGCATTCAAATAGTTTCTTAAGCCATACTAATGATGCGTTAATGTAAAACTTATAAAAACCCACTATATGTGCTAAAATCATAATGATAAACATGCACTGATAAAAACAAAATTTTAGAATTATATGCTACTGTGTGGTGGTCGCGTTGCTGCTTGAATCAATCTGGTTTCTATTTCCCTTCTATTAGTATTTAAAAAAAAATAAAAAACAGATAAACAGCCTATAGAAAAATCGCAAAGATTTTTTTTGCGATTTTGTCGTGTCGTGCTTCGGTTACGGGGCGATTGTTCTGTTATCGGTGGCAGATAGGGCATGAGTTTTTACAAATGCTGCATGTATAAGGTATGAGAACGAATAGTACATTTAGCATTACATATATTTTCTTTTATCGTGGATTATAGCAAAATAATATTTTCATTAGTTTTTTTTAGATAAACAGTTAAAAAATTACTTCGATCGCCATCAAAATTTACAGGATTATCCACTGGGTCAATCTAAAGACTGTCTAAAAATTTCATTAAAATCGGTAAAGCTTATTCTGTGTCATATTATACTATCTTTTTTACATATTTACGTTATGTTTATCTTGATTAGACTATCTTTATAAACAATAATTAAAAACAGAATAAGTTCTAACCAACTGTCATGTGTTTTTAGTACCTATATTTTTTGTTTAATTAATGAAAACATTACGTAAAAACAACTGAAGAATAACACGTGTCTAGTACGTTACGAAAGACGTAAGTTTTTTACGATGTTCTACCGACGAAATTGCGGACACCTGCTTGTAATAATATGCGTCCTATGTTATATTAAAGGTCATGCAATACAACTATAATACCAGTCAGATGCGGTATTTTTATTTATTTATTAAGTAAGAAATATCTACAGTAATTACAATGATTGAATTACTATTTGATAGTTAATGATAAGTACCTGGGTGAACAAGCCTTGCTCGGTAATTTTTAAAATGATGTAAAAAAAATATTGAAAAGAAAAATTAAAAAGTAATAGGGAAGGTGGGGCTCGATCCAAGGGGGACCGCACGTTCCCCAAATGAACCAACATGACTTTACATTTGAAAGCGAAAAATTGTGATTCACAGGGATATTTTTTTTTTAAATAAAACTTATCTAGATCGATTTTTCACCCCTAAAACCCCCTACATGCTGAATTTCAGGAAAACGTTGGAGCCGTTTCCAAAATTCTGAATATATATAATACATACAAGATTAAGTCATTTAAATATTAAAGATGGTATACTAATTACTGATATTTATATTTATAGGCTGTGGTAGCCCAGCGGTAGCACCGTGTGACTCTTTTGAGGAGGTCACGGGTTTGAACCCGAGCAGACACCAAAGAGTTTTTCCGTTAAAACTTATGTGTTTAATTGATAATTGCAATTTATCACACGCTTTTCCGTGTAGGAAAACATCGTGAGGAAACCTGCATATCTCTGAATTCTGGAGATTTGCGTAAGCTACCAATCCGCATTGGAGCAGCGTGGTAGGTCTTAGCTCCAATCCTTCTTTCCAAAAACGGAGAGAAGAGGCCAATTCTCAGCGATGGGAGAGTAACAGGCCGCTACTTACTTACTTTTTTTACTTGCTTATAAACCGATAAGTCTCTCTAGTATAATAATTCTATGCTATAAATTAATGTATGTAATGGATTTTCTTTGAACACGAATTATAGCTACTTAAATTTATTGTTACCTTGAATTATGGTATTGTCAAATTTTTTATTAAGCATACCTTCATTTGCATGTTAAATTGTTGTGTTAATTCAATATTTGGAAACTATTTTTGGTTTATGTTTGGCTTATTTTTTTATAATGTAAATAAATATTATAGTACTGTTTGTTTCCATAGGTAACATAAAATAAATAAATAGACCTTACGAGTACTTTTCTCTTACAAAATAAAAAAACAGGTATTTGGAATTTATTCGGGAATGGGAATTTAGGAGAAATATATCCATCTCAACTCCTCTAAATAATTGTAGTGATTCAGAAAAAGTAGAAAGGTTTTTTGAATAAAAAACAACCTTGAGAATAATAAATAGGTCTTTTCGTCCTCTATCGTAATTTAGTAGACGTTAGATTGTAATACAAAGTTATTAACTTTATGAGAGGTTGGAACAAAAAATATTAAGTAAAAATAGTTTCGGACGATATCAGTAGATATTTTAAATACAAAATATAAACATTTGTCAATGTTACGCCGTGTGGTATTCGGCTGAATAGAATAGTACCAACCTCATTTCTTACCGAGGTGTCGTAAAAGGCGACTAAGGTAAGTTGACCCACCGTGTGGTATCTGGTTTAGTAGAATGGACCACCCTCTTTCTTACCGAGGTGTCGTAAAATACGACAGAGGTAAGTTGACGTCAGGCAGGCGGCTGGTCGTAAAAACGCAGCCAAATCACGTGACAGCATGTTTATAACATGTTGTGCCGACCCCACTTAGAGTGGGATAAGGGCAGGAAGATGATGAGACATTTGTCAATGTTCCACTGGTCATGGATCTTAAAGTAATTAAATTATTTATTTATTCAGTATTTCAGTATTCAGTAAACGCCTATTTTTTATATCTGTAAAGAATTTCTGCTAACTTTTTAAATTAAAATTTCTATTATTCACTACATCAATTTCTTTTTTAACATTATAATGAAATTTGTCGATTGATTTTGCAAAAAAAGTAATTGTTTAAGTTATTTTTTTGTGTTTTAGAGTTCCAGTTGAAGAAATATTATTCACTTTTTGCTAGCAAATCGAGAAAAACATAGAATATTATGACAATATTTGTATGAAAAGGAAGTTGTTCCTCGTAACAGACCAAACTACGTCTTAAACTTCCTTTAATAAAGTTCCATCACGCTTGTCTATCTGTTCGTGATAAATTTAATTTTTTGTATAATTTGTTAAAGTTTTATATTAATTAGTTCTAATCTACCTATCTAAATATGACGATAATTGAACAAAACAAATGATAACTCCTGAACGATTTAAAAAGCAAAATGCTTCTAAATTAAAATTAGCTTACATTTTGAAAGGCGATTTAGTTACTATGGAAATTCCAGTACTGTTTTTCAGTTTTTGATTTTCCGATGGTCTTATGTTTCTCAGTAATAAAAATAAATTTGTTTAAATATGTAATCTGTATGTAGTTTTATGTCCTGATGGCTTGTTAGCGCCATCTAGTGGTAGACAGAGGTTGTGGCTATTTCTTAATCCGAGGCTCTTCATTTCTGATGATGATTGAATAAGAGAAATGGATGGTCTGGAATTTCGGATTTTATGTATCATTGTGTGGCTCTCAAAGTTCAATTTTGTTTATCATAATTTGACAGGTACTTTTACTATTGGATTTTGTCGAATCTGTATTGATAAGAGTATTATCTAAGAAAGGTACACATATTTTGAAACGCATCATAAAATTATTTGTTTTAAATGTATGTTAACTAAAAAATCTAAAATAAAATACTATAATAGTAATTCATTCCAAAGATTCTTTACATTCATATTTAGAAACGATTAGAAGTCATGACCTAGGGTTTGATTATTTCTGACTACAAGCGTAACGAACGGCTAAAAATAACCTATTTTTATCGCAAAGCCCCTAAAGTCAGAGAGAGGTCATAGGCGGCATAACAAAAGAATATCTACATCTCCTTGATTTATAAGCTACCGGCAAAAATTTACGACTATTGCTTTTCCTATCGCTCAAGAAATAGTGCTCATAAAATTATTCGTTAATTTACTAGCAATAATGTTAAAATGTAGTAATATCGAATAAAAAGTATTTTATTTTATTAATTCTTAATTATTTATCTCCGAATGAAGCAATAGGTCGATGTAATTTGTTTGTATGAACACAGTTAAAGGCATGAAGAAAGAAATTGCGCTAATTTTATCTTCATGCTAAGTCGCGAGTCGAAGCAAGTACATAGTTTATTTTTTATTGATTTCGATAAGTGAGCAAATCTTATGATTTAATATATATTTCATCCTGATTAAATCATCAATTAATTGGCGCTGGAGGACCAGAACTAAAATCACCATCTGAACTACCAATCTCCTACCAATGTGGGATCGGCACATGTTTTTACCATGTTGTTATGTGATTTGCAACCGTCTTGCGTCAACTTACCTTAGTCGCCTTTTGCAACACCTCGGTAAGAAATGTGGGTGGTCTATTCTACTCGGCCAAATACCACACGGCGGGTCAACTGACTTAAATCGCCATTTGCGACACCTTGGTAAGAAATTATACGGATACCAAACGGCACAAAGTAAATACAATACTATGTACTATTGTTATTAATTTATATTACTTGAATTTTATTCTAAACCATAATATATTTTATTCTAACCATATAAACATTATGAACCATAAATATAGAAAATTATTTAACAATTAAGCCGCTACAGTAAATTCTGTGTAGAAATATTTACCTACCTCGAATCCGCGTAATTCTAAGTAAGGATTACGCGGTTACACGTTTAGGCTCAATGACAATGTTATTAAATCATTCGATCTTCGTATTCTAAATTCTAAAGCTGTGATAGCCCAGCGGTGCGACCGTGTCAATCTCTAGAGACGATCATGGGTTCAAACCCGGGCAGACACAAATGAGTTTTTCTATTAAAACTTATGTGTCTAATTGATAATTGCGGGTCGCGGGTTCGATTCCCGCCTAGGGCCAACATTTTCTATATATGAATTTGTTGGTCTTTGAGCCTGGGTGTGTATTTGTATTTAAGTATGTATTTAAAACATATATATAAGTATATATTCACCAGTTGTCTGTCACCCCATAACACAAGTATTAAGTTACTTACTTTGGGGACGGACGACCGTGTGTGTAAGTGTCCCATATATTTATTTATTATTATTTATTTATAATTGCAATTTATCACACGCTTTTCGGCGATGGAAAACATCGTGACGAAACCTGCATATCCTAGGGATATGTGAAACCTACCAAACCGCATTGGAGCGTGGTAGGTCTTAGCCCCAATCCTTATCTCCAAAAACGGAGAGAGGAGGCCTATGCCCAGCAGTGGGATAGTAACAGACCGTTACTTACTTACTTTTACTTTTATTCTGAATTCTACACACCATGGGCTGTATTTTTAAATATATAAAAAACCGCAACTAAAAGCTGTATGTACCGTTAACCGTAAAGTCCATCAATACATGTTAATGAAAGTCCGGCGCCGTCGCTCCTATCAAAGTAGGTCGCCGCTTATAAAAACTTGTTAAGTGGCAGCTCAACGTAGTTAAATAGGGTTTCGTATCCTTTTTACTTACTTACGCACAATGGAATAAATTTATCTCTTCTTTTCATAGCTTGTCCTGATCGTTGTATAAACTGATAGGTGTCGCTATCATGTTTTCTTAGCCATGCATATACTACTATAACTTTGCCGTCTGAATCGATAGTGCTGTCGATAGCTTTACTTTATGGTATTCCATGGTATGGTGGCAGCGTTTTGTGATACGTGTGGTGACTGGTCGTCATCCTCCTGCCCTTATCCCACTCTAAGTGGGGTCGGCACAACATGTTACAAACATGTTGTTATATGATTTGGCTACGTATTTTACGATCGGCCGCCTGCCTAACGCAACTTACCTTAGCCGTATTTTACGACTCTTCGGTAAGAAATAGGGTGGTCTATTTTACTCAACCGGATACCAAACAGTGTGTTAACCCAACTTAGTCGCCTTTACGACACCTCGGTAAGAAATGAGATTGGTCTATTCTTCTCAGCCGGACACCACACGGCGGGTCGACTTACCTTAGTCGCCTTGGTTCTACATGTATAATGTGAATCAAATATATTCAAATAAGCTCTTACAAGCCCTTTTGAATCGTCAATCGTCGTTCGGAATGTTCCTCTAACACAGACAAACCAGAAAGAAACTCGGCGGTCAATCTTTTAATCCTTTTCAATTTCACATTATTAAACCATAGTCTTGTATGAAAGGATTTTCAAATTCAGGATGGTAAAAATGCATCCAAATAATCTTCAATTTTGTAATATGCTTTACGTATAAGCATTTCTTTTACACTTAATTTATACCTTGCTATAGACTGATCTAGTATGGATGGAACAATCTCTGCTTCTTACACTTAGCATAACATAGATTCTCCTTAACAAACGCGTATTACAGCAAAATAATTCTATCATAACTTCTGTTATTTATAAAGTTTTTAGACATGTCTTTTGATTTCTTAAAGTAGTGGCTATGTGGTGCCAGTATTAGCGAAATTTGGAACTATTGCAACTTATCCGCGTATGAAATCGCGGGTAACACTAGTCTTTTATAAGTTCATAAGCTAATCCGTTCAAAAATATGCCTACATAACCCTAAGAACGACCCGCATCGACCTCGTTTATGGCTTAACGTCAAGCACAAAAGGGTGCAAGACAAAGGGCAAACATATTTAAACCACAGTTTACTACAAGTATTTACGTACTTCGTTACTAATTAGTTTTTTTTTCGATAAATTGTAATGTAATCGATTTTATTTTCTGTTTTCTGATAATATGTCATCATCATCTTCCTGCCCTTATCCCACTCTATCTACAGTCGCCATAACATGTTGTCACATGGTTTGACATCGACTTACTCTAGTTGTATTTTATGACACCTCGGTAAGAAAGAGGGCGACCTATTCAACTCAACCGCAAACCACATAGCGGGTCAACTTAACTTAGTTTCCGTTTACGACTCCTCGGTAAGAAATGACGGTGGTCTATTCTACTCAGCCGGATACCACAGGGCGGATCGACTTACTTTATTCGCTCTTTACGACATGCTAGTAAGAAATGAGGGTGGTCTATTCTTATCAGTTTTTCAAATAAGTATGTAGGTATTTCCAAAATCGCCACATTTTATTTAATCGATAAAAATTAATAAAGTCGAGATATTAACATAGATTATTAACACATTAGCTCTCAGTACAGTTTAAACATAACTTGTTATAAAAGTAAATAGGTACTTTAAAACTGCGGTATAAACTAAAGTTAACAGTAACAAACAGTTGACAAACAATGCAATGAAATTTATCTTCAGCAACTAATAAACTCGCTTTCTTCTATTAAATTATATTGTTTTGACAATCCAATGGACAAACAAGAAAATAAAACCTATAAACTTGAATTTCATATAGTTGTCGGTAAACGTTACGAGAATGGGACAATAGACAGAATTTTATTTATATACTTTTTGGAATTTAACACGCCATATTAACATTATGAACTATGAGCCTATTAAAAATATAGTTATTTAGTTTCGAACATTATCCTAGCACTCCATTAGTAAAGCTTTTCGGTTACTGCCAATAATATGCAAGAATACCTTACTCCATAAAGACAGTTCAAAGACGTTTATTCCGTTAATACCGCTGAATATGTGAATTTTATGTTAATGATAAACCTTCTAATTATTATCTTTATTATCAAAATTATTATTTATTCAACCATTTTCGTTTTGTTTTATTGTAATTTATATAAAACAAATAAATAATTGACTGACGATCAAAATTCATACCAAAAAATTATTGTAAGCCACAGTGAGGGCGATCTCTAGTATTTTAGGCCCCTTTTTCAAAATCTCGTAATCCGTATTTGGGACTGTAAGGCACAAAATAATTGCATGAATACCAACGCCACCTGTGTTAAGTATATTTCAACTCAAGCACTCGCCTTTCAAAGTAGACGTAGAGATACGAATATAGTTACATAGATAGCTCTGTATTACGTTTAGATTTTTGTTATTAAGCTTCCATTATTTGAGTCGTCATGAATATATTCATAGTCTATTTCGATGATATAACTTAATATTTCTAACTTGCATATTTCAAAATACTTATATCGCAAAATATAACTTAAGACAAAGTTTTAAACAACTATGTAATAACTAAAGAATTGGCTTAGTTAAAATCAGTTTACATAGTCATCATTCTTTGGTAAAAAGCTAAGGATTTCATAAAGAAATGTCTTAGCAATACATAAATACTTGAAAGTTTTTTTTCCAATTACGAGAGGAAATACGTAGGCGTTGAAACCAAGGCCGCCTTGATTGATCATTTAGTTTCTTCCTGTCCAATTGAGGCCGACAAGTGAGACGAAAGCTCTCATTACGTTGAAATATTACAGATTGATTTATTGAAGCTGTGACGACTTAACCTCGAATAAGCAGATCCTTATTATAATGTAATTAATTAAGTATCATTGGTATATAGGTCATTTTTGCTGCTTGGTATAATATATTTTACGGTATCATCAGCAACATAAAGTTGTTAATAGTAACATCGCCTTATCCGAAGAATAAAGTCACGTTTCCTAAGCTTATACATACGAGATATAACTTAATTCTTCAGATAAGGTGATATGGTTACACACACACATGCAATTAACACATACATACACACGCACATAAACACGCACGCATAAATAACATTACCTATTTTAGTGATATTATCTATTATATGATAATACAAATAAGGCGTGATATCATTTTTTTAGATATTGTAAAATGAGTTTCGTAACCGCATTTGTAGATTGATAATATTAATTTATCTGTTACATTTTTCGGTACTGAAGATAACTCAATGTTAAGTAGGAATGCGTTATTCTGTAATCATACCTCTTTTTAAGGCAATTTAGATATTGTGGGGGTTTAAGGGACGATAAATTGATCTAACTAGGTTTTATTGAAAAAAATATTGTTTTATTTCCGTTTTCAGGCCCTGAAATACTGCTACAATATTATTACAAAAGAAACGTTAATTACACTGCCATTTGTGAAAGTCATGTTAGCTCAATTGGAAATGGACGATCTCGAATCGGAATACACGGATCGATTCCAGATAACATCATTTTCTTTTTTTTTAAATTGATTCTTTTTTTATAGCGCCTAAAAAGCTCGGTTACCTAGATACTTGTATTAACTTGCGATTGAATATGTCCTTAATAAAACAGTTGTCAACATCACTGTTCAATTTGTTGCCATAGCAAGTAACAAACTTGTCGACTCGTGGACGTTTGTCACCGACAGTTCCTTATACTAATAAAATATCTAGTAATACATAAATAGACGAAGCAAATTTAGCGCTTATTGTAAATTACAAAAGACTCATAATTGTACCCACATATTAACCTTTGATTTATCTCAATTGTATCCAGTACACGAAAACAAGGTGTAATAATAATCAAGGAATTGTTGTGACTCGAAATCGTAATAATTTGATCTTAAGTGAATGATAAAGTTTTGTGCATTTAAAATGATTTCCTGGGATTATTATAATGGGCTACTCGAGAAATAAATGTATTGGAAGCACTTTAACTGACATAAGTGTGAAGTAATTGAAATAAATATCCTTCCAATCTTAATGTTTTTAACGAGAATTGGACATAAAAATAAATTGCAATAAAAGGGTATAGGTAGGATTTTCAGATACTCATATCTCTCACATATAACTATTGAATTTAAGGAAGATATCTGCGAACAGAAAGACAAACTCTCAAAAATGTTTAATGTATACGTTTTAAACCTTATGATGCCTGAAGGCAGCATTTGTTTAAAAAAGAATTTGTTTTGTTTTAACTAATTTTTCTATCAAATTTTTTAAACAAATCAAGGAAGAATGTTCATCTTACACAACATTAAAAAACATATTAGATGACATCACTTGTTCTCAGAGTCCGATATAGTAAAAATATTGGGTTAGGCAAATCTAAATCAATTTAAGAACGACGTTTTCTATATTCTTGAACATAAGCGTTCACTTTCCAAACTAAACTAATAATACTTTAATAGCACAATACAAACTGAAAAATACAATTGTTTTCATTCAATCAATAAAACTGAATGGCAAAAAGTCATGAACCACCGATGCAAGACAGAGCCGTCGTTTACATGTGGTCTTCATGTATATTGTTTGAATTAGCTATCGTGATTCGATTGTTAGACTGTTATAGAATGCATTTGAGACTTTATCTAACTTAGTAAGAACCGTGAGTCGCCCACTTTATTTAACTCGGTTCGAACCACCTAAGGAAATAACCTATGTGAGGACGTCGAGCTTTTTAACATCATACATAACCAATAGTACATAAAGCGACGCTCACATACGTAACGTATAGAACATTATAAGTCTAATGCAACATTTGTAAAGAGTCCTTGTTTGGTTATTTTAAGCTTTTGCTTTTAGTACAGCATAATAATATATAATAAATTTTTAAATGCTAGAAGAAAATAAATACGACGTAATTTAACGAGAAAATAAATTTTTGTAACTAAACGTAAAAATTGTGTTAATCATACATCACTTTGAACCGGTAACACTTTAAAACAGTATGGGCAATATTAACATTTCGAAAATACCTATATATACCTACGAACATTGTAACGTTCTGAGTTCTCCATATTTTATCTCCGATTGCACGAGATTCCTTATCCATATAGCGAGGATTATATGATCTTAATTCTCGTTATTGTATTTTATCTACCCTATTCAATTAATACAGAGGAGTTGGATCGTAGTAATTTTAAAATCTCGATATCTTGAAAGGTCAATTTAATGCCACTTGAGACGCTCTGTCGGTAACCGTGAACTTTAAACTTGTGTGTGCAGAATCTATGAGTTTATTAAACTTTATAATATTATATATAATATAGATGCCCCAGTATTTATAAGTTAGTTATTAAGTACCTGGTTGACCTGACCTGGTTAATTTTTTAGAAAAAAAAGAAACTAAAAATAATAATTATGTAGTTGAGGATCGACCCTATTTACATTTCACGAGACTGTCCGTTTCCCGAATAAGCTACGCTGATTTGACAGTTTATGGCAAAAATTTAATTTAATATAAATTTTAGTATTTTTTAATGCCCAAAAACAAAACATCAATTTTTTCTCCCAAAATAAGCATGTATTTCAGAAAAATCGTTGGAGCCGTTTCCGAGCTTACGAAAATATATATGTATAAATATATATGTAACTTTTAAATATAAAAGATTATTGACATGGATTTGTATTATTATTTTCGCTTATTTAATGCTATTATTGAGTTAACATTTTGATGATTTCTTTATTAATTGAAAATTTCAATATTTGGGTAATTATAATTTAACAAATTGTAAACTGAATGTATGTTTTTAATTTGTGGCTAAGTCTGGGAGCAGACTAAGTAAAGGATGACCGAATATGTAGGAATTTCTAACTGAAGAGCGAGAATGCGAGGAGTGATGTATAAAGGGTGGGAAGCGCTTGACAAATCGCAATGACTAAGAGAGGTGTAACGTGTGTGCATGGAACTATTATATTAAGTAAAAGAAGTATTAAACGATTAAACGAGTCAGTGTTTATAGTTTCCATCCCACATATATATTATATGTAACCTACCAATCTGCATTGGAGCAGCGTGGTGGGTTTTAGCTTTAACCTTCTCTACCGAAACGGAGAGACGCGTACTCCCAGCAGTGGGATATTAACAGGCCGTTACTTTATTTTTTTATATTAACTTTTAATTAAGGAATGTAGTTATTACGACGCTTTCTGTTGATATTTGAATAATTACTGTGATTACATCTTGTATGTGCATTGCTATTAAAATTCAATTGCTCAAATATTTAAAAGAATGTAAGTTGATTTATTGATTATATACGGATTATCGTTAGACAAATTACATTCCTTTTGTTTCACTTTGAACTATACCGTTATAAGTTCTAGTTATTATCATTAAATTTAACAAATTTGGTTGAATTAATATCATAGGTTATCGATTATTAACTTATTAATAACTTTATAACCAATTTTAATCAATTAAGAGTTATGATTAGGTAATAATTTTCGCTAATTCAATAATGTAAAAGTATTGTAATTAATCTTAATTTGGTTTACAAACCGCTTTGTCATGTTTAGTTATATTATTGTAACATAAACTCTAACTGTAAAGCTAATAAAGGCAAATACTACATGTAATAAATGTAACTTGACAACAACAACTTGACTACTTATACAATCACGGTATATTGTATTAAAGACATAGAGAATATTGAGTTAGTCAAGATTTAAACATAGAGTCCAAGAAAGAAGTTTATTAGGCACACAGTACTTAAGTAGCTGATTTTTTGAAAATGGAGTGGTATCCGACTGAATAGAATAAACCACCCCTCATTACTAACCGAGGTGTCGTACAAGGTGACTAAGGTAAGTTCACCCGTGTGGTATCCGGTTGAGAAGAATAGACCTTTCTTTCCGAGGTGTCGTAAAATACGACTAAGGGACATTAACGATTATTAAACTATTAGTTCGGCCTATTTAAAAGCAACTTTTAGTTTTTAGTTTTAATTATTACCACATTTGTATTGAAAAAACTAAATTAAGTGCTATGCTTACCTTAAGGGTTGCAATTAGATATTAAGTGTTAATTAGTGTATAAATCATTATATTGTTCAATTGTAACCTGTTGTGTTTGCCTAATAAAAAATTAAATAAAAAACTTGCAATGTATGCGATGGTGGAATCTTGAAAGTTAAATTTGACCCACTTCCCGGTGTCCGATTGAGCTGAAATTTTAAATAGTGGTCTAGTCCCGATGACAATGCATATTTATGACTAGCTTTCGCCAGCGGCTCTGCCATTGTGAAAAGATTAAAACCGTAATATAGAATTTTGATAACCATAAAAGTGGTTAAATTGGGTTGACCCCACCCGCGTGAAAACATTAAAACCGTAATATAGAATAAATAAAAGTGGTTAAATTGGGTTAACCCTATAAGATAGACATATGCTGTCGCGGACTTTTGTTTAGAACTTTTATAGGGGAACAATTTTGTAGTACATGATTTTTTTATAACTTTCACCATTTACTTAGCGCACGCAAGGAAAGCTTTAAATTTTGATTCATCTTAGCTTGATGTTATATAGCCTATAGCCTTCCTCGATAAATGGACTATCTTAAACTAAAGGAATTTTTCAACAGTCCAGTATTTCCTGAGACAAACAAACTCTTCAGCTTAATATATATTAGCATGACTGGATTGGCTCCAGACGAGGAAACTCCTCAACAGTTAACAGTAAAGACATAAAATTTTGTTATAAGCTTTTTAAACTTCTTTTGATTGCACTGTATTTTGTTTTTTGTAATTTAACGTCAGCGGGTACAGCAGTATGCCGTGTGATGACTGATCTAATAACCTTGGACGTTTTCAATTATTGTTAATGTTAGTAGCTTGGTTCAATTCACGGAATTAGTTTTGTGTCGTGTAATGTCTTGGAGTGAAAGGATTCAGCGCGTTAAGGCTCGCGAGGAATGTCGGTACAGTCGAATGCCATAATATTAAGAAAACGCGGAAAAATGTCTGTTAGAGTCATTTTGAACTTCGTGTAAAAACTAATTACATATGCATCGCATCCTTTCCTTCGTAATTATAAATGCGAAAATTTGTGAGTATGGATGTATGTTTGTTACTCTTTCACGGTGAATCTGCTGAACCGATATCGATGAAATTTGGCATAATTATTTCTTACACTCAGTATGCCACACTTTACAGAAATCAGTATACCACAATTTCTTCCCGAATTGAAATTTTGATCATAAAAGTAGTTATTCTGAGTTTATAATAGATAGAGACGTGCTAGTCCGGACCTTTTTGTAGTATTGTTGTACATCTACAATTCTCTAGTACATTACTTTAGTATATCTCTGCTGATTTCCAGCAGGCGTGTGTTATTACCGCGCCATTTCTTCAATACAATTAATTTACATAAAACGGTAGTGTATTGGTAACCTAAACCTCCGAAAAGAATTGAACTATCTTTTAGTAGAAACCGTACAAAAATTCGTTTAGTAGATTTTGAGAAAATCAATCTCATATAGACAAAAGATCACAAACAGGAATGATCAAATACAGATACAAAAAATATCACAAACAGAAAATCGATCACAGTTTTTGTGGACTTTATAATAAGTAAAGATATTACTGTATCACATTTTATAAACATTGCTCCAGTGGATTACGCGTGAAAGCAAAACAAACAGAAATACAGACTTATACGCATTTATAATGTAAGCATAGATTAAAAATTTCGACACTAAAATTAGCGAATTTCGCTACTAGACCATGCCACGTCCAAAACCCTTCAATATAAACGAGCTGTAATATAAGTATAACTCAAATTTATCATTGAATAAGGTCTAGCAATTGAACATAATTGCAACAAGACGCCTCTCGGTCGATTACTACAAATTACACACCTCGTAAAACATAATATCTGGTATATATTGAACGAGGTGACTATTTTATGAGCTTAACAGAGCAACGTGCCCTGCTTTATGTCGAAGTCACGACTTATTTCAGATTCAAACTGTACAAATAATATTTCTTAAATTAGAGCAATATAAAGTATGCCTATTGTTGATATCGTGATTTATTCGGCAAATTGATTGCCGAATAAATCACATTTATGGAATGTTGAATTTCAATTTAAAGACATTTTATTTTATTAGTCCAGTTTGAGAAACATAAGGTTCATAACGAACTTATGCAAAAAGTCTAGGAATTTATGAAATACTAGCTGTGCTAGCATAGAAATTAGTATGTCACAATTGTTTTCCCGAATTGAAAAATTTAACATAAAAGTAGTTATCGTGACTAATTTATAAGAGATTATTTAAAAACTTTCACCATTTACTTAGCGCACGCAAGGAACGCTTCAAATTTTGCCGTTTTCGCATTTTTCTTTTTATTTCTTTTTCTCTTATTACGCCGTGTGGTATCCGGCTTTATAGAATAGTACCACCCTCTTTTCTTACCGAGGTGTCGTAAAAGGCGACTAAGGTAAGTCGACCCGCCGTGTGGTATCCGGCTGAGTAGAATAGACCAACCTCATTTCTTACCGAGGTGTCGTAAAAGGCGACTAAGGTAAATTGACCCACCGTGTGGTATCCGGTTTAGTAAAATAGACCACCCTCTTTCTTACCGAGGTGTCGTAAAATACGACAGAGGTAAGTTGACGTCAGGCAGGCGGCCGGTCGTAAAAACGCAGCCAAATCATGTGACAGCATGTTTATAACATGTTGTGCCGACCCCACTTAGAGTGGGATAAGGGCAGGAGGATGATGATGATTTCTTTTTCTCTTATTAATCTTAACATGATGTTATATTGTTTATAGCCTTCCTCGATAAATAGATTATCTTACACTGAAATAACTTTTCAAATCGGTCCAGTAGTTCCTGAGATTAGCGCGTTTTTTAAACAATCAAACAAAGAAACTCTTCAGCTTCATATATTATTATTTAGAAGCTTTTATTCCATTTATAATTTTTTATATTGTTATATGCTGTAACTGATTTTGTAACAGATTTGTCAGCTATGAAAATTTCTTTTAAGCATAAATCATTAAAGTTATTGCCGTGCCAGTTACTTATAACAAAAATATGCTGATTCGCTTCTATAATAAAATTTCGCAATTCATACTAGACTAGTTTACACGTTTGAATTAAGTGTAAGAGATATAAATATAAATATAAATATATGGGACACTTACACACACGGTCGTCCGTCCCCAAAGTAAGTAACTTAATACTTGTGTTATGGTAGACAGACACCTGGTGAATATATACTTATATATTTTTTAAATACATACTTAAATACAAATATACACCCAGGCTCAAAGACCAACAAATTCATTTATAGAAAATGTTGGCCCTCGGCGGGAATCGAACCCGCGACCCACGGAGCTGAAGGCAGGGTCACTACCCACTGCTCCAACGGGCCAGTCAAATATGCTTCTACGTAAAGTATTTTACAATATTGAAAATTATTTGGATAATATAAATTCATGGATTACATAATACTTTCAGCTTCATACAAGATTGCTTCTAGGTAAGAGCTTGCTTCTAGGCAACATTCCAAATCAGTTGCATGTTGTTGATCCTTTTACGATTTAAAAGTGTTTGTAAGAGCTTATTTGAATAAAGATTATTATGATTTAATTTGATTTGATCTGATTGCAAGAATTAAGTAAATACATCTCCTACATGAATCATAAGAGCAATTACACGCGTGCCAAAAATAGAAGTTGCAAGAAATGACCTCCTACCATTTTATTGTAACTTATAATAGAATAAGGATATTAATGGAATTATAATTTTATTTCGAGTTTGAGCTCTTAAACGAGAGTGTAAACTAAGTGCGAAAAAGGTTAGATTACATATATTAAAGCAGAAGCCATATTAATTCTGCGAATATAATTAAAAATAATGATTCCACGGGGCGTAACAATAAAAAATTGGAACATTAATTTTTTTTCGATTTAGGGCAATTAAATTTGTACACTGAATACAGGAATAGAATATTGCATATTAAATAATCAAACAAATATCCTATACCTATATTTTGAAATTAATTGTGTATAATTGGTACAAATATAGGAAATAATATATAAAAAATTTAATCCTTAAAGCTTAATAGGTTTAAACGTTAATCTTAAAACGGTATTGTAATTATAATATACTATATACTTAAGTGATTTTGTTGTATTATCTTAATCCTGTGTGTATGCACATAGTTAAGATTAATAAATAAATAATACACTCAGTATTGTATGATGTCTGGTTGCACTGTAATTATTAAAAAGGTCTCAAAATGAATTAATTAAAGATCAACAAACTTGCTTGACCGTTGACTGCAGTTGACTGTTGTTAATTGGACGTAATTTACGTCTTATGAACTTTTAAATGTCGAACAGTTAAGTGTTGAAATCTTCTATTTCTATTGTTCTTACCAATACAATTACTTGTAGTACCAAAAAATAAATGTTTTAAATTATTTTTAGTCTCTGGCTATGGTTGTATACTTTTGTAACACTTTTCGTCTCCACTACCCTTCGCCCTAAGCCGTTGTCCGTCCTCACAGGAGGCACCCTTAGGACGACGTTCCCCGACGCTAGTACAGCTTCTGCGCTCTACTCTCTGCATTTTGCAACTTTGGCGATGCTTCTGCGCTCGCCCGTACCGCCCGGTGACGCTGTAAAAGCCGTTAGAGCTAACAGCATATAGTCAATTCGAAGAAAATAAACACTTTCCGTCATTAAAGTCGGATATAGTAACGTTTTCATTTCGACAGGTAGGTTCATAAAACATGACACATAACGACCAGTAGCATAACTACGATATGATAGCCAAAGGGGTTTTTGCAAGTTCCGGCATATCTGAGAACTATTGATATGACTTATTAATTTCCTCATAATACCTATGTATTAAAAACAAGACTCATTTTTATAATAATTGAATAGTTATAAAGGTGCGCATTATTTTGAAGAAATCCGTAACACGGAAGGGGCAAAAGAAATATTTAAAATGCACATATAGTATATTAAGTCATCATTTATTCTCCCGCCCTTATCCCACTATAAGTGCGGTCGGCACAATATGTTATAAACATGTTGTCACATGATTTGGCTAGGTATTTTACGACCGGCCGCCTGCTTGACCTCAACTTACTTTAGTTGTCTTTCACGATACCTCGGTAAGAAAGAGATTGGTCTATTCTACTCAGCCGGATACCACACGGCGGGTCGACTTACCTTAGTGGCCTTACACGACACCTCGGTAAGAAAAGAGTGTGGTCGTTCTCAGCCGGATACCACACTTACATATCTTTTATATTTAAATGAGTTAATCTCGTATATAAATTTTTCTGAATTTTGCAAACGGCTCCAACCATATCGATGTAGGGAGTTTTGGGGGCGAAAAATCGATCTTGGTATACTGAATTTGAGATCGCCCGTTATATTCTTAATAATAGTGTTAGGTGAGTCTTATTTTTTTAGTACAGTGCTATTTCAAAATATTTTACTGTTCTGTTATTGTCTCACTTCTCTTTAACTTGACTCTCGCTAATGACGTTTGTTGAAATAGATCTAGCCGCATGGGTCTAACTAGTGATCAATACTTGCCTGTTTTCTTTATAGCCTTCCGGTACACGTGCGTTGTGGGCAATCCAAGGCTCGAATTCACGTATGTATCACAAGTAGACAGTACAAAAAGCAAGGGCATAGCTAATTGAAGAAAGTGTAATACCAGGTTCATTAACAATGTACAGAAGGCCTCGGGCATTTTACAAATAACCCGCTACCGGTTTGCGAACCATTCGTGTCGGTATTCATATCTGATCGTATCTACATTGTTTTATACATGCCTGTTTATGAATGTAATAAATAAAAAATTGTAAGAGTCGTTTGTTTGTATCATAATTTTTTTATTGGAACCAAAAATCATACTAATATTCGATTGAAGTGCGATATTTTGAAACTATCTGTGTGCGTAGTGCAAGTTTGTTTAACCTACTCAATCGCGTTAGCGTAACGCAAATTTGTATGGCGCTGAACTACGGGCACTAGATGTCGCTGTTGCAGCGTCGCACAAATTTGTGTAACGCTAACGCGATCGAGTAGGTTAAAAAAACTTACAAAGCAAACTTTTATTACAGGCCTAGAATAACCTTTCTATCATACACGAAGTCATTTTATAAAGCTCATTGCTAGTCAATATGTCAGTTCTAAGTTTCAGGATTAAACTTCTTTGTCAATTTTTTCATCCTGGAACTGTGATAGCTTTTTACTTTACACACTTAACTATCCGTATGCTATATATATATATATATATATATATATATATATATATATATATATATATATATATATATATATATATCACACTAACCGTATGCTGCCCGACTTTATTGAATATAAGGCGACTGCCTCTGACTCCAAATCAGACTTAGAACCAAGCTATATCAGAGGTGGCGCACTCTGGGGTACAGAGTTGCTGCTGGAGAGGATGGGGGCAATGTCTTCATAGAACCCCTATCCCGGCCACCAGCAGCGTGTTGGAGCACACAGGTTGTTTTAGTCGGTGCGAGTCCGACATAACCGTCGGCTGTCCCCGTCGGGCGGCGGTACCCATAAGAGGTTTTTTCCTGTCTAAAAAAAAAAGAACCAAGCTATATTGAGTGAAGGTAAAATAAGAGCAGTATGCGAAAGATCATCAGGAAAAGTGCGTATTTTTCGGTATTTAATCTCATGATGAATTAATATAGTACTCGAGAACGCGGATGCAACGACCCGCCTTGTTCATGTGTCTTTCCCAACGAACTGTTATATGGGCTTATAATTATTTTAATAGTCTTTATAATCAATCAAATATAATGTTATATTTTATCGAACATTTTTTTTACTATAAGGTTGACTGTTAAAATGAAATCGTAGGAAATCATTAGTTTCTAATATATGATTTATTTGTATTCTTAAAAGGCGGAATACGCCGGTGCCCGCCCGCATAATATCCATTGTTACCAGATATTTATTATAAAGGAATTGATAATGACCATTGAGTTATTATGTACCTATTAAACCAGAAGCGAAACGGCGTACGATATATAAATTATCTGTATACCAATAATTGAATGGTTTGGACATTTTTTGTAATTCTTTGCGACTATTGAATTATTCTCTTTATTTCTCTTATGACTTATGACACTTTCGAGAGGGTCACAAGTTCAAACCCCAGAAGGCACTAATGACTTTTTCTATAGAAACTTATGTGTCTTATTGATAATTGCAATTTATCACACGCTTTTCGGTGAAGGAAAACATTGTGAGATAACCTGCATATCTCTAGAGAAATCTGGGGATATGTGTACCCTACCAATCCACATTGGAGCCGCGTGGTAGGTCTTAGCTCAAACCCTTTTCTCCAGGAATGGAGGGAGGAGGCCTATGGGGCAGGAGGCAGTGGGATTGTAACAGGCCGATACTTAATTTTGAATTATTATGTTTATGTCTGCAACGTATCCTGAAATATTTTAGGCATATCGCGCCGAGATATGCAACCTGGAGAAAATAGTTTAACTGGGAAGCAGATAGGTAGAAATCCTGGGGAGAGAGCCTTAAGAAACTACAAAACGTAGGGAGCTTTAGATAAAGATTACTTTGCGATTTTGTCGTTTAGTCTATCTCCTCACGATGCTTCAGTTACGGGGCGAAACAATTGTTGAGATTGTGATGGTGAATGTGTGCAGTGCTTGTGTATTGTTGTGTCATCGGTGTCGGGTAGTGCATGAGATCTTACAAATTCTGTATCTATCAGGTGAGAACAATTAGTACACTCTACATTTATTACATATATTTTCTTTTATCGCGGATTATAGCAAAATAATATCCTCATTACTTTTGTATAAAGATTACCTTAACTATTCCTACTTTTCTAGTGGCCATTTTTAAACACGTGATTGCTTACCATAACCACGTGAGACAATTGTTTCAAATGCAAATACGTTTAAGTACCAACAATGGTTTTACCGTTCGTGCGGGGCCTGTCCAACTTGTTCTCAGTTCTTCGAAACCATTTCCTTGATACAGGAATTTGTATTAATTATTCTGGTTTACCGCGCAATTATAATATAGAAAGAAAACTATAACATGATTCATCAATTATATCCTTTACATAAAACAAACCATCGCGTGTCTATGAACTAGATCCTCAGTAAATAAAATCAAAAATTCAAGTATATGGCCTGATAATTTGACTGGCCATTTGGCGCAGTGGGTAGTGACCCTGCCTTCAGCTCCACGGCTCGCGGGTTTGATTCCCGCCGAGGGCCAAAATTTTCTATAAATGAATTTGTTGGTTTTCGAGCCTGGGTGTATATTTGTATTTAAGTATACATTTAAAAAATAAATAAAGTATGTATTCACCAGCTGTCTCTCACCCATAACAAAAGTATTAAGTTACTTACTTTGGGGACGTACGACCGTGTGTGTAAGTGTCCCATATATTTATTTATTTATTTACTGACCAGTTGACCTATGCACGTACATAATAAAAATAATAAAAAAAGTAAAGTAGCGGCCTGTTACTCTCCCACTGCTAAGAATAGGCCTCTTCTCTCCCTTTTTGGAGAGAAGGATTGGAATTAAGACCTACCACGCTGTTCCAATGCGGATTGGTAGGTTACACATATCCAGAATTCTCTAGAGATTTCCTCAGGTTTCCTCACGATGTTTTCCTTCACCGAAAAGCGTGTGATAAATTGCAATTATCCTTTAGACACAGAAGTTTTAACAGAAAAACTCTTTGGTGTCTGCCCGGTTTTGAACCTGTGATCTCCTCGAAAAAGTCGCACACTGTTACCGCTGGGCTACCACAGCTAATGCTCATTATGAGTTTATTAAATTTAAGGACAGTATTAACTGTAAGCGCTTTCATCATCATCCTCCTGCCCTTATCCCACTCTAAGACAACATGATGTTGCTGAGGGTCAGCACAGCATGTTATAAACATGTTGTCACATGATTTCGCTAGGTATTTAAAGATCGGCCGCCTGCCTGACGCTAACTTACCGTAGTCGAATTTTACGACACCTCGGTAAGAAAGAAGATTCTACTTAACCGGATATCACACGGTGTGTCAAATTACCTTTATCGTCTTTTACGATATCTCGAAAAGAATTGAGGGTGGTCTATTCTACTCAGCTGGATACCGCACGGCGGTTCACTTACCTTACTCGTCTTTTACGACGCCTCGGAAAGAAATGAGGGTCTTTCTACTCAGCCGGATACCGCATGGCAAAACTGTAAACGCTTTCAATTGCAATAAAATCATTCATTTCATTCAAGTACTACGCAATTTGATTCCAGGTTAAAATAAATAACGTAATTAACCCTGGGCTTCCAATTGATTAATTAATTATATGTTTATCAACGATTTCCGTGACCGATATAAATAACATATTTGATTGGCATATATGCATTTTTAATTACCCATAACAGGAACATTTACGTCAATCATAAATTCATACATCATTCATACATAATTCTGTGAAATAAAAACATATAATTCCATTTTTTAAAACTTAACGCGCACCGCATATTATATATGACATTGGAATATTTTTCGCCTTTACTATGTTTCCTATATGAAAGGTCTTCACGAGTCTTCAGAAACATCATCAGGTATAGTCTATCTTTGCTTGTGTATTGCGATGGCAGTGGTGGAGGTTTGTACATGTGGTTTTACGGTACGGTCGGGTACGAAAATGGATAGTTCACTCTATATTACGCACTACATTTTGCCATTACAGCAGTTTAAAAACAATTTTAAAAAGAGGCTGCTACAGAAAGCCTATTGTTAAGAATTATTTGGATGATAAGAATGTGTGGATATACATAGCTCTCTTCGAACCTGTACAAGACGAAATGTAACTAGTATTAAGAATTGAATTTTTAAAAGAGCAACCGCCGAGTTTCTGGCTTTTCTCGGTAGCAACAGCTTTCCGAACCAGCAATAGAGTTGACGATTCAAATGCACTTTCTTACAAGTTTATTTAAATAAAGAATATTTTGAATTTGAATTAAACATAATATATATTTTCTATATGTCGGATTATAGCAAAATAATTTCATTATTACTTTTTGGATCTCCGCAAAGTAACGTGCCATATGCATGCAATTACCATGATGGGCATGATGTGTATAGTCCTAGCGTTTAAGTAATTTAAGATAGATACAACTTGTACATTTTTGCTGTAAATAAAAAAAATTACATTAGTCATATGCTTATTTACAATAACAAACTTAAAAAATAAATTTACTTGTGTACAAATATAAGTCAAGAATGTGGTACCCCGCCCTAGCAACAGCTACTGAACTGCCGCATTGATTAAGGGTTATGCTACTGTTAATGTCAAGATTGAATATTAATGATTTTTTTACTTATTCACATAAGATGAATACGTTATTTTGGATATTTCTATGATTCCTATTAGCCGTTTGGTATCCGGCTAAGTAGAATAGGACCATCCTCATTTCTTACCGAGGTGTCGTAAAAGGCGACTAAGGCAAGTCGACCCGCCGTGTGGTATCCGGCTAAATAGAATAGACCCCCTCATTTCTTACCGAGGTGTCGTAAAAGGCGACTAAGGTACGTTGACCCACCGTGTGGTATTCGGTTTAGTAGAATAGACCACCCTCTTTCTTACCGAGGTGTCGTAAAATACGACTATGGTAAGTTGACATCAGGCAGGCGGCCGGTCGTAAAAACGCAGCCAAATCATGTTACAGCATGTTTAAAATATGTTGTGCCGACCCCACTTAGAGTGGTATAAGTGTTGGAGGATATATATATATATATATATATATATATATATATATATATTCGAAATCTCGAAAACGGCTCCAACGATTTTCCTGAAATTCAGCATTTTTTTCCCCCAAAACCCCCTAGGTTTTGGGGGAAAAAAATCGATTTAGATAAGTTTTATTTTTAAAAAATGTCGTTTTATCTCTGTTTTTGGTTTTTGGTTATCTCTGTTGTTATCATTAAAAAATACTAAAATTTATATTAAATTGAATTTTTACCATTAACTGTCAAGTCGGCGTAGGTTATTTAATATTTGAGGCGAAGTTATAACTTACTTCGCCTTAATTGGGTATTACAGCTGCTATGCGACCTGCGTGATACGTGAGCCACGAGTCTGATTATATTATAAAGTAACAATTAATAATATTATATACAATTAACTACTACTAAGAAGCAAATTTACATACGTAACTAAAAATAAGGTAGCAAATCTGTTCAGCAGGTTATTGGTTAGTATAATAATCATCATCCTTCTACCCTTATCCCACTCTAAGTGGGGTCGGCACAACATGTTATGAACATGTTGTCACATGATTCGGCTAGGTACTTTACGACCGGCCGCCTGCCTAGCGTCAATTCTACTTAGCTGGATACCACAAGGCGAGTCAACTCACCTTAGTCGCCTTTTACGACACCTCGTTAAGAAAGAGGGTGGTCTATTTTATCTAACCGACGTTACCACACGGCGTTATTTGGTTAATACAATAGCACAGTCCAATTCGAAGTATGTACATACTTGACTCCTGTAGCAAGAGATACGTTAAAATATCACCCGACGTTTAAGTCTCAAACAAAATGATTAACCAACACATAACAGGATTATATACGGACGGGATTTAAAAAAATTACTTTCTTTTTTTGCAATATGGTTGAATTAAATATTCTTTTGATCTTAAGCTTCTATGATCAAATCGGCGAGCTAAATGGGTCTAATAGTATTCATAATTCAAAGCCTTCATTTAGGATATTTTATTAACCTATGACCGTGAAACATTCATCATCATCTTCCTGCCCTTATCCCACTCTAAGTGGGGTCGGCACAACATGTTATAAACATGCTGTCACATGATTTGGCTGCGTTTTCACGACCGGCCGCCTGCCTGACATCAACTTACCTCTGTCGTGTTTTACGACAACTCGGTAAGAACGAGGGTGGTCTATTCTACTAAACCGGATACCACACGGTGGGTCAACTTACCTTAGTCGCCTTTTACGACACCTCGGTAAGAAATGAGGTTGGTCTATTCTACTCAGCCGGATACCACACGGCGGGTCGACTTACCTTAGTCGCCTTTTACGACACCTCGGTAAGAAATGAGGGTGGTACTATTCTATTCAGCCGGATACCACACGGCGTATGACCGTGAAACATTATTAGCCAGTAAAATCATCATTAATATTGCTCAGCGATAGAAATATAACTATGGAAAGGGCTATGTTTGGAATTTCTCTCAGAGATAAAATTTGAAACAAAGAGAATAGAAACGAAAATTCTAAATCCTAAATGATGATTTAGAATATTTATTATCTCGGTTTTAATCTTTGCAGATTAAGTACGGACGCCAATAAATCTACATTTTGCATAAATAATCCAGTACCTCGTAAACTTTAACTGATGTGACGATTATACGTGTTTTATCGTAGATATTTACTTTTGCAACTTGACATACGTTAGTGACCTTCCTGAATCCACTTGAACAATCTCCATTGGTAAACCAATATACTTGGTTCTTCAATCAGTAATGAATATTATATCTGAATAAAGGTATGCCTTTAATCTCCACAAAACATATTTAAGGCACTTTAAATTAAAAACAGAAACAAAACAACGAAAGCAACGTATGTATCATGTAACAATGTAACAACTCTTTTTTGTTTTCAAGTTACGAAAAGTCACTTCTAGACATTCTTCTATTTAATAGATTCCAGGCCATGCGAGCCTGTTCCGATTAAACTGCTATTTGTAACCTTTTCGAGGTCACTTGCCTATTAAGGGGGGGAGGGGTCTACCAACACTGGAGTTTCTGCGTTATGGAGAGACAGAGTAGAGTTTAGACCAACTCAAGCTACTTCACTGCGGATTGGTAGGTTTTATATTGAAAATTTCCAGGGAAATGTTTTTGTCTATTGAAATTATCGTTTGTTTTCGGTTTCATCACAATGTTTTACTGTAAATTTTCAACGAATTGTAAGTATAAGTTAAACGCACATTTTATAGCTTTTAAATAAAACCAATATCCCCCTCCGGAAACATTTTCGACACCTTTAAAGTGTCACACACTCTTAATGTTGGTCACCACAATGTTGGTCTCACTTAAACTTAAATTAAAATTAAAATAAACAGTTTTTTTTATACCTACATGTATTTAGAAAAGAGAAAGAAAAATTATAAAAACACGTATAAAGGCGGAATTATCCTTAAAAGGGATCTCTTCCAGTCAACCTTTGAGTAATAGATTTGTATAAACGACTCGGTTTCGGTATTAAACCGAAACATTTTGCCTAATTAAACTCTTGTATAATTATTTCTACAATGATACATGTAAACTGCAAAAAATATATCCGACTTAATTATTAAAGGAACGAGCAAAAAAACTGAAATAAGAAAACCCGGTCACTGCAGGAAATGCGGAAATCCCCGGCACTAAACGATATTAATTCGTTATAGTATAAAAATGATCAAGCCAATTTAAAGATTTACTGTATATAATGTGACTCACTAGAAGCTATCGTAAATAGGCTGTATTATTACAATAATTGTTGTCTGTAGTTAGGTACTGTGTTCTCGTCCAACTCTATTGTATGTATCTCAAATGGCTGCTAATGACTTGATATAAACACGCGATATTAAGATTGAAACGCTTTGATAATATTTGTATCAGTTAACAATGCTAATCTAAGACTATTGTTATTTTTATTTTTAAATTTGATTGTTTTAGTGTATAATGAGTTTTAGTGATTGAGTCCTTTGCATTGGGGACAGATTTTTGTACAGTTTTTAATAATAGAGGTAGTAGAATCCTTCCGGAAGGTTAAGGTACATACACATGATGATTAAAGGACATTATCAAATCCGTAATTTTTTAATGAGGAGATACAATATTAAAGGAGATAAAGAACTTCTTTGCGGTATACTTTTTCTTGTACCGAACACCAATAAGTATGTAATCGAGGTGATTTATCACGGCTTGACACTTGCCTCACAGGGGGCACCCTTAGGACGACGTTCCCCGACGCTAGTAGAGCTTGTGCGCTCTACTCTCCGCGTTTTGAAACTTCGACGATGCTTCTGTGCTCGCCCGTTCCACTCTGTGACGCTGCAGAAGCCGTTAGGGCTAACAGCATATAGACAAATCGAAAAAAAATCGAGGTAACGTATTTATAGTGCAAACTTGTATTTAATGTATTATTATATTCACAACATTATATTCATTATTCGAAACACAAATTTGAAGCATTAATTAGCACAAAGGAATAAAAACAGCTACTTTAAATATTAGCTTAACTAAAAATATAATTGCCTTTCCGATACGTCGTTCAAGCCTGAAAGAAAAAAACGTTGACCGTGTAATTTTCTCAGACACGCTAATATTACGCGTTAGTTAACTATACAAAATACTTTTAGAATTTAGGGTTGTTAATTTGAATTGCTATAACAGTGAATTCGGTTATATTAGGCATTAGGTTAGGTTATAAAAGTAGCTAACGATTTTTCCTTTACCGAGAAACTTGTGCTAAATATTAATAAGGCAGGCAGAAAACAGAAAAACTCATGACAAAAAATTAGAGTCACTGTTCGGCCATCACAGTTTGTTTAATTATTTATTTACATTATGTATTACTTAAAATTTGATTAATCATTGCAGCAGGGTCGTCTCGCTTACTCCCCTGGGAGTAGGCGGGGTACGGGCCTCGAGACGTACCTCCTTGCCCGGGCAGTTCCTCGCGGGCACTTAAGCCCGGTCTGTGTTTAGGCCGTAGGCCGAGGTCACCTAGGTGACCTAAGGGATGTCTGGTTCGGTGGTGAGGTCTGGGAATGGTAGCTCCCAGACCTCAAAGTCTTCTTCAGGTGGTCCTAAGTCGGGTGGTGTCATATCCGGTGGTGTCATAATCCGTGGTGTCGCCCTCTCGCCCGTCGCGTCGTCCTCGTCGTCACCGTCGTCATCCGCATCGGGCCGCGGAGACGGTGACCGCTCACGAGGCAGGGAACGTCCATCGGGTGGTCGCGCATGGAGTGGCGCGATGCCGTGGAGGTGTACGTGCGCGCTGTGGTCCGCACGCGCGAACATCCGGCGCGCAAGGCGACGGACATACTCCTCCACGGTCGGCATTTTGGTATCCCGATGCACGACGTCGTTCCGCACATACCTCGGGGCTCCTACGATCAGTCGCAGGCAGCGGTTCTGCTGGACTTGCAGTCTTCGCTTCTGGTACGCCGAGCATAGCGCGTACCAGGCGGGTGCCGCATACGTCAAGCGCGAGCGGACGTAGGCACCGTAGACCCGCAGTTTGGTGTTCATAGGTAGGTGGGATGTGAATAGCGCGTGAAGCTTGGACCTAGCAGCGGCGGCTCGACCCACGACGTGATTCACCGTGGGGAGCATGCACAGGCTGCGGTCCAAATCACACCCCAGAAACCTCACTGTGGTCTTCCACTCTACGTCCTGGCCTCGTAGAGTCAGCTGACGTAGCGGCTTGGAGCGGCTGGTTAGCAGAGCGGCCGTCTTCCCGACGTTGACGGCCATCCTCCACTTGTCCAGCCATTCCGGCAACAAGTCCAGCATACGCTGCATGCGGTTGGTGGCGACGATCTGGTGGTAGGACGACGCGAAATACAAATTAATCATTGTTAACGTACAAAAATCGTATGTATTGTGAACGACAATTACTAGAGGTCGCTGCTATTTTGCGTATTAAGAGTGCAGCCGATAGATAAAGAACTCGCTGCAACGGCAGAAAGCAATTACAGAGTCCCATGTCAGCGAGCGTCCTACGAACATAGCCGATGGCGTTCTCGGCACAACGTTCAACAACAAATAGAGGTTTCCATGGCAACGGAGGTAAAACAAGCCATCTTGTGTGATGTGACGTTTACTTTGGGATATGGTATCAATTACGAGTGCGGGAATACAAGTTGAATTATAATTTAGGGTTTCATTGATACTTACTTACGGACTTTTAACAGTATAATTAAAGTAAATATAATTGACGTTAATAATTTTAGATATTTGCTTACTAATACTGATTTACTATAAATTGTCTCAATTCGTATGTTAGTTAGTAGAGATTTCTGTATAAGATAAGTTGACCTTTGTTATTAAATTTACTCTTATTTTGTTAATAATGTTTTATTTACCTTTTATTCGTGGTACATAGATAATAATACTAAATAAAATCAGATTTAAGTTTAAGTTTGTTATGAAATATTATACTTTTAATAATAAAAAAGATTAAATTAAGATTAAAATTACAATTAAGCGCCTTGATCTTTTGACTGAACATTCGTAGGCTTTATTAAACTAGTTTGCAATCTTTAATTCGTTTCAATCAATAAAATTTAAAATCTTAGATAATTTTATGTAGATATAATGTCACATAATTTATTCTTATCCTATATACATTAATGATTAAATTGATTATATAAAGAAACGGCAACTTTGTGTTAAATAAAAACTAACTTGTAGGGCTGCCCAGATACCATTTTGGTTATTGCGTTATGACATTCAAGAAACACAAACAAGGGTTCATTCTTAATTATATTTAAAAACAGAAACGGCTCCAACGATTTTCCTGAAAATCACCATGTAGGGGTTTTTGGGGGAGAAAAATCGATCTAGCTAGGTTTTATGTAAGAAAAAATACATTTCATCACTGTTTTTGGGCAATAAAAAATACTAAAATGAATATTAATAAACTATTTTTGCCATAAGTCAGCGTAGCTTATTCGGGGAACGGGCCGTCTCGAGAATTGTACTATTACTACTATTCTATTCAGCCAGATACCACACGGCGGTTACGACGAAACAACTAAGATAGAAATTTAAAATTTCAGTTCAACGTGGTTGTGTTTAGGTACTTTAAATAACTGATGTCTCTAAAAAATTACAAAGGTCAATTATACGTTAAAGTTTGTAAAGAAAATTCAGAGGTCCGGGGCTTGAACTCGTGAACTTTTGATATTTATCACACACTTTAATGACTAGCACCACACCTTTTTAGATGATGTATACAAGTATATAAATACTAGCTGTGCACGCATCTACGCTCGTTCAGAAATCATTCTGTCATGACTATATATTTCAGTCTATTTACATAAAACTGCAATACTATAATCTTAAACCTTCCTCAAGAATTGCATTTTGGTTGCATGTTTTAGTAAAAACCTTATAAAAATCCGTTTATTAGATTTTGAGAAAATTGATCACATACATACAGACAGATTTTGGGGACTTTGTTTTACTATATGTACAGGCAACGTGTTTGTAACGTGCTGTGCCGACCCTACTTAGAGTGGAATAATAATTTGTTAAGAGGGATCCATTTTTGCTCCGGGCCATTTAAATGCATTGTTAGATTTCGACTAGATTTAGATTTATATGGGTAGATACTTGGGGAAATAATTTTTATGGTGGAGCATGGCACAAAAAAAACGTTTGGAAACGCTGTTGTACGCCATCAATGTAAAGAAAATTTTATAGTTCTATTTCATTAGGGCAATTTCATTAAGGGATAAAAAATCAATCAGTCAATTAAAGGATATAAAACAGTAGGAAATACATATTGAATACGTTTACGTTAGCATCTAACATGTTTTGACCTGGTTTACTGACTATTACAAATAATAGTTCTGTCATACATTTTTTACTCTCTAATTACTTAGCGATATGTGAGTCAGAGTCTATAAACGTGTATTAATATGTGCATACGTAATTGCATTAGTCATTTAGCTCGTAACGTACTATTTTTGGTAAGTTATTATGTAATTATTGAGTTGAAACGGTAGTACGGCGATTCTATGGAGATTTAAAGCCTTTAGACCTCATAATAGAAGATTGGCCAAGTAAAAAAAATAACGGCCTGTTAATATCCCTGTGCTCGGCCTTCTCTTTCCGTTTTGTAGAGATAAGGGTTGGAGCTGACACCCACCAACCCACTCCAATGCGGATAGTATTAATCGTTATTATTAAAGGTGCGAAAAAAATTACAAACTATTTAGTATCCGACCGATTTAACCTAATTAATTTTTTAATGCCAAAAAACAGGAATAAAACGATTTTTTTACATAAAACCTAGCTAAATCGATTTTTTCTCCCCCAAAACCCCCAACATGCTGAATTTCAGGAAAACCGTTTCCGAGATTCCGAAAATATATAAACATATATACATACAAGATTAAGTCATTTAAATAAAAAGATAAAGATAATCTTTAATTATGCCACAACGCACAATCCTCAAAAAAAATGGCCATAATGTTTTTTCTTCATGTGTTATTATTACAATTCGTTTTATTTATAAGGAGCCTGTAACTCAATCTAATTTAAAAATGGGACAGTTGCTAGCGATAACACTAAATCGTCAACAGATACCATAATATCGTAAAACTCCATATTCGGTGGATTGCTCTCCATATAAATAATTTCAACGATTCATATATCTAATAAATTTGAAAGAAAAACTATTATTGAGGATGGCATTTATATCTTTTCTAATAGGATTTGGGTTACAAATTCTTATAGATGCAATGATAGTCATTTTTGCTCTTACAGAGAGGAAATCTGAAAAAGGGCCCGTAATAAAAAAAACGAAGTGCAAGATTAAGATGGTATTGACATGAGGAGGGATGAAAATCATGTCACCAAACGGGTGTTAAATATGAATCTTGATATTTGACTAGAGAAAGGTCGAAAAAGAGATGGTTGGATTGTGTGAGGATATGCATAGAAAAGGAATGCCAGAGTTGATAAATGAAACCTTAGTTAAAGTGGGATAAGGGCACGATTATGATAAGTTATCATCAAGCTGTTATCATCGCATTGCTAGGCACTATCATCGCACATAAGTGTCCATAGACGCAGGTTTTTTTAAAGGTTTGAGCCCGTGACCCTTGATAAAGGTTTCGGGGTCTCACCGTACGACACGACATAACTTATGTGAATATTACATAACATTTTAATCCGGAACATGATGACTGAGTCCAAATGCCGTAAATCCCTGATACGAAATGTTTATAGTGAAATTCGATCCGCTACAGTTTCCGCGTGTACACAAATCATAAATACCAGCCGGAACATATACATCATCGGAAGTTTTAAGGCTCTGTAATCTGTATGCCGTACATACTGACCAGTGACAATAAAACTCTCGGAGTAAGAGGTACGCGTCTTGATTCTAGTATACGCGCGACTAGCTCACGAGACGCACGCGTTAACCGATAAATATATATTGAAAAAAGCCCGCCAAATTCAGACGCGAACTTTCCAATTTTAAAACAGTTACACGGACAATAAACAGTTTCGTTAAATAATTTGTTATCTGTGAACATTTGCGAGGAAAAATAAATAGCTTTTACGATTGCGTGGAGGCGTAAACGAGGACAATAAAGGTAAAATATTATGAGAGTACAGTTCATTTAATTCACGTGTGCTCAGCACAATCGCTCTTTCGTCACCGAATACATTTAATACATTTCCCTCTTTTAAGGTTTAGTACGCACTGCCTAATTTTGGCATGCAATCAGTAGTATTAAGGTTAATTGACACACGTGAAAATTACATCGAATATTTAAGCTAATTTGTAATTTCTCAACCGGTTTAAAATTTATTCGATATCAACTTCACGGCCATATATAAACGTCACCTAAAACATCAATTGCCAGTTTTTTGCGGGTTTTATATTTGTAATGGTCTATTTTTGGTTAAAAAGTTTATATAACGGTAAATAGATTATTTAAATTTATAAAAGGTTAAGGTGATTATAAGTTAATTAAAAATTGTGCAATATTAATAATTAATTTCAAAGTTAAATTCTATTTTGTAAGCCACTTATTCTGTGTTGAAACGCATAAATAAACAATCGTTTGAATAGCCGCTACGATATGTCATTGCCAGAATTTGATTGGTTTCTATGTGTGGTTTGCGTAAATACGTGTGTCGCCGACACTTATCCAAGGCTGTTCTAATTTGACTATCTCAGCCGTTCAAAGTAAATAAATTGAATCTGCGATATGTTAAGTTAAAATTCACTATCGTCTTAAAATTTAACATTAAAACATTTATTACAAAGTTACGTTACAGTTTCATTCGGGTTATCTTATTTTATAAGTTCAAATATACATCACATTTAAGTGACTTATATTTGTCAAGATAAAGATACTGACCATTCAATTATTACTAATCCTTGCTAAAAAAATAATTACCGCAACTAAAACTAGCTAATATTAGCTAATATTATTAGTCTGTCATTATTTCTATCACTGCATCTGTTTGTCACTCATCCACTTTAGAAGCAAATTAAAACTTGTATAGCGTGCTATGATAACCGTATATATGATTAAAATATTATATATGATTAAAATCGTTTCGCCCCGCAACCGAAGCATCATCAGGAGATAGACTCCACGACCAAAATCGCAAAGCTTTGCGCTTGGCTTTTGGCTTGTTCTTACGAATCCTGCATGTAATTTATAGAATTAGTTGTTACTTTGCGGAGGTCCATAATACAAAAGTAATGAGAATATTATTTTGCAATATTATTAAGAATATTATAATAATATTCTCATTACTTTTGAATCCTGCATGTATCAGGTATGATAACCGATTGACCACTCTACATTTACTGTCATTATTTCTATCACTGCATCTGTTTGTCACTCATCCACTTTAGAAGCAAATTAAAACTTGTATAGCGTGCTATGATAACCGTATATATGATTAAAAAAATCCTTTTTTTTCCGTTCCGGTGCAGGAAATAAACAATAAAGTACATAAAGTATAAAAAGTATTTAAATTCGCGGGTACCACTAGTTCACCAAAATATAACCGATGCCAATTACAAATTTATACTCTGTATCAGCAAATTTTAAAACTTTTAAATTTATTTGTGTTAAGAACATAGTACGATCGTAGGTCTTTTGTAGGAATTTCAGTACTACAGGTCTTATTACGCTGGCTTTCATTGGCTTTTTCGATTTTTGAGATTCTCTCTAGTTACTGCTTAAACTTACCAAAATATACAAACATAGATAGAACCACTTTTTTTAAAATATACCTACAACAAGCACCATACGCTTTCATTTTTGTATATACAACATTAGTAATAATTGAAACCTTCGTCTTTACTTTACTTGTACCAAACTCAAGCACCCAAAGAGGAAGATAAACGACAACATTTCAATACTTTGTGATTTGATCGAGCTTATTTTTTACTATATATATATATATATATATATATATATATATATATATATATATATATATATATATATATATATAAATACATATATATATTTTTCGGAATCTAGGAAAAGGCTCCAACGATTTTCCTGAAACTCATTTAAATATTAAAGATAAAATATGGGTCAATGTAGCTTTACAAATGTGATATACGAATATACTTTGTTACATCAAACCAAACCGCTATCAACCTTTTCCCAGACTTTATTAGCCTATTACTTGGCTTTAGGTTTAATGAGCGAAAAGATCAGAAAATACATTATTGTTATCCAACTAAACAAACTTTATATTTGTTTGGCGAAACAAAAAGATTTGGAAATACGAGTACTTATTCATTAAGGTAATTCGTAATTACGAAATATTTTATAATTACTCAGTTAGTTGCAAAATATTATAATGATTATAATTAAAAACTTCTTTTTCTCCAATTCGAAGTTTATTTAGATTAAACAGCATCAGGTTGAGTAGAATAAATCACCCTCGCTTCTTACCGAGGTATCGTAAAGGGCGATTAAGGTAAATTGACGCCAGGCAGGCGACCGGTCGTTAAACACGTTAGAGTTAAACCACTTAGAGTGGGATAAGGGTAGAAGGATGATAACTAATTGATAGCATATAAACATTTTAAAAATCTATGGCACTAACTGTTTAATCCATTGCAAAACAGCACATCGTTCGCCGAATATTTGACCTTGCACCTCTTCAAATGTCTCAAGTCTCGCGTTACGATCTGAAAAGACCGATCGATACATGTTCTTTCAAAGAAAACTCAACGAATAATTTATAGAATTAGGCGTTACTTTGCGGAGATCCATAATACAAAAGTAATAATAAAATTATTTTGCTATAATCCGCGATGAACTAAAATAGAAAATATATATAATGTAGAGTGGACAATCGGTTATCATACCTGATACATGCAGGATTACACACATACACTTGCACAAACCTCCACCACCGCCACCACAATACACAAGCACTAATACGTTCACTATCACAAACTCAACAATCGTTTCGCCCCGCAACCGAAGCATCATCAGGAGATAGACTCCACGGCCAAAATCGCAAAGCTTTGCGCTTGGCTTTTGGCTTGTTCTTACGAATCCTGCATGTAATTTATAGAATTAGTTGTTACTTTGCGGAGGTCCATAATACAAAAGTAATGAGAATATTATTTTGCAATATTATTAAGAATATTATAATAATATTCTCATTACTTTTGAATCCTGCATGTATCAGGTATGATAACCGATTGACCACTCTACATTTAGCATGCCGTGTGGTATCCGGCTGAATAGAATAGTACCACCCTCTTTTCTTACCGAGGTGTCGTAAAAGGCGACTAAGGTAAGACGACCCGCCGTGTGGTATCCGGCTGAGTAGAATAGACCAACCTTATTTCTTACCGAGGTGTCGTAAAAGGCGACTAAGGTAAGTTGACCCACCGTGTGGTATCCGGTTTAGTAGAATAGACCACCCTCTCTTACCGAGGTGTCGTAAAATACGACTAAGGTAAGTTGGCAATATCAGGCAGGCGGCCGGTCGTAAAAACGCAGCCAAATCATATGACAACATGTTTATAACATGTTGTGCCGACCCCACTTAGAGTGGGATAAGGGCAGGAGGATGATGACCACTCTACATTTAGCATTATATATATTTTCAATTTTACTTCATCGCGGATTATAGCAAAATAATTCTATTATTACTTTTGTAAAACTCAATGACATATTGGTAACAAAGTACAGAGTATAGACAACTGATTGTAAACTCAGCAGAAGAAGTGAATATCTTTGATAAATGAAGACAAAAAGTTTGATTTTTTCTCTTTACTTATTTATATGAATTGGTACAACATAGTTTTAATATTTTTTTTGCAGAGAAGGGTTGGAGCTAAGACCTACCACGCTGCAATGCGCAATGGTAGGTTACACATATCTCCAGAATTCTCTAGAGATATACAGGTTTCCTCATGATGTTTCCTTCACCGAAAAGCGTGTGATAAATTACAAGTATCAATTAGACACATAAGTTTTAAACAGAAAAACTCATTGGTGTCTGCCCGGGTTTGAACCCGTGCCCTTCACAAAAGAGTCGTACGGTGTTAAGTAAACCCAATTCACCGGAATGTAAAGCCTAATTCTATAAATTACAAAAGTACTGTAATAAAGTCCGAGACTGAATGTCTCTATATGTTATGGATAAATCACAATAACAACTTTTAGTTTCAATATTTCAATTCATCATCATCATCTTCCTGCCCTTATGGGGTCTAAGTACATGGTGTTACCGCTGGGTTTCCACAGCTTTCCAAAAAAAACCGGAGAGAAGAGGCCTATTCCCAGCAGTGACTGAGTAACAGGCTGCTACTTACTTACTTACAGTTGTAATATCCGATCCGAAAGTCTTAGTAAAGTAACGTCCATAAGTCATTCTCAGTATACCTCTAGCGTCCTTCCTCCTATGTTGAAAAGGGTTGCAACCCAAGATTCTCTTGCTTATTATGTTGATTCCAGGATTTCTTTACCGTATGCAAGAGACCCCACGCTGTTTTCTTAACTGTAAAGTGTAGTTATCTATCTATCTAATTGCGGGGACGCCCGTTGGTGCAGGACGGGTGGTCACCTCCTATTCTGGACTATTCCACCCATTTCCCCATGTTGGGACACGGGTTTCACTGTTGTCCCGACAGTGTCACCTGTTTCAACCTACCTATTGCTTTTACAAACCTGATAATATCCCTGAAGGGGATATTTGTTAGGTCCTCAACTTCTGAATAGTTATCTGTTATTTCACAACAATATTGTTGTATAATTGTTGTATCGGTAAACGGTCCACTAGCGAAGAGCCTCGACCAACATATTAAGAGGCTCTCGCTTAGATGTTGGATCAAGGGCAGGATACAGAAGGCGGTGTTGCTCGAGACGGCACACATTGTGGAGGTTCCTGACTCTGTATTCCTAACCGCCGGGAGCTTTGGTCCTTTCTCTGCTCTCCATGGATATCAATTTATTTATATTTTTAAATGTTTTTTTTCTGTATGTTTTAGAAAATATTTAAAAATTAATTTGTAAATAAGTGCATGAGTGATAATAACAGCGATGTAAACGTAACAATTTTACTTTACATGTTGTTGTTAGGTATATTGTTTCAAGCGCCTTTCAATTAACCATAAAAAATATCTTGTTATCTTGATTAAAACACGGAAAGTAACAGGTCATACCTGTCATATTTCAAGTTTACACGACCTTATATAATAATAAATAACCTCCATTAATAATAAATATAATATAATAATGCACATACTTTACTTACTTACAACATACTTTAGAGATTGACTCAATACTATATAACGCGAACAGGTTCCTGATAATTGGTAACAAATTGCTCCATTTTAACCCTTACTAAGTGTACTTTCGTTTTGTTAAGTACAAAACAAAACAATTATTTCAATATCACTAGCGATCACTCTGTAGTAATAAAATCACTTCTTTCTTTCCTTTTTCAAAGCAGTATCCTTTTATTAAAGCAGATTTTTTTTTCAGCAAATCCTTTTATCAAAGCACTCACGCACTCACAAACACATACACACACACACACATATATTCACAATCATTTGAAAAATCGTTTGTTATGACGTCTGTATGAAATAGAATCTCTGGAATTTATATAATCTACCTATTCCCATTTTAGCATCATTCCAGCCTTGATTATTCTTTCCAAATCTTAATGTGCATATTCAAATTAGTTCAACTGACACAATTCGTTGCTAAGTCCTATCGAATTTGACCAAAAAGCTACTGGTATGAGATATGTAATATGCAACTTCAAAATTACATAAGTATTACGACAATATTAATAAGGCTAAGTGATTTATAAGTCTAATTAATCACTTAATGATTAAGTAATATATGTGGAATCGCACATAAACATTATGCAATCCTAATACTTACAGATATCCGAACTTTCTTTATTAAAATGTGTTCTAAAGTATATGCTTCAAATTTCACTTTACTCGTTGCTTCAAAGAGGTTTTAGTTAGTAAACTTTTTTTAATGATATACAGTTAGTAAGTTTTTATTGAACTTGTTTCTTCGTGCGACGTGCAAGACGTTACTGTAGGTACTGAGGTAAAAGTAACAATTTTCTATAAAGAAGGGTTCTTGAAAGATCGATCCATCAATCATTCATTGAAATTGAAGTAGAATCAAATATCATAATTTTACATTTATAATAATAGGTTTTTGTATCAAATCAAAATAATCTGTATTCAAATCAGCTCTTTAAAGCATTTTTGAATTGTCAAGGATCAATATGATTAATGAAGCTACAACTGGTTCGGAATGTTGCTCTTACCGAGAAGAATCAGAAAGAAACTCGGCGGCCTGTCTTTAAAACATTTTCAATTTTACATTATTAAACCAGTATTATATTCAATATTAATTATTAAATTTTACATTATTAAAGGTGTAATATGGATGAATAAAAGTTTGTAAGATTTTTTATCATAAAAAGTGATGTCATAAAAAAGTTGCAAAATCTTCTTAGAATATAGATTTCGTTAAAATACTAGTTTTAGATATTAGATTTGTATCTATGTCAAAGTTAAATGGCCTCACTGGAGTCTGAAATACCACGATTATTTTAAAAAACCTGTTACAAATTTTTGCAAACAAAAAATGTATCTCAGGCATCAATATTGGTTGACTAATTAAAGTAACGGGGTCGTCTTTAAATCTATTTTTGTATTCTACGGCTTGTTATATCATTTATTTTTTTTAATAAATACTAGCTGTGCTTGCGGCTTTGCCCTTGAGACACGGGCAAAATTTTACAAGGAAATTTTTCAAGAAATTTTTTTGATAATCAGTGTTTTCAAATTTTTCCCGAAATAAAATTTTAAAACTAAAAGTAGTTATTGTGAATTAACCATAAGAAACAGAGACATGCTTTACCGGACTTTAATGTTGAATTTTTATAAATCTACAATTCTCCAGTACATTAGTTTAGTGAAATAAACTCAATCCCGTCAGGCTTTATGTTATGCTCCAACTGATTTGAGAGGTCGATTCACTTCAAAAAGTCCTATATAGTATGTCTCTATCTCTTTTTATTCTAGTTCCTCTGATATAAAGGTCAGAGACTGTTTTCACTAAGGTTTATCTATCCTTCTTTTTATTATTATTTTTTACATATATTACAACTATGCTTATTTACTAACAAATGTTTCTTATTTTAACCTAACATTATATTTTACTTTACATCAAAAATGTACAAGATATATCTATCTTAAATTACTTACACGCTTGGACATTACATTACTTATAATTGCTATTTTTACGTTACAGTTTGAATAGGGATAGCTACAATTTTATCTTTTCTTATCTTTATACATAAGTTTCTATATCATACTCATATTCTCATATTATATGTCTCTATGTCATACATATGACTCTATCTCTTATAGTTAAGTCACAATTACTATTTTTTTGATCTAAATATCAATTCGGGAAAATTTGTAACATACTGATTAACACATGGGCGGAGTCGCTGCCATAACTAGTTTTTGTTATAAAGACAAGTTCATTGTTTAAATTTCCTTTTAACGGAATTTAGTAGTTCGAAATGTCACTATCCAATTTATTCAACTTTAATGGCACACCGCTTACCGGACGACTATATGTGTGCCTAAAGACATAAAGTATCTAAAAAATGTGCGTGGGTGAAACAGACAGTAAGCGTTATTCAATAAAAATATATGACAAAGTGATATCAGGCCTACAATTTATTGCGTTAAAATATATACCTTTTACAGTGTTGTATGATTGCAATAAAAAGCAACGTATTCGAATTCACGGTCATTATTACATTCCAAACCAATGAACAAAGTTACAAACTGCTCGAGATATTGTGACAAGGTCGTCTATCACACCGAATTCCTGTTATGCTATTTTAAGCTTCATTTAAACTCGGTACATATATTCGAACCTTTCCTACCAAATCAATGCTTAAGTTCAAGGCGCCACATCCATTTTAAATTCCCTAAAGTTTACTTCGTATTAGATATTGATAGCTGCATTTATTTTTGTATGAATGAAAAAGTTCTAGCCTCTTACCCACTGTTGGACATAGGCCTTATATCCAACAGTGGGTAAGGCCCATTTATAATAGTAGTATGGATATTTGGTTGTAAAAATAGCGGTCTGTTACTATCCCACTGCTACTGGGTATAGGCTAGTTGCGAAAACTATTACTAATAGCTGATATCACCAAGGAAACTTACCAGACCCGCATTCTGCTTGGGTTCACGGACCTTTTTAGAATAAACTTAAATTAAAAACACTAATTTATGTTACTATTGATTACGATAGCACTTAACAGGGTCTTTAGTTAAAATTTTACAATATAAATTTCCTGAATATTCGCTTCCGTTTCGTATTTAATAAAAATATTGTTACATATATATCGTTACTACATTCATACTTAAGCTGTGATAACCCAGCAGTGAGACCGTGTTACTGTTTTCAGGGGATTACGGCTTCAACTCCAGGCTGGCACCAATGAGATTTTCTCATAAAACAATATTGCAATTATCAATTAGGCACACAATAAAAAATATCTGGGTGACCGAGCTTCGCTCGGTAATTTTTTACAAAAAAAAACTTTAAAAGAAGAAAAACTTTAAAAAAACAATTATTTAGTTGGGATCGATCCTTGGCACTCACATTTCTCGAGGCTGCCTGCTAACCGAATGAGCTACGTCGACTTGACAGTTAATGGCGAAAATTCAATTCAATATAAATGTTAGTGTTTTTTAATGCCCAAAAATAGGGATAAAACAGTATTTTTTTTACATAAAACCTAGCTAGATCAATTTTTCTCCCCCAAAACCTCCTACATGCTGAATTTCAGGAAAATCGTTGGAGCCGTTTCCGAGATTCGGAAAATATATATATATACAAGATTAACTCATTTAAATATTAAATAAATATCTGAGTGACCGAGCTTCGCTCGGTAATTTTTTACAAAAAAAAACTTTAAAAAAAGAAAAAAACAATTATTTAGTTGGGATCGATCCTTGGCACTCACATTTCTCGAGGCTGCCCGCTAACCGAATAAACTACGTCGCCTTGACAGTTAATGGCGAAAATTCAATTCAATATAAATGTTAGTGTTTTTTAATGCCCAAAAATAGGGATAAAACAATATTTTTTTTACATAAAACCTAGCTAGATCAATTTTTCTCCCCCAAAACCTCCTACATGCTAAATTTCAGGAAAATCGTTGGAGCCGTTTCCGAGATTCGGAAAATATATATATATACAAGATTAACTCATTTAAATATTAAGATATTATGTGCCTAATTGATATTTGCAATTTTAAAAAACGCTTTTAGGTGAAGGAAAACATCTTGAGGAAACCTGCATATATCTAGAGAACTCTGGGGATATGTGTAACCTACCAATCTGCATTCGAGCACCGTGGTGGATCTTAATTTCAACCCTTCTCTCCAAAAACGGAGATCCAGTTATGAAATAATAACAGTTACTATATCTATGTAAGCATCTCTCTGAGATCTTTTTATAATCATTTCTTGTTCGGTTTACAAACACTGCAATATCCGGTGCGTTGATGCGAATAATATTAGAGAAACTTTTTTCATATTTCTAAGCATCAAGTTCTTGTAAAGATTTAACATACACATTCGAACATCGTAGATTATCATATTCCAAAGATTTCCCGTTTTGTCATATTTTATTCACATGTGATAATAATTAAATCCGTTCTATAGTCACTCAGAAAATCGTGCACTAAATCAGGTGGCGGGAGAATTTTTTTCATGGCGTATAGTAATTTCCTGATCAATTATAATATGTCGTTCATCACAAAAACTTGCCACTTAAAGTGATTGTTATTGTAGATATCTATTTAATACTTAATATGGTCGTTGACTCCATCGGTAAGGTCCAGTAGCTTTTTGTATTGATCAGGAACAAACAATAATTATGTGCCACAAAAAAAAGTTGGCTTGCGAGCTAATTAACTTGTGCAGGTTTTCGTGTCTCTTTTCCTTTGAATGTACAAAGTATCTTATATTATCCGCCGTGTGGTATCCGACTGAGTAGAATAGACCGTACTCATTCCTTACTGAGGTGTCGTAAAATGCGACTAAGGTAAGTTGACGACAAATCATGTTACATGTTTAAACATGTAGTGCCGACCCCACTTAGAGTGGGACAGGAGAATAATGACGTCACAGATGTAAGTGGATTCCAGAACGAGTGTGTTAAAGCCGTCGTTATACTAATAATATAAATAATAATAAAAACTGAAAGTTCATGAAATTCAGCATGTAGGGGTTTGGGGGGAAAATTTCATATAAAAAATAGGTAGGTTTCATATAAAAATTTCGTTTAAAAAAATTATATCTGTTTTCGGGTATTTATGATATTTGAGCTGTCAAATGCAAAGATGTGATAGCCTTATGGTAACGGGTAAAAAAGTTCAAAACTTGGGATCGATTCCCATATGTCACCCGGCGACATTTTTCTTTTTTTTATTGCATCTTTAAAGAAAATACCGAGCAAGGTACATACATCCACACTCGAAGGCCAAAATTTCATATATTTGTTTTAGTGTACAATAAAAAAAATTAACAAAAAACATCTACTAGGCTTCTTACACCCCAGTATAATATCAGTATTGTTTAAAAATCCCTTCACAGACACGCCATTAAACATATAAATGTTATATTAATCACATTCTACTAAAACTAATTACGCTTACATTTATTCATGTACTTAAAATTAAATAATATGCAGGCATGCCACACTAGTTATGTCATAATCTTTATGTCTACACATCGACTGAAAATGTTGATCTTGACATCGACCTTAATTTAGGAGCGTAGTATTAAATAACGCGTACATATGAATTGTTTTTATTCCACTCAAGATATTTACTTCCATGGAGACCTCGCTTTTGCTCAAGTCATTAAAGGATTCAAGATGTAAGACGATTTCGAAAAACCTACATATACCTCAAACACATGGAATTCTATTATAGCAGTTAATATCTATTATCAATCAATCAATTTTATCATAATTAAGTAGTAACTCTATGAAAAGTAAGCTGTCATAAACCAGCGGTGAGACCGTGCGACTCTTTCGAGGAGTCACGGGTTCAATCTTCGCAAAGGCGCCAATGAGTTGCTCGGTTAAAACCTATTTATCTAATTGATAATTGCAATTCATCATACACTTTTCGGTGAAGGAAAACATCGTGAGGAAACCTGCATATTCCTGGAGAATTCTAGGGATATGTGTAAAGTACAAATTCGCATGGCAGCTGGTTTGTCTTAGCTCCAATCTTTCTTCAAAAGCGGGGAGAGGTGGCCTATGTCCAGATAGTAAGGGGCCGTTACTTTTTTTTTACTATACTCATAAAAGGGAGTAACTTTTGTTTAAGAATATAATACATACAACAAAATGGCGCTCTAATTTCTTTGTTATATAATAAGCATTTAAGTATAAGAAGTCATCATCATTCTCCTGCCCTTATCCCACTCTAAGTGGGGTCGGCACAACATGTTATAAACATGTTGTCACATGATTTGGCTACGTATTTTACGACCGGCCGCCTGTCTGACGTCAACTTATCTTAGTCTTATTTTACAACACCTCGATAAGAAAGAGGGTGGTCTATTCTACTTAGCCGGATACCACACGGTGAGTCAGCTTACCTTAGTCGCCTTTTACGACACCTCGGTAAGAAATGAGGGTGGTCTATTCTACTCAGCCGGATACTACACGGCGGGTCGACTTACCTTAGTCGCCTTTTACGACACCTCGGTAAGAAAAGAGGGTGGTACTATTCTATTCAGCCGGTTACCACACGGCTGCATTTAAGTATAACAAGTATGGTTTTGAAACATTTCATACTATTTCTTTATAACTTTACATTATATCTGATATAACCTTGAAGTTTGAAGGATATGGTTTGTATTGTAGGGTTAAATAACTCGTATATAAAAAAAATATTAGTTAAGTCTGCACAAACAATTTTTTATTCCGTTTATTTAGAAGGAATCGATTCTAATTACCTTGATTAGGTTTAGTTTAATAGCGTGCTACAAAAACTATGAATTAATTTACTTGGCCTTGTTGACATCGGTGGTATAGGGGTTTGATCTATTTTCGTGTTCTATGTTTCATTTTATCGTACAAAAGTTATGATAGAATTATTTTGCTACAATCCGCGTGTGAAAATCTATGTAATGCGAAAGTAGTAAGTGTAACCGTCCTCAGACTTACATACATTAATATTTAATTGAACCTAATTTTTATAAATGTTATCATATATTTTTGGTATTCTTTTATAGAGAACTAGCTTCTATCCGCGACATCGTTTGCGTGAACTATTGTCGCGTAATAGGTTGATAATAGTAGTAGACTAGGATAGGATGTTCGTATCTCTCAGATTAGCTTAGCTGAACAACTAAAAAAACATGTTTCAAGATAAATGGGTTTAAAGTTTTCATTGCTAAGTGATATGCATAAAAAATGCTTTAGCGAACGTCCTAGGATTAAATTATGAGTTCTACCGGTACTGTTGCTGAAAAGAACATGTATTGCTATGTTATGTTGTGTCATTATTGCAGCCCATGAGCGATATATGTATTATTATATTTATATAGAACTAAATGTGTGACTAATATGAATAATCAGCGAAAATGTAATTGATCTAATAAACTCCATTAAGTACAAGGAAGTAAGGCAAGAAAACGGTATATTCAGGGCACTGCTTGCAGAGTGTGATATACGGTGAAATAATAATTACTAAACCCCATTGTTCGCTGTCTCACATCATAATACATTACACGTATGCAAAGTTATATAACTTTTAGCTTAGATACTTCATCATAGTAGAACGCTGTGATATCCGGCTGAATAGAATAGTACCACCTTCATTTCTTACCGAGGTGTCGTAATAGGCGACTAAGGTAAGTCGACCCGCCGTGTGGTATCCGGCTCAGTAGAATAGACCAACCTCATTTCTTATTGAGGTGTCGTAAAAGGCGACTAAGATAAGTTGACCCACCGTGTGGTATCCGGTTGAGTAAATTAGACCACTCTCTTTCTTACCGAGGAGTCGTAAAATACGACTAAGGCAAGTTGACTTTAGGCAGGCAGCCGGTCGTAAAAACTCAGCCAAATCATGTAACAGCATGTTTGTAACATGATTTGGCATATGTTGTGCCGACCCTACTTAGAGTGGGATAAGGGCAGGAGGATGACTTCGTCATTGTAGAATTACTTTGATTCTGTTATATTCTCATTGATTTTGTTTATTTCACAACAACATACAAGAAAGATCATTTACAATTGATTATGTCTCGAAGCTGTGATAGTCCAGCCGTTTAATGGTGCGACTCTTTCGAGGGGTAACGGGTTCAACCCTGGGCAGTTGACCAATAGGTTTTTCTGTAAAGACTTGTGTATCTAAGTGATATTTGCATTTTATCAAACTCTTTTCGGTGAAGAAAAACTACAAGAGAAAACCTGCATATCTTTAGAGAATTCTGGGGATATGTGTAACCTACCAATCCGTATTGGAGCAGCGTGGTAGGTTTTAACTCCAAACCTTCCAAAAACGGGGATAATAACAGGCCGTTAATATACTTTTTTATATTTTATTCTGCTACCATACATAAGGATCTACGAATCTTCTTATAGAAAAAAGAGCCGACACGCTGCTTCAATGCGGATTGGTAGGTTATCCATATCCCCAGAATTTTTTAGAGAGATTCCATTTTCATTCATCGAAAGGTGTGTGATAATTTGTAAATAGCACATAAGTTTTAACCGAAATACTCAATTGTGTCCGAGGTTTGAACGTATGATCCTCTTGAATGCCTCGCACAGTCTCACCGCTAGGTAACAGACAGAATATCTCTCTTTAACCACAGTTGTCGTGAGAATGATGTTGTTCGGTGATAGCGGCAAACGTGCAAGGACGACACGAATCGTGGCCAAAATGAACGTATTATAATGCGCCAAACAGGGTGTTTATGTCTTTGCGTGGGAGTACATTGTTAAAACATCTTTGTTAGAGAAACAATACATTGATATTTGTTTGATATACTTTTGTTTGATTTGTCCGAGACACATTTTATCGAACATCAGGTTTATCTAGAGCATTACGTAGTTTCCACGACTCCGTCTTCATTGGTTTCAGTAGTTATATAAAAAACCCGAACTCATATCGATCCACTGCTTCCATTCATATGGGAAAGATAAAAACTTACTTTTTGTATCTCTTTAAATACGCGGTGCACGCGACTTAAGAACCAGAGTTTTTTTATTACCGCACGATCTCTTCAACACAATGTACACAAAACTATAATGTACTTTTAACCTAAACGTCTCTCCCGGAATTAGTATAATTCTCCCGATAGGTAAGTTTTTTCACGTTCTTTTAGTAAAAACCGTACAAAAATCCGTTCAATACATTCTGAGAAATCGATCACATACACATCGACAGTTGTTGGAGACTTAGTTTTATAATAATTATAAATACTGAAATGAAAGATGATTTTAGTACATGACAATATCACAAAATAATTTTTAACATTTTCTCCATAAAGTAAGAAGACATACATGTTTATGACGGAAAACAGCAACGGACAGCAAGAAACCGTGCTCGTATATACGTATATACAGAATACGCATTTTTTTCATATACAAAAACTTTAAATAAATCAGTTTCGCTCCAGCTATAATATAAATATTTCTTAAAATTAAATTAGACCACGATAATGTGTGACTAATTAACATATTAAATTGGCTAATTAGAAATTATTCAGATAGATAAAAAAGCGTCCATTGTTAGCACAAGGATGAATACGGACCGTGTGTCGTCTAAAGATCGGTTTTTCCTAATTCGGTACCAAAAGCATCTGCAATCGACGTTCTCCGATCACGACTTGTGCCTTTAAATATGAATGCCATTTGTGAAGGCATGTGGCAAGGATATCACGAAACTAGGAAAATCCACTCATAAACCTTTGTATGCAAGCTTTTAAATTGGTTCACAAAACGTTGCAATAATATAATTGAAACCTGTGTGACTTATTCTTATTTGTGGCAAAATACTATATTAATGTTATAAATGCGAGTGTTATTTTATCCTTATTTGACGTCAAAACGGAGATACGAATGGATAAGGTTTTCACTTAGAGATGTTAGTGGTTGTTACATTTATAAAAAAAAAACTTACACATGATTAAAATAGAAACATAAGAAATACAAATAAACATGTACAAGTTATAAAGGTGTCACAGCATCCACTAAATAAATAGTACTTAGGTGAACAAACCTTTGTCGGTAATTTATCTGATATTAATGAAATTCATGTTGTTACAGGTAAAGGTGGTGTTTGTGCAAGACAGTGTACCAGTGAAATAAAGTGGCAGTGCAGTGTACTCTCTTTAACGACAATGAGAAAACGCTCGCGTACTTGACTGTGTCACATTATTATGCAACAGCGTTTGTAGTGTATCAACGTTTGAGTTGACATTTAAAGCAATGTCGAATGAATATTGAACGATGGCTCTGGCGAATTTTACTGTAGCAGATATCGCAGCTGCGACACCTGCACTCGCAGCAACTTCGCCTGCACCATTACGTGTACAGCTAGATGATCTCCTTTATTCTCCTGAAGAATATCAGGCCGAATATGCACCAAATTATACTGGCAACGAACCGTTTTTGCCGCCTCCTAATGTTCAACAGCCAAGAAAGCCCAAAGTTCGAAAGCGTGCCGGTACTGCATACCTTCCTCCACCTAACCAATTTACACATTATCCACGACAAGATAATATTCCCCAGAATCCTTTCAATAGTCCCTTACAAATGTATCAACAAAATACGAGGCTGGATATACAATTGGAGAACCAGAGGGTTCAGGAAATTAATTCACAATACGATAATACGGGACAGTATGTTCATGATCCTACTGGGGATTACGATTATGGACAAAGGAGGAACGATAAAAATGGTGCAAAATTACCACCTTACAATCCAGGATACCTAGATACACCTTATGGGCCAGCAACGACTCCTGGACCACTTTCTAGTCGAACGTTTGGTGGTCCAAACCAAAATATCCAACCTTTAAATCGTCCTACGACGACATCGTCGCAAGGTGCGACACGAAAGCAAAATGAGGCTGCAACTAAAACTAGTAAAAGTAGTGGTATAAGTGGACCTTCGGATCGTCCTCGTGGATTTACGAAGGTTGAAACAGGAGGTACGGGCGGCAACACACAATTGCACGCTATTCTAGACTATGACGATGATGACTACTATGAAGATGTTCCTGGATCAGGTAATTAAAATTTTCAATGATAAATAAAAGTTTTTATTCTATCCGAAGTACTCGTAGGAAACAACCCCTGATCACTTAATGTAGAGTAGATACGAAATGCAAAAACATTTTACAATAACACAGATGTCTAATAACAACTAGGTCCATGAGCGTCCGATAATCCTTAAGGATTATCAACAAGACAGCCGTAATTTAGTAAGCTCCTTTATTTAAAGGAAATATCCTAATTACTTGCAAACCTCACTTCCTCTATAAAACGACAACTTAAGAATCTATGACGATTCTGACAGTTAATCTGGTATATATATTTTTCTGAATTTTGGAAATGGCTCCAACGATTTTCATGAAATTCAGCATGTAAGGAAGGGGTTGGTTGAGGGGTTGAAATCGATCTAGCTAGGTTTTTTTTTGAAAAAAAAGCACTAAAAAAACTGCTACAATTTTATGAGAAAGCAAACTTTAATTGCTGTCAATTTTAAAGTCACGATAGCTAATTTGAGTAACGGGCAATCTGAAATTCAGAAATCCAGGATCGATTCCAAGTAACATAATATTTTTTTTATATTTAAAAAAAAATTGTCCCAGGTACTAAGTATTAAATATTAACGTTATAGTTTTGATTGATATCTAGTAACTTAAGGTACGACAATTAGATTGTTATCTACTAAATATGCTGCCTTCGAGGCATTGAACAGGCACGATCGGTCCAATTACTTCCACTATCAGTAGATAGCAGGCAACCTTCGGCCGAAGTATACGATACGGATAACCGATTTTATAATAATAAAATCTAGGCGCGTGTAATAATTTAATTACAATGATAGATCATTTTGTTCACTTTATTATCTGTTATGCCCAGGGCCAAAGTAACTGACCGCATATGCTTTTATTTTAACTCTCACATAAACGGCCTTCAATTGATTTAGTACCAAGTGACCAATGTCAGGATATACTGTGTTTATGTCCAATGATTGGACATAAACATAGAAACGCATACATAGACTATGTTCAAGAAAATAAAACTGTTGCTAATTGATGGTTTCGATTGGAATGGGATGAAATATAATTAATTTTCCATAAAAAATAAAAATATTTTATGAACTGGAAACTGGTGAATGATTATTGGTTATTTTGTAATACTTCACAATGTAATTGTTATTATTGTTGGTAATTAACGGATATTGATACGCGCTTACATAAATTTTGATAGAGTGTACTTGTGATTCTTACAATAATAAAATAAACATATAGCATTTATTTTTACTGCGGTTTTTTATTGCGGTATCCGGCAGAGTAGAATAGACCACCCTCATTTCTTACCGAGGTGTAGTAAGGATAAGAGCAGGATAATGATTTGAAGTCTTATTTATAAAATAGGATAAATATTGTTACGTATGTTAAAGATGCTTTTTTACAATAAATATAGTGTCTTAAACATACATTATTACTTAGATGTTACTTAATCCTGAGGCCTGTTTTCATCAAAACCACAAACTGCTATTAACATACGTGTTTGTTTTGTGTGTGGAATTGCATGTACGCGTCTTTACTTTAAGTCAATTCGCACAAAAACATCAGTTCCGACCTTGGTTTCACTTTCGAATGTATTATCATGTTATTTTTAACTTATTACATCGTTCGGCTACACTTACGGTATTTGTGTGTGAAAATGATAGCAATTATATTTTTGATTACTTAAAGTAAGAAAAGTAAAGTAACGTACTGTTTCTTTTAAAAATATTCTTCATTCAAATAAACTTTTAAAGAAGTACTTTTGAATTGTCAACTCTACTGCTGGTTCGGAAAGCGAGCTAAAACTTTTAATAAAATTAAATTTAAATTAAATTTAAATTACATCAGTTTAAAAACACTGTTAAAAAGAGTCTGATACAGAAAGCCTACTATACTCCTGAAGATTATTTGGAAGATAAGAATGTGTGGATATAGCTCTCTTTGAACCTGTACAAGACAGTAACGGCTTAATGTAAATAGTATTAAGAATTATATTTTTAAAAGAGCAACCGCCGAGTTTCTTGCTGGCTCTTCTCGGTAGGAACAGCTTTCCGAACCAGCAGTAGAGTTGACGATTCAAAAGCACTTGTTTACAAGTTTATTTGAATAAAGAATATTTTGAATTTGAATTTGAATTTGAATTTGAATTTGAATTTGAATTTGAATTTGAATTTGAATTTGAATTTGAATTTGAATTTGAATTTGAATTTGAATTTGAATTTGAATTTGAATAAAATAACCGCTCATCCTATTCTTATTAGACGATAATATTCTACAGAGATTTACATCAGAAGCGTGATTAGAAACTTTATTCAATATTTGTCGTATAAGTCATTGGAAGCGTGTAGAATTGCAAAATGTAATGGAATTCATGGAAAACAATGCATGGGAATAAATTTGTTCCATTAGACTTTCTAAGAAATTGCCATCGATGTATTTAGTAGTATCTTTTTAAAAACTTTACATGAATTCAATATTTGCCGCCGTGCGGTATCCGGCTAAGTAGTATAGAATTCGCTTATTTCTTACCGAGGTATCGTAACAGGCGACTAAGGTAAGTTCACCCGCCGTTGTAGTACTCGTCTGAGTAGAATAGATCTCCTTCATTAATTACCGAGGTGTCGTAATAGGTACTAAGGTAAGTAGACGTTAGGCTGGTGGCATCATGTAACAACATATTTAAAAATGTTTTGCCGACGCCATTTAAAGTGGAATAGGAGCAGGCACATGTTTTTCTCATTCATACTCTCCTATCATTTGTCTGGTGCTACTCCTTTTATATACGTTTCATAATTCATACAATCCAACCCTCTGTTTTTAGGTCTACCTCTAGTTACATCCACATTCATATTTAGCTAATAATTTTAAAAATAATTCATAGAATCAGGCGTTACTTTGCGGAGGTCCATAATACAAAAGTAATAATAAAATTATTTTGCTATAATCCGCGATGAAGTAAAATAGAAAATATATAAAATGCTAAATGTAGAATATAACTCTGAAATGCTTAATGTAATAATAACTCAACAATCGTTTAATAGACTCCGCGACAAAATCGCAAAGCGTGTCGCGTCTATCTCCTGATAATGCTTCGGTTGTCCACTCTACATTTAGCATTATATACTTATATTTTCTATTGCTGTGCTGACGCTGTGGTAGCCCAGTGGTAGCACCGTGCGACTCTTTCGAGGAGGTCACGGGTTCCAACCCGGGCAGACACCAATGAGTTTTTCCGTTAAAACTTATGTGTCTAAGTGATAATTGCAATTTATCACACGCTATTCGGTGAAGGAAAACGTGAGGAAACCTGCAAATCTCTAGAGAATTCTGGAGATATGTGTAACGTACCAATCCGCATTGGCGTGGCGTGGTAGGTCTTAGCACCAATCCTTCTCTCCAAACACGGAGAGAAGAGGCCTATTCCCAGCCGTGGAAGAGTAATAGTCCGCTACATTTTTAAAATTTTTACTTTTTTATTTTCTATTTTACTTAATCGCGGATTATAGCAAAATAATGTTATTATTAATTTTTTTAATAATTTTGAATTAGTTCACTTTGATATTAAGGGTGCGAAATGTCCCATTTGTTAAAACTGCCAGGCCTTCAACACTTGTTCCCTATTGTAGCCTTGAACAATTGAAACGATACAATTAAATCTAAGTTTACGTATTATATACTCTCCAAAGTCAAATGACTGAACTCAACAAATATCTTTTGCTAAAGCCCTTTCAAATACCGACCTTAGTTTGGGTGACTCGACCAGTTTCTTTGTGCGAATATTGAACTAGATCATAGACAGTATGATTCAAATATCTATACTAATTTTAAAACAAAGTCCCTAAAAGATATGTCTTTATGTAATCGATTTACTCAAAAGCTTCTAAACCGATTTGTGTACGATATTTACTAAAAGGCAGTGTATTCCGGAAGGTTTAGGTTAGTTAGGCACTAAAATTACGCTAAAAACTAAAATAACTAGTATATATTAGAGAATTGATACAAGAGCAGTCGACAGAAGGAAGGAGTACTTTTGACAACAAATATTTATAATGCTGTTTAGGTGCGTTCACTTTCAATCAAATTATAATTGTTCTTATTAATTCCTGTATATATTTACTTTTTATTTTTTTTTAATTATTATAATAACCAACAAGACTTACATTATTAATACTATAAAATAAAATACTCTACAAACTATTCAATTAAATGTAGTCTTAATTATAGGTTACCACGGCATGTAATAGGGACGCGTACATTATTTAAATATATTACAAAATAAAATATTATATCAAAATAAAAGTATAAAATACAAAATGTAACAATATTGTAAACTTAGTTATTTTTTAGTTAGTAAATAAATAAATAAATATATGGGACACTTACACACACGGTCGTCCGTCCCCAAAGTAAGTAACTTAATACTTGTGTTGTGGGTGACAGACAACTGGTGAATATATACTTATATATTTTTGAAATACATACTTAAATACAAATATACACCCAGGCTCAAAGACCAACAGATTCATTTATAGAAAATGTTGGCCCTCGGCGGGAATCGAACCCGCGACCCGCAGAGCTGCAGGCAGGGTCACTACCCACTGCTCCAACGGGCCAGTCAAGTTAGGTAAGTTTAATTTCGAAAATCGATTCCGAAATTAAAATTATATATATAAAAGATCATAAGTGATAACAAGCTGTGGTAGCCCAGTGGTAACACCGTGCGCCTCTTTCGAGGAGGTCTAGGGTTCAAACCCCGGGCAGACACCAATGAGTTTTCTAGTAAAACTTATGTGTCTAATTGATAATTGTAATTTATCACACGCTTTTCGGTGAAAGAAAACATCGTGAGGAAACCTGCATATCTATAGACAATTCTGGGGATATGTGTAACCTACCAATCCGCATTTGAGCAGCGTGGTTATTAACATATAATCTAATACTCAAGAATTCATCTTTTTTGTCAACAATATATTATCATAATAATAAAAAACTACCGATAGTAAAATATTCTTCACAAAAAATAATAATTTCTGGTTTACATTGAAATGAGATTATAAATTTTAGAATATAATTAAAACTTCATAAATAATTAAATAAGCGTGTACATGACATTAAAAAAATTAAATACATTTTAACATGATTTGATTTTATAAATCAATCTCAACAAGATAGAAAATTATAATATGTATTAAAAACACTGCGGTGAGTAAAAAAAGGAAATAAAAACATCATATATATTGTATATCAGCTGTCCCGTTGGCACAGATAGCAGTGACCCTGCCTTTAGCTACGGAGGTTGCGGGTTCGATTCCCGCCGTGGATCAACATTTTCAATAAACAATTTGTTGGTTCGTCGAGTCTTAGTGTATATGTATTTAAAATTATATATAAGTAGTGTTTAGTGTTTATATAAGTCACCCATAACTGCAACCTTTTGAGTTACTTTATTTGGGGACCGTCGATTGTGTGTGTAACTGTCCCATATATTTATTTATTTATTAGAGGTACCCTCGGTTTCGTTCATACCAACTTTAGCGTTTAATTACCAATGTAACGCGATACATGTTTTAACGCTGATCTGATTTTTTGTATTCTTTCTCGATTTGTAAACTTGTTGTGCTAAATTTCATCGATATCGGTATAGCGGATTAACCGTGAAAACGTAACATGCAGACAGACAGATTTTCACATGTACAATATTATTGAGTGTGGAGTTTATTTAATTTTATAAAATATCAATAAGAATTGCATGGCTAGTAATTTTAAAGCTTTTTCCGATTAATATATTATATAACATAACAATTAGTTTTTACGCGTGACTTTACTTACATAAAATGTCGATATTAAGCCCTTCCAAGCCGTTGCTCAATGAGGCAGGAAATGAACAGCAAATAAAAATAAACAAACACACATTTGCATTTGTAATATTAGCATAAAACTACCTATTAAATAAAAAAATAAAAAAATATATTTTAAAATACCAGAAGTCGAGTATAAGTGAAATGTTTTCTAAACCAAAAATCTTGATATAAATACACACATAAACATATATAAACTAACATCAAAGACACCGATACCATTTCTGAAATATCATCATTCAATATATTCTACATTACTATGATAATTAGTGGCAATAAATTAGCAATCGTGTGGAAATCAGAAATGGCATTGACCAATGAATCGGAAGCTAGGTCATTTAAAGTTCAAAATTCGACTTTTAATATACGATCGAGCTTATCAGTCACATATATTTAATCGTAATCTCTCAATATGTTAAGAGATTTGATATGTTAAGGCATGTGGATTTCATCATAAAAGATCGAACTAATTTAGCCGCTTTCAATCTAACGCTTAACCGATTTCGATTAAGAAATTAAGAGAAAATTATTTAACGATAACGGCATATAAAGAGGTCATGAATAAGGACCCCGTATAGAAATAGTCCGGTACACCCGATAGAATAAAAAATGTATATAACCGGTCTCTAAAAGAATACAACGCACAATACTCTGATTTCAAAAATTAACTATAGATACTATAATAGCACATTCACTATAGTAACTATTGTAAACATACAATAGTTACTATGATCATTATCTTCCTGCCCTTATCCCATTCTAAGTGGGGTCGGATAACATGTTAAAAACATCTTGTCACATGATTGGGCTTCGTATTTTACGAGCGACGGCCTGCCTGACATCAACTTACCTTAGTCGTATTTTACGACATTTCGGTAAGAAGAGGGTGGTCTATTCTACTCAGACGAAAACCACACGGCGGGTCGATTTACCTTAGTCGCCTTCTACGACACCTCGGTAAATTCAAATTCAAAAAATATTCTTTATTCAAATAAATTTGTAAACAAGTGCTTTTGAATCGTCAACTCTACTACTGGTTCGGAAAGCTGTTCCTACCGAGAAGAGCCAGCAAGAAACTCGGCGGTTGCTCTTTTAAAAATATAATTCTTAATACTATTTACATTAAGTCGTTACTGTCTTGTACAGGTTTAAAGAGAGCTATATCCACACATTCTTATCTTCCAAATAATCTTCAAGTGTATAGTAGGCTTTCTGTATCAGCCTCTTTTTAACAGTGTTTTAAACTGATGTAATGGCAAAGCTGAAATTGATTGCGGAATTTTATTATAGAATCTTATACCAAAACACAAAACCCAAAAAGAAATGAGGGTGGTCTATTCTACTCAGCTGGATACCACACGGCACAATTCAAAAATTGACCATAAATATTATAATAGCACATTTAGTATTGTTACTATTGTGAACATAGAATGGTTACTGACCGAGCCTTGCTCGGTAATTTATTACAAAATAAGAAAAGAAACTTAAAAAAAGATAAAAAAATAATTATTTACTTTAGGATCGATCCTAGGAATTTACATTTCTCAAGACTGCCCGTTCCCCGAATAAACTACGCTGACTTGACAGTTAGTGGCAAAAATTCAATTCAATATAAATTTTAGTATTTTTTAATGCCCTAAACAGGGATAAAACGTTTTTTTTTTACATAAAACCTAGCTAGATGGAATATCGAATCGATAAACACACTACGAGATTCCGAAAAAATATATATATACATACAAGATTAACTCATTTAAATATTAAAGATAATAACATCATAGTAACTACTGTGGAGATAACCTAAAGAAGATGTATTCTGTAACCTCTTAGCCGCATTTACCACACCCACTACGTGACGAAACATACTAAACTAGTGTCTATGAGATGTCGCATAATTTTGAAACACCTATTACTTATCCGCTAAATATCAACGATCTACTTAGGAAGCCTAGATTTCAGATTTCCATACATAGTTCGATATTACGTAACATTTAGACATTTGGTGATACCCCGTGTAGTATCCGGCTGAATAGAATAGTACCACACTCATTTCTTACCGAGGCGTCGTAAAAGGCAACTAAGGTAAGACAACCCGCCGTATGGTATCCGGCTGAGTAGAATCCACCCCCATTTCTTACCGAGGTATCGTAAAAGGCGACTAAGGTAAGTTGAGTCACCGTGTGGTATCCAGCTGAGTAGAATAGTCCTACCTCATTTCTTACCGAGGTTTCGTAAAAAGCAACTAAAGTAAGTCAACCCGCCGTGTGGTATCCGGCTGAGCAGAATAGTCCATCCTCATTTCTTATCGAGGTGTCGTAAAAGGCGACTAAAGTAAGTCAACCCGCCGTGTGGTATCCGGCTGAGCAGAATAGTCCACCCTCATTTCTTACCGAGGTGTCGTAAAAGGCGACTAAGGTAAGTTGACCCGCCATGTGGTATCCGGCTGAGCAGAATAGTCCACCCTCATTTCTTATCGAGGTGTCGTAAAAGCCGACTAAGGTAAGTTGACTCACCGTGTGGTATCCGGTTAAGTAGAATAGACCACCCTCATTTCTTATCGAGGTGTCGTAAAAGGCGACTAAGGTAAGTTGACTCACTGTGTGGTATCCGGTTAAGTAGAATAGACCACCCTCTTTCTTATCGAGGTGTCGTAAAAGGCGACTAAGTTTAGTTGACCCGCCGTATTGTATCCGGCTGAGTAGAATAGACCACCCTTTTTCTTATCGAGGTGCCATAAAATACGACTTAGATAAGTTGACGTCCGGCAGGCGACCGGTCGTAAAAACGCAGCCAAATCATGTTACAGCATGTTTATAATATTTTCCGACCCCACTTAGAGTGGGATAAGGATAGGAGGATATATATATTTGTAAACACCTGCGGATTTGTATCTGCTATATTAATGTTCATATTTTTGGGCCCAAGTGATGTCTATACGAAATCGCTAAACCTAATCCTTATCTTTTATTCTTAACAAAATTCTACTATTAATTATAGTTTTGCCATTACAGCAGTTTAAATGTTGTGCATGCTATGGCACCTAAAGGCAGTGCATTTAATGCCATTTGTGGTGTTTTTAATTTATTCTAATGTTTTGATGTAACTGCCACTGGTTGTTCCGAATAAATAAAATAAATAAATAAACTATATAAAGAAAGACTGCCTGGATATAGCTACTCTTCGACCTTACGCGAGATAGTAATGACACAATATAACTACGCCGAATTTCTTATAGGCTCTTCTCGGTAGCTTTCCGGTGATTATTTAAAAGCACTTGTTTACAAGTTTAATTCAATAAAGAATATTTTGAATTTGGAATATTTATGATTTCAGGTGCTGTCCAGCCCGCAGTTACTCCTCTGCAAGGTCCGATATTACTTCGTAATGGATCGGTCCCCGTCGTGCCTTTAACCTCCTACCCTACAGTCAACAACGGAACTTTTTACCAAATACCCGTAAGCATGCGTTTTTTTTTTTTTTATTTATTTGGGAAACATATTACAATTAGTTTCCACTTATTACTAATAGATAGACAGTGAAAAAGTTTATATAGTGAGAAATAAAAAAAGAATAAAAAAATTAACTACAACATACACAAACAAAATTTTAAGATTTACTGGACTCATTCAAGCAATCCAGTAATTGTTTTTTATAATTATCAAAATTATTAACCAAAAAGGTTTGTTGGTTCTAGTAACGGATTCAATATTGGTATAATAAAAAATTCCTCACACGTGTAACTAATGCGTCAGGATTCATGTTATATAACTTTCAAACCAAAGGTCTACGAATTAAATAGTGAAAATTTATCTTAATTTGTAAAGCAGTTAAATCACTCTGTCATACCCGTTGACAGATGAGAAAATTTTTCTTTGTGATTTTGTCGTATTTTCTGTCGATGCTTTGGTTACGGGGCGAAACTATTTTTGAGATTGTGGTAGTGAGTGTGTGCAGTGCTCGCGTAAAGTTGAGTAATTATTAGGTTGTAGTGCGCAAGTTTTAACAAATCCTGTATATATTTTCTTTTATCGCAGATTATAGCAAAATAATATTTTTATTACTTTTTTAAATCTTAATTTCTGTTGAGAAAGTAAATAAACACCAACCTATCACAAATCTACCATTAAAACTATGTAAGACGACTTTTATAAGGATTATTAGGTATATCTTTGCATAATTGTAGTCACGAGTTCGTCACTATTGCATTTTATTTAGTCATTTAGTCAATCAATATAACAAGCACTTTAGTATGGCTCATAACCGATTATCGGATATAAAACAGAAGGCCGAATACCAGCTTTTGTCGAGTTTTCATCTTCAATAAAGCAATTTGTAGAACAATTAAAGCAAATAAAATATATAAGCTGGGTAATAGAAACACTTAAATTAATCACATATTAAAAGAAACAAAATGCATATTTATGCCGCATATTTCATATAGTGGTCTCAATTCTTTGGTCAAGCAAAATCGCGTCCGAATCCACAAGAAAATGTCAGAATACCGTCCTTATAATGTCATTTTAACTCATAAGTAAGTAATATCTGGATGACCGAGCCTTGCTCGGTAATTTTTTACAAAATAAATAAAGAAACTTCAAAAAAAAAATTATTGACCGTAGGTATTTTAATTTCTCGCGACCACCCGTTCCCGGAATAAGCTACGCTGACTTGACAGTTAATGGCAAAAATTCAATTTAATATAAATTTTAGTATTTATTAATGCCCAAAAATAGGGATGTTTTTTTTAAATAAAACCTAGCTAGATCAATTTTTCTACACCTGAATTTCAGGAAAATCGTTGGAGCCGTTTCCCAGATTCTGAAAATACATATGTATATATAAATACAAAATTAACTCATTTAAATATTAAAGATACAACTATATAACTCATAGTACTAAATGCACTCATGGTGATAACGTAATATGAGTAATATTCGCAGTTAAAATGACCTAATTATAAATGCATATTTTTATGTCTTTACTCAATTAAGTGACCATATTTGTTCATAGAACTTATCACTTTTGCGTCATTTTAATTCCATTGACTGACCTGTTGGCGCAGTGGGTAATGACCCTACCTTCAGCTCCGCGATTCGCGGGTTCGATTCCCGCCGATGACCAACATTTTCTATAAATGAATTTGTTGGTCTTCGAGCCTGAGTGTATATTTGTATTTAAGTATGTTTTAAAAAAATATATAAGTATATATTCACCAGTTGTCTCTCACCCATAACACAAGTATTAAGTTACTTACATTGGGGACGGACAACCGTGTGTGTAAGTGTCCCATATATTTATTTATTGTGTAACCACACGTCATTTTATTTTAATTTCTTCGTTATATCTTATAGAGACTTTGCTTAATAATTTTATCAGTGTATTTATTTATACAGGTCTCCAACAGCATTACATAATATATAATCCACAAAATATGCTATATAGTTTCAAATTCATTATTACCATTTACAAGAGATCACATCATTCTTGGTTACAATTTTACACTAAAAATAAACGGAAACACAAGATAATAATGAAAACATAAAAACTACATTAAAGTTCAAATATTACAAGTTAAAATTTTAGTTTACAAAAATGTGTAAAGCATCATCGACAATACAATGCCGTCTACCTTAACAGATATCATGTCTTATTACAATGCAAATTGGTGATTGATGTAATGCATTATTCCACGATGCAGAGTCAATGTTACATTAGCATTTAACAAGAACGATTTATCATTAGTGTAAGTTAACAGTAAATTTAAGAGTCAAAACGTTCATAACTTCCTGAACAGACATGGTGATATAAAATCTATACTTATTATAAAACAAAGACCCTATATATTGCCTACTACTGACCCTATATATTGACCCTACAGCTGCCTGTATGTATGTGATCGATTTTCTCAAAATCTATAGAAGAGATTTTTGTACGATTACTAAAAGGTAGTGCAATTCTTCCAAAAGGTTTAGGTTAATAGTACATTACGGTTTTATTAAATTGTGTTTTAGAGGTCGCGTGGTTGTAAGAAAACTCGCCCGCTCGGAGTTTTAGTGCCGAGTAAACCAACAGAGGTACACTAAATTAATGTACCAAAGAGTTATAGATCTACAAAGTCTGCGACATTTCACTATCTCTTATGGTTTACTTTTATGTACAAACGTGAAATAAAATGCACTGATTTACATGTGATTTTTTAATTTAAACTATCGTGAGTGTTATTCATAATTAATGTATAGAAACCGGCTATACTCACGTCTTATTTTAACGGCCCATCCGATAAAAGAAGACGTAAGTACAGCCGGCTTCTATACATTAATTATGATTTACATGTGGGCGAAGCCGCAGGCACACTAGTCTCATATGAATTACATCTCGTTAAAAAGTGAAACATAAACTTTGTACAAAGTGAAAGACTTTTGAAATGGGTACCTTTGATTTTCCTTTGAACGGATTGGGATAACATTAAGAAAACAAATAGGTAAAGCTTTATTTTGTAGCATATTGAAAAATTAGTTCTAAATTCAAATTTTTCTTTATTCAAATAAACTTGTAAACAAGTGCTTTTAAAACGTCAATTCTGCTGGTTCGAATAGCTGTTCCTACCGAGAAGAGCCAGCAAGAAACTAAGCGGTTGCTCTTTTCAAAATAATAAATAATATTTTTTCAAAATAATACCTAATATCTTTTCAAAATAATACTTCATATCTTTACAAAAAAATACTGTAATCACTGCAACCCAGGTATTGTCGGTTTTTGGACACACATCAAATGTTCACACGATCGTGTGAACACTTGCCCGATGATCATGCCTATTATAGAAATGTACAATATGATCATCATATCACATGATCAACGATAATTGCCGATAGTGCAGACCAGGCATAAGAAACACAACGCTCTGACAAATGTAAAACAAGAAATACTAGGCTAGCTTTAGTCTCAACTAATCAAGCTCTAATTGCCTATGTAATTATCTAGGTTGCTTCACAACGTGTCGTGCTAAAGTAAATATTGTGTGAACGTACTGACCTGCCTCTCTGTTTATTTCGCGTTAACCTTTTATGTACTGTTTTCCTTAAGTGTTCTCGGATAATAGATGACACTTGTGTATATAAGAGTGTAACCACAATGAGTCAATGAATTAATACAATCATTATGGTATTTATAATATTGTACTTGGTTGACCGAGTCTAGGCCGGTAATTTTTTTTTATTAAAAAATACAATAATTGGGTAGGTGGGGCTCGATCCTAGGTATTTTCATTTCTAGAGACCACCCGTTCATCGAATAAGCTACGCTAACCTGACAGTTTTTGTCAAAAATAGTATTTTATACATTCAATTTGAATTTTTGTATTTTTTTAATGCTCAAAAGGTATAAAACGATTTTTTTTAATAAAACCTAGCTAGAAATTTATAGAATTAGGCGTTACTTTGCGGAGATCCATAATACAAAAGTAATAATAAAATAATTTTATTATTACTTTTGTAAAACCTAGCTAGATCAATTTTTCCCTCCAAAACCTCCTGCATGCTGAATTTCAGGAAAATCGTTGTAGCCGTTTCCGAGATTCCAAATATATATATATTTGGAATATATATACGTACAAGATTTAAATGTACTCATTTAAAGATATAAAAAATATTCCGTCCATAAGAGTCTATATGTACTAATAGACAAATTCTTATTCCTTCAGCCAACTATTACAATATAATTTAAATAATTAAATAAACTTTATTTGCAAGGTCTCGTGTCGAGTATAAAAAGTAATATTTAAAAAATAAACATCATCCTTAATCTTTTTTTTTTTTTTTTATTATACAGGAAAAAACCCCTTATGGGTACCGCCGCCCGACGGGGACAGGCGGCGGTTATGTCGGACTCGCACCGACTAAAACGACCTGTGTGCTCCACCACGCTGCCGATGGCAAGGACAGGGTATCATTGTACATATTGCCCCCATCCCGCCGACAGCTCTGATCCCAGAGAATAAACACCTCCAGGTAGGGGCCCCTCGAAAGAGAAACCCCCCTCCGCTAACCGGTGCATCGGGAGCACCAGATGCACCGACCGCCTCGGGGACCTGTAAGCCAGGTGTCCGATGTACCCCGTTCGGAACACCCGAAGGTCCCCAGTTAGGGCGGCAGACGATGGGCTTGGGCGAGTCACTAACACCTGGACTCACCAGCAGCAGATTGGATCCAGAACAACAGTTCGTGGAACCGCTCCGCCGCCTCCCTCCGCCCCCCTCCGCAGAGCTAAAGGAGGCCATCGCTGCCCACGATCGCTCCCTGCCCACCGTGTTTGCTATGTCACGGTCGACAGGGAGAGATCGCGCCCCAAGTAGGGGCCCCAACGCCTTGGTGGGCGTTTCCGCCCCCACCGGGTAATTTTTTATAGAGGTTTTCTTCCTCGCAACCCGAAGTTCCCCGTTCCCATTGCTGGGCTTCCGGGTTTCGCCGACGGTGGCCGTAACCATGTCCAGCCAGACTTAGAGTAAGCCCAACTGGACCCGTCGCTCATTAGGGACTTCACCCCAACCCCCCCGAAGTCCCCGGCCCGTCCAGATTGCCCTCTGCTAATCAGAGGGACAACTGGATTGGCCACCCCTCAGTGGTCCGTTCGCCAAGACTAAGCTTGCCCAGGGTCCGCCACGAGGAGGCCGACCACTTTGGCACCCCATCATCCTTAATCTACTTCAGCAATTAGTTACTGAACACCAAAAACGTAAGGCATTGCCAAAGTTTAGTCCGACATTTAAATTTGACATTTAGAATGGTAATCTGTCAAAGTTACATGCATTGATTAAGTCACTCGAAAATAGTGCATAACTAAATTCAAAAATGTATTCTCACTATACCTACTTCTTTAAACCATAAAAGTAGAAAGTAACGACTTACTATTTCACTGCTACACATTGCTCTTTTCTCCGTTGTTAGAGAGAAGGTTTAGAGCTTGGACCACTTCTTCAATGCGGAGTGATATCCCCAGAATTATCTACAGATATGAAGATGTCTTCACGATGTTTTTCTTCGACGAAAGGCGAGGCATGAACAACAGTCATCAATTAGACACAAGTTATAAAAGTTTTAATCATATTGATTGTTTTCGGGTTGTCTTCGGGATGTAAATAATTGAAAGAAAGTTAGCATTTAGTTAATTTTCAATCAAATTACCAAGATATCAAATAACAATTGGGTTTTATGTTATCGCCAATGACTTATAGAAACACAGTCATGAAATAAGAGTATCGCGCCTTTTTTTTAATAAAATGGTGGCGTTGTTGTTTCCGCTGGAGTCTTCCTATTGATAAAACGTTTCAGTGATATTCAGCCTTTGTTCGTCATTCAAGAGAAGTGCATCTCGGAGCGGGAATTGTGGTATTCCATTATATCGTGTTATTGTATATAGTGTGCGTTAACATTTATTAAATTTTGAGAATAATCCAGAACATTTATACGACCTCGAACATTTAATAGTTTACTTTTAGGGTAAGACTTAGTACTAGAACTAAAGGACACAGATTAAGTTCTTATAACGTGCACCATGATCAAAACGAAACTAATTTCCAGATGAAAACCTCAGCTTTATAAAACATACCTGATTTACTAACAAGCCACATGTCCGTATTCTTTTACTTTATACATTTTTAAGCGTTCTACAGACTTCTACTTGACATAGACTGAGCTAAGTTTCTCAATTTTACCTTAAAGTAACATAATAACAGAAACTTTTATTACCATCATATCAATATTTCCCGTCGATCTTACACGCTTTGATTAGCGAGCTCCGTTTTAGGTAGCCTCAAGTTTCCAGACTCGCTTTAAATGCTAGTCATACACAAAAAAAAAACTACTCAGGGTTATACAACGTGAATTATGGACATGATTAATATAAATTTGTGCTAAATGTTTGACCGCGCCGGTAAGACCTTGTAACAAGAATGAAAGGAGTGGGCGCAGGGAAAACTAAACAAGAGCATTTAATTCATACCAGTCCGACACAGAGCACGCCGCTAGTTTAGAATTGCGACCGCGTAGCTCCACAGGAAATCGCCTATTCAATTTACTAAGCGTTAGTCTTTGTTTTATAAAGCATGACTAGCTAAGTCCCGAGGATTTTCATTTGCGGTTCAAAGTTAAAAAGTAGAATTTGTACGAAAATCTATGGTTTGCTTTGAAAAATGTTTGGTTTTCTCTCCATGATTTTTCTTAAGTAAAAATTCAGTTAAAAATGTGTTAGTCTAAGTTAAAATAAACAAGTATACATAAGATTTCGTATAAATCCGTTCAAGGATCGAGTTATTAAACGGTACAATAATACATATATACTTATATTCCCAAAAGTTTCGCCTTTGTAATAAATTTTACTTTTTTTATTGATATTTTTACAGTTTATTAGTTTAGTACAGAACCGTCTAAAATCACGTCTTATTATCTGATATTTCTTATAGTCTTATGAGATCTACAGCACCTAAATAAATTAATCAATAACAAAACTGGTAAATAGTGCCGCTTAAGGAATCTTGCCTACAAAAAATGGTATTACAAACTGCTTAGTGCAATCTCTAATATTTTCTGGAAAATAACTGTATGTACAAAACGGAATAAACTAAAGTTGCTGTAAACTTATACTACTAATAATATAAATGCATAAGTTTGTGAGTATGGACATCCATACTCACAAACTTATATTGTATGTATGTTTGTTAACTCTTTGCGGCGAATCGCTGAACCAAAATCGATGAAATTTGGCACGATTATTCCTTATACACCAGGGCAACATATAGGCTTAGAAATCCTGTTAATTCTACAGATATAAGATGACATTGAAAGCGCCATCTATTACCAACCTATCATGCGACAACAGCGAATGAAGTTGCGGGTAAAAGTTAGTACTACATAGTTACATACATACATACATACTACATACATACAAAAGGGAACAATACAACAGTTTGTTTGCATTAAGCAAATAAAATATTCTTACCTTGTAATACATAGAAATACTGTATAATACTTTACACATGTTTAAAGTCAAGTTTCTATTAATACGATAAAAAATATTGCATTCTATGTTCAAAGTCATAAGTAGCAGCATTCTAATCGCAGATAGCAACAATCGATGCAAAAAATAAAAAACTAGAATATTAGAAAAAGAACAAATGCACGTTGACAGTCTTCTAAGTTGTAAGTTGGCCGAATGTGGACAAGTTTGTATAGAAAATAATGATTATATTCTTTTTGTAATTCTTAGTATTACATAATATATTCCGTAGCAGTGGTAGTTTTAAACATGTTGTTAAATCATTTGGATAGGTATATTAGACCGGATTTTTAATAATTATTTGTCTATTATACACGCCGGATACCACACCGCGGGTCAACTTTAGTCACCTTGTACGACACCTCGGTAAGAATGAGGGTTTGTCTATTTTACTCAGCAAAATACCACAGGGCGGGTCTACTTATCTGAGTCGCCATTTGCGACACCTCGATAAGAATGGGGTTTGTGTATTCTACTCAGTCGGATACCACACGGCGGTCCAACTTACCTAAGTCGCTGTTTACGAAACTTCGGTAAGAATGGGGGTTCGTCTATTCTACTGAGCTGGATACCACACGGAGAGTCAACTTACCTTAGTCGCCTTTTACGACACCTTGGTAAGAAATGAGGGTGATCTATTCTATTCGACCACACGACGGATCAACTTAACTTAGTCGCCTTTTACGATACCTCAGTAAGAAATGCAGTTGGTCTATTCTATGAACGGCCACCTACCTAACGCCAACTTGCCTTAGTCGTATTTTACAAAACCTTGGTAAGAAATGAGGGTGATCTATTCTATTCAGAGGGATCAACTTACCTTACTTATACCTCGGTAAGGATTAGGGTGGTATTCTATTCAGCCGTATACCACACGGCGGTGCTTGAGAAAGATTTTTTTTATTTACTTTTTTATTTTTTATTACCTAAACCACAGAAACACATATAACACAAAAAATACAAACCAAAAACCAAAGAGGTTTGTCTGGTATGTTAGTGACTAAGTAGGTGTGACTGCGGCTTTAAAATTGCGTATTTGTAAGTGAATACAAGATTTGTGCATGTGTTTTTACGAATCCTGCATGTATCAGGTATGATAACCGATTGTCCACTCTACATTTAGCATTATATATATTTTCTATTTTACTTCATCGCGGATTATAGCAAAATAATTTTATTATTACTTTTATTCATTTATTTGAAAAAAATTGGGGCATTATGGGCACCCGAAATATCATACGTGACTGATGTAGATAGCTGTGATATAACTTGTACTTATTCGACAGTCATAACAGAGCGTTCACCTTGTTCCTCGAAGCCAAGGAGCTAACCTTTGCTAGCTTTAAGATAATCATCCGTTCGCGACGCACGAGTTTTTTCGCAAAACCTTGAACTATATTCTCATAGACTAGTCGGAAGCCCTCTTAAAAAATGTTTCTTATATATGCCTTTTGGCAGTTCAAACCGGAACTTACATAATGCCAAAACTAAAGACGAATCAGGAAATGTTTGAATCAATCAGACTAAAAAAATATTGATAATATGCTCCAAATATAGGTACTTAATATTATAATAAATGTAAATGTATGTCTGTTACGCTTTCACAAATCGTCTATTGGACCAATACTAATAAAAATTGGACAATGTGAAATATACACTGGGTTAATATATAGAATAAATAAATTCACGTTTTTCTTTCGTGAACAGAGAAAAACTACGTAATATATTATTAAGGGTACGTAAACGCATAAGTTTGCGTCAACGAAGTCGCGGGTACCATTATCTTCTAATATATAAATGAATGTTTGTTTGTATGTCCTTTATGAAATGTTTGTATTTATTACAGAGAGAATTTTCAAACATTCTTTAGAATGACCCAGCGGATGATCCTGTTAAGTTTGGTGGCGATCGGAGCATTTTTTGTAAACTGTTGAGTTCTGTTTCAAAGCGAATTTAAAACCCGATTGAGAAATAGCAACGCGTAACTAGACAGCTAATCTATACTAATATTATACAGAGGAAAAAATTGTATGTATGATTGTAATGTTTTCATACAAAAATTACTGAACCGATTTCAAAAATTCTTTCACCATTGGCAAGCTGCATCTTTACTGAACAACATAGGCTATATTACATTAAAAAAAAATTGGGATCCGTTATAAAAATGTAATAAGGTGTCAAAAAATAAAAATTACGTGGGTGAAACCGCGGGATGTTGCTAGTTGTATATGTAGTATATAACTCTCCCACAAGATGGAATGGGCACATGGCAAGGGGTGGCGTATACAGCCTAGTTTATACTATCACTATGTCGCCCTTGGCAACTGTTCTTTTGTATGATCTTCAATTGAATTAAATTTAAATATCGTCGCATATCTATTCTCGAAGCTTTATAATTCAAGAATTAAATTTATAAAATCGTCAGAACAACACTGAATAGCAGTGTTGCCAACCCCAAGGAACTAAAAAACAGCAGCTTACCAATAAAAAACAACAGTAGAAAACAGTAGGTAAAGGTAAAAAGGCAGATTTTATACTATTCTATTATAATATCTACTTTTATTATTGAAAAGGAATCATAATATATTATTATATTGATCCAAATGTATTAAAAAACCTAACTTTAAGTAAAATTATTTTCCACTTTCATTCTAAAGATGTGATCTTTTTCATACATATGTATGAAAAAGATCACATCATAAAATCATACATATGTTTTATTGAATCATTAATTATTTATTTGCCTTTCTGTGGCTTCAAACGATAATTCTGACTAGATTCGCCATCATATCACTGACGTATATTTCTTGCTGCTGTAAAAGTTTCAATAACGCTTTGCCGCTTTAGCCTATAGCTGTAATTCTTACACCGAAATATAGTGGTTATATCAGAAAACATTTGCATAGGTAGCGGTGAACATGTTGAAAAACATTAAAAACACTGCTCAAAAGCAGTTTTTGATAGTATATACACGAATACATCAAGCTCGTGAGTCACTGGACGTACCACGTTTTTAAGAGCACCTACGTGATCTGAATTGACGCATGACGCACTATCTATGTTGAATAACTTTTCGCAAAATAAACCATATCTAACTTAAATGTCATAGTATATTACCGGGCGATAGATTCGTAGCCAGCTGCTTTGGTTTTAGATATTTCGCGGTCTGCATTTCAAATAAGTAATTACGTATTAAAGAACTGTATAAGCATAGTGTACATTATCGACAAACGGATATTTTTTGTTAATGAGGGGGTTAGAATCAAACCTACCTATATCCAAAGTAACTAAAAAGGATTTAGCTATTTTTGATTCTGATCCCGTCATATAATCTCAATACTTGTTGAATACTCTGTGATCATTTTATCTAAATTGTGTTTATTTGTCTGTGAGTCTTTCCTTTTCTGTTTCGCTTTAAGTTATTATATTTACTATTACAATAGAGAAGCCAGCCAAAAATGTGACCTATTACAAGAAAGAGAAAGCAATTCCTGCAATTGCAGAATACAAGAATATAATACTACAAGAATATGTTGTATTTGTCTCTTTTTTAAGAGCTTTTATTCAACTTGCAATATATGTATGTGAAGATGGAATCTTGCAAGTTAAATTTCATCCACTTCCCTGTGTCCAATTGAGCTGAAATTTTACATACTGGTCCAGTCCCGATGACAATGCATGTTTATGTAAGCATGTCCTGATGCTGTTGACAGGATCGGCTTTAGACGAGGGAACTTTTTAAGGGTTAACTGAAGGGACATGCAATTTTGTTAAAAGATTTCTTTTTCAAATAAACTTGTTTAATGTGTGATTAGACAAAGATAATAGGATAATATAGGTAAAGATACGAGGTCCATCTTTCCTCTCATTATGAGTCACTCTCCCTATCTGCCTATGACTACCCTATCCCTCTAGTATCATAACTCTATGGTATTCTACTTGTCAAGAAATGTACGCCTCTTAAACACTCAATTTGCTTTTAATAATATGCGAAATATTAAAAATGCGCTAGACAATACTATATTAAACTTATCAATACTAATATTGTATATGCGAATGTCAGTCCATCTGTCTGTAACGCTTTGTCGCCAATCCTCTGGAACACTATTGGTGGAAGCTGACATAATGAAGTTAATGTAGAAGGAAGGTAGGTTAGGACATATACGAAAAAATCACCTTTTCTTGAAACAAAAAAAAAATAGTAAATCTGATTTGATCTGATATTTGGGACGGAATTAGTTGCAGATTTTGATGGTAATTTGTTACCGTACTACTTTTTATCCCCGTATCCATGTCTATCCCCGTATCAATAATCAATGTCTTCGCGGAAGAAACCGTAGAGGTATGTTAATAAAATTGTTAATTGGAACCGGAAAATAACAATTGTAAGAATGAACTCTTGTATAATATTCATAATTTAAAATATAACCCGCATAACTTATGTCGTGTAATTATGGGGATTTCCCGCATATCTTGTAGGCCACCCGGGTTTCTCGAACTAGCGTTGTTAACTTACCTAGGGTTGCCAACTTTTTTTAAAAGAAGTAAAGTACATTTCTCACATTTACATTTACATTTCTCATGTCAAGCTCTGACAAGAATTTTAAACAGTATTTTAGATATAAAACAAGCATTTAATTTACTTAAAGTTTTAAATATATTTTTTTAGAGCTTTCACAGTATAGTTGGCCACCCTAAACGTACAGGATGTAAATTACTATTTTAATAATATACAACTGTCTTAAAAATGCTTAAAATCACTTAAATTCTTATAATTCTTCGAGAGCCTTCTTTAACCAGACTTTGGAATGAAATGCAAAATAGCATAAATAAGATAAATAAGAGATAACGTAACGTAAAGAAAAAAGCTAGAATTATTTTGTTTAGACTGCACTCATCGAGAAATAATTTTCAATTTCTTTAAACCTTACTCATAAGGTTCACGTTATAGTTATAGTTGTTACGAACAAAGTTCTTATTGCTAGTAATATATTAATAGGCTCGCTCTTTGAGATTATTACTTAAAGGAGAATTGCGTGAGACAAAGCGGTCAGTCAGGATATTCCTCAAAATAAAAAGTACAATTCTTTTCCGGCTGCAGAGAAGATTTTTCGTAATCCTCGAAAATTCTAGCACACATTGCAACAGTCAAATATTTCGTAACGTACCAGTCTGTAACGGTTTTGTATTGATCACCAAATAGTCCTGATGTAAAGCTCATTAAAAACTTATTGTATCAGATAAAGAAAAAACTACGGTCGAAACTTGGTCGAACGGTCGAAGCTTTAATCAAGGAAATAAAAGCATGGGACCAAGCAAAAGCAAGGAGATAAAAACTTGCAAAAAGCTCATAGCATAAAGTGCCAAATCTGTCAAGCTCCTGTTAACGCTAAAGAACATGTGACTAAGTACTAATAATTTTGGTATATTTTATATCACAATTATAATCACAAATTCGGATTTCTATTAGGTAGAATATGAAACAAAATTAATATAATCAGAACTTTGTTCACTTATTATTCTTCTAGTATCTGTAATTATATTACCACTATGGTATAAGTACCTACAACAAAGTTTGTATCATTAAGTTAAAATATATATAAATTGGTATTATTAGATTAATAATTGGATCATTCAATTAATTTAATATACTTAATAGTCTACTATTATTGAATTTATTGACATTTTCTGACCCAATTATTCAAACAAGTATTTTATGTATAAAATTTTATCGAACTATATCAATAATGTTTAAAATCTTGCTCATTTTATATTTTAATTTCGCCGAGAACGGAAGTATTAAAATTAAGTATTATTATTAGAAGTAAAGATGCTTCATAGAGTTCATGAATATATGGATGAGTAACATAAGGCTTGACAAATTTTATAAGTAATATTGCTTCCTATCGATAAATAATTGTAGTAATTTTGTTAAAAAATAAATGTAAATAATACAGGTGAAATCCGAACTGAGCGAGACAAGATCGATTATCTGTTAACATTGATTCGGTCAAATAGCGGGGATCTGAATTGATTAGAATCCTATGTTGGTTGACTTCATTTACACAATAACTAAATCACATTCGCAATAAATCTAACCCGCATACACAATACGATCAGCGATGACATCTCTAAAACATCATTAATAAATTAGATATCGTTGTCTTGGTTACGATACAACATGACGGTGTCGTTTTGTCTTAGCAAGAGAAAACAATAGCGTTAGCATTTACAACGCCTGCGACTTAGACGACAAAGCATCTAAAAGTCATATGAGTCTAGGTAAGGAACTGGTCTGATCTCTATTCACAATACTCCGCTATTTAAAGAAACTATATAACCTACAAGCTCCACTCCAAAAATTCTACTTAAAACTACTAAACAAAAAGTACCCATTATACTATGCATTTTAATTTTTTTTTTTAGATTTTTAAAAATCCATAGTAAAACTTTTTACTTATATTTTCGATATAAAATAAAATAACATGTATCCTAAGCTTTACATCTTTAAAACCTTGTCTGCCGTACATTGCCATATGGTAATAATTAAGTATTCCAAGTTTTATTCAATTGTCTAGCGACTTCAAGAATATATTTGCACGCGTATATAAAATACGGTTAAACCCACATATATTTAGTATAAACTTAGAGTTCTTTATTATCAAAAATTAATGTTTCCAGCATTTAATCGCAACTTCATTCAAAGTTATCCTACTAATATTATAAATGCGAAAGTTTGTGAGTATGGATGTACGTTTATTACTCTTTCACGGCAAATCCTCTGAATCAATAACGATGAAATTTGGCACAGTTAGTCCTTACACACCGGAATAGCATATAGGCTATAGAAATCCTGTTAATTCTACAGGAACAGGATGACATTGAAAAGCGCCATGTATTATCGACTTATCACACGACAACAGTCCGCGCGAACGAAGTCGCGAGTAAAAGCTAGTATTGTATATGAGCTTAGTTTCTGAAGCTTCATGATCAATGGACATTAGGGTTAACGGTTCTAGCAGCTTTTACAATCTTACCGGAAAGATTACGCGGAAGCATTAGCGAGTTCAAAACTCTCTAACAACCTGAGCACGTAGCCTTAAGGCCCTGTATATACCAAATTGGAAAGAAGAGAAGATACGTTTTGAATACCAATAGATATTGTCATTTAATCTAAGCGGAGAGTAGAGATGTCGAAATAACGATACCTAATTAGTGTTAAAAACCCAACTCCTCTCCGTTTTGGAGGATACCAGGCCAAAGGGTGGCTTTGAATGACCAGTTTTCAAGTTAAAGCCATGGTACCTAGACCCTTATTTATTAATAAATGCCTAAGTAGCTATGGAATTGATGTTATTGAAGTGGAACTTACTAAAAAAAAATTTCGGCGCTCCTGAAGAGTTCAACAAATCGGCATACGCCACTCAAGTTGCTAAGCGCCACGATGAGAAAAAATAAGCAGATAATTCTAACTTAGAGTTTTTGCTCACAAAATAAATAATATGTAAATATATTTAAGCAAGCAAGGTTATTGACACAGTTGCGTCCGACATATAAAGAATTAGTCTTGAATTGCTTAATAACGAGCGCTTGCCAAATTAATGACGCGATCCAGTTTTATTTTAAATTTATATCTTGCGTAACGAAACACATCGTAAATCAATTGAATCGTTATATTTAATTTTGTTTCTTTATCAACTTAATCTATATACTAACTTAAAAAATAATACAGTAAGATCTTATTCTATAATTTATTCAAAAAAAGAACACCTTTTTTGTTGATCCAACACAGCGGATCCTAGAATGATTTCAAACCCATAAAATACAAAAGTCTTTTAATCGAAAGCGGTGACTCTGTGGAGAAAAACAAATATCTCCTCATCAATATAGAGAAATAAAGCTTTCGACAACCTTGGACCTACTTGTACTCGGATTCTCTCGCTCCAAATATTCCATAAAATTCTAAAGATAAGCAAATTACTCTATCCTGATAAATTCTGTATTCTTAAGCGATATGAATCAATAATAATATTATAGTTTAACTTTATTTTTTGTCATCCTCTATATTAATTTTTAAACAGGTGTTTACGTTTCGTTACTTCTAAACCACGCTTTAAATGTGTTAGTGGAATTGTTCGTACTATAGCTATAATATGTCTAATATAAACAATATAACTAATTATCCACAAAAAACTATAACGGCAGTTCTTTCAAATTAATTATAATGATTTAATTAACATTGTAAAAATTATTATTTTTTACTTTCATATTTCTAAATCTGCGATTAAGCAGAAGCAGCGTGATCTTGCCAATTGTTCTCTGTAGAAAACAGAACTTCTATCTTGGCCTCTAGAAAATTTTATTTATTATTAACCGATAAATCGTCTGTTCTTGTTTGATGCGTATAGTTTCCCTGTCTATGGAAAAAGTGGAATTTTCCTGCTGTGTAACATGCGAAATATATAAAATATTTTTGTGAATGATACCTTAGTAACCTAATTTTAACAACCCACATACACCTTTTGAAGGTCTCACGGAATTCCAAAATTGGCTTAATTATATTTTCTAATTTTAATTTTGTGAGGTCCAAATATCGGCAATTTTTTAAATGTATTGTTAAGAATATATAATAAGACCAGACACAATATTTAAAAAGAGAGTTTGTAATGAGAATTCAAATTGACAACCGGAGTGTAAAAGGAAAAATATCACTACTGTGCCATAGAACGTCCATAAATTCATAAACTAAAGACTTGGTTAAGCGTGTGTGGATGTAGAAAAGATATTTATTCTAAACAAGTCTGAGATTGTCGTGTTTGTAATTCCATTACTATTTTATATCTGCGATAATATTTATCTTGGTATGCAACGCCGCTTTTGTCCAGATATATTAAATGTTTTCGTATTCGCAGAATGTTGGATTGTATTATCATTCACAACACTCTAGGCGTTTCCTTCACAATACCTGATTTGTTGTACGATAAGAACGCAACTCTGTATGAATACATATATCCCTGTCATATTTCACTGAGTATTACCCACACCATTAATAAAATGAGCTAGGACTTCTGGCTATGAATTCATAAATACGTAATTGTAAATGAATTTCGTATTTTATTCTTTCTGTTTACTATTATTATCTGTGTGTACTATTATTATCCGTTATCTGAATCTTACGTTCATGGTTTTATCCATATTACTAATTTATGTTTTACACTATACACCATAGGTTTAGGTACTTAACTAAAGATAAACATGTAAAAAAAGTTCTTATTAGTAGGCAGATTACAGTACATTACATTACTATAAATATTATTATTTCTTTTTTTCAAAGCATCTCAATTATCGATTGTATTTGCGTTATTTTATTATGGCATGATTGCTTAATAGCATAATTTTGAAACAAATAAATATAAATATTATTCATCATCATCTTCCTGCCCTTATCCCACTCTAAGTGGGGTCGGAACAACATGTTATAAATATGCTGTAACATGATTTGTCTGCGTTTTTACGACCGGCCGCCTACCTGACGTCAACTTACCTTAGTCGTATTTTACGACACCTCGATAAGAAAAGGGTGGTCTATTCTACTAAACCGGTACCACACGGTAGGTCAACTTACCTTATACCTATTTGTTTGTTTGATTGTTTGAACGCGCTTATCTCAGGAACTACTGGACCGATTTGAGTGTAAGATAGTCCATTTATCGTTTATATACTCGTAACATCACGCTAAGATAAATAGGAGAGGAGCAGCAATAAAAAATAGTACGAAAACTTTAAAAAATAGTACGAAACTTTCCTGCGTGCGTGAGTAAACGGTGATAGTTATTCAAAAATCATGTATTACAAAATTGTTCCCCTCTTAAAGTTCTAAATAAAAGTCATGAACATATGTCAAGCTATTAAGGTTAACCCACTTTATCCATTTATCAAACTATATTAATTACTTACTACTAAAGTAACGGCCTATTACTCTCCCACTGCTAGGCCTCTTCTCTCCGTTTTTGGAGAGAAGGATTGAAGCTAAGACGGACTCAATGCGGATTAGTAGGTTACACATATCTCCAGAATTCTCTGGAAATATGCAGGTTTCCTCACGATGTTTTCCTTCATCGAAAAGCGTGTGATAAATTGCAATTATCAATTAGACACATAAGTTTTAACAGAAAAACTCATTGGTGTCTGCCCGGGTTCAAACCCCTGACCTCCTCGAAAGATTCGCACGGTGTTACTGCTGGGCTACCACAGCTCTGCTTACTACTTACTACTAATTACTACTATTACGTTTTTAATCTGCCAAGCGGGCGAATCCGCTGGCATTTGCTAGTTGTTTATAAAATAGGCAGTAACAATCGCGGTAAACAAACTGTACACTGTTACACGTCACGGTACTAATATCACCGGATGTATCTTAGGATCTCAAGTCACTGTGTACAATGGCGCAACGCGAATAGCGTCTTTTTTTCGCAAGCTTACAGCCGAGTTGTTTTAAATTCGTTTATATAATTATCACACTGTAAGCGGGACGTGTTAATCAAAGAATTAATTCCGGTAGCAATGGACATACGTTATATTTATTTTAACAATGTGAGTATTATTTTTTAAGCTGTTATATCATATTACTATTTTAAGACTTAAATGTAAAGCTATAAATGTATCTAAAATTTGGGATTTTTATGGTGTGGTTACTAAAATATATTTTTTATATTATCGCTTATCTGCCGTCTTAAAATCGATCTCATAACTTAATAAACATTAACGGAGGTTCTATAAGTACCTATTATCAATATCCAGCATAAATAAAATGATAAATAAATTAGATGCTTATTATTAAGAAGATGTTTATTTATATTATATAAATAAATTAATAAATTTATGTTACACTTACACACACGGTCGTCCGTCCCCAAAGTAACTTAATACTTGTGTTATGGTAGACAGCCAACTGGTGAATATGTACATATATATTTTATAAATACATACTTAAATACAAATATACACCCAGACACGAAGACCATCAAATTCATTTAAAGAAAATGTTGGCCCTCAGCGGGAATCGAACCCACGATCCGTGGAGCTGAAAGCAGGGTCACTAACACTGCGCCAACGGGCCAGTCAAATTTAATAAGTACACAATACAAAAAATATATATACATTTATTTTACAAATATCAGCAATGTAAAGAGCTTTCCCTATAAGCATATTATGCGACTTTCTTATCAATACTATCTACATACAATTTGATATGATCAATATCATTATCCTGACCATATATTTATTAATGTTGTGACATGATTTGCCTAGGTATTTTACAACTGTTCGCCTGCCTGACGTCCACTTACCTTACGACACCTCGGTGTGAAGTGAAAGTGGTCTATTCAGCTGGATACCTTGATAATACACATTTTTTGCAAGTTTTATCTACGCAGCTTTCATTAATGGCACCTCTTTCATACAACATAAATTGAATAAATTGGTATCAATAGGAACGTCTAATGAGGAAAATATGTTATTAAAATAAAACCGTTCGGTTAATCGTCGAGCGTCGCATTAATTTAACATCGCTGCATTACTCGACTTTGCCCTGCAAATACTAACACATTAATTAAGGTGATACAATAAGTACAACAAGCAAGAACAATAAAATCGATCTGAGGATACTAACAGCATTTTACCTCTTTCTTCATTACGTTTAATTTTATACACAGTACTCAGAAACATATAACTAATACCTTCAAATGAGCTCAGAGAATCTTGTATCCAAAACGACTCCAATGATTTTCCTGAAATTTAATGTGTAAGACGGTTTCGGGGGCGATCTAGCTAGGTTTCATTATCAAAAAATTACGTTTTATCCTTGTTTTCAGGCACTGAAACATTGTAACAATATTATTCGAAATAGTAAGGTTAATTTCACTGTTATTTTCAAAATCATAATCGATTAGTTGATTTTGGGCGGGTTTGAAGCGAAAATATATATTCGAGTCCAGATATCACCCCATCATATTTTTCCTTTTTATTCAAGTTTCATATTTTTATCTTATTTTAAAAAAATACCGAGCAAAGTTCACTCAAAAAAATCATCTTAATAACAATATTCAATCTGTTAAAGTTAGGACCTACTCGTGTTTTGTGTTATTTACTATTTGTGTATGTTGTATATTTTGTGGCAAAATAAAAAAAACCGATTTGACGTCTTACGCTTATAAACGCTCTTCTCACGATCGTTCTACACTTATGTTATTACCCTTATCAACAACATCTACAACAAGAAATAATTGTATTGAAGCTTCTTGTAAATTCGTTAATAATCTTAACAATGACACGTTACTCACACGGGTTTCGCAAATTTTGAATGGAGTAAAGATATTAATCTTAAATTTAATGATGCGTAGGTACACAATAGACTGAAAAACATCGGAAATATGTCGTGGAGGCTCCACAAGAAACATTGATATTCACAATTATTAAGTTAGTGATTTCATGGTTTTTTTTTTGGTTTTTCCATTAAATAATCCTTTAAAAACTCCTATAAAACGTTACGGAAGTTAATTTTTTTAAACAATTACGTACAAATTTGGTTACTATTTAGTTAACGTAATTTCCCTTTTAATCTCTCTGTTAAGAAGTTATCTTTATATATAAAAATCCCGTGTCACTATTTGCGTTAACGCTAATCTTCAAAACTACTGAATCGAGTTCAATTAAATTTTCTGACTTGTGATATTTTGGTCCAACTTAAAGGATAGGAGTTTTATCTCAATTATTAATCTAACTTTGGCGCATTTAATTTTCTTTTTGCTTAAAAGCAGCAGCAGGGTCATCTCGCTTACTGCCCGGTTGGGGGGGTAGGCGGGGTACGGGCCTCGAGGCGTACCTCTTTGCCCGGGCATTTCCTCGCAGGCATTCTGCCTGGTTCATGTTCCGGCCGTAGGCCGAGGTCACCTAGGTGACCTAAGGGTTGTCGGTATTCGGGCCGTGAGCCCAGGTCACCTATGTGACCTAAAGGATGTCTGGTTCGGTGGGGAGGTCTGGGAATGGTAGCTCCCAGACCTCGTAGTCAACGTCAGGAATTGTCGAATCCGGTGGTGGTGTCGTAATCGGTGGTGTTGTCTCGTCCGGTGGTTTCGCCCTCTCGCCCGTCGCGTCGTCCTCATCGTCACCGTCGTCCTCCGCATCGGGCCGCGGAGACGGTGACCGCAGGAGCTCGCGAGGCATGGAACGTCCATCGGGTGGTCGTGCATGGAGTGGCGCGATGCCATGGAGGTGAACGTGCGCGCTGGTGTCCGCGCGCGCGAACAGTCGGCGCGCAAGGCGACGAACAAACTCCTCCACGGTCGGCGTTTTGGTGTCCCGATGCACGACGTCGTTCCGCACATACCTCGGGGCTCCTACGATCAATCGCAGGCAGCGGTTCTGCTGGACTTGAAGTCTTCGCCTCTGGTACGCCGAACATAGCGCGTACCAGGCGGGTGCCGCATACGTCAAGCGCGAGCGGACGTAGGCACCGCAGACTCGCAGTTTTTTGTTGACAGGTAGATGGGATGTGAACAGCGTGTGGAGCTGGGACCTGGCAGCAGCAGCTTGGCCCACGGCACGATTGACCATGGGGACCATGCGCAGGCTGCGGTCCAACTCACACCCCAAAAACCTCACTGTGGTCTTCCACTCTACGTCCTGACCTCACAGAGTGAGTTGACGTAGCGGCTTGGAGTGACTGGTCAGCAGAGCGGCCGTCTTCCCGACGTTGACGGCCATCCTCCACTTGTCCAGCCATTCCGGCAATAAGTTCAGCAGACGCTGCATGCGGTTTGTGGCGACGATCTGGTGATAAGACGACGCGAAATACGCGCTGTCGTCAGCGAATAGCGACAACAGCACGTCCTCCTCCCCTTCCCGCAGATGGTGGCGCAGGGTGGGGATGTCATCCGTATACGCCGCGTATAAGCGCGGCGATATACAACTGCCCTGGGGTACTCCGGCTTGGATGGTGCGTGGTTGGGATTCGGCACCATCCACTGCCACGTAAAAGCTACGGCCGCTGAGGAATGACGCCAGCACTCGCACATAAGCAGGCGGCATGGTGGTATCCAGGATCTTGACCAGGAGCCCGGCGTGCCACACGCGATCGAAAGCCTTCTCGATGTCGAGAAAGACCCCCACGGTGTAGCGCCCGTTGTTCCGCTCACTGGTCAGGTGGTTAATGACCCTCGCCAGCTGGAGCGTCGTCGAATGGCCGCTGCGGAATCCAAACTGCTCCTCGCGCAGGGGCAGATGGGGCGTGACTCGACGCAGCAGCAGACGCTCAAACAGCTTGGCTATGTGCGAGAGCAGGGTGATCGGCCGGTAGCTTCCAGGCAGGCGGCGGTCCTTCCCCGGCTTGGGAAGAACTATGATCTTCCCGGTCTTCCACGCCTCTGGGAAGTGACCGGTGCGGAGTACTCCGTTGAATAGGCTCGTGAGCGCTACGAGACCTGTTCGGGGCAGCAGCATCAGCGCGGCGTTGGTGATTCCGTCGGGGCCTGGTGCTTTTCGCTTATCGAGGCGAGCAGCAACCGACCGCAGCTCTGATAGGGAGATGAAGTCCTCTCCCCGGAGCGGCGGTATAGGGGCCGACAGGAACCTCTCCAGCTTGCTCTGGACAGCCGCGTGATGACGGATGACGTGGAGGTTGGAGGTGTTGGGGGCGTTGGGCGTAAATGTCTCTTCCAGGTGGGCCGCCAGGATCTCAGCACGATCCCTGGCGGCGTAGTTACGTCTACCCGTTGCATCAAGCAACGGGTAGATGGGGGTGTCATGTCCGGTAAGTTTCTTGCAGAGAGAGTACAGCGCTGTGTCGTGCTCCGTCGCTCGATCGACGGTATACTCCCACCGCGCCTCGTCGAGAGCGACTATGGCACGCGCGATCTTCTCTGCAAGCCGGTTGAGGTCAGCCTTCACCCTGGGGCTGTGAGTGCGGGCTCATAGGCGACGCAGGGTGCGCTTCCGTCTGAGCATGCAGCGGAGCGAGCTCGGCAGGTCCTTTCTTCGGTTGGTGTGTGGTGAAGTCGACGTGGTGGTGGACGCTGCTGCTTAAAAGCCGTAATTTACTTCTAAGTTCTATATTTTTTCGATAGATGTCAGTGTAATTTTTTTTTTTAATTTTCAATGTGTCAAAGTTATTTCAAGTCTGTATGTTAAAGATGTAGGTTTAATATCACGATACGCTATAAAGTTCTTATGAAAAAAAAAGATTGTAAGTTTAGCGGAAATTTTAGAAAACTCTCGTACTTAACAGCACAAACCTTCTGTCGGGTCAGCTAGTGTTCATATATATTTTAATGTATTGTAAATAACGGTCCATGATTATTTAATGCGTTAATAACTGTTTAACATATTATAACTGCTTCAAGCAGACAAATGCATTATTATCGTAAATGCACGAAGTATCCTAGTACGTATTTTATTTGCTGATAGTTACACAGTTTTGTGTCATACAATAGAAATATTTTATAATAGCATTACTTAGAAACTAGATATTAAGTCATATAGGAGACAAAGCTATTTCCTCGTACTATTTACTTTATTTTTATGTTATATTTCATAATAACTTTTAATGTAATTACCTACATTTTGCATTTACATCTGGCTCGAAAAGCCTGTTATACATTCGTGACTAATATCGGACTTACCAGAATGGTTTCAAGCTTTTCCAGGATTCTGTAGTGAACGTATTTTACGCGGCTGTTAAAATGTATACATAAATATTTATATATTGTTTTAACAGATGAACACAGTTACTATCTATAATCTAGTATGTTAAGGGACTGTCCCATCAATGCGATTGATAGTTTGTTACTATCTTAGCTTTACTAGCGTTTGTTATGCGTTTCCATTCCCCCGACGCTTGATCAGAGGGCTTACTGCGAGTTGTTAACCTTCTCGATAGCGTTAGCGTAACACCAATTTGTTTGGCGCTCGATCAGTTTTCACTAGATGTCGCTGTTGCAGCGCCATACAAATTGGCGTTACGTTTACGCGATCGAGTAGGTTAAAACAACTCGCACTAAGCACACAGGGTTGACGCACACGTGACGTTTGCGTCGTGCGCTTTCTAAACGCAACGCTGTCTTTAGACACTCGTTAGACTACCATTATCTGGGTGACTCGGACTCTGGGTGGGTGCTCGGCATTTTTTTTTAATATATTAAAAAAACCAATAAAAATTTGAGAAAAAAGATTTTGTATGGAATCAATCCTGGTGATAAGTATTCGATACCGCCCGTCGCCCAATTGGGCAGCATTGAGAGCGAATTTATCCTTTGCTTTCTCATACAAGTATAGAAATTTCTTTAGTGCATGTTGAATTACATGAAAATCGTTGGAGCCGAGATTCAAAAAATATATGTTTACATATTATATACAAGATTAACTCATTTAAATATTAAAGATTTGAATTGTAAGTTTGATACGATCCTGTTTACTATACTTAAATATAAATTATGTGGTCAAAAAATAGGATCAACAAAATTTCAACCTAAATTAAAAACGCATTATTTATGACAAGAGAAATAGTTGAGAGCGAACAACATTGCACAAACTTTAAAAAAATTAAATAATTATATCAAATAGTATCAAATACTATCCGCAAACGTTTAATATTTTATTTATATATATTAACGAAAATTAATTTATAGTAAAGTGATTTACAACAGAATTGTATATTAACGTAAATTAACCCGGACAATGTTAGGTCACACTGAGCTATGTTATAATTATATCCTTATGGTAATTAACATATTGATTTTATCGTGTTCCGTTAAATTTATTTAGAATGTGCTCTATTATATAACATGTTGTCTATTTTTTTAGATCTTGTGGACTGCCCTGTCTCTAGCCTTGGGCTACGAGCTGCAAGGTCAAATAATCAGAGGAGTGCCTTGCGTCAAGCGAAACTTTCAACTCTATTGTCCGACCGCCGGCAACACTTATCCTTTGTAAGTGTTCATTGTTTATATAAAATTTGCATCCGTGGGTTTGTTGCATGTATCTTTCTTTTCGTAATCGAATACATATTAATTACTAGCAATCTCAGCGGCTCCGCCCTCGTGGAGAGATTAAAACCGTAATATAGTATTTTGGTACAAAAATGTTTAAAGTTGCTTAACCTTAAATGCTAGACATATGCTGTCGCGGACTTTTACCTAGAACTTTTAGAGGGGAACAATTTTACGCCGTGTGGTATCTGGCTGAATAGAATAGTACCACCCTAATTTCTTACCGAGGTGTCGTGAAAGGCGACTAAGGTAAGTCGACCCGCCGTGTGGCATCTGGCTGAGTAGAATAGACCACCCTCATTTCTTACCGAGGTGTCGTAAAAAGCGACTAAGGTAAGTTGACCCACCGTGTGGTATCCGGTTTAGTAGAATAGACCACCCTCCTTACCGAGGTGTCGTAAAATACGACTAAGGTAAGTTGAAGTCAAGCAGGTGGCCGGTCGTAAAAACGCAGCCAAATCATGTTACAGCATGTTTATAACATGTTGTGCCGACCCCACTTTAAGCATATTCGAGAATAGTTAATAATACCCGTTGCCGATAACGCCTTGTAAAAAGTTCATGAATAACTGCTCCGGATTAGCTCGAAACTAGTCGGGATAACCCGATAACCCATTATAACTTACGATGTGAAAAATAAGTAAACCCAAAATTTTTATGTCCAGATATCTGGACATGAAAATTTTGGGTTTACTTATATTTAGTAATAAATTATAATAAATCTAAATGATGTAGCAATACCTTACTTAAGATTATTTAGTAAGTAGCGGCCTGTTACTATCCCACTGCTGAGAATAGGCCTCTTCTCTCCGTTTTTGGAGAGAAGGTTTGGAGCTAAGACCTGCCACGCTGCTCCAGTGCGGATTGGTAGGTTACCCATATCTCCAGAATTCTCTAGAGATTTGCAGGTTTCCTCACGATGTTTTCCTTTACCGAATAGCGTGTGATAAATTGCAATTATCAATTAGACACATAAGTTTTAACAGAAAAACTCACTGGTGTCTGCCCGGGTACGAATCCTTGACCACCTCGAAGGAATCGCACGGTGCTACCGCTGGCCTATCACAACTTATTATTTATTAAGATTATTTAATTCATTAAATCCCAAACATCCTACTCGTTTTTAATGAATTTTAAATGTACAACGTTTAATAAACAAACAATTTGTTATACTTTGAGTTTTTGACATATCTATATAATTGAATTTGCAATCACGCTATGTACGGACAGCGAATTAATTATTGTTAAATATTAAAACTTTATTAAATCGGTTAATCAATATTCATTATACTCAGGACCAGTTGTTGAATAATCATAAAACAAAGTTATTTAACGAGACTCGTTGATCCTAGAACGAAAATCACTAACCAATTCAACTGTAACTAATGGCGGACATGACATAGCAATGTTTAAATTCGTAAATCTGTTTTATAAATAAAAAACAGGCTTGTGTAACAAGACAAAGAGATAAACTGTAATTAAAATGGCAATATTAGTATACAGCTTGGTTATTTTATGTTTACGTATGTATCATACATTTTATTAAAATATAGATAGAAAACTATTTAGAAATTAATTGAAAATTTTGGAAATTTTTCGACGATAAATATTGATAAACTAGAAGATCCATAAAGATCCACACTGTGCCGTGTGGTATCCGGCTGAGTAGAATAAGGCCACCCTCATTTCTTACCGAGGTGTCGTAAACGGCGACTAAGGTTAGTTGACTCACCGTGTGGTATCCGGTTGAATAGAATAGACCACCTTTCTAACCGAGGTCTCGTTAAATACGACTAAGGTAAGTTGACGTCAGGTATGCGGCCGGTCGTAAAATACGTAGTCAAATCATGTAACAACATGTGCCGATCCCACTTACAATGGGATAATACTCCATCTTTATCTAATCACACATATAAAAAAGACAAATGGACCACCCTCTTACTCTATTGTTTATTTCTTTGTATACAAAGAAATATAATGTCATTCTATTGTAATATGGCACATTCACTAAGTATATCTTTATGGTATTTATTCATTCATATAGATTATAGATGCACCACATACAAGTAACAGTAGGTACTAAATATCTAGTCACTATAAATAGCTCTGGACAGGAATTGCCGGAAGGAAGGTTGCCTACAAGAAATCGCTGGCTTAGCGATAAGGCCGTCATTTGTGCAATTTATTGAGTTTTTTTTGTTTAATTAACTTGTCTTGTTTTATATAGGCTAACAAAAAATTTATATTTTTCTTTTTCTTTTATGTATTTATGTGCAATAAAGAGTATTTCTATTCTATTCTTTTTGACGATCTATGACTATGGCCTTTTATACCTTTCAGAGACAAGATCGAGACGTTCATTGACGAGAATAAAGCCCTCATAAAGCGCATGTACGGCTCCTTCACCATTCCTGGTGGCAACAGAGTCAGGAGAGCTCCAGGTGTGCCGGACATGCATTCGGGTGATTCTTACTTTCGTCACGTGAGGCAGACGAAGCCATCACTGCCTGATGCGCAAGCGGTCAACAGCACTGGACGGTAAATATGATAAAATATGTTCTGTAATAAATGTTAAATAACATGTTCTGTATTTCGATCACATATGTGTGGAACGTTCATGAACATTGCCTACATTAACTGCAGCAAAATTTTAAGTAACGGCCTGTTACTATGACAGGCCTGTTGACGCTGCGGGTTCGATTCCCGCCGAGGGCCAACATTTTCTATAAAAAATTGTTGGTTCTTCGAGGTTGTATTTGTATTTAAGTATGTATTTAAAAATATATACATATGTATATAATTATCAATTATCACTCACCCATAACACAAGTATAAAGTAAATTACTTACGTTGGGGACAGACTATCGTCTGTGTAAGTGTCCCATATATTTTATTTTGGAAAGTTTTGGAGCTAAGACCCACTACAGGTTATAAATGCAGGTTAGTAAGTTACACATATCCCCAAAATTTTCTAGAAATGTTTTCCTACAAAAAGCCTGTAATAAATAACAATTATCAATTAGACACGTAACAAAATAATAATTGCTGCTTGCCCAAGTTTTGAACCCTCTCGAGCTAGTAGCACGGTCTCACCGCTGGGCTATTACAACTTATATAAAACTAGCTCTTACCCGCGATTTCGTTCGCGTGGGCTGTTGTCGTATGATAGGTCCATAATAGATGGCACTTTTCAATGTCATCCTATCCCTGTAGAATTAACAAGATTTCTATAGCCTACATATATGCTATTCCGGTGTATAAGGAATAATTCGTTCTGCCCTTATCCTAAGTGGGGTCGGCACAACATTTTATAAATATGCTCTCACATGATTTGGCTGCATTTTTACGACCAACCGCCTGCCTGACGTCAACTTGCCTTAGTCGTATTTGACGACACTTCGGTAAGAAAGAGTACATTACTAAACACAAGATTCATCTTAACATAACAATATAACTTTTCAGAATAGACGCCTGTGAAAGCAAAACAGAAATAATGACACCGTATTGGGCGCTGAACTCTGCAAGAAAACTGCGCGCTATAGTAAACACCATGCATTTCGAGCAAGCTATTCACCAAGAAGTTTGCAGGTAAAAATAATTATTATATAATGGTGCAAATTCAGTATTAAATGGTGGTAAATTTTGTAATTCCGTTCATCCATTTAAACAAACAATTTTATTATTATAGATTAAAAAAATAACAATGTATATCGACATAAACTCCAACTTGTAGTAGAAGTAAATAAATCGTTTGACAGTTTTGGTATCACACTCAATACACTAACAACTCTATTATCGCTATTAAAGCAGGTTCAAATAATTATAAAAACCGATAGAACGTCTATAATATCTAAATATTTAACGTCTATAATATCTATAATCTATTCAGTATTATATGTAAAAATAATAAAAATGCATAAATTCAATTATTCTTCGATCTGGCTTAGGAAAGCAGTGGTAAAAGTATCTAATAATAAGAATCATATTTTGAAAATAGAACAACCGAGTTTACGATTCAAATTTACTTGTTAAAGTTGGTTGACTGACCCGTTGGCGCAGTGGGTAGCGATTCCCGCCGAGGGCCAACATTTTCTATAAATATTTTGGTAATTCAGCCTGGGTGTATATTTGTATTTAAGTATGTATTTAAAATATATAAGTATATATTTACCAGTTGTCAGTCTACCATAACACAAGTATTAAGTTACTTACTTTGGGAACGGACGACCGTGTAATCATTGGAATCAGCTTTTGTATTCAGCAAAATATTTTCTAAGAAATGTTGTGTCACCTACATAAAAAAAAAAACAATGTCTCGTTCCACAGGTTATACTCGTATAATCACAATGCCACAGACAAGTATAGGCGGACTTTCGCAGCACACCTATAATATACTTACCGCGGGTGTTAATTAATTACGTAAACGAATGATTGAATTAACATACCGTTTAGTTCCGAAATACTAATAATTTTATCATAATCTTAGTGACAAATCGCAATGGAATGTAGATATTACGAATATGGCAAAGATTGCACTCGATTGACTATTTTTTATATTAAAGCTATTTCGTAATTATGCTAAATATGTTCTTTACGACTCATTTATATTTAAAGTCATAGCTGAATGACTAATTCTATATACTTATTTTGGTATATATTTTTTCATCAGAGGTCCGAAGCAGAAATTAAACTAAAAGTTATTGTCAAATATCTAACATTTTGGAAAGTTTGTGAAACGCGTCACGTTTTATATGAGTACCTATTTAGGTATATAGGTAATTTATGTTTCATGAAAAACAGTGTTCATCCTTTAGGTTAATTGCTATACTTTAATATTTTTCTTATAAACTTTCTCTTAGCTTCAATAAAACCTGATCGAAAGTGTAATTTACGTAAAATTTAAATGCCAATGCAACATTGTTGCGCGTCTTTCTTGAATTAGCGGTGATATCAAAAAACCATATCTAAACATCATTTTCTTCATGCATTCATAAATTCTTTAGAGTGACTTTATTTGTATTTATTAATTTTACGCATTTAATAGCAGAGGTTAGTTATTGCAAAAAAAGAAAAAAAAATAGTGTGTGACAATCACAGACGTAAAAACTTACGAGTATATACTAATTAATTTATAAACATTGCTCTCATTTGGTGAATATTTATACGACACTTTATTGAATAAAATAAAAAAAATTCATCTTTCCTTACCGATAAACTACCTATTATTAAAAAAATATGTATTAAATAAGTAATATACAATATTTTCCTCAATTTTCAGCAAACAGTCGACCTCCAGATGTTCCGGCGATTGTGGCTGCGAACAGAAATATAAATGGCATCGCTTACTGGCTTATGATCCTAACGACGACTGCGCTGGAATTTTTATGGATTGGTTTTTGTTTCCATCTTGTTGTGTATGCAGATGCAAACCGTAAAAACCTTAAAACTTCTTTAATATATTTAAGGGACTCCAAAGCTTGTGAAAAATCTCTTATTTTCACTATTTAACTAAGGAACCTGACTATTAGAACAAAGATTAATGGCTCGAGGATAAACCTATGTATAATTTAATACTTCGGTCTTATATACCGCGAATCTTGCTTATTATTTTGATTTTACGTACTTCTATTTTTATAACTGTCAATTTGACCTTTAAATTTTTGGTTTTCATTTTTCAAACGTTTTTTTATTCAATCTAAAAGTATGCGACAGATTGATATCTGTACAGCTTGGTTTTACTTTCAAATGAGCCTTTAAATCTATTTTATATAACAATACAAATGTTTGGCTCTTCATTTAATCAACAGTCGCGATCTCGTACGATTACGTAAGCATTATATTATTCACGATACCCATCAAATTGCTAAACATACATTGTTCTTGTTATTGAAAATGGACATAGTTTGCTTCAAGGGGTTTCCTTCCATAAAGTCTATGACCTGTAAAGTCGTCTGTCCTTTAAGTGATTTATCATTGTCGACGCAAAGTCGTTACTTCAGCACTCTAGGATCACATCGCCAATCAGTTCTTTGTACTATAGGATCCTTATAGCCACATCAGCTTCACACACAAGGCATCATTTAGTTCATTACCATTATTAGTGATAAGACATGTCTATCAATCGAGACTGAAATCAATACAAACTTAAAATTAAGACATGAGAAGTTCTTAAAGGAAAATCATTGAAAATATATATTTAAAGCTAACTATTGTAATCTTAAGTTTATGAGAGCTATTAAATTGATATTTATGTTAAGTACTTACTTTAAGTTAAAAAAACCAAGCATATGTAGAAAAAATGGAGATTTAAGTTTTCATTTGTATTTTTATCTGTACATTATTGTAAACGAAAATAAATTTAAAATCCATAACCGTGACTTCAAAGTATCTTCAGGAACAAAAGGATTCAAAAAACAATAATATTGAAATTAAATTATTAACAATGTAATAAGTATTTAAACACGTACCTTATAAAAAGGAAACAGCGATGAGTTAATTTTTCATAGCTAAGTCTTATCAAAAGGACTTTAGATCTTAAGTTAATGAAATCTGTAGTCACTTATGAGTCTAGGGAGCAACGCTTCCAGAAAAAAGATCTCAGGCGGCAATACATACTTTTCTTGTTTTAAATTGTATACCTACTTTTATTGTCATCATTTTATTTTAAGGTATACAAAATTCCAAACTTAAAAAGACGTTACGTTTAAAAAAAACTGTTGGATGACCATAATAATTTTTACACAATATATACTATATTACACAAACTAGTAACTCAAATTATTTAGGTAATGTAAGTTTTTTACCATTTTAGGGCGTATCTAAGTATTTATATTTAACGCAAATATTGAATAAAAAAATGTCACAAACAAACAAAATTATACCTAATAAATTTACTCACAATTTTTAAATGCAAGATAATATTATTCTACATTTCATAAGTTATTCATGCCAAGTACGGAAATTATAATTAAAGTTATAAAAGTTCAACGAAATAATTTATTTACTGATTGTGATATTTGATTTTTAATAACTTAAATACGTTATAGTAGAATAAAAAGCTTTAATGTCATGTTTATAAACCCATTTGCTTTAAAATGAAGTACTATAACATTAAATATTAAACATTAACAAAAAAATACTAATAATATTTCAAAGTACATTTCTTTTCAATATTAATAGAACAAGCATGTGAACAGAATTAAAACAATGAATATTGTTAATATAACTGGATGATCTAAAATTTCTTTGATTATATAATCAATGGAGCAATAATTTCGTAAAGTTATTATTGTGATATTAATACTATAAGAATTTCGAAGTAGATATGTATCGCTCATGGAGTGAAATAGTGGCACAACTCAAAAAAAAAATGTTTTGACTAGGAATAGATATAAATGTTAAAATACGCATTTTTTTCAGAAAAAAAAAAACCGGTCTCGTAATTAAATATTAGGCCGTTCGTTTAAGCTAAATCATTTTTACGGTGTTTCCTTAAGAATTAAAACTTTAAACCTATTATATCTCAAAACATCATTTTTATAGTTGTGCCATATATTATTATTCTCAAATTAACGTTTAATAAAACTAAATCGAAAAAAATTGATAACAAATTGCAAAGAATAATTAAATAAATAATTGCAAACGTTAGTTTGCAAAAAAAGTCTCAAATATTTCATATATTTCCAAATTTTATTTAGTAGAATATTCTATAAATAACGGCTTCAAAATTGTAAAATGTCTTCTAGCACAATGTATGAAGAGTATTTTCATTTTTTTAAAAATATAAAACGGAAATCATTGGCGACAACATTAGCTAGCTCGTACTTATAGCAATGAGCTAAATACTAAATTTTTACTTTAATGACTCGAATAATAAATGATTTGTCAAAACCTGTACAGTAGTGATAATCTAGATATAACTAGTTTTAAATGATATAGTTTATTCAGAATAGTTTAAAATGCTTAAGTATATATTTTTCCTAGATTAGGTATTGTAAGTTTTTAATGCGGTATCAGTAAATTTTCCTGTAATCTTTTTTTTATTAATTATAGACCTCAAATTTAATCATACTTTCATTTACAAATCCCGACCAAAAATTATAATTAACTATTTATTAATAATAAACAAGAACTATTAGTCCGTCTGGATAGTCGCTGCTTAGACCGCCTTCCATGTGGTTGTGCAGTTAATTTTGTCAGATACATATTAGTAACGGTAACGTCTGTCTGTACCCCAATCCTATATAGTGTAATATCTACGCTATACCCGAAGGTGCATAAAATAAAAATATTCGAACTTTCAATTTTGGATTCATTGGGCAGTTAACGATGCCGTATTAAAAAACGGTTGTTTAAATATTTAATATCTGGGTGACCGAGCTTCGCTCGGTAATTTTTTACAAAAAAAAACTTTAAAAAAAAGAAAAAACAATTATTTAGTTGGGGATCGATCCTTATCCTTGGCATTCACATTTCTCGAGGCTGCCCGTTAGTAGAATAAGCTACGTCGACTTGACAGCTAATGGCGAAAATTCAATTCAATATAAATGTTAGTGTTTTTTAATGCCCAAAAACAGGGATAAAACAATATTTTTATACATAAAATCTAGCTAGATCAATTTTTCTCCCCCAAAACCTCCTACATGCTGAATTTCGGAAAATCGTTGGAGCCGTTTCCGAGATTCAGAAAATATATATATATATACAAGATTAACTCATTTAAATATAAAGATATAAAATATTTATATATTTTATCAACCTATATATCAATACTTGTCATATCACAATATTATTATTTACAGCACAGTAAAAAAGTCGATAATGATATGATAATAAGAAATTAAAAATAATATGTATACCTAAATCTACATATCAGAGATATAAAAAAGAATTATATATTCATAGACTAATAACAAAAATAAAAAATTAAAATTCCCAAAATAATCACAGACTACTACAATTATATATATGTACTTCAATTACAGGAAGAATAATAACAATATAAGAATAAAATTTGTTATATTAGTATAAACAATTGACTAGGCAACATGGGCATTGAGCAACGATCTTAATCAGCTCATTTTATTTAATAGTCTATGCCATAGACTAGTCTATGCTGCTCAATCAGACCAAAGACTACTTCACCTACGCGAGGGAATGAAAGTAAAAAGTTTATGGTCTCTTAAATCACCATAGACTACTAACTAAACTATATTTTACAATTTAGTTTATGCAATTTACAGTCTATGATATTTTACTTCAAAATACATATTTTTTAATTACGCCTTAATAATTTGGTAAAATTAAACATGTTAAGAAATTGTTTACGTTATTTTAAGAGTGGCAGTCAAAGAAATATAATTTCGTGTTCGCGTTTTAGGTGGAGTATATTTTATTTTTCAAGAAAAAGATTCTAAATTAATACAATTATATATTTTAGAAATTTAATTCCAATTTTGTTTTTTGTAGACATAATGAAAAAAAATATTTCAGCATGTTTTCTCAGAGGTCTATTATTGTTAGAAGATTAACTAAAAAGATACCTTTACTAAACAATTGTGATTGTCGCACTATGTTCATCCAAACACAAGAAACACCGAATCCAAACAGCCTTAAATTTCTGCCTGGTACTCAAGTTTTAGAACCCGGACAAACACTGGATTTTCCGAATATTGGAACGGCGCAATGTAGCCCATTAGGTATTTGAAATATCAACTCTTTTTATGAACAAATTTTTTCAATAGTTCACTTTTAAGTACTAAACAGTGATTACACAATTTACAGCCAAAATGTTATTTCGAATAGAGGGTGTGAAAGGGGTATTCTTTGGGCCTGATTTTGTTACTGTCACAAAGCAAGATGATGATGTAGAATGGAAATTGCTAAAACCGGACATCTTTGCTACTATTATGGATTTCTTTGCCAGTGGACTCCCAGTAGTTACAGATGCTAAACCATCTGGAGATACACGTAAGATCTTTCTTATTTTATCTACTTTTTTTAATGGGCAAGAAATTTTTCTATATGTTCTACATTTTTGTTATAATGTAGTCAAACGTTTTTATCAAATGTTTTTATATTACAATGTTAAGTTAATAACGTTTTCTGAATCCAAGAGCAGATTACTCATTTGGCTTAAAATATTTTAGGATTATCTGTTTGTTGTATATGAGGTATAAGCCAACATTGCTATTTTTTCTTATTCAAAACTTCTGAAACTAAGCTCTTCAGTCTGTCTAAGGTAACAAAAATGTACCTTCTATTCATTTATATTGTTATTATCTTGAATTTCCCCAACCATGTTGCAATCTAGGTCAAAAAGAATTGACTGATGCAGCTTAAAAATAGACAAAATTTATTTGTAGGCAAAGATTATGATTGTAAGCAAAACAAAGTATAGATTGGTATGATAATAATCACACGATGTAAGAACATCATCATCATCTTCCTGCCCGTATCCCACTCTAAGTGGGTCAGCACAACATGTTACAAACATGTAGTCACATGATTAGGCTACGTATTTTACGACTGGATGTCTGCATGACGTCAATTTACCTTAGTCGCCTTTTAGGACATTTTGGTAAGAAAAGAGGGTGGTACTATTCTATTCAGCCGGACACCACACAGCGTAATGTAAGAACATCATCTGATAGTTAAATGGTGATGTACCTACAGTGCAGAATTTTTTGCTTGTAATAAGGTTAGTGTTGACAATCCCAACATACCTATTCCCAAAGTATTTCAGAAATCAATGAAGATGATGATGAAATTGTGCAAATGATAAAAGAGTTATTAGATACACGTATAAGACCGACAGTTCAAGAAGATGGTGGCGATGTATTATTTGTTGATTTCAAGGATGGCGTACTGAGACTAAAAATGCAAGGATCTTGTTCATCATGCCCTAGTTCTATTGTGACACTTAAGAATGGTGTAAGTTACATATTTTCTACTATTAGTTTATGGGCAAAACCAACCATATTTTTAACTAATCATTGATGAATTCAAGATAAGAATGTTAAAAAAATACCCCTTTAATTTTATAAAAGAGCTATAAAAATTAGACATATTAATCTGTGTCTCAGATGGTGAATGAACTGTTTGTTCAAGAAGTGTCATGATTAACAGTGTAATTCTGGTAATTTTACAGGTTCAAAATATGATGCAATTTTATATTCCTGAAGTTTTAGCAGTAGAACAAATAGACGATGAAGGAGAAAAATTGAGTGAGAAAGTATTCAAAGAATTTGAGCAGCTTAAAACCAAAGAGAAAAAAGAATAATCACTAGAGTCTATGTAGTTTTATTTAAGATTTATTGTCTGTAGTTATGCTTTATTAATGTCATTACAGTAAGTAATATATTTATCAATTATTTGCTTATGTATTTATTTTTTTACATTTAAAAAGCGTAAATATATTAAATAAATTTTTACCTCTAATGACTAAACACTAGTTCCTTTAAGTCATTTTCATGATGTTGCCATTAAAAAAAATACAGTCACAGCACTGAATTAATCAAAAACCGAAAAATGTGACAATATGAGTACAGTCAAATTGGGTAACTTTGAATGACTTTTTTAGATTTTTCAAATATAAAAAAATAGGATGACCTTATTTAAGGTTTTGATGAATAACTAACTGTATTACTAAGTAACTAGAAAGAAAATGGAAAAAAAATATGCTTTTGTGCGTGTTCAAAGTTACCTTGAGTTTTGGGTAACTTTGAACCGAATTATTTCGAAAACTAAAAATCCTTGAATTCACAGAATTTTCGTACCATGGGTAAAAAATTTTACTTATGTTCTGAATGAATGAAAGATGGATCCATAGATAATACACTATATAGGATAGATGGATCTATCAAATAAAGTCAACTTGTCATACTTAACAGCCAACCGTTTACTTAAAATTGCCATTTACTAAATATTAGCAACATATGGGTAGATTTTTTTTTTGTAACGAATACATATTTATTTATTTATATATTATAACTAAACGACTATATTTCTCCTTTATTCTTATTCAATAAATAAAAAACAGTTTTCCCAGAGTCAACCCATTTACTCTTTTCGCTACAACTCAAAGAATGACACATAAAAATATGACAGCCACAATGCTTTTTCATATTAATCGCCAACTCTATGAAGGAGGTCGTATTAAAGACATGTTGTAACAGTCGACCATCCTGACAACATTTGCGACCCCGCAAATCTCATAAGCTGACTTCTGGGAATGAATCTACCACCGATTCGGAATGCTGATTGTACTGAGAAGAATCGGCAAGAAACTCAGTACTTGCTCTTTTAATCTGTAAAAGAAAACCGCACATGCCATGACATGACAGGACTACGCTCACGCTTTATGCTCAACTCTAAGCTCACGCTTTATGCTCAACTCTTTAAGGTCAACTCCTCAACTCCTTAAGCTTTTCGCACCATAAGCATTTCGCACCTCAAGCTCACCCTCAATCACTGTCATGGCATAACACAGCTCAATTAGTGGCAACCAACTCAGCAGATACACACGTAAACAGACTCGCAAATGATAACGCTCAAAGAACAATCACCACTTCCAGGCAGAGCCTAGCTGACAGTCGTTGCAGATGTCCACAGTCTAGAAAACAATCGTTACAACTGGAAAGATCCAGAGAACAATCGTCATTCTAGCTGACAGTTTCATCGAACAAAAGTCACGGGCGCGTCTAAGGCCTCACATAGCACATCGTCACGTTGATCTCACAGAATTAATTAACCGAATACCAATTACCATCAATAATCTCTGAAATAAAAACTCTCATTTTTTATTCCATAGCATCGCATATCGCAGCTATCTCTCATATTAACGAAATTCGCACTCCCCGTGTTGTCTCAAGATATTGATCGTCATTTGTCTTTTCTTTAAACTCTTTAAACTTCCAGATATTCCTTTTGTCCACTCTATTTGTGAGTTTAGGTTACATCTCACTTCTGAATATAATAAAAGACGATATTTCTCCTTTATTCTTATTCAATAAATAAAAAACAGTTTTCCCAGAGTCAACCCATTTACTCTTTTCGCTACAACTCAAAGAATGACACATAAAAATATGACAGCCACAATGCTTTTTCATATTAATCGCCAACTCTATGAAGGAGGTCGTATTAAAGACATGTTGTAACAATATTGTTACAATGAATGTTGTATTTACTAAAAAAAAAATAAAGTGAAACGATATTGGCTGCATTAGTTAAAAACTGTGACGCCCGCCTCCAGTACGATACATTAATTATACTACGAGTAAATTAATTTTATAAGTTTACATATATTTTTATAAGTGTGAGTGTGTATGTGTGCGAGTGTGGTGTGCGTGTGTGTGTGTGTGTGCATGTGTGAGTGTGTGTGTGTGTGTGTGATATAAAAGAAGTTGGTCTATGTGTCAGTAGTAGTCATACATTTACAAATTCATAATTTTACAAAAATTTAACATATCATTTTATATTTATTTGTAATTGTAAATATTTATTAAAAAACAAACCTAAATAACAAATTCTATAATCAATTACCATTCAAATGAGATCAAAACATTAATGGTTGGCAAGAGAATTTGAAAAATAATTCACCCCATTCCATGAATGAGATGTCATCTTCAATGTACATTTTATCTTTATTTTTTGTTATTTGATGCTCTTTTAAGATGAAAACGATGTTTTCTTTTTTAATAATAGTAAATTCCTTTTTTGGAAACCATGACCGCGAGTAATGACCTGTTACTATCCCACTTCTGACCATAGGCCTCCTCTCTCCGTCTTTGGAGAGAAGGATTGGAGCTAAGACCTACCTCACTGCTCCAATGCGGATTAGTAGGTTACACATATCCCCATAATTCTCTAGAGATACGTAGCAATGTACCTCGCAATGTTTTCCTTCACCGAAAAACGTGTGATAAATTGTAATTCACAATTAGACACATAAGTTTTAATAGAAACTCATTGATGCCTGCCCTGGGTTTGAACCTGCGACCTCTTCGAAAGAGTCCGACGTTGTTACCGCTGGGCTATCACAGCTATACAGCTAAGCTTTCATCCTTGTTAAAGCACCGGATTGGATTTTATTACGATACGTGTGGTGACTCGTCCTGCATGTAGGTATAAGGTATGTGAATGTTGCCTGCTTTATACGTTTAGCAATACATAGATTCTTTTAATAAACGTGGATTATAGCAAAATAATTCTATTGTAATTACTTTATGTACTAAAATATGTACTTAAAAATATTTTTAGAAATCAATAACTCTTTGTCAATGTTACCCATAAACTAAAATAATGCAATTGGGTATCTTTGAACCGTTCAAAGTTACCCATATTTAACTAAAAATAGGGGTGGTCCACAAATTTCCCTGTCAATGGATATAAAACGATGCAAAATCATAAAATTATGTGAAAAAGTATAATTTCAACGTACAATTGGTCATTAGAAACCGAAAATCATGTGTTTTACACACCTTTTCTGTAATTAAATCGAAAATGTAACTTACATACTTTTCACTGCTAAAAGACAGGGAACAGAAAATTTTGAAAAAATGTCAAAATTTGTTACAAAACTATAAATTTTAAATGACATTTGACAACTAGAACATTTAGTATTTTCATTTCACTCAGTTATCAGTTTTAAATGAGGTTACAGATATTGAAAAACAAATTAATAATTATTTTAGTCGTTTAATTCAATGTTACCCGTAAATTCAAAGTTACCCAATTTGACTGTAATGTTATGCATATTTAGAAAAAAAAAATCCATTGATCCCTTTTTGAATCCCTTTTTTTTTTTTAAATTGAGTTTTTGGACACTGAAAAAATGCAACTGTACTGTGATTAATGACAAATTTTACTTAGATGTGGGAAGACTGTGATGAGAATGAAGTAAAGATCGTATACCCACAAATGATACAGACGAGATAAGAGAACCTCTGCAGTCTGCACAAAAAGTAGCGTTTTACATTTAGAAATGCAGACTGTGTCAGAAGTTGACTTGAAAAAAGATGCAAACTGATAAAAAGTAAAGTACGGATTTACTTCAGCAAACAAAAAAGTAATTATATTTCAGTACACAATACAATATAATTCACGAACTTCACAAATACCTACGCATGAACTATTAATTATAAGAATTTATTATTCTTCACTTATCCACCAACGACAATCGTAAGCACTAAGCATAGGCTACTATCGTACGGACGTCGTTGCATCAACGAGCGATACAGCTATTTCAATTGTGCTTGAACTGCAATAAGAGCTAGGTATTTCAAAGTAGTAAATTACTTCTGCAATTAAACTTTTGAGTTTTATTGACAGTACATTGGAAATAATGTATTGAAATGGAATGAAATTTGACCAAATAAGTGCTCAATAATTAAAATAGGAATTTTTGATTGTAAAGCAAATAGGTGGCAGACTGAAGAACGTTTGGCACACTTGAGATGTGTTTTTAGCTATTTTTTGTGTATTCAATTTCCACCAGCCGAACCTCCAACGTACAGATAAACATGAATGGTCAAGACAGATGCATGATACATTTAATTACCTAAAAATAAAAATAAAATAAAATAAAATAAGCCTTTATTGCTAATACATAGTAAAATTATACATCTAAAAAACTATTGCCTTCCTTAATTATTACTTTAATTAATTATTTGCTTCGCTATTTAGTCGGCAACCGGTGTTGCTTCTTCTATAGCTTGTCTTTCGACAAAGGCCTCCTCTAAAGATTTCCACTCCGTGCGATTTTTTGCTATTCTCGGCCACAATGGTCCTGCTGTGTCCTTAATATCGTCTTCCCATCGTTTGGTCTGTCTACCTCTGCTTCTTTTAGTTTGTCTTGGGTACCATTCTGTTACTGATTTAGTCCATTTCTCGTTGTTCTCTCTCAACATATGACCTGTCCATTGCCATTTCAATACTCTGCATACCTTATCAGCTTGTCTGAATTTTGTTCTTTTCTTTATGTCTTGTAACCTTATTCTATTTATTATTTTCACTCCAATTGCGCTATTGAGTTTTGACATACTCTAATTTTCTTCATCATCTGTTCTGTCAATGCCCAGGTCTGGCAGCCGTATATAAGGCACGGCAGGATGCATGTATTATACACTTTCCTTTTGTCTTGTATGGGTATTTCGTTATTTTTCATCACTTCCCTAAGCGACCAATATCTCTTCCACGTGTTGGCAATTCTCCGGTCTATTTCCACTTGCATAGTATTCCTTGGCGACAACAGCTGCCCCAAGTAAACATATTCCCTAACATACTCTATCTCTTTCTCGTTTACTTTTACAGGTGGTTTCTCGGAGGAGTTGGTCATGATTTTTGTTTTGGTTGTGTTCATTGATAACCCTGCCTTGGCGCTCTGATCACTGAGCTGCTGTAACATTAGTTCCAGATCTTTATGATTTTCAGAGAATAAAACTAGATCATCCGCAAAGCGAAGATGATTTAAGTTTTCACCATTTATATTCAGACCATAATTTGACCAATCAAACTGTCTAAAAATTGTTTCTAGGACTGCAGAAAATATTTTCGGTGATATAGGGTCTCCCTGACGGACCCCTTTCTGTATCGGAAATTCATCTCCAGTTTGTTCGAGTCTTACTTGCGCACTGCTCTTTGAGTAAATGTTTCTTAGTATTCGTATATACTTCTCTTGAACGCCTTGATCTTGTAGTGATTTCCAGATATACTGATGTTCCAAGGTGTCAAACGCCTTATTGAAATCCACAAACCCGTTGTAGTAGGTTTTATTATATTCTTTATATTTTTGCATAACTTGCCTTAAAACATGGATGTGATCTATAGTAGAGAATTTACTTCGAAATCCGGCTTGTTCTTTCGGTTGATTTTCCTCTAGTGTAATGGCAATACGAGACAGAATTATTTTAGAAAATATCTTGTAGATATTAGACATAAGACTTATGGGTCTGTAGTTTCCTATTTCTCCTATGTCTCCCTTTTTATGTATCAATACAATCGTAGACTTGGTCCAATCTAATGGAATGTTTTCCGATATCAGGATTTCGTTAAAAATGTCTGTTAGTTTAGGTGCAATTACGGGTAACGTATCTTTTAGTAACTCGTTTGTTATGAGGTCTGAGCCTGGTGATTTATCTTTTTTTTGTGTTTTGATGGCTCTTACTGTTTCCTCATTTAAAATAGCAGGTACTACCGTTGTTGAATCGCACTTTACGTCTAAATTACACCCTTCTTCGTGCACAGATCTTTCGCTGTGGTATAAGTCCTTGTAGAAGTTTGTAGCTATCCTGAGGATCTCTGGTCTTTTACTAGTACGAATTCCGTCTTTGTTTTTCAGGTTTGGCATCCAGACTTTCTTTTCTGTTAAGGCTTTAAAGGCTTTTTTGGTACCCCCTGTTTTCGTGATGTAGTTTTCCAGTGTCCTCTGTCTGTTTTGTTTCCGATCACGCCTTATAAATTCATTAATTTTCTTACTAATTTCCGAAATCTTTTGACGTTGCACTTGATCTTTTTTCTTTTTTAACATTTCTTTTCTATCCGCTATTAACTGTTTTGTTTCTTGGGAAATTTTTCCTTTATTACTATTATTTACTTTTCTTGTTTCTGACTTTAAAATATTCACAATATAATCGTACCTTTCTTGTATAGGCGCGTTCCTTTTCAATTGGCTAACTGATTCTTTTATGTTATGAATAAGGGTGTCTTTGTTGCCTGTACAGACGAGAGCTGTTTGGTCTTTGTTGTGAAGCTTCCTATATTTTTTGTTGTGCATACTTGATAAAGTAGCTCTCAACATCCTATGATCTGTGTTAAAGTTTAGGTTATTTATAACTGACACATTTTTGAATGCTCTTCTGTTATTAGTCATAATATAATCTATCTCGTTCTTGTGTAGACCATTGGGTGAAATCCAAGTCCATTTCATTTTGTTTTTCTTTTTAAAAAAGCTGTTTAGAATACAGAGATTATTTTCTTGCGCAAATGTGACTAGTCTCGTACCATTTTTAGATCTATTTCTATACCCGTATGGACCTATGATGAATTCCTCTTCTAATCCACGTTTTCCGATCTGTCCATTGAAATCGCCCATGATTATAATATTCTTGTGTGCACCGAGTAGTGTAGCTTGTAAATCTTCATAAAATTTCTCTATTTCCCTTACCTCCTCTTTTTTGTCTGATTCTGTTGGTGAATAAACTTGGATAATAGACCAAACTTCTTCTTTATTGTTACATAATGGTATTTTTAAATTAATAATTGCAATTCTTTCAGAGATTCCACTAATTTCTTCTATGTTTTTATACCATTTTTTTTTTATTAGAAACCCTACGCCAAAGAGGCCCGGGGTTTCTCCTTTATAGCAGAGAATATAATCTCCATAGTCTTCTATACCTTCTCCAAGTCTTCTCATTTCACTGATACCAATTATATCCCAATTAATTTTCTCAATAGCGTTTTCCAGCTCAATTAGTTTCTCTGGTGTGCGCAGTGATCTTGTATTCAAAGTTGCTATATGGATATCTATGTTATTTCTTGTCTTCTTAATGTTTTGTTTTGGTGGTTTTTCCTCTGATCCTGTTACTATTTCTTTTTCTTTTTTGTCTTTAGAGGGTAGTAGTCTTACAATCCCACGGTGACCAGCCGGCTTGGGATCGGTTTCTTTCCGGTTGCTGACGTCTAATTGTTATTGCCTCGAGTCTCCCGTGGTGAAGGAGTTTGCCCTTGTCCGCATCATATCATAGACATTTTGTCTGCTTGCCTGTCTTTTATCGGTATTGTTTACAATGACATCATTTATTTGTTTTTTAGGTTGGGGGTTAGGTGGTGACGTAGACTCTTCCCTCTTTCTCTTATCCTTTAAGTCGTTTAACTTGCCCTTTATCACTATTTTGTCATATTTTAGGAACGCATAGTTGCCCTTCTGTCTTTCCTCTTTTAGTTCTTCTTGGAGCTCTTTCCTCTTCTCCACTATAGCTTTTGGCAGATCTTCTTTGACATACACTTCTTTGAATTTCTTTTTGTTTCTGAATATTTCGTTTCTTTTAACAATATTGTTGAGAGCAATGACAATTGGTCTTGGTTTGTCTGCATTTTCTACTTTATTTCCAATCCTATATATTTTACTTACTTCTGAATCTAGTATTTTAATGTTTAGTTCAAAGTTCACAAGTCTTTTTACATTCTCTAGTAATTGTATATTATTGCTTTCCTTTTCAGGAAGCCCAAATAAGATCATATTATTTTTCCTTTTGTCTATTTCTAAGTTAACTACTCTTTTCTCTAGTTTCTGAATCTCTAGTTTCAGCACTTCATTTTCTTTTTTGATGGGTGCTATTTGAGAGGCCAGTGTGTCTAGCAGATTGTTGGATATTTCGGATGTTTGTCTATCCATCTCCATTTTGATTTTCTCGAAGAAAAATTCAAACTTCTTATCTAATTCCGAACTCATTTTCCCCAACTTAGTGGTAAATTTCTAAATCTGGCAACACCAATATGTAGTACTCGATTTCAAAACAAAGTCGATGTGACACTTGACACGAGATTTTTGTCTATGATCAATCAATGGCTGCCTGTCACTGACCTTGTTATAGTTATGCTTATGTATTGCCGCGATGTCTTATTTTGCGATTTTCGATCCTCTTCCGGGCTAATTCTTCTTTATTTTTTTGGAAATTCGTTTAACAATCACTTTTCTTCACTTCCAACATAAACCATTAGCGAAACATTCTTTATAAACAGGTATTTTCGATTTAATTGTGGATTGACTTTCAAGTACGTGTGTTCGTGATAACTGTCAACCGGCGAAAAAAAAAAACCTAAATTACCTATTCCGTGTTAAATTATCGACCTGAAGATTTTGTCGTAGTCAATGTCAATTGTTAATTCTTAGATGCTCAATTCTCAAGTAATTTATCTATGGTGTGATTCTTTAATTTATGGTACTAGTCTGTGAATAAAAATTTTCTAGTCTATGCTTTCATCTTATCTGTGCCCACCTGAATAAAAAATAAAATTGTTTGTCGCGGGTAAACTTTCCGTTTTGTTTTTAACAAACTTTCGATAATTATTGGGTGAGATAAATGAAATCAATATTTCTTCAATTAATTTTGTATAATATGTTCACTTTTAATTGTTTGAAAGATTGCCGTTGTGAATATTATTTATAAAAACCGCGTGTATTGCAAAATTGTATATTGCAAAAGTAGTACCTTCCATTTGTACCTTCAAATATAAAGTGTTTTTCGTTTTGATTTTGGCTTTTGCAACTCTTCAAAACAACTATAAATTAAACAAACTTGTGTTTTTATATTATTTGCATATTGTTAATTATTTCTGTTACAACAACTTCTATGCTTGTTTGTACTATCTCTAACTTGTATGGTTTTTAAACAACAGTAATTTTTTAACATTTTTGTACATATTATATATATGTATATTTTTTAAATGTATTTTCTGTATGCATAAAGGATAAATAAATAAATAAATAATTTTATATATGCAGTCAAAAATGGACCCAGGCAAGGGTCGTGGTCGAGGACTGGCGTTGTTCCAGGCCCTCAAGTCTCAGATGATGGAATCACCATCGTCTGAAGAATCTTCACCACAACCTACTCCAGGGCCAAGTGTTGACCCCAGTGTCGTAAGTATACTCAGTAGTTCACATGGACAAAAGTAATGAGAATATTATTTTGCTATAATCCGTGATAAAAGAAAAATATATGTAATGCTAATTGTAGAGTGTACTATTCGTTTTCATAACTGATACATGCAGAATTTGTAAGAACTCATGCACTACCCGACACCGATGACACAACAATACACAAGCACTGCACCCATTCACCACCACAATCTCAACAATTGTTTCGCCCGTAACCGAAGCATCGTCAGAAGATAGACTCCACGACAAAATCGCAAAGCCTATAAATTAAAATAAATATCTAAATAGCTTTGCGATTTTCATTTTGTGGCTCAAAATAATAGTCTCATTACTTTTGTATTATGGACCTCCGCAAAATAACGCCTAATTCTATGAATTAGTTCACATGGAGTAAAATTAATACATTCATATGGAAGTAGCTGAACCAGGACATTCATATCAACATACTTATTTCGCATAATAATATAAAATTGTGTGAGTGGTCAAAATAGTCCTCTTTATAATACAACTTCATTTGATATGACTTTTTTGATGCCATTCAATTTTTATACAACTTATTAGCCATAATACTTTCAATAATATCTAATATTGTGTTTTTTTAGTGTGGTTTAAGAACAACTTTAGCTTACCCAGCTTACTTAGCCCAGTGCCTAATTTAATAACATATGTTAAACAATAGACATTAAAGATGTAAAATTAAATATAGTAATTTGACCTTCTAAATGCAAAGCTTAAAACAATGTTATATATTTTATACTATGAAATATGCACAAATATTGAAAAAAAATTTGTAATGAAAAGCCAAAATGTGTGCCTTGCAAGAGAATTGGTTTTATTTCATAAGCTTCACAGTATATTTTTAACATTATACTCTATATCAATCAAAGTATACAGCATAATATAAAAAAATTGAGATTTTTACATAACAGTGAAGGTAGAAACTGATTAGCCGTGCGGTATCCAGCTAAGTAGAATACCACCCTATTTTCTTACAGAAGTCTCGTAAAAGGCGACGAAGGTAAATCAACCCGTCATGTGGTATCCCGCTGAGTAGAAAGACCACCCTTATTTCTTACCGAGGTGTCGTAAAAGGCGACTAAGGTAAGTTGACCCACCATAAGGTATCTGGTTTAGTAGAATAGACCACCCTCCTTCTTACCGAGATGTCGTAAAATACGATTAAGATATGTTGACATCAAGCAGGCGGCCGGTCGTAAAAACGCAGCCAAATCATGTTACAACATGTTGTGCCGACCCAATTAGAGTGGGATAAGGGCAGGAGGTTATTTACAAGGTAGAAACCGACATAAGCTTGTGGCATCTGCTTTGCGACTTGAAAAGTATGTTAATCATTTGTGAGTTATATGATTTTATAATAAGGTTACACAATTCATTTCACCTTTGCCATTATGTTGGTTTTATATAACTTTTAATAGAAAGCTGATACATAGAGCTTACCATACTTATGAGGGTTACATAAATGATAAAAATCTGTGGATTAAACTATTCTATGACCTTCCACAAGCAATGACAGATTGGTATTATTTATCAGAATTACATTTAAATAGAGTAATCCTAATAATAATTGCAATTATGACATGCTTTTCGGTGAAGGAAAACATCGTGAGGAAACCTGGAATATCTCTAGAGAATTCTGGAGATATGTGTAACCTACCAATCCGCATTGGAGCAGCGTGGTAGGTCTTAGCTCCAATCCATTTCTCCAAAAATGTTGAGAAGAGTCCTATTCTCAGCAGTGGGATAATAACAGGCCATTACTTACTACTTAGAGTAATCATAATTGGTTCAAATTAAAATTATTATTTTAGAATTATACTTTATATTATACTTATAATAATAGCAGTTGTTTTTATCATAAATTAATAATTGAAAAAACAATTGTTGTGGATCTCTGATGCCTGCCTGCTCTACACAGTGGAATTGACGAATTAAGGTAGTTGGTAAGGCTGTTAACAAGATTATTTTTAATACACAAAATAGTTTGAATTAGAATTGGCCACCGTGTGGTATCCGGCTGAATAGAATAGTACCACCCTCTTTTCTTACCGAGGTGTAGTAAAAGGCGACTAAGGTAAGTCGACCCACCGTGTGGTATCCGGCTGAGTAGATCCTACCACCCTCATTTCTTACCGAGGTGTCGTAAAAAGCGACTAAGGTAAGTTGACCCACCGTGTGGTATCCGGTTAAGTTGAATAGACCACCCTCTTTCTTATCGAGGTTTTGTAAAATACGACTAAGATAAGTTGACGTCAGGTAGGCGGCCGGTCGTAAAATACGTAGCCAAATCATGTGAACAACATGTTTATAACATGTTGTGCCGACCCCACTTAGAGTGGGATAAGGGCAGGAATATAATGGCTTTGAATCAGAATTGGCTAGCTATTGTAAGAGCTTGTAATGAAGTAGCTGTTGTATTGGAAGATAGGTTAGCATTGTGGATGTAGTTGTAATTAAACTGCGGCCGATCGACCAGACTAATATTTCTGCTTACTTAGATTAGATCTCTTTTTTAATCAGGTGAGTTCTGCAAGCTCAGTTGGTGGGAGAGGTAGACTGGCGGCTATGCTGCTATCAAAAATGCAGCAACCTGGTTGTAAGTTTTATTTATACAATAATTTGAGGTTAATAATATATACCTTCCTCTCCTTATCCCACTCTAAGTGGGGTCGGCACAACATGTTTTTCTCTTCCATTCTGTCCTATCAGTCGTCAACTCTGGCGCCACTCCTTTTAAATGCATATCATACTACACACAATCCAACCATCTCTTTTTAGGCCACCCTCTAGGCACATATCCATCTAAATTCAAATTTAACACACGTTTGTTGACATAATTTTCATTCCTCCTCATTACATGCCCATACCATCTCAATCTTGCACTTCTCGTCTTTTCTATAATGGGCGCAACTTTCAGACTTCCCCAGGTATACTCGTTTCGTATTTTATCCAGTTTTGTCACACCACACACCCACCTTAACATTCTCATCTCATTTGCATGTGTAATATAATGTATTTTTTCTTTTTTTTTCGTTACATACATAAATGTTACAAAACAAAAGGTTGGGATCTTTTTTTGAGTGAAAAAACAACTGTGTCTCAAGGCCCCGCTCTCCATAACAATATGCATTACTAATTAAACTAATAAAAATTAATAAAAGAAAAATAAATAAAAATATTCACGCTGCGTATTCTGAGTTGTGCATGTGTGTGTGTGTGTGTGTGTGTGTGTTTACGCGCGCACATGTGTGTATGTGTGTGCAGATGTTTGTGAGTGTGTAGATGTGTGTGCGAGTTTTGTGTGTGTTTGTAATGGATGTAAACTTATCTTTGTTATGGAAGAGTGAGAACTCCTGACAGAAGTATTTTTAATGCTTACTAGAAGGTCTCAATCTTGTAATGAATTATAGAAAAGAAATAAATATTTGTGTATTTTGTATGTGTATTACTGGTTTATAGGAACAAAACTCATACGCTGTGTGGTAACCGGCTGAATCGAATAGTACCACCCTCATTTCTTACCTCTCGGTTACTTACGACAACTTTTACTCTGTCGTAAAAGGCGACTAAGGTTAAGTCGACCCGCCGTGTGGTATCCGGCTGAGTAGAATAGACTAACCTCATTTCTTACCGAGGTGTCGTAAAAGGTGACTAAGGTAAGTTGACCCACCGTGTGGTATCCGGTTTAGTAGAATAGACCACCCTCCTTACCGAGGTGTCGTAAAATACGACTGAGGTAAGTTGACGTTAGGCAGGCGGCTGGTCGTTAAAACGTAGACAAATAATGTGACAGCACGTTTATAACATGTTGTGCCGACCCCACTTAGAGAGCGATAAGGGCAGGAGGATATATTGTATCTAAAATATTCTGATGGTGTTGTTTTATTTCCAAAAGTTGAGATAACGAATGATTTGCAGATATTTTTTAATGACGAAATTCGTCTTTTTTAATTGGTCTTTAACACTCCAATATTTGTGAATCAGTTTTCATTCAATATTCAATCAATATTTTCATTCAGTTTTTCATATTTCAGCTTTCATATTACATATATAGCTTTATAATTATAACTTTTTTTACTTTATGGAAAAATAATATTTTAACAAACTTTTAAATACATTTTATAGCCGAATTCAGTGCAGCATCAGATGTAAGTCCCAGCTCAACTATTTTGGGCAGAGGACGGGGACTCAAGCTAATCCAAAATTTGTAAGTAAATCGCTTATCTATTTATATCGCAAGTTTAGTGTTAAAGTGACCTAATTAAATTAGGCTTAATTGATTTAGGTACATTGTAATCCTTATTTTAATACGCCGTGTGATATCCGCATGAATAGAACAGTACCACCCTCATTTCTTACTGAGGTGTCGTAAAAGGCGACTAAGGTAAGTCGACCCGCCGTGTGGTATCCGGCTGAGTAGAATTGACCAACCTCTTTTTTTACCGAGGTGTCGTAAAAGGCGACTAAGGTAAGTTGACGTCAGGCAGGCGGCCGGTCGTAAAAACGCAGCCAAATCATGTGACAGTATGTTTATAACATGTTGTGCCGACCCCACTTAGAGTGGGATAAGGGCAGGAGGATGATGATAATATCATATCTATCACGCTAATATAATATCTATTACAAAAGCTTTTGTTTTTTTGCTCTACCATGTTATAGGTTTATTTAACACAAGAGTTCTCACTCACATCAAGAGTTTTGTAGGCACTATACTAAGTATTCAAATTTGCCACAAAAGAACTTATTTGAATTCGGTAAGTAATACTAACGCTGTGTGGTATCCGGCTGAATAGAATAGACTACCCTCATTTCTTACTGAGGTGTCGTAAAAGGCGTCCGTCTAAGGTAAGTTGACGTCAGGCAGGCTGCCGGTCTGGTCGGTCGATAAAATAACTATCCAAAACATGTAACATGTTTAAAAAATGTTGTAACGTTTGTAAATTAGAGTGGGATAAAGGCAAGAAAGTGATAGTCACATTAATACTAAGCATGCAATATATTTATTTATTTATAAATTATTTATGTACCATGAAAAGCTTAGATAACGTTACATGCTATGAATCAAAAAATAGTCAGAAATATAAAGTAACCGTAAACAAAAACGTCACATTTCTGTTATCAATCTGACTTCAGGAAAGCTTCAAAGGCAAGTTCAAGTCAAACCGGAGGGGATGATGTCAGCCAATTGAGTAAGAAAATGGCCGAAAGTACCATATCTACTGTTCCATCATCAGCAGTGGGCAAAAATAAATATTTTGTAAGCTATTACAATTCTTTTGAGACTTGTATTGACTGGCCCGTTGGAGCAGTGGGTAGTAACCTTACCTTCAGCTCCGCGGGTCGCGGGTTCGATTCCCGCCGAGGGCCAACATTTTCTATAAATGAATTTGTTGGTCTTTGAGCCTGGGTGTATATTTGTATTTAAGTATGTATTTAAAAAATATATAAGTATATATTCACCAGTTGTCTGTCTACCATAACACAATTATTAAGTTACTTTGGGGACGGACGACCGTGTGTGTAAGTGTCCCTTATATTTATTTATATATTTATATATTTACTTATGATGAGACCGAAAAACTATTGACAATTGCACACTAACCATTTACTCTCCTACACACACACGCGCACACACACTCGCACACGCGCACACACACACGCGCACACACTCACGCACACACACACACACACGCACACACACGCATCACACACAAACGCGCGCGCACGCCCTCACACACACACACACATACACACACACACACACACACCCACACCATAATGTTAAGTAAAAAACTTATTTGATTTTAAACAGATTTTTATGTTTTTGCTTTTTTTATTTAGTCGCTTAGGAACCTATCCCCTATATAAATTACCATTCCATATTCACGGTTTCTGTATTTGCGGCATATTTACGGAACTTATACCCCGTGAATGAAGAGATTCTACTGTAATATAAACTTTTACGTTAACAGAAAGAGGTCAAAGACACCCCACCGGTCGTTAAAATGGGTGAATCTGGTACTCCTTGTAACGTCACTGCGAACTTCATATATTTGAACTTTGAAGAGAACAACGTTTTCGAATATGAAGTTTTATACGAACCGGAACAGGATTACAAGCATTTGCGTTTCAAGCTGTTAAATGGTAAGTGTTTGATCTAACCTTCCTTTCTAACTTTCACAGAACCTAGAAATAATAATAAGTCTTATCTGAATTATTTGTAATTAAAAATTATCAATAAAAAAAAATTATATTTTTACAATTATCTTTGCTGAATTTAATATAGGTATTACATTTTATTTTTAACTCTTGACATTTAATTGATATACAAATGTATTTTAGTTATTTTAAGCAAAATTTTAATTCTGTGTTACAATTATTTTTATTTTTATACCATAAGTCACTTTTGAAATTAATTTAAATGACAAATATTAAATGCTGTCACCTTTAAGTGACGTGTTCAGGCAGAACCAAGACTTTATGTATAATATGTAACTGTACAATTGCAACTTTGCTCATGTCGTTGGTGTGTCTTGTATATAAATAAATAAAATTAAAAAAAAACCCTGGAGTAATCTGCAGGGAACCCCGGAGCTTGGCGGGGTTCAGTTTAAGAAACGTCGTATTAGTAATTGACGATGTACTAGTAGTTGACCGTTTTGTATGAAATCTATCCTAATATATAAAGCTGAATAGTTTGTATGTTTGATTGATTGATTGTTTGTTTGTTTGAATGCGCTAATCTCAGGAACTACTGGACCAATTTGAAAAAATATTTCAGTGTAAGTTAGTCCGTTTATCGAGGAAGTCTATAGGTTAAACATTATATTATATAACATCACGCTAGATGAATAGGAGAGGAGCAGCAATAAAAAATATTGCGAAAACGGCAAAATTTGGGCTGAGTAAACGGTGAAAGTTATTATTAAATCATATCAATAAATAAAAGTCCGCGACAGCATATTTCTAGCTTTTAAGGGTAACCCATTTAACCATTTTTATAGTTATTATAAAATACTATATTAGGGGTTTTGATAGGAAAACATTATTTTGTTTTAATCTACTATTATTACGGGCTGACTGGCCCGTTGGCGTAGCGGGCAGTGACCCTGCCTTCAGCTCCACGGGTCGCGGGTTCGATTCCCGCCGAGGGCCAACATTTTCTATAAATGAATTTGTTGGTCTTTGAGCCTGTGTGTATATTTGTATTTAAGTATGTATTTAAAAAATATATAAGTATATATTCACCAGTTGTCTGTCACCCATAACACAAGTATTAAGTTACTTACTTTGGGGACGTACGACCTTGTGTGTAAGTGTCCCATATATTTTATTTATTTTAATTTATTATATTTTCAGAACACAAACACTACTTCAAAGAGAAAACGTTCGACGGCACTACTCTTTACGTACCGCATCAGTTGCCGGATGAAGCGCTCAAATTGGTGTCTACGAATCCATTTGACCAGAGTCAAGTCAAAATCACTGTATGTAAAAAAATATGCTTAAATCTCCTTTTACTCCACTTTATCTATCTATAGACATCCACTGCATATAGGTCTCTTAATGGGATCTCCAAAACACATCGCACGCTTAGCATTGAAGTGACTTAATTTAATTTGACTGGCCCGTTGGCGCAGTGGGTAGTGACCCTGCCTTCAGCTCCGCAGGTCGCGCGTTAGATTCCCGCCGATGGCCAACATTTTTCTATAAATGAATTTGTTGGTCTTTGAGCCTGGGTGTATATTTGAATTTAAGTATGTATTTAAAAAACACATAAGTATATATTCACCAGTTGTCTGTCTACCATAACACAAGTATTAAGTTACTTACTTTGGGGACGGACGACCGTGTGTGTAAGTGTCCCTTATATTTATTTATTATCACTACATAGTATAAAACAAAGTCGCTTTCTGTTTCTGTCCCTATGTCCCCATATCCCTATGTATGATTAAATTTTTAAAACTACGCAACAGAGTTTAATGCGGTTTTTTTAATAAATAGAGTGATTTAAGAGGTAGGTTTATATGTATAATATCATTCAATATAGAGTAGAGAAAAACTGTAATTTTTGAGGTTTCTAATGTGATGTCGTACATAATTACATTTTCTTCCGCTTACATTGCAAACGCAGGCTGAACCCTATGAGATTTATTAAAATGATGCACTAAGTATTTGTACAATTTAAAAAGGTCTACAGAAAACTCCGCGATGGTATATGTCTATCTCTTATGGATAACCCACAATAGCATTTTTTGTCATTTACTTTTTACGAAAAATAATGCCTTATAATATAAGCAATTTTAAGCAAAACAGCACTAATTCTTATCCAATTAAGCACATTAAACACATTTTTGATATGAATATAGATCAATATGGCCGTTTACAGCATGTAATTTAAATGAACATTTTTGAAGATATGACAGATCTAAAATGCAGGGTATAGCGGCAGCGCGCCGCGTGCCTATACATTGCTCGTTTATTTATAAAATTGTTTATAGCCAGTTTAATGAACCAAATAAACAAAAAATGATTATAAAGAGTGAAAGTGAAAATAAAACAAAAGTAAAAGAGAAATTTCAATTTTGCAGATAATATTCCGTCGCACTCGTCGTCTGAGTGAAATGATACATATATACAATGTGCTGTTCAAACATATTATGAAAGATCTGCAGTTGGTGAGATTTGGTCGACAGCATTTCAACGAGCACTCTGCCATCCAAATACCGCAGTACAAGCTGGAAGTATGGCCCGGGTAATATGAATAAACCTTAACTAATTTACTTATAACAATTTGTAATCATCATCCTCCTGCCCTTATCCCACTTTTAGTGGGGTTGGCACAACATATTATAAATATGCTGTCACATGATTTGGCTACGTTTTTATGACCGGCCGCATGCCTGACGTCAACTTACCTTAGAGTCGTATTTTACGACACCTCGGTAAGAAAGAGGGTGGTCTATTCTACTAAACCGGATACAACACGGTGGGTCAACTTACCTTAGTCGCCTTTTACGACACCTCGGTAAGATATGAGGTTGGTCTATTCTACTCATCCGGATACCAAACGGCAGGTCGACTTACCTTAGTAGCCTTTTACGACACCTCGGTAAGAAATGAGGGTGCAACTCAGCCGGATACCACGAGGCGTTATGACAATTTGTAATAGCTGCTGTATTGCTAAATGACATATCAAATAGTCGACATGTTAAAAATAATTACTGGATGATGGAGCTTTGATTTGTATCAATACTTATATTATAAAGAGGAAAAATTTGTATGTATGTTTGTAATGTCCATCGTAATGTAAATCGTCCATCGTAATGTAATGTAAATCGGTCCAGTAGTTTTTGTGTGAAAACACAAAAACTACTGGACCGATTTCAAAAATTATTTCACCAATGGAAAGCTGCATCTTTTACTTTATCTTTACATTTAAAAAAAATTATGATCCATCATAAAAATGAAATAAGGTGTAAAAAAATAAAAATTACGCGGGATATTACAAGTCTTTAATATTTAAATGAGTTAATCTTGTGTGTATATGTATATAAATATATTTTCTGAATTTCGGAAACGGCTCCGACGATTTTCCTGAAATTCAGCATATAGTTGTTTTGGGGCAGAAAAATCGATCTAGCTAGGTTTTATATAAAAAAAAATCGTTTTATCCCTGTTTTTGGGCATTAAAAATACATTAACTGTTAAGTGTGCGTAGCTTATTTGGGGTACGGGTGGTCGCGAGAAATGAAAATACCTTCATTAAACCCCACCTACCATATTATTTTTTTATTTTTTTTATTTTGAAAAATTACTGACCTTGCTCAGTATTTTTTTAATCTCGTTCACCCAGATATTAGTTATAATTATTATAGTTATATTTAGGACATCTCTCAAATAAAGGCCTCCTCCATATAACTCCAAGTATCTCTGTTAGAGACTGTAGATTCTGCCCATTTCGCTATCTCATCCTGCCATCTTTCGACTGGCCCTTTTCTTTGCACTAAACAATTATAATTATATAGATTTATTTCAGATACATAACAGCAGTGGACGAATATGAAGGTGGTCTTATGTTGACATTGGACTCCACACACAGAGTGCTCCGAACACAGTCTGTGCTGTCCCTCATAAAGGAAACAGTTCAGACGGAAGGGGCCAATTGGAAGAACGCTATAACCGTGAAACTGGTTGGCTTCTCTGTTATGACCACTTACAATAAAAAGTTGTTTCGGTGAGTATAAAAATTAGTAATAAATTTATATAATTATTTTATAAATTTAAATTGTTGTACTCATATTTTCTGTGCAATTCTGTTGGAGTAGTAATAATGTTATTAATTATTTAAGTTCTATTTTCTTATTTACAACTAACAATCGCCAGCGGCTCCGCTCGTGTGGAAAGATATAACGTAATATAGTATTTTGATAACCATCAAATTAAAATGGGTTAACCTTAAAAGCTAGACGTATGCTGTCGTATGACGTATGCTACTTAAAGAATTACTTTATATATTAGTATAGATACCTAAAGAACTCATCATCCTCCTGCCCTTATCCTCTAAGTGGAGTCGGCACAACATGTTATAATATAAATATAAATATAAATATAAACATAAACATAGACATAGACATAGACATAGACATAGACATAGACATAGACATAGACATGTCCATGTCCATGTCCATGTCCATGTCCATGTCTATGTCTATGTAAACTTTCCAATACATGTCAATTAATGGTCATTTATTTCGTACTTGTTGCCATAGACTACTAACTAAAGACCGTTTAAGAATGCGTTTTCTTGAAATGTCTGTTTTTTTTACAACAAAAATTATATATGATTAAATTTTACTTGAACTCAAATTATTATATCTTATTGTTATATTTTCACCACAAATCCTATCTTTTTAATGTGTTATTATGGTATTTAGCTAGTAATTGTACATGTACATAACATAAATTTTTTATTAAATATTTTTCTCCGGTTTATGAAATAAACAAAACCGAAATATTTAAAAAAATAATAATAATAACTTTTTTTAAGATTTTTATACGTTACCCCGTATAAACATTAATTTTGCCAAATTTCATCTATATTGGTTCAGCGAATTGACCATGAAAACGTTACAGAGTTTCGCATTTATAATATTATTAGTTTATTTATTTTAGTAAATAGCCCGTATTACTTATATCAATAATCCATTGTTATTACAATGTTAAATTTTGTCAGTTAAATTTGTCCAGTAAACGAATAAAATAAAATATAAATACTCTTTAAAGATAACTCTTTTGACGTAAGTCGAAAAACTTGGAATCTAAATACTTCGTAAATACAGATTTGACTTGATTTTGACACATTGTAAATAAAAATTAGTTCCATAGGTTTATTATAGATGGCGTTTTGAATGTCATCGTATTTAATTCCTCCTGAATTTAATTCCTGTTGAATTAACGGGATTTATATAGCCTATATGTTACCCCGGTGTATAAGGAATATTTATGCCAAATTACATCGATATTGGTTCAGCGGATTGGCCGTGAAAACGGAACCGACAGACAGACAGACAGACTTTCCCATTTATAATATTAGTAAGGATATTAGTAAGGATAAGGATAAAGCCGATGCGGTATCGACTTCCATATTGAGTAATCGATTTTGAACCGTAAGCGATATACACACCGGTTTATACTCGCTTAATGACATTTGATACATCGGCTCCTCCGATTTGTCCTCACGAGCCGCGTCGCTATCGCCTCTTTCACTCTCATTACCGTCCTCTTCCAATAAGTGGACTTTAGCACCGCGGGCGCCGCCGCTCGTACGCCGACGTATGCCTGTTGTCCCCGCATCTAAAACATTCACTGTCTATGCGTAATTTATTTATTCCTTCCACGATCTTGTGTTCGTTATTTACAGTGTTCCCTTCCACCACACTCGCGTCCTTTTCCGCCGCTTCCAGAGACAATGCCATGGCCACTGACCTCTTATAATCTAAATTTTCTTTAGCGAATAACCTCTGCCGGGTGATCTCACTTCGTAAACCACATATAAATTGGTCCCGGAGGTTTTCTTCTAAGCTAGAATTGAAATCACAATAACGCGACAGTTTTTTTAACACCGCCACATAATTTGCTATGGATTCGTCAGCTAACTGCCGCCGCTGACGAAATCTATATCTCTCCGCCAATATTGATGGTTTTGGCTGTAAATGAGCTTGTAATAATTCCACAGCCTTTTTATACGTTAAATTGTATGGTTTCACAGGACTTGCTAACGTAGACAGCAACTCGTAAGTTTCTTCTCCCATTACCGATATTAATGTAGGTAATTTTACTTGTTCTGTAATTTGATTTGCTACAAAATACATCTCGATTCTTTCGATGTAAGATGACCAATTACCGGTCTTTAACACGAATTCACCAACATGACCAATCGACATTTTAACTTAAAACACTGTAACACAACAGAAAACGTATATTAAAGTTACTTTAAATCCGCGTTCGCCAGTGACAAATAAAAGACGGCGTATCGTTCATGCGTTTAATGCGAAACTGACAATTAGCAATTATTACTTAACCTACCTACTTAATATCTAACAATAAACATAAACATAAACATAAACATAAACATAAACATAAACATAAACATAAACATAAACATAAACATAAACATAAACATAAACATAAACATAAACATAAACATAAACATAAACATAAACATAAACATAAACATAAACAAGCACAAGCACAAGCACAAGCACAAGCACAAACACGCACAAGCACAAACACGCACAAGCACAAGCACAAGCACAAGCACAAGCACAAGCACAAACACAAACACAAACACAAACACAAACATAAACATTAATATATGGGACACTTACAAAGACAGTCCCCAAAGTAAGTAACTTAATTCTTGTGTGATGGTAGACTGACAACTGGTGAATATATACTTATAATTTTTTTAAATACATACTTAAATACAAATAAACATAAACATGTTGTCATATGATTTGGCTACGTATTTTACGGACAGCCTGCTTGACGTCAACTTACCTTAGTCGCCATTTACGACACCTTGATTAGAAATGAGTGTGGTCTACACTACTCTGCCGGACTATATTCTTTTACAAATTTGAGTTTACGAATATTTTTTTTTGTTACAGTGTAGACAGCATAGATGATACAATGAATCCAAGGTCAACTTTCGAGAAGAATGAAAAAGGTGTGATGGTGAAAATAAGTTATATAGAATATTATAAGAAGAACTACGGCATTGATATAATGGATGTCACACAACCTATGTTGATTTCGAGGTTTGTACCTACTGATTTTTACCTAGTAGGCAAGTTAGCATTACGAAACCCACAGCAGGACATAATAAGTAATAGACCAGACATATTACTGATTGCTTGACTAATAACGGACTCAATTTAATCAGTTTTTTTTTACCAGATTAATTCTAGAACTTTCACATTTTTTATTTGTCTTCAGTTTCTGTTTATTAGATATATTAGCAGCCCGCTCCGGGTTCGCACGGTTATAAAATATATAGGCCATGTCACTCAGTGAAAAAAAAGATTAAAATCTATCCAGTAGTTTTGTTTTATTCATTAGCCCGTAGCCAACACGCGTTTGGAGTAAAACAATTATACTTTCCCTACACAATTAAGATTCCCTGCTATCTTTGGAATATCTATATTCTTCGAAAATGTTCATTTAAATTACATGCTGTAAACGGCCATACTGATCGATATTAAATCAACAATGTATTTAAGGTACTTAATTGGATAAGAATGAATGCTGTATTGTTAAAATTGCTTCGAAAGTAAGGCATTATTTTTCGTAAAAAGTAAATGACAAAAAATGCTATTGTGGGTTATCCATAATAGATAGACATATACCATCGCGTAGTTTTCTGTAGACCTTTTCAAGGTGCACAATTACTTAGTACATTATTTTGATAAATCTCGTAGGGTTCAGCCTGCGTTTGCAATGTAAGCGGAAAAAAATGTAATTCAAATTCAAATTCAAAATATTCTTTATTCAAATAAACTTGTAAACAAGTGCTTCTGAATCGTCAACTCTACTGCTGGTTCGGAAAGCTGTTCTTACCGAGAAGAGCCAGCAAGAAACTCGGCGGTTGCTCTTTTAAAAATATAATTCTTAATACTATTTACATTAAGTCGTTACTGTCTTGTTCAGGTTCAAAGAGAGCTATATCCACACATTCTTGTCTTCGAAATAATCTTCAAGAGTATAGTAGGCTTTCTGTATCAGCCTCTTTTTAACAGTGTTTTTAAACTGATGTAATGGCAAAGCTGAAATTGATTGCGGAATTTTATTATAGAATCTTATACCAAAACCCACAAACGAATTACGTTCTTTTGCAAGGCGCAAAGCAGGAGCCGCAAGCTTATGTCGGTTCCTGCTTTGTCTATTGTATACATCACCTATCGTTTTATAATACTTTATATTTTTATGTATATAAATAAGATTGCTTAAAATATACTGTGAAGCAAATGTAAGAATACCTGTTTCCTTAAACTTCTCTCGCAGGGAATCACGCGGTCTTAAATTGTAAATGCCACGTATCTCTTTTTAGTAGTAGCTCTTTTATGTAAAACAAAAATTTTTTCACTATCCGCGCATTTACCCCATAGCAATATTCCATAAGACATAATGCTATGGAAGTAGGCAAAATAAACAAGTTTTGCTGTTTCGACGTCTGTGAATTGTCTTATCTTTCGAACAGCGTAGGCCGCTGAACTCAGTTTCCCTGCAAGAGTTGTTACGTGTGTGCTCCATCGGAGTTTAGTATCCAAGGATACTCCCAAAAATACAGTTGAATTTTCTGTTTTTAGTGGTACATTATTTAAAGCGAGTCTATTTGCTGTTTTTGCAGCATTAGGTAGTGCAAATTCAATACATTTAGTTTTATTCGAGTTCAGTACCAAATTATTTAGCCTGAACCAATGAGCTACTTGCGATAAACCCCTGTTTACTTCGTCAATATTATCGTCATTTCTATTTACTTTAAAAATTAATGATGTGTCATCCGCAAACAGTACAATATCGCAAATATTATGAATAAAATATGGTAAATCATTTATATAAACTAAAAACAGAAACGGACCAAGGATTGATCCTTGAGGCACACCCATAACTAAGGCCGTTCCGGATGACTGCACATCATTAATGCACACTCTTTGAATCCGGCTGTGAAGGTACGATGCAACGAGACGAAGTGCATTGTCTTTAATGCCATAATAGCTAAGCTTTAACTTTAATTATTTACGACATCACATTAGAAACCTCAAAAATTACAGTATTTCTCTACTCTACCTTGAATGTTATTATAAATATAAAGCTTCCTCTTTAATTACTCTATCTATAAAAAAAACATCAAAATCTGTTGCGCAGTTTTAAAGATTTAAGCATACATATAGGGATATAGGGACAGACACAGAAAGCGACTTTGTTTTATTCTATGTAGTGACTTTTAGCTATTATTTTTATAATTGTCAAGTTTTTTACCATACTTAATCGAAGACAAAATTTCCTTTAGCTGTCATTTATATTTTGTTATTCCACTGTCATTTGCGTTTTGTTCCATGTCATAGTCGTTTTGGTTATACCACGTTTTAAAGTGACTTGGCGGAAACGCGGTCGAACGGGATAAAAAGTTCAGGGATATTATCAGGTTCGTAAAAGCTACGGGTAGATTAGAGCAGGTGACACTGTCGGGACAGCAGTGAGACCCTTGTCCCAACATGGGGAAATGGGTGGAATAGTCCGGAATAGGAGCTGATCACCCGTCCTGCACTGACAGGCGTCCCCGAAATTAGATAGATAGATAGATAGAAAGGAATACATGAGGAAAACTGCATATCTCTAGAGAAAGGAATGTGTGTATGGGTTCATACATGCTCATTGGAGTAGTGTAGTGGTTCTAAGCTTCAGCGCATTATCAAAATTTCTTAATATCTCTTTCAGAGAAACCAAACGTATGCCAGGGTCTGAGGAGAAGGTTGACTTCATGATATGTCTGGTACCTGAGCTCTGCCAATTGACCGGGCTCTCGGACTCGCAGAGGGAGAACTTCAGGTTGATGAAAGATGTAGCCACATATACTAGGATAACGCCTAATCAACGCCATTCCGCTTTTAAAAAGGTAATTTTTATTTATAATTCTTTATAATGTACTCAAGCAGGTCACAACCAATGTAGGTTTTCATTTGCTTGAGTGTGCCTAAAAATAGTATTACGAACATTCAAAAAGAGTTGGTAATACATATGTCATAGAGTTCAATTTTGAAGAGACATTGTTACGAACATGCGAAAAGAGTTCGTAATTCATGTGTCTTAGAGTTCAAATTTGAAGGGACAGTGTTACGATCATGCAAAAAGAGTTCGTAATGCATACAGCATAGAGTACATATTTGAAGGGACAGTATTACAAATATGCAAATTAATTTAACTGTATTTGTAGTGAAAAGCTGAATAAAGTTTATTTTAACGAGTCACCAGGTTCAATTAGGTCCAGGAACCCCTATGCGTAAAAATAGCTTTCCCACTTTTACTTAGATTGTGAAACAATCTTAAGTTAAAATTCTTTAATGTAGATTAAAAATTTATAGATGTGTGAGAAGTTAATATTACTTATCCACTCTTATCGCCTTGAACTTATTAATTTAGCTAATAACTGGAAAAAACAAAAGTAATACCAAAATTATAATCAGTTCAACCTATTTTCCACTCTACATTTAGCATTATATATATATTCTATTTTACTTCATCGCGGAATATAGCAAAATAATTTTATTACTACTTTTGTATTATGGATCTCCGCAAAGTAACGCCTAATTCTATAAATTATCTAACAACTGGAGTAAAATTTTTGTTAGTTAAACATATTGTAGCAAATAATGCAATATATGTATTGTAATGTTAAACTATGCATTTAAAAATATATAAGTTTATAGTCACCTACCATAACACAAGTATTAACGGACGACCGTGTGTGTAAGTGTCCCATATATTTATTTAGTATTTATTATTTACTTATATGATATTCCCTGTTCCCAAAATAATTTACACAGGATTTCTTTTTTTATATGTTACGTCAGTGTATACAAACTTATTTTATTATTCAATAAACTTCATGTTTAAATATAAAATATACATTTTCTAGTTTATTCAAAACATCCTGGATAACGAAACGGCAAAGAACCGCCTTAAAGGCTGGGGACTGAGTATAGCACCAGAAACCATAAACCTCACGGCCAGAACATTACCACCTGAGGCTTTGTACTTTGGGAATAACATCAAAGTCCCCGGTAAACCTAATGCTGACTGGAACGGTGATGTCACTAGGAACCCTGTGATGCAGGCAGTGGATATATTGAGATGGATTGTCCTGTTCACTGATAGGGATAAACAAGTCACATCTGTAAGTATTTTATTTATTTCTAGAGACTAGTTTGTATGATAAAAAGTAAGTAAGTAGCGGCCTTCTACTCTCCCACTGCTGGGACTAGGCCTCTTCTCTCCGTTTTTGGAGAGAAGGATTGGAGCTAAGACCTACCACGCTGCTCCAATGTGGATTGGTAGGTTACACATATCTCCAGAATACTCTAGAGATATGCAGGTTTCCTCACGATGTTTTCCTTCACCGAAAAGCGTGTGATAAATTGCAATTATCAATAAGACACATAAGTTTTAACAGAAAACTCATTGGTCACTGGGTTTGAACCTGTGATCTTCTCGAAAGAGTCGCACGGTGTTACCGCTGAGCTACCACAGCTCGGTTATATAATATTGTAGCATATCATATACGTATTTTACGACCGGCCGCCTGCCTGACGTCAACTTACCTCAGTCGTATTTTACGACACCTCGTTAAGAAATGAGGATGTTCTTTTCTACTCAACCGGATACCATACAGTGGAATTTTAAATTAGTAATTACTTATGTTATTTTAAACAGTTAATAATGGATTGAATTAAACAATTCAAATAATTTAAACGAATTATAGGAATGAAATAATATTGAATTTACTATAGGAATAGTCATATTCCAAGTGTAAAAGTTAAATCTTAAACCTTTGAGGTCCGACCTTTAAATAATTTTAATTGAACAAAATATTACATTCAAGGATTTCGTAGACACGTTGAAACGGTGTAGTCGTCCAATGGGTGTGAACGTATCGAGTCCAGACCTCGTCCGTCTGCCCAACGACCGCGTGGAGACCTACGTGACGGCGCTAAAGAAGTACATCAAGGCGGAGCTGCAGCTAGTGGTGGCGATATCACCATCCATGAGGGACGATCGGTATTCAGCGATCAAGAGGATCTGCTGCGCCGAAAACCCTGTACCGTCACAGGTAATTTTGCTTTAAAAATTATATAATCTACAGAATTAGGCGTTACTTTGCGGAGGTCCATAATACAAAGTAATAAAAATATTATTTTATAGAAATATTATTAATTATTAAAATTATATTATTATTACGTTTGTGTTAAAAAATTATATAACTTTTACCCGCAAATTCGTTTGCGTAGACTGTAGTCGCGTGATAGGTTGATAATATGAAATCAAATCAAATCAAATCAAAACAGTTTATTTACATATAACACTTTCATGCACATAAACAATTTAATATCATAATAAGAAAAAAAAGTAATAAACAATTAAAAAAAAAAATTAAAAGAAATAATAAAGATAATTAAAGGGGGGGGGGGGGTTATAGAATATTCGAAACATACAAAAATAACTATAAAGATACGTGTCCCGCCCCTATTATTAATATATAGCGCTATTCAATGTTATCCTATTCCTGTAGATTAACAGGATTTCTAAAGCCTATATGTTACACTGATGTATCCATACTAATATATAAAGCTGAAGAGTTTGTTTGTTTTGTTGATTAATTGTTTGTTTGGGCTAATCTCAGAAACTACTTGAGCGATTTGAAAAATTCTTTCACTGTAAGATAGTCCATTTACCGAGGCTATAGGCTATATGACATCACGATAAGATAAATAGGAGAGGAGCAGCAATAAAAAATATTACGAAAACGGCAAAATTTAAAGTTTTCCTTGCGTGCGCTGAGTAAACGGTAATAGTTATTTAAAAATCATGTATTACAATATTATTGTATATTGTTCCCCTCTAAAAGTTTTTAATAAAAGTCCGCGACACCATATGTTTAGCTTTTAAGGTTGACCCACTTTACCCATTTTTATGGTTATCAAAAGACTATATTACGGTTTTAATCTATGAACGCAGGCGGAGCCGCTGGCGATTGCTAGTTATAAAATAAATTCCCAAAAAGTATGTATGTATGTGATCGATTTTTTCAAAATCGGATTTTTATACGGTTTTTACTACTTAGTTCAATTCCTCCGAATGCTTGTGGTTAATAGTACATTACGGTTTTATGTTAAATGTGTTGAAGAGATTGCGCAGTTGTAAAACATTGTAAAAAATTGTAAATCTACAAATATATTGATATATTGAAATATATTGATTGATTATACATGCAGAATTTGTAACAACTCATGCACTACCCGACACCGATAACACAACATTGCACAAGCACTGCACACATTCACCATCACAACTTCAACAATTATTTCGCCCAGTAACTGAATCATCAGGAGATAGACTCCACGACAAAATCGCAAAGTTCTTCTGCATGTGTTAGGTATGGGAACGAATAGTACACTCTACATTTTACAACATAAGGGCAGGAAGATGCTGCCCTTATGCCACTCTAAGTGGGGTCGGCACAACATGTCATTAACATGTTGTCACATGATTTGGCTGCGATTTTACGACCGGCCGCCTGCCTGCATCAACTTACCTCAGTCATATTTTACGACACCTCGGTAAGAAAGAGGATGGTCTATTCTACTAAACCGGATACCACACGGTGGGTCAAATTACCTTAGTCGCTTTTTACGACAACTCGGTAATAATTGAGGGTGATACTATTCTATTAAGCCGGATACCACAAGGCGTTAGTTTCATAAGAATCGTTGCCAATTAATTAAAAATCAGGTAAAGCTCTCTTGTATATATATACAAGAATGACAGGCTCGTTGGCGCAGTGGGTTTGACTGGCTTGTTGGCACAGTGGGTAGTGACCCTGCCTTCGGCTCCGCGGGTCGCGGGTCCGATTCCCGCCGAGGGCCAATATTTTCTATAAATGAATTTGTTGGTCTTTGAGCCTGGGTGTATATTTGTATTTAAGTATGTATTTAAAAAATATATAAGTATATATTCACCAGTTGTCTCTCACCCATAACACAAGTATTAAGTTACTTACTTTGGGGACGGACGACCGTGTGTGTAAGTGTCCCATATATTTATTTTTAAAAAAAACCAAAAATCATCTAAAATTAGCTCATTTAAAGATCAAAGATTATTAATATCAGGTCATCAACGCTCGCACGATCATGAACAGCCAGAAGATCCGTTCGGTGACTCAGAAGATACTCCTGCAGATAAATTGCAAGCTCGGCGGCACCTTGTGGAACATCAGCATACCCCTGAAGTCGGCCATGATAGTGGGCATTGACTCTTATCACGAGGCGAATTTGAAGAAGCAAAGCGTTTTCTGTAAGTTCTCTAAGTTTTATATAGTTTATTAGTCGACAAGCTGTTTTAGCTATTTTTAAATTTAGTAATGTTCCGGTATACGTACCATTTTTTCTCTAAAAACATTCTCCTGACAATAATTAACACAGCTTATTAATCAATTAAAAACTATGCATTAAAATAATTAAGAAAAATTAGAGAATGATGCAATAAATGATGCACAAGTGATGCAATAACTAAATAATTTATTAAATTATCAAATAATACTAACTTAATTAAATTATACTAAATATTTAGATACTTTGCAGTACTCCATAGTAGAAAAGTTTGAATTATTTTGAAGAATTATTTTGCAATAATCCGCGTTTGTTAAGAAACTTCAAACCTTCTCTCCAAAAACGGAGAGAAGAGGCAGTGGAATAGTAACAGGCCGCTACTTACTTACTGTTTATACTAAACTATGTCTCTGCCCGGGTTTGAACCCGTGACCTCCTCGAAAGAGTCGCATGGTGTTACCGCTGGGCTATCACAGCTTTTGTATAAACAGTATAAAAATCTAATCAGTAGGTTTTGAGAAAATCTATCACATACAGACAGACAAATTTTATGGACTTTGCTTTCATATACACATAGATTAAAGCTGTTATAGCCCAGAGGTGAGACCATCTTTCGAGGGGTCATAGATTCAAACCACGAGTAGGCACCAAAGACTTTTAAGTTAAAACTTATGTGTCTAATTGATAGTTGCAATTTTTCACACGCTTTTCGGTTAAAGAAAACAGATGAAACCTGCACATCTCTAGAGAATTCTGGAGATATATGTAACCTACCTATCCGCATTGGAGTAGCGTGGTGGTTCTTAGCTCCAATCCTTATCTCTTAGCAGTGGGATAGTAACAGGCCGCTACTTACTTTTTTACTTTTACGTTCAGCAAATGTGCAGTTCATAATCGTCCATAGTAATCCTTAAGTAAAGTTATCCTTTTATCTTTTCTAGCTTTCGTCGCCTCGTATAACCAGACAATGACCACTTGGTACTCGAAAGTGATATTCCAACCCAAGGGTCAGGAGATCGGGGATGGACTCAAGGCCTGTTTAGTGGACGCACTTAAACACTATCTACGAGTTAACGGCAGATTACCGGATCGGATTATCATATATAGGTATTTTTTCCTATACATATCTATACTTTAAGCTGTGATGGCCTAGCGGTGCGACCATTTGAATCTCTAGAGACGATCATGGGTTCAAACCCGGGCAGACACCAATAAGTTTTTCTATTAAAAACTTATGTGTCTAATTGATAATTGCAATTTTTCACACGCTTTTCGGTGAAGGAAAACATCGTGAGGAAACCTGCATATCTCTAGAGAATCCTAGGGACATGTGTAACCTACCAATCCGCACTGGAGCAGCGTGGTAGGTCTTAGCTCCAACCCTTCTCTCCAAAAATGGAGAGAGGAGGCCTATGCCCAGCAGTGGGATAGTAACAGGCCGTTACTTGCTTACTTTTTTATATCTATACTTTTAGGACCACTCTGTTGGTCAATTAATCTGTTGTTCCGGTATTTTTTTACCGTTGCGAGAAAAAAGTATCGTTAAGTCTATTTACACATCTGTGCGACGTATATTTCCAAAAATTACTGTCTCCATTGACCTCTATGTTATGACAGAAAAATTATTTGTTTAAACTCATTGTCAATAAAATGTGATATACGATAAACATCTGTTTTCACTATAACGGCTATAAAATTTGTGCGAGAGTATTTTTGACATAAGCCTCTTTAAATAAATATTCACATGAAAAAATAAATAATAATAATATGATAGATAATTTTACTGGCTCGTTGGAGCAGTGGGTAGTGACTCTGCCTTCGGCTCCACGGGTCGCGGGTTCGATTCCCGCCGAGGACCAACATTTTCTTTAAAATGAATTTGTCAGTCTTTGAGCCTGGGTGTATATTTGTATTTAAGTATGTATTTAAAAATATATAAGTATATATTCACCAGTTCTCTGTCACCCATGACACAAGTATTAAGTTACTTACTTTGGGGACGGACGACCGTGTGTGTAAGTGTCCCGTATATTTATTTATTTATTTTATTTAGATTATGCAAAATTAGCAGAACCCTACAAATTTTGGGTAAGATTAGAGTTTAAAGACTTTGTAGTCAATATGTAAAAACCCTATGTCAAAATGATTTATTAATTACTTAGTAGTAGTCATCAACTCCTGCCTTATCCCACTCTAAGTGGGGTCGGCACAACATGTTGTCAAATGATTTGGCTACGTATTTTACGACCGGCTGTCTACCTGATGTCAACTTACCTTTGTCGTATTTTACACCTCGGTAAGAAAAGGATGGTCTATTCTACTTATCCGGATACCACAGCAATAGGATGATATTGAAAAGCGTCATCTTTTAACAACCTGTCACCTGACAACTGTCCACACGAACGAAGTTGCGGGTAAAAGCTAGTTCATATTAAGCACTCGTTTGGTTACTTGATTGTCATTCCTCCTCATTATATGTCCATACCATCTTAATCTTGCACTTGTCTTCTTTTCCATAATGGGCGAAACTTTATTTAATTAATACCACAGATAAGGACAATATGACAGTGAAGTATAACATGCATATAAAAATAGTAGAGTAGGCGATGAATGATAAGAGAGAAACATGTTGTGTGACCCAACTTAGATTATCCCACAATGGAAGGAGAAAGAAATAAGGAATACAATAGATACCCAAATACTAGAAATCTCACTTCGTTTGCAGACAACTTTCTTTTATTAATTTACGTATTAGACCAACCAACAAAATAATTTCCAAACAAATGATCAATATACATACAATACAATCTAAATCTGTGTAAAACACCTTTAAATGTTAGTACAACATTTGTATGAATGATACAATAACCACTATCATAGTCTAATAATTAATTAGCTTGTATTGTAACGAGATAACAAAAATATAAATATAATAAATAAAAAAGCTAACGATAAAATATTAAACAGACAGACTAACAGTTAATATTAGTGCGATATTAGTAGTGAGATTTATCTATTTCATTCACGCCGTGTGGTATCCGGCTGATTTCTTACCGAGGTGTCGTAAAAGGCGACTGAGGTAAGTCGACCTGCCGTGTGGTATCCGGCTGTGTAGAATAGACCACCCTCTTTCTTACCGAGGTGTCGTAAAATACGACTAAGATAAGTTGGCAGGCGGCCGGTCGTAAAATACGTAGCCAAATCATGTGACGACATGTTTATAACATGTTGTGCCGACCCCACTTAGAGTGGGTTAAGGGCAGGAGGATGATGATAATCTTTTATTTATTACTTATATATTAAGAAAGAAAGAAAGAAAAACTTTATTTACAACATACACTATTAACAAATAAGGAGTATATAATTTAAAAAAAAAAGTGTTACACTTATATTAAAAGTAAAAAGTAAAAACAAATAAAAGAACACGAAAACATATAAACATAAACTAAAAATATCTAAAAATAAACTGAAAATAAAGTATTAATGCCATCATTATTTGCCAATAGTTTATTATACATATATATAATAACTAGCTTTTACCCGCGAAACTTCGTTCGCGTGGACTGTAGTCTTGAAATTAGGAGTGGCTTCTGTCACCATCCAAACCTTCAAATATCTCAATCACAAAAATTATGTCGACCCGGGATGAATCAGAGGGATTTATTGTTTGATCAAGAGCTTAATATGAATTTTAGTAAATAACCCGTACATGAAATATATTTTAAAATAGCGCAGTAAAAGGAGTACAAAAACTTTATATAAATGACAAATTCCTAATGTTTTCTGGAATTAAATATCTCTATAAATATTATAAGCTTTGGAAACGTGTTAGAAATTTATTTAATAATTATTATTATCTTGTATATGGCCTTTATTTAATAATAACATTTATACGTAACGAATCAACTGTCAAATTGTTTTTTTTTTAATGACCTATTCGTATGGCGCTGGATTCCAAAGTTTTTAGTATAAATACGAAAAATGAAATTTAAATTATGTTTTTGTTAACATAATATTTTTAAATAGGTATCGGAAAATATATTAAATTTGACTTTATTAACTCTTATGACTTTTCAAATATTAAAAATGGTGTTTAGAAATAAAATATTTTTTATTATCAGTATGGCTTAATTTCTATAAGATTCAATTAAATAAAAGTTCCCAATACATGTCAACTAATAGTCATTTATTTCGTACTTGTTGCCATAGACTACTAACTAAAGACCGTTTAAGAATGCGTTTTCTTGAAACGTCTGTTTTTTTGACAACAAAAATTATATATGATTAAATTTTACTTGAACTTAAATGATTATAGCTTATTGTTATATTTTCACCACAAATCCTATCTTTTTAATGTGTTATTAAGGTATTTAGCTAGTAATTGTACATGTACATAACCTCAAACTATAATAAATAAATATATATAAAATAATAATTGATACTAAGATAATAAATATTTTTCTATTTAACAACACTAAAATTATTACTCTGGTCTGGGCCAAAAAATGTTACATACATCGTTCTGGTGGTCTCTTTTTTATTAAATATTTTTCTCCGGTTTATGAAATAAACAAAAACCGAAATATTAAAAAAAAAATAATAATAACTTTTTTTAAGATTTTTATACGTTACCCCCGTATATAAACATTAATTTTGCCAAATTTCATCTATATTGGTTCAGCGAATTGACCATGAAAACGTTACAAACAGACTTTTGCATTTATAATATTATTAGTTTATTTATTTTACTAAATAACCCGTATTACTTATATTAATAATCCATTGTTATTACAATGTTAAATTTTCTCAGTTAAATTTGTCCAGTAAACGAATAAAATAAAATAAAATATAAATACTCTTTAAAGATAACTCTTTTGACGTAAGCAGAAAAACTTGGAATCTAAATACTTCGTAAATACAGATTTGACTTGATTTTGACACATCATAAATAAAAATTAGTTCCATAGGTTTATTATAGATGGCGTTTTGAATGTAATCGTATTTAATTCCTCCTGAATTTAATTCCTGTTGAATTAACAGGATTTATATAGCCTATATGTTACCCCGGTATATAAGGAATATTTATGCCAAATTTCATCGATATTGGTTCAGCGGATTGGCCGTGAAAACGGAACCGACAGACAGACAGACAGACAGACTTTCCCATTTATAATATTAGTAAGGATAATAATTTTTAATATATGGGACACTTACACACACGGTCGTCCGTCCCCAAAGTAAGTAACTTAATACTTGTGTTATGGGTGAGAGACAACTGGTGAATATATACTTATATATTTTCTAAATGCATACTTAAATACAAATAAACACCCAGGCTCAAAGACCAACAAATTCTTTTTTTTTTTTATAGAGAATGTTGGTCCTCGGTGGGAATCGAACCCGCGACCCGCGGAGCTGAAGGCAGGATCACTACCCACTACGCCAACGAGCCAGTCAAAAAAAAAATATATTACATAAAGCATTACATTATACATGCCGGGATAGTAAATATTCAAATTCAATTCGCGTAGTTGTTAAATAATTGAAGACGCTTAATAGATGTAAGTTGAGATATATGATTTATCTATTTCATTCAATAAGTGTGTATAAATTTATTTTACAGAGACGGCGTAGGCGACGGACAACTTAAAGTCGTACAAAAGTACGAAATACCACAAATGCAGATATCTTTGTCGTGTGTTGGTGAGAATTATAAGCCTTCTTTGACCTATGTGGTGGTGCAGAAGAGAATTAACACGAGGATATTCTTGAAGGCCGGTTCGGAGCTAGCCAACCCCAATCCTGGTACTGTTCTCGATCATTCCGTGACAAGACGCGATTGGTAAGTATTTTGACTGGGCCGTTGGAGCAGTGGGTAGTGACCCTGCCTTCAGCTCCACGGGTCGCGGATTCGATTCCCGCCGAGGGCAAACATTTTCTATAAACGAATTTGTTGGTCTTTGAGCCTGGGTGTATATTTGTATTTAAGTATGTATTTTAAAATATATAAGTATATATTCACCAGTTGTCTCTCACCCATAACACAAGTATTAAGTTACTTACTTTGGGGACGGACGACCGTGTAAGTGTCCCATATATTTATTTATTTCGTTTTACTATATAGTACTTGAGACCGGTAATTTAAAAAAAAATTGCAATAATAAAAATAATAAAACAAGAAAAAAAGCACCGGGTGATACGTGGGAATCGATTCCAGGTTACGAGCTTTTCAGTCCCCGCGTTACCATTAAGCTACCTCTTTGCATTTGACAGCCAAAATATAATTTACTTTCTATTCAATATCATCATCCTCCTGCCCTTATCCCACTCTAAGTGAGGTGGGCACAACATGATACAAACATGTTGTCATATGATTTGGCTACGTATTTTACGACCGGCCGCCTACCTGACGTCAACTTACCTTAGTCGTATTTTACGACTCCTCGGTAAGAAAGAGGGTGGTCTATTTTACTCAACCGGATACCACACGGTGGGTTAACTTACCTTAGTCTCCTTTTACGACACCTCGGTAAGAAAAAGGGGGCACTATTCTATTCAGCGGGATACCACACGGCGTACCTTCTATTCAACATTTTAGTATTTTTTTAATGCACAAAAACAGAGATGCAACGACATTTTTTAAAAATGAAACCTAGCTAGTTCGACTTTTTCCTCCCACAACGCTCGACGTTCAAATCGTCGGAGCCGTTTCCAAGATACGGACAATATATATACAAGATTAACTCATTCAAATATTAAAGATATGGTATAAAAAGTAAGAAAGTATTACTTATAATCTGCGATAAAAGACTATATGTACTATCCGTTGTCAAACTTGATACATGAATTTGTAAAAACTCATGCACTACACACCACGAATAATACAACAGTGCACAAGCACCGCACACATTCCCGAAATCGCAAAGCTTTGCGATTAGTGTAACAGTGTCAAGCTTAAGCATTAACTTTCCGAATTTTGGCCGTGTTGGATTTAGCCATACTTTATTGGCTATTAACATATGAAAGTACAAAAGAAGGACTTAATACTAACTTAAACCACCTTAATAACCAATCAACCTAAGGGTGAAACGGAAAATTTAAATAGGTGCAATAAGCAAGCAAATTCATTTAGATTTTCCTAAGTTTTGTAATATGTTTCCTTCCAGGTACGATTTCTTGATAGTTTCCCAGAAAGTGAACCAAGGAACGGTAACGCCCACGCACTACGTTGTAATCCATGATGATAGCGGTATGACCCCGGATCAGTGCCAACGGTTGACGTACAAAATGTGCCATTTGTACTACAACTGGCCCGGTACGGTACGCGTACCAGCGCCGTGCCAGTACGCGCACAAACTTGCGTACCTAGTCGGGCAGAGTATGCGAGTTGAACCCTCTGAGGCGTTATCAGATAAGTTGTTCTTTTTGTAGTTTATCAGACTATTATAAATAAGTATTAATTATTATAAGCTGTGGCGTAGAGTAACCAAAGACCCGGGGGAAAAGAAATAAACTAGGGCCCCAACTAAACTATTTTAAATTGCTTTCGTCGTTGTAATACACATTATACTAGGGCCCTCAAGTAAACAATTTGAAATAGTTTGTTCCGTATTCGTCATGCACCTAATTCGACGTAGTCCAGATTCGTCGTAATACGGAGTAAACTAGGGCCCCAAGTTAACTATTTGAAATAGTTTGTTCTTTATTGGTCGTGCACCTAATTCGACGTATTCCAGATTCGTCGTAATACGGAGTAAACTAGGGCCCCAAATAAACTATTTAAAATAGTTTGTTCTTTATTTTTCGTGCACCTAATTTGACGTAGTCCGGATTTATCGTAATCCAGATTCTTCGTACTCCAGATTCGTCATAATACTAAGTACACTAGGGCCCCAAGTAAACTATTGAAAATAGTGCGTTCTTTATCTGTTGTGCACCTAATTTGATTTAGTCCAGATTTATCGTAATCCAGATTCGTCGTACTCCAGATTCGTCGTTATACAGAGTAAATTAGGGCCTCAAGTTAACTATTTGAAATAGCTTGTTCCGTATTCGTCGTGTTCCTAATTCGACGTAATCCAGTTTTTTCGGTCTCCAGATTTGTCATGATACGGGGTAAACTAGGGTTCCAAGTAAACTATTTCAAATCGCTTGTTCCTTATTCGTCGTGTTCCTAATTCGACGTACTCCAACTTTGTCATAAAAGAAAATGGGAGAAATTTTCACTAGTTTAATTTACAGTTTGTATGTTAAGAGTCCGAAGGGACCCCTGTCCTTGAGGGTCCCAGGGCCCCCGCCCCGTCTAGCTCTCCGGTAGCTACGCCACAGCTAATAAGTTAAATTACGACAAGTATTCTTGATTTTTTATACTACACTATAAGAACAAAAGTGATCTAACATAAAATGAATAAATGGAAACAATTACACACACGAAAATAACGAAATATGTTTTATTTTTACTTTTAATTTTAAGGTTTGGTATTATAGTATAATATCGAAAATATAAGTTGTATAACTTAGAAACCTAAAATTTGTCAATTTGTTATTGGATCTAGAAATTTCGATATTGTTTATCGAGATCGGAATAGGCTACTAACCTAGCGTTGTATCAATTAATAATTGAACTTGAAAACCACTAAGTAAATTAAGATTAAAATATTTCCCTATCCATCCTCGGTGTGTTTCATTCAGTTATGAATAAATCTGACCTAATCCAATAAAAAGTTTGTAATCCATTTTCATGTGTTAATTATGTATTATTGCTGTTTTGTTTCATTTTCAATATTACATATCACATTTGCAATATTAACAAAATCAAGAGTAAATTTATATTGTTTGTATCTGTATTTAAAAATCCTTTTAATACTTTCGGTAGCAGATATAAAATTTCTAATGACAAACTCAATAATAGGGGTTTAATTTAGCATTTCATTTAAAAAAAAATTAATAAATAAAAAACTCCCTTCAATAAAGTATTATTATCCAATATTTTCTTTTTGCTTAGCGTCGATTGTGATTTGGTTTTTTAGCTTTGTACGTTTTATATTATTGTTAAATTTATATTTCTACAATATCTATTTCTAGAACAAAAAATACAAACATTTGAAATACCTACTGTTATAAATTAATACACTATTTCAATTATCATTATATTATATTAATTAAATGATAAAATATAAAGAGATAAAATAAAGATCTTAAACTGATTAATGGAAAATAATTGAACTAAAACATTTTTTTTGGTTAGGTCAATTTATTCATATACTGCAATTCACTTTTTCGTGTAATTAGTATAACTTATAGACCAATTTTTTTCGTTTAACATATCTTACTACATATAAGTTAATATTTGTTATAAGAGTCAGTGTCCACTGCCTACCCATAAAGTTTTTAGAATAACTTAAGTGTTAGCAGAGTTTCTTGTTGGTTCTTCTCGGTTGAGCAGACTTCCGAATCAGTGGTAGCTTCTTTAATAACATCAATAGATCAATAATATTTAAAACAGTCACTGTAATAAATAATATTTTGAGTTTGAAAATTTATATTATATTCATTAATTATGTTTTTCCAATTGAATTTTTAAATAGTTTTAATATAATTGAAATAGTGAAGTCTGCTTTAAAACTAGCGAAATAAGAGATGACACGGTAATTGTATTTGGAAATCATATTTATAAACAAAATAGTTAGTGATATATGTTGGTCATCAATATATTGTCAAATTTTATCAAATTTTTTTTTGACAAAATTTTAGATATATATTTGGTCAAAATTTTAGATAGGTGCGTAAGATACTTTATACTTAGATTTATTGCCATTTACCCATCAAATGTACATAGTGTTATGTTATTTTATAGTATAGTCTAAATGATACCTCAGATAGACAATTTTGGACATTTTATATTATAAGCTTAGGTTGTTAATCACGTTTTGTACATTAGTGATATTTGAGTTTCTTCTAGTTCTTCTCATTAAGAAAATTTCCAAACTAGTGTTAGCTTCATTAATTGATGATTTTGAATTCGAATAAGAAATATTTTGAATTTGGAATTAGTGAGTTAATGTGTAGTGGGCGAATAACTTAAACTGATGGATCAAACTTAGGAATATAAATATCTACTTTAGTATACATAATTATTGATACTTCTATGAGTCTGATATTTGGTAACGATTTCACTGTTACTGATAAAGGATATAAAAAAAAATTAAGTTAACAAATTCCTACAGATTATAAGTAACAAAGGAAGAAATCATTAATAGGTAGTTTTAGAAAAACCCATCACGATGCTCCGATGCGGATTGGTAGGTTACACATATCCCCGGAATTGTTTAGAGATTTTCCCGCATTGTTTTCTTTTAATGTAAAGCGTGTGATAAATTGCTATTGTCAATTAGTTAATAAGTAATTAGATAATAAGTTTTAACAAAACAACTCAATGCCTGACCCCTACAAAAAGTCATATGGGTAAAAATCCCCCTAAAATCTTTAAACAGAGTAAAAATAATATGTTTTAATTTTAAATAATCAAAATATCGTATCAGTGAAATTCTAAATAATAAGCTTAGACCTAGTACTAATGTCAAATTCTCTATTTTTGTAAAACATAGAATTATAACGTAAGTATAGTTTAAGTGTTGAGAGATTACCCTGTTGATATTATTTTTTAAACTACGAATAAATATACTTTTAAACATATCTTAAGTTTAAAATTATTTTTTTATGTAATCAATAATTAAATTAAGTTTTCGTATAATAATAAATAGTTGTATGAGACAAAGTGTTAAAAATGAAAGGGTTGTTAGTCAAATTTTAAGCGTCAACCACTTACAAAAGTTATAATATTATTTGGCTATAATCCGCGTTGAAGTAAAATAGAAAATATATGTAATGCTAAATATAGATTGGATCCTTTTTCACACCTGTCCCCGCCACCAGCAGCGTGGTGGAGCACTGTCAGGTTTTTAGTCGGTGAGAGTCCGACATACCCGCCGCTCGTCCCCGTCGGGCGGTGACGACCCATAATGGGTTTTTCTGACCAAAAAAAGGATCATCACGAAAGTGGCAACGAGCCACGACTATCCTATATAGTGTATTATCTATGCCACGACTGATCTACATCAGAAAACTCAGAAGTTGCCTTCGCCGACGAGGTGGTGGTATAATTGCGATAGTGATGTGATCCATAGAGTCCACCAATGTTTTTAGGGGATCGATCAATTTGCGTTAAATCCGACAATTTTCCAACTTTCGACTTGTTTCATTTAAAACTATAAAAAAAACACGACTATCTCCTGATGATGCTTCTGTTGCGGGGCGAAACGGTTGTTGAGTTACCGTTGTACACATTGCCCCCATCCCCGCCAGCAGCAACTCTGAACTCCAGACTGCGCAACTTACGGGTTGGGGCCTCCCTAATAGCGGCCCCTCCCTCCGCTAGACGATGCATCGGGAGCACCAGATGCATCGACCGCCTCGGGGACGTTTTCAGATGGGCGTCCTATAAACGGGGTGATTTTTTTTAATCTTTATTTTTGGGGGTTTTTTCTAAAGGAAAATGCCACCCCCATAGTAACTACAAACTTTCTACGACTTATGCCTACTTAACCACATTATAAAGCAATTTCGCTTCTCCCGAATCTGGAGCCAAAATTCTATTACAAGTGGCAAAATCAAATCCTAATTTAAGTCTATAATCACCCCTGAGATCCTCGTTCCGCACACATTCCATCAAAATATGAAATGCATCTTCGATATGTTGTCGCCATTGACTTCCGCTTTGTATTTTATCGCAACACAGTCATGAAACAAGAGTAAGCCGCCCTTTTTTATAGAAATGTTGGCAGCACTGTGTAGTGTTGTTTCCGGTGGAGTTTTCCTATTGATAAAACGTTTCAGTGTCGTGGAGTCTTTGTTCGTCATTCAAGAGAAGTGCATCTCGGAATGGGAATGGTGGTATTCTTATTGTGTTATTGTATATTGTGCGTTAACAGATAACACAACGATCAACACAATTCGGAGATGGCACTTTCTTCATCAAATAGGCAAATCTATTAAGTGCCTGATGATCCTCCCTTTACACATTATGCTAAGTCGTAATATGGAAAACTTCACCAATTCTGCTCTCGTAGATGCATATGATCTACTCTATATATTTTACACCCTCCACGACACTTTCCGCTCAAGGATGATATAACTAATTCACACTCTTTATTCAACGTTGTACACTTACAAAGTTGAGTTTTGAGTATATTATAAACTACAATCGTATTATATTTTTGTATATAAAAATCGTATGTCACGATCTGCGTTTACGCTATCTTCAAAAATACTGAACCGATTTCAATAAAATTTTCTAAGTAGTTATATTTCGGTCCAAAATAAAAAAGATAGGATTTTATCACAATTAATAATCTAATTTTTTTGCGAATTTAAAGTTTTTTATACTTAAAGGCTTTATACTTTAAGTTAAGTTTTCGATACATGTCAGGAACACTACTTCCCTCATTCGAAAGATTTCAGTGACAGAACGCTATTTCCCTCTATTTCATTTTTACGTTGAATAAGTATTCAACATATAGTCCCGTTCTTTAATTTAAATTCTTTTATGTTTAAATTTAATAAAGCTTATAGTTATGATATTAATCTTTTCTCAATTTGACCACGGACTTGACATAACAACATATGCATGTGTGGATACGTGTGAAGTGCATGGTAGTGTGTAATTATTTAATGCATTTTTATACGTTATTAAAAAAATGCATTAAATAATTAAAAACTTGCATATTACACCCTATATAAACTATAACTGCCAAATTTCACACTTCTGCGTTCGCACAATTTCGCAAAAAAGGGTACAAAGGTTTGCTTCACGTATTTTTAGCAATATTATATACTAGTAATACAAATACTATAACAAATTGCGCCATGTTTTCAATAAATACGGCCTAGTTACTATGCAAATGTTGGTAGTATTATATTATTTTTAAAATTAAACTTTGCATTTTTAAGTTAGCTTTAAAATTACATGGCCTATGTAGATTAGGAAACTTTTATATTTTTTATTTAAATTTATGTTACTCTAACGGAAAATTGTGTGTACCTTGGTTATCACCAAGGTTTACGTATTAAATTGTTGTTTTTTTCTAATACATTAGCATTATATGTTCGATCATGTACTTTTAAAAATTCCAATCGTAGAATCAGCCATGATAAATTAAATTTACTCGAATTCAAAATTTGCGGCTTCAAAATCGGCTTAAAAAAGTCCTGTGATTTTTTTAAAGATAAATTTGCTACTGATGGCAAGTGTTTTGTAAATCAGTTTTCTCTATCGCTAGTTTTTAGTTAACCAGTTGTCACTGTATTAAAATATAAATTGATTGTTGATATTGGCATTTTTTATTTTATACCCTCGATATTTTTTTTAAATGTACAAGTTATATCTATCTTAAATTACATACACGCTAGGACTATACAAATCATGCCCACGTAAAATGGTCGTAAGAATGCTGGCAGCGTTTCCGCGCTAAATCGCTGATTCTTTGTGCGAAAAAGGAGCCAGCCCTCTTGTCACCTGAAGAGGCAATTAACCGTGGTGGTAAAACGGATAATTTGTTTGCACTTTGACTCCATGGCCCTAGGGTCTCAACTGCAAACGACACAAATATATAACTCTCGATGAGAGATGCATACTTCCGCCGTTTACCGGATTCGGCCATTGCCGCTGCAGCTCCAGGTCTTGACGCTGTTTCCCTGATATGGGACGAGGGTAAAGTATCAATGCAAGTTGCGCTCCACATTAGGGGCCGTCCCCGTTTCCAAGGAACTTCTTCAATAATTATATTTATTTCAAACAACCATACTCATTTTGTAAAGAATTTCGGGCATACCTATAATATTTTACTTTAATTAAAGAAAAATAATGATTCTATATTGTGCCGTAAAGGTTAGCAATTTATTAAATTTAAACTTTCGTTTCGTTTAAAAAGCTGTGATGGCCTAGCGGTGCGACCGTGTAAATCTCTAGAGACGATCATGGGTTCAAACCCGGGCAGACACCAATGAGTTTTTTTCTATTAAAACTTATGTGTCTAATTGATAATTGCAATTTATCACACGCTTTTCGGTGAAGGAAAACATCGTGAGGAAACCTTCATCTCTAGAGAATTCTGGGGATATGTGTAACCTACCAACCCGCTTTGGAGCAGCGTGGTAGGTCTTAGTTCCAATCCTTCTCGCCAAAAATAAAACGAAAAAGAGGCCTATGCCCAGCAGTGGGATAGAGTAACAGGCCGTTACTACTAAACTTTCGTAAGTAGTATTCATAGTTAATGTATAGAACCGGCTATACTCACGTCTTATTCATAAGCTCTTTACACGACGCTATCGCAGCGATAACGTCGTGTAAAGAGCTCATGAATAAGTGCCCCGGATGGGTTCAAAACTAGTGGGGCTAATCCGACAGAATAAGACGTGAGTATAGCCGGTTCTATACATTAACTATGAATACTACTCACGATAGTTAAAATTTATAAATTCTATATTGCTCAATTTCTTTGTCCTGAACAGATTTGTAAAAAATTACAGATATGCATATGTAGTTTATTTACATTCTGAATTAACTTGGGACATTATTGCTTAAATTGTTCAATGTCAACCAACGTCTCTTAAGAAGCTCTTAAGCTTAAGCTCTTCTTAAGCCCTTAAGAAGTAGTACTTTGTCTAGTAGGTACTTTGAATTATAAGTATAGTTTGTATTAAGTTTAATTATTAGGCAACATGTTTTTAACATGTGGCGCCGATCCCACTTAAAAGAGAAAGCGACTAAGACCAATATCTATCTGTCTCTATCTTTTATTATGATAAGACCAAGTTGAAATACGAGATTCATCTTCTCTTTCATTATTTGTGGTATTCGATTTAGTAGAATAGACCACCCTCACTTCGTGTCGACCCCACTTAGAGTGGGATAAGGGCAGGGGAATGATGATGGCTCTCACAGGCCTGCCTTCTCTAGTATAATAACTTTATTTTTTTTTACTTTATTACGGTGCAAATTATACTATAATAAGTAGATAGAATAAATTTAACATTGGGCGTGGAATCAAATTAGCAATTATGTAAATCCGAAAACAAAATTTTATAATCTGATCAATTTTAACATTCCTATACTAATCCGACCAAAAAGTCCAAAGACTGACATAAAAATAACTACAATTATACTGAAGGTTATTTCCCTAATCGCTGGTATCCAAATTTGTCCTAATTCAGTGCAAAAGCCCGCGGCATTATTTGACAGGAGACACGATTTGCACGAGCATTGGACCTAAATGGTAAATATTCTCTTCAAATACAAATGCTAGTATTTTTGTAGTTGAATAGATCTTTTTAGAAGGCCCCTGGTATAAAAATTTTATCATCATCCTCTTACCCTTAGCCCACTCTAAGTGTGGTCGGCACAACATGTTACAAACATGTCATATGATTTGGCTACGTATTTCACCACCGGCCGCCTGCCTGACGTCAACTTACCTTAGCCGTATTTTACGACTCCTCGGTAAGAAAGAGGGTGGTCTATTTTACTCAACCGGATACCACACGGTGGGTCAACTTACTTTAGACGCCTTTTATGACACCTCGGCTTACCGAGGTTTCGTAAAAGGCGTCTAAATTAATTTGACATTTCGAGGCATTTCTTAAAATGAAAGTGGTCTATTCTACTGAGCCGGGTACCACACGGCGGATTCTCTTCAAATACAAATGCTAGAATTTTTGTAGTTTAAGAATAGATTATAGAATAGCTTTATTCATTCACACAACGCAAAATAAACAGTTCACACACAAGAGAGATGCAATAACAAAAAAAATATATATAAAAAATAAATTTAGAATGTTTCGTGCCAATTTAAAGGTTTTGTCTCAGCTTATTGTTGGAGGTAAAAGGATATTAACAACGCTGATATTCTACCGGATATCCCGTTGGTCACTGATTTTCATCCCTCCGTATTACATGTCGATACCATCCCAATCTTGCACCTATCGTCTTTTAGGTATATAACGGGCGCAACTTTCAGATTTCCCTTAGGTATATACCTATTCCTTTTGTGTTTTATCCAATCTTGTCACACTCCACTTTCACCTTAACATTCTCATTTCATTTGCATGCAATTATTGCAATGCTTATTTCATCGGTCATTTTTTACCGACTAATAATACAATACTAAAATTAAATATTTTTACGTTACTTACTAGAAGGATTTGATATCTTTGTTTCGTATATTTTTAACTATAACTCATCAAAATTACTTAAAATTAATTATATTTTTAAAAGAGCAACCACCGAGTTTCTTGCTGGCTCTTCTCGGTAGGAACAGCTTTCCGAACCAGCAGTAGAGTTGACGATTCAAAAGCACTTGTTTACAAGTTTATTTGAATAAAAAATATTTTTGAATTTGAATTACAACAACTCTTAGGATTAAGTATAAAACAAATATTTGGTGCTATAATCTCGCTTCTTATTAGTGTATAGAAAGGGGCTTCTAATTTTATCGGATGATCCCAATTATGTTTCTATACATTATTAATAAATACCATTCACGATAGTATAAATTCAAAAATCGCGCTTCTTATATATCGGTTTTCTTTTGTTAGCTATTTGGTCTTATCTTAGGAAAACTACAGTGATTCAATAAGTCAAAACCATTACTTCCGTAGCTCTAAAGCTAAACATTAGTATTACAAAAAAAAGAGCCATACGTGGCATTTACTATTAAAGTCCGCGTGATTCCCTGCGAGAGAAGTTTAAGGAAATAGGTTATCTTACATTTGCCTCACAGTATATTTTTAGCAACATAACTTTTGTGCATAAAAATATAAACAACTATAAAAAATTGGCTATATTATAGACAAAGTAGGAACCGGCTTTGCGCTTTACAAAAGTACGTAAATCGTTTGTGGGTTTTAGTATACGATTCTATAAATAATAAAATCTGCAATCAATATTAGCTTTGCCGTTACAGCAGTTTCAAAAACCTATTAAATGCAACAACAGTATAGACTACTATGATGTTGAGGATTACATAGATGATAAGAAAACGTTGATATAGCTCCTCTTCGACTTTAAGATAGACATGACAAAATTTTACTAGTTATTATAATTATATTTTGACTTTCTGGCTATTCTCGTTAGTAGCAGCTTTCCGAACTAACAGTAGAGTTGACGATTGAACAGCATTTGTTAGCAAGTTAGAATAGAGAACATTTCGAATTTGAATTTGAAATTGAATTCACATCTCAAAGAATGTTCTAGCTAACCTGCGAGCTGACGCAGCTAATCTATGTCGGTCTGGCTCGAATAATCTGAAATACCGACACCGTGTGTGGGTGTGCTTCGTTTAACGAAAGAGCGGCAGTCCATCAGGGGCGAGCGGGACGGCGCTATACCGTATGAGAGAGACAGAGCAGCACGCAGCCCGTGGGAAATGCACAGTAGTGGTCAGATCAGACTGCGCGCGCGCCGGCCCAGTGCACGTATTATTGTAGAATCTCCGTTGAATTACAACAGCTTACGAGTTTACAATACAATCTAATTTCTACCTTATGTGATTTTTATAAGATTTATTTTCGTTTGAGAAGCGTGGGCGGATTGGTTGTTATTTTCGCTTCAGAAGACATATAGACAGGCGGCGAGCATAATGCGATGGATTTTTTAGCGATCGATTGAGTCGGTTTCTGCGGCGGGCTTTGGCCGCGATACGAACGCGATGTTTGAACAGTCCGGCACACGCCTAGCGCTATCGTGAATATCTTTATGCTTTAATGAATGTGTATTCGGGAATTAAGTCAGCTCGTTTTCCACACGACCTTTGTGTGTGTAAATAAGTACACTTTAGTGTTGAATGGATACTTCATAATTGAAATATCAACGCACTTCTGATTTTTCTTTAATGAATGTTGAAATGATAGATAGTATTATTTTGCTATAATACACGATTAGAGAAAATCTATGTAATACCAAGAAAAGGGTGTACCATGATTTTTCCATCGTTTAAAGTTTTTATTCTGACGATACTTCGAAATAATAAATAGGAAAATAATCCTTTTTGTTGTTGTTATAAATACATTAATAACTGCATTAGCTTCAATAGTAACTTGCTCAGAGTTTGAATTCGCGATACATGGGCACGTCTTCTAACGTCACCTGTGCTATTTATACGAGAATGTTGCAAAATTATTTAAAAACCAGTGCCCACCCAGATCTAAATCACAATGGCCTATAATTCGTGTCGGCCCACGCCGACGCCGGTTTCGACACATTCAATTAAAGAAAACCCGAATATTTATTTGTATTTACCTCAACACATATCAGCTCTCAAATGCATTTTGTACCGGCATATTTTTTTTTCTCAATTTTTCAAACACCTCCGAAGTAGGTATTGATTTTTATGTAAATTCCTAATGTGCGAAACGTTGTGACAAGAAAATTGCATTTTATTTTTTTTCACATAAAATATTGAAGTGAATGACGCATCTTATTAAATCTATACTAATATTATAAAGAGGAATTTGTATGTATGTTTGTAATGTTTTCACACAAAAAACTACTGGACCGATTTCAATTCTTTCACTATTGGAAAGCTGCATCTTTACTGAGCAACATATTACATTATTGGCTATATTACATTTAAAAAAATAAGGATTATAAAAATGTAATAAGGTGTAAAAAAAAGAAAATTACGCGAGTGAAACCGCCAGATTTTACTCTAGTTATTTATATTCTTAAATGAAGCAGTTGGTTTATAAATGTTTTTAAAGAAGCTACCATTGATTCGGAAGTTTGCTCGAAGAAAAACCAGCAAGAATCTCGCGGATAATCTTTAAAAAAAAAATGATACAATTTGATTGACTACATGTTACCTAATGGTTGCAATAGTAATCTTTATGTAGCAGTGTTTTATGTAGATCTACAACTCTCTGGTACATTACTTTAGTGCATCTTTCTTGGTTTACGCGACGCTGTCTACTAAAGCTCCCAGCAGCCGAGAATTTTTTAAACTGGTTTTCTTCTTTAACACAATTTACATAAAACCGTCATTTAATGTAAACCTAAATTTTTCGGAACTGCACTATTCTTTAGTAAAAACCGTACAAAAATCCCTTTAGATGATTGTGAAAAAATCGATCACATACATACAGCATTTGTTGCTTTTATTTTATAACATTTATAGATGTAGAGTAGCATTTAAATTGTAATCGATAAGCGCATACATATACCATCGAATCCCCGTCGAAGATCCAATGTACTAAATAAACCCCTATCTTTAATCAAACTTTTACATAATGTATTAAAAACACAATGTATTTCTGGGACAATAGTGCGTCTAACAACGGTGGGCTGGTCATATCGCTTACATATCTTAATTAGGCCTCACAACGTGGCCATCGAGTCCTTTTTTTTACATCCGCCCGCCTGTGCGACCGTGACGAATATTTGTATAGACGGACAAACTGTGTTGTCTATTGGAAACCAGTATTGATGCTTAGTTAGTGGGAGTAAAGGCCAAAATAGGTACATCCGAGTGTATCGTGCGTTGGCGACGGGGAAGATGCGACGATAATAATTAGATGAAACATTGACGAGCTTGTTCGATTCACCATATCTACACAGATGTGCGGTCTTATTAATAAATGGGAAAGGATTTAGTGGGTGGTTTGGCCTGTGATTTTTTGCCTTGAAATTCACTAATGGATTTTTATAGTTCATGTATAGGAATTAGGTACACACGACGAACTCTTTACACGGCGTTATCGCTCGAACGCCTGTGAAGAAAGAGCTCATGAATAAGGGCCCCGTATGGACGTAAAACTAATCGCGCTCAGCTGATATAAGATGTGAGTAAAGGCGGTTTTTTAACTTATTCATACTAGCTTTTTATTTGCTACTTCGTTCGCGTGGACTGTAGTCTTAGCATTACTAATCTTGTATGTATATAGATTCTGAATTTCGCAAACAGCTCCAACGATTTTCATGAAACTTAGTATGTAGGTTTCGGGGGCCATAAATCGATCTAGCTAAGTTTCATTTTCGAAAAATGTCTTTTGTCCCTGTTTTCATTGAAAAACTTTTTTAACGTTAATTTACTGTCAATTACAATGTTGTAATAGCTTACTTGGGAACTGGAGGACTAAAAAAGTGGGCATACCCAGAATCTAGTCCCAGATATGACTAGCCCATTCTTTCTTTTTATTTTTTTATTGCCTTTTTTTGTAAATTAACCAATGCTGCAATGCAAATGCAAATGTTCAGTCACCCAAGTACCTTCTTATATTTTATGTGAAGTAAAATTAAAGTAAAGTAACAGCCTATTGCTAACCTTCGGCGAGGCTAATGCCGCCACTCTCCTTATAGATTCTAAACGCTTTACGTTGTTCTAATGTGGATTGTCATATTACACATATCCCAGGCCTTCTTCCAGATCTATTTAGGCTTCCTCACGATGTTTAATGTTTCTACTGACATAGTATATTAAAATTCAAAATATTCTTTATTCAAATAAACTTGTAAACAAGTGCTTTTGAATCGTCAACTCTACTGCTGGTTCGGAAAGCTGTTCCTACCGAGAAGAGCCAGCAAGAAACTCGGCGGTTGCTATTTTAAAAATACAATTCCTAATACTAGTTACATTTAATCGTTTCTATCTTGTAAAGTATCGAAAAAATTCTATATTGCATTCTTATCGTCTAAATAATCCTCAACGCAAAGTATAGTAGGCTTTCTGTATCAGCCTCTCCTTAATAGTGTTTTTAAACTGCTGTAATGGCAAAGCTATAATTGATTGTGGAATTTTATTACAGAATCCTTTACCTATACCCACAAACGACTTACGTACTTTTTCAAGACGTAAAGCAGGGGCAGCAAGCTTATGTCGGTATAAAGAGCTTATGTGTTACTGAACTGTCTACCCGCCGTATGGTATCCGTCTGAATAGAATAGTACCACCCTCATTTCTTACCGAGGTGTCGCAAAAGGCGACTAAGGTAAGTCGACCCGCCGTGTAGTATCGGGCTGATTGGAATAGACCACCCTCATTTCTTACCGAGGTGTCGTAAAAGGCGACTAAGGTAACTCACCGTGTGGTATCCGATTAAGTAGAATAGACCACCCTCTTTCTAATCGAGATGTCGTAAAATACGACTAAGATAAGTTAACGTCAGGTAGGCGGTCGTAAAATACGTAGCCAAATCATGTAACAACATGTTTATAACATGTTTTGCTGACCCCACTTAGGGTGGGATAAGGGCAGGAAGATGATGTGTTAGTGAACTGTCTATAACTACTTTCATACCGGCTTGAAGGACCAAAATAAAGACAATTGAACATTACCGCATAATCTACACCAATTAGAGCTAACATATTATCTAAGATATTACAGTAACAGACAGATTTGTGTTTTCATTCTTAACATTGCGTATACTACTGAATTCACTACACGTAACTACTAATTTCAGACGAATTTTACTCTTAAATGTTTGAACATATAGCTTATATTCCTCTGGCGTATTTTAGCCAATAACTACTGCGAGTCTAGGCACTCATAAAATCTGAAACGTGAGAAACCCTGCAGAGTTCTTATAGAATAACTGCCTCTGAGCATATCTTTATTTGCTTAGTTGTTTAGTTGTTTTATTATTAAAATGCACCTGGAATTCTCTTGTCTGAGCTTGACGTTGACTTTTGTTTTTAAATCAATTTATGCCAAACCTTTTAGAATGAAATATTTTGTGAAAACATGTTTCTAATACAACCCCCTTCATAGAGTCATTATAAAAATATTGTGGCTGTCATATGTCTCATTGAGTTGTTGAAAGAGATTAAATGATTTGACTTTGGGAAATTGCTTTTTATTATTGCAATATCTGGGTGACCGAGCTTCGCTCGGTAAATTTTTACGAAAAAAAAACTTAAAAAAAAGAAAAAACAATTATTTAGTTGGGGATCGATCCTTGGCATTCACATTTCTCGAGGCTGCCCGTTACCCGAATAAGCTACGTCGACGTGACAGCTAAAGGCGAAAATTCAATTCAATATAAATGTTAGTGTTTTTTAATGCCCAAAAACAGGGATAAAACAATATTTTTTTTACATAAAACCTAGCTAGATCAATGTTTCTCCCCCAAAACCTCCTACATGCTGAATTTTTAGGAAAATCGTTGGAGCCGTTTACGAGATTCAGAAAAATTATATATATACAAGATTAACTCAATTAAATATAAAGATAAGTATAAAGGAGAAATATCATCGTTTTTTTATAATTTATTAACTCGAGTGGCACTCGCGACTTCTTTGCGTCAACTGCAATGTTACAATATCCTCAATGCGCCATCGTTTCTTCCAGTTCAGGTTTAGTTCAATTTCTATTTTTTTAACATATTTATAGCTTTTTTCAGTCTGTATCAAATTTGTATCTCGACTAAACAGCAACATTACGTTTATCGTCATCCTCCTGCCCTTATCCTACTCTAAGTGCGGTCGGCACAACATGTTTTAAACATGTTATCACATGATTTGGCTACGTATTTTACGACTGGCCGCCTGCGACGTCAACTTACCTTATTTCTATTTTACGACACCTTGGCAAGTAATAGGGTGGTCCATTCTACCCATCGGGATACCACACGGCGGGTCGACTTACCTTAGTCGTCTTTGACGACACCTCGGTAAGAAATGACGATGGCCTATTCTATCCGGCTGGATACCACATGGCGGGTCAATTTAACTTAATCGCCATTTACGATAGCTCGATAATGAATAAGGGTGGTCTATTTTACTCAGCCGGATACTACAGTTCAAGCAGGATCCCATAGTTCTAGTTAACCTTGTTGGTAACTCCATATATAAAGTACGGGTGACAACCATAATACCTAAAAAGAACTCTTTTACATAAATAATATTATCGATTTAACAAATACAAGAGCATAAATAAATTGGTCGATAAACGCTGTAACGTCATTAATTTTAACTAACAATGTAAGACTAAGCTCTTACCTTGTTAGTTATTAATTAATTTAATAAATATAAAACATCTAATTAATTAACTTAATCATTTTGACATAAATATGTGGGCAACCATTTTGTAATCGTGTAAATATCTATCAGATAAAGAAACAAAAGCACTTAATTGCCTTTTAATGTTATGAATTCATAAAAATTCAACGACTCAGCCTGCGTGACTCCTAGAACGTACAACCGACCTACAGTTCACCTTGGACATTGATAATTTGTGATTTTTCATAGCCAATTAAAAATTGATTAAAAATAAGTAGGTACTGCTTATTTTGTTGTCGCCAATGACTTCCGCTTTGTATTTTATAGCAACACATTCATGAAACAAGAGTATCGCGCCATTTTTAATTAAAATGGTGGCAACACTACCGTTGTTGTTTCCGGTGAAGTCTTCCTATTGATAAAACGTTTAAGTGACAGTCAGTCTTTGTTCGTCATTCAAGAGAAGTGCATCTCGGAACGGGAATTTTGGTATTCCTATTATATAGTGCATCTATTATATCGGGCAGGTGGAGCTCGATCCTAGGTATTTTCACCTCTCTAGATCACCGCCTACTTCCCAAATGAGCTACCATGCCTTTTTATTTGACAGCAAAAATTGTCATTCAACATAAATTTTAGATTTTTTTTGTGCCCGAAAACAGGAATAAAATTACAAATTTATTAATGAAACCTAGCTAGATCGAATTTCCTCCTCCGAGACCCCTTACATGCTGAATTTCATGAAAATCGTTGGAGCCGTTACCGAGATTCCAAAATATATTTTTATTATCTCCTTTACATATTAAAGTATAACAAATAGTCGTTTGTTATACTTTAATATTTAAAGAAGTTAATCTTGTATGTATATATGTTAATATATTTCCTGAATCTCGGAAACGGCTCCAACGATTTCCTGAAATTCATCATGTACGGAGTTTTAGGGGAGAGAAATATCGATCTAGCTAGGTTTTAATAAAAAAAAATGTTTTTGGGCATTAAAAAATGGTATAATGTAGAATTCAAAGCAAAGGATTTATTTTGTTATCAAACGTAATGTCGCGATAGCCAATTGGTAACGGGCGGACCAAAAAGTTCAAAACCTGGGATTGATTCTCACATGTCACCCGGCGCTTTCTTTCTTTTTTTATTATTTTGCTTTTTTATCTTTAAAAAAATTACAGAGCAAGGCTCGGTCATCCAGGTACTGGATATAATTGTTTAAAATTTACCCTTTGTAACGTAGATACCTAGTTAGTTCTTTTAGTTTATAGCCGGCGCAGATCGGACACGTTTCAGTCCGTACGTCGCCGCGGGCGTAGCGTGGGAACCTTGCACCTCTCACTGCAGTACGTGGATTAGCTATATTGTATATACTGTAGAAATACTGATCGTATTTTGCTACAGAATTATTTAAACCTACCTAGCTTAAGTACGTTTCAAATTGAGGATTTCCAAATCATATTAAACATCATCTATTTTAGTGATAAGACCGCCCTGCACTCTTAAATGTTCTTATTTCTCTTGTTTATGTCTATTATTTACCTGGTGTGCAATAAAGAGTTATTCATTCATTCATTCATTCATTCATCATCATCATGATTCATCCATTCATAATTTTGCTTACTTTCATAGCATTATGTCTTATGGAATGTTGCTATGGAGTAAATGTGCGGATAATGAAAAAAATTTTGTTTTACAAAAAAGAGCCATACGTGGACTAACAATTTAAGTCCGGGTGCTTCCTTGCGAGAGAAGTTTAAGGAAATAGGTATTCTTACATTTGCTTAACATTATGTACATAAAAATATAAAGAGTTATAGAACGATAGGTGATGTATATAATATACAAAGTAGGAAACGACATAAGCTTGTGGCTCCTGCTTTGCGCCTTGCAGAAGTGCGTAAGTGTTTTGTGGGTTTGGGTATAAGATTCTATATTAAAATTCCGCAATCACTTTTAGCTTTCTTATTACAGCAGTTTAAAAACACTATTAAAGAGAGGCTGATACAAAAAGCCCACTATACTGTTGAAGATTACCTAGATGATAAGAATGCGTGGATATAGCTACTCTTCGGCTTTCTGTAACTAGTTATAAGAATTATTTTGAAAAGAGCAACCTCTAAATTTTTTGCTTGCTCTTCTCGGTAGGAACAGCTCTCCGAATCAGCAATAGAGTTGACGATTCAAATGCACTTTTTTGGTTTACTTACAGGGTCGAAGGCGAGCTATGTCCGCGAATTCTTATCATCTAAGTTATCCTCAATAGTATAGTAAGCTTTCTTTATTAGCCTTTTTAAATAATATTTTTAAACTGTTGTAATGGCAAAGTTAAAATTAATTGTGGAATTTTATTATAGAATCTTATACCCAAATCTACAAACGACTTACGCGCAAGGCGCAAATTAGGAGCCGCAAGTTTATTTCGGTTCCTGCTTTGTATAATTTCCGATGCAAAAGAAGTTCAACTATAAAGATTCAAAGTAAATAAATCAATGATTACTTATTTATATAGAACAAGTATAATGTTCGTTTTACCGGGTTAAAATAAAGGAGGCATAAACAAGCAAGCGTGTCATGTACCATACGAGGATCTGCCGTTAGTTGTCTGTATATTTTCGGCGCTCTCCAAGAACTGATATCGCTCGTCACACAGGTGCCTTGAGTTAAATTATATGACCTTTATTATCCTGTAAAAATTCTTCAAAACTTAAGTTTTATTTGCTGTCTTTTTATTGTCGATGGACACATTTCAAGCTTACTCTCTTACTGTATTAAAATAACAGGGGTGTTAATTAAACACGTTCTCCAAACCAAAAATCACTTCGATCCGTTTCTTCGTCCAGAACAAGGATAAATAAAACACACTTATGTTTGTTATATTATAAAACACTTTAGAAATTTCAATACGATTTCGTATTTACGTTTATTGATTTTTTTTTAAGAATACTGGCAAATTGGGTTACAAATTACAAGTAAATTTGTTAATCCTTTTAGCTAAGATTAAGGGTTAGGATAAGGTTTAGGGTAAGAAGGGTTAGGAGTGGGTTCACATCGGTAGTATAATGTCCGGGATTCGAAGCCAAGACCTTTTTAACGAGTATGCAGTCAACTTTCCACCTCGGTTCAACATCCGCATTCAATATAGTTCCAATACAAACTAGTTGCGACTTTCTAAAACGCTTATGGTCACCGATGAATGCTAACTAAGCATTAAAATATATGACACTACAATACAATCTATATTTATTATAAAACAAAGTCCCTAAAAGCTACATCATCCTCCTGCCCTTATCCCACTATAAGTGGGGTCGGCACAACATGTTTCAAACATGTTGTCACATGATTTGGCTACATATTTTACGACCGGCCGCCTGCCTGACGTCAACTTACCTTGGCCGTATTTTACGACTCCTCGGTAAGAAAGAGGGTGGTCTATATTACTCAACCGGATACAACACGGCAGGTCAACTTACCTTAGTCGCCTTTTACGACACCTCGGTAAGAAATGAGGGTGGTCTATTATACACAGCCGGATACCACACGGCGTAGTCCCTAAAAGCTACAGTTTTTACTAAAACATAGTGCAATTCTTTCGAAACGTTTAAGTTAATAGTAAATTACGTTTTTATGTAAATTGTGATGACGAAGTCGCGCTGAAAATAAAAATAAACTAAAGTAATATACTAGAGAATTATAGATCTACAAAAATACCATAAAAAAATCTGCGATACCATGTCTCTCTTATGGTTAACTCATAACAGGGAATTACCTACATGAAAAGTAAACGCCATAACTATGTCTTCATGTTTCTATAATTGTTAACAGAAATGTGCAATATCCAGTCATCAAGGCTAATGGATATGAAGAAATGAATTGTAAAAGATATTAAATGTAATGAATAATACAAAAGTAATAATTAAATTATTTTGCTATAATCTTTAATAAATAAATAATAATAAATATCGCGGATTATAGCACCATAATTTTATTATTACTTTTGTACTATGGATCTCCGCAAAGTTACGCCTAATTCTATAAATTATGTAATGAATAGATAAATAACAAAAAAATATGTACAAAAAAAATGGTGTCATGACACCTCTATTATCTATTGCCACTTCAAGTAAAAAGAGAATTTACTCGTTTTTTTCGTACCATGAAAAACAAAGAAATTATTAATAAAAAAAGGGTAAATATGTTACATATTATACTTATATTATTTTCATTTAATTAAAAGAAACTCCGTTAGTAAGAAGTAATTCATGAGTACAAATCCCAAATTGTCCTTTATTTTACCACTTAGGTATCTACCTAAATACCTTATTAATTGCCTGGGCAAATTTAAATAGGGCTGGCTTATTTTTGCACAACGTATAATATGTATTTAATATGTAATATAAATATTAATTATATAATAATATAAGATTTATTGATATGTTTTAACAAATATAGTTGCAGCTGCCGCTTAAAAATCGTAAACTTTAGTTATTCATTCGACAGGTTTTTTTTATAATATATTCTAAAGTGCATATTATGTATCAATTACAATGTGGTTCAATATTTCCAATATTAATGTTGCCTACATATTTGACAACATCAAGGGTAAAGCAAAAATTAAATAGACAGCATGAAATTAATGTTCCATGCGCGCTGTTTATTGCATACTTTACAACTAGAACCTTTGCCTCATCGAAGTAAAAAAAATATTCTTGTCTAAGACTTCAATACAACGTTTCTTGATTTACTTTTCCTAAAAATATTTATGAAGCTACAAAGTAAAAATAATTTTTACTTTTAAATTTTAGAAATTAGTTAAGTTAAGAAAGTTGTATTTGAAATGGTTTAGTATTTGATGTACTTATATACATAATATCATTATTCTAATTCTGTTATATCACTCTAAGTAGGCACATTTCTCTTCTATTTCTTCCTATCATTTATAATTCTTCCTCTGGTGTTACTCATTTTATATACAGTACCTGGTTGACCAAGCCATGCTCGTTGTTACGAAAAAAAATAGAGAAACTTAAAAAAAAAAGAAAAAATTATTAGGAAGTTGGATCCTAGGTATTTATATTTTTCGAGATTGCTCGTTCTCCGAATAAGCTACGCTGACTTGACAGTTAATGGCGACAATTCAAATCAATATCAATTTTAGCATTTTGTAATGCCCAAAAACAGGGATAAAACTATTTTTTTTAACATAAAACCTAGCTAGATCGATTTTTCTCCCCCTAAACCCCTACATGCTGAATTTCAGGAAAATCGTTGGAGCCGTTTCCGAGATTCCGAAAATATATTCATATGTATATACATAAAAGATTAACTCATTTAAATATTAAAGATGTCGTACTACAATCCAACCATATCTTTTTCGGCCTAACGCTAGTACATGTACATCTACATTCATATTTAACGCTTGTATGTCACATGTTTTTCGTATTATTTATTATTCCCTCCTTATTTATCTATACCATCATATATCACCTATTTACAGATTAAAAATTATTTTTATGCCTCTACATATTATGTACTCTGTGAGACATTATATCGTTTTCCGCAGCGTTCCGAGAAAATGTATTGATTTTTATGTATTAACGGCTTGTTTCATTTCTGTATGTCTTGTATGTTTGCTGGTGATAAACAAAGACTTCCTGTGCGGTTGGGCAAACGTTTTCCGTTGTTATACTTAGTACATCCTCTTAGTACATAAAGAGATGTAAAACATGTATTTCATGCTTAAAGGAGTTTGTATAGTTTCTCTAAGAAATGAACATTTTAGTCATTACTCTTCTCAGGATTTTGAATATAGAACACCGTCCATTATGGCTGTGTTTATATTTTTCGTATTTTTTACAGTACTCATATATAATTATTTAAAAAAAATATTCTTTTTTGTTTAAATATATTTTTAATCTATATCTATATTCTTTTGCTAAAAGCATTCTGATCCGCTGTGTGGTATCCGGCTGAATAGAATAGAACATTCTTTATTTCTTACCGAGGTATTGTTAAAGGATTATTACTATAATATTGTGATAATATTTAGGTGCGTTTCCCTAGATATTAAAGTATTATAGTTATGAATCATAATTTATACAATTAGGTGCTACTTTGCATAATACAAAAGTAATAATAAAATTATTTTGCTATAATCCGCGATGAAGTAAAATAGGAAATATATATAATATTAAATGAAGAGTGGACTATCCGTTTTCATACTTGATACATGCAGGATTCGTAAAAATACATACACAAACCTCCACCACCGCCACCACAATACACAAGCACTACATACGTTCACTATCACAAACTCAATCGTTTCGCAACGCAACCGAAGCATCATCAGGAGATAGACTCCACGACACACAAACATTACCCAAACAAGCTTAATTATATATTAATCATTTAAACCCCACTATTTATTTTATTTTGCCTCCTTTTTTACGTATGTAGCAGACGATGATTTATGTATAAAACCATTTACCATAAAGAACAAAGGTTATAAAGGAAAGGTTATCTCTATGACAGTGCAGAATTTTAACATAATTTAAAGTCCAAGATAAAAAATAAAGTCACTTAAAGTATAATTTATAAAACTAAATAACAGTCGTAAAATCTTTGATAGCCAAAATGCGAATATGTTCACACTTCGTAATTTGAAACATACGCGAAAACCGGACTAAATAATTTTATACCTTTACTAGTTACTGACTGCGACTACGTTTGCATCGTTTTTATTGACAAGTAAGCTATATGTTTCTTTTGCTTTTGGACTTATACTTATGATAAAATAAAGTCCCCAAAAGCTCTGTCTGTGATTAATTTACTCAAAATCTACTAAATAGCATTTTATACGATTTTACTAACAGATAGTGCTAGGAATTTTTGAGATTGTGGTGGTGAATGTGTGCAGTGATTTTGTGTTGTTGTGTTATTGGTGGCGGGTAGTGCATGAGTTTTTTACAAATTCTTTATGTAGCTGTGATGGATGTTTATGTAACTGTATTCTTTAAGCTGTGATGGCCTAGCGGTGCGAGCGTGTGAATCTCTAGAGACGATCATATGTTCAAACCCGGGCAGACACCAATGAGTTTATCTATTAAAACTTATGTGTCTAATTAATAATTGCAATTTATCACACGCTTTTCGGTGAAGGAAAACATCGTGAGGAAACCTGCATATCTCTAAAGAATCCTAGGGATATGTGTAACCTACCAATCCGCATTGGAGCAGCGTGGTAGGTCTTAGCTCCAATCCTTCTCTCCAAAAATGGAGAGAGGAGGCCTATGCCCAACAGTGGGATAGTAACAGGCCGTTACTTACTTACTTACTTTATGTAACAGTTATGAGAACGAATAGTACACTGTACATTTAGCATAACATAGGTTTATCTATTTTCTTTATATCGCTGATTATAGTAAAATAATATTTTCATTCCTTTTTTTCTAATAAAAAGTGATCTATTTTCCTATAAAAAAACCATTTTTTTATAGGAAAATAGATCTTCTCTTTAAGTACATATGAATTTTAGAATTAGAGTAGAAATCTATTTGCAATTGTATTATTATATACCCAATAGCCTTGATGTCTTAGACACTTTCGCATTCTTATCAAAAAGCTATTTGAGGTGGAGTCGGCAACAAATGTCATAAACATGTTATAACATGATTTGTCTAGGTATTTTACGACCGGTCGCCTGTCTGACGTCGACTTACTTTAGTCACCTTTTACGACACCTCGGTAAGAAATGAGGGTGGTGTATTCTACTCAGCCGGATACCACATGGTTGGTCAACTTCACTTAGTCGCCTGTTTTACTTGACTTGTTACACTTATGATACTTCAGCGTAATGTAAATAAAAGTCTTTCAAGTAAGTCACATAAACAAGCTTAGAGAGGCGTAAAGTAATGCTATTATTCGGTGCTCGAGATTAATTAATTAAATATTCTGCTACTGAAGAGACTACCTCTGACAGAAGCACTATCAAACAGTTTTATTTAGCGGATATGCTTGTCATCATCTTCCTGCCCTTATCCCACTCTAAGTGGGGTCGGCACAACATGTTATAAACATGCTGTCACAAGATTTGGCTGCGTTTTTACGACCGGCCGCCTGCCTGACGTCAACTTACCTCTGTCGTATTTTACGACACCTCGGTATGAAATGAGGTTGGTCTATTCTACTCAGCCGGATACCACACGGCGGGTCGACTTACCTTAGTCGCCTTTTACGACACCTCGGTAAGAAATGAGGTTAGTACTATTCTATTCTGCCGGATTTCACACGGCGTCAAACAAAATATATATATTATTCAATATTAAAATATTGTTCCATAAAAAAAAATGTTACATACAACTTATAATGGAAATGCTTTAGTTACTTATCAGTTAGGTATATTTAGTTTGGCTAATTTATTTATTTCATTGGTCATTTGAAGGTGACTGATAAACATATTAAATACATAGATAACAGATTTCGATTGGTTACAATGCAGTATAGATTTAGGTTGGGCGTTAATGAGTCAGTAATTACATATTTACTTACAACGAATTACTCAGGTTCAAAATTATTTGTACATTACTTTATCTTGTACTTTTGTATCGTTAATTTATATATCAAAAGTAACACTAAAACTGTAGATAAGACGTTTAAATTTATAGTAAATAAGTGACAGAGTCATGCTAGGTATTTTTTAAATGTAAAAAAATGAAAAAATAAAAATAAAAATTAACAATTTTTTTAACTTTAAAATTTCATTTACATTCTAGTCTACATTTTAGCATTTTTTTAATACCTCAAAACAAAGATGAAACAACATTTTTTTAAAATGAATCTTAGCAAGATTGATTTCCCCCTAGCAGTTCCCTACATGCTGAATTTCATGAAAACCGTTAGAGCCATTTCCGAGATTCAGAAAATGGATAACTAAAATGGCGGCAATGGTCGAATCCGGTAAACGGCGTAAGTATGCATCTCTCATCGAGAGTTATATATTTGTGCCGTTTGCAATTGAGACCCTAGGGCCATAGAGTCAAAGTGCAAAAAAAATATCCGTTGTAACACCTCGGTCAATTGCCTCTTCAGGTGACAAGAGGGCAGGCTCATTTTTCGCACAAAGAATCAGCTTAGCGATTCAGCGCGGAAACGCTGCCAGCATTCTTGCGACCATTCCACGTGGGCATGATTTGTATAGTCCTAGCGTCTAAGTAATTTAAGATAGATATAACTTGTAAATTTAAAAAAAATATCGAGGGTATGAAATAAAAAATGCCAATATCAACAATCAATTTATATTTTAATACAGTGACAACTGGTTAACTAAAAACTAGCAATAGAGAAGTGATTTAAAAAACACTTGCCATCAGTAGCAAATTTACCTTAAAAAAATCACAAGACTTTGTGACGGCAAATTTTTAAATATTAAATATGAAATTCAGCGCGGTAACGCTGCCAGCATTCTTGGGACCATTCCACGTGGGCATGATTTGTATAGTCCTAGCGTGTAAGTGATTCAAGATAGATTAAGTAACAGCCTGTTACTATCCCACTGCTGGGCATAGGCCTCCACTCTCCATTTTTGGAAAGAAGAGTTGGAGCTAAGACCTACCACGCTGCTCCAATGCGGGTTGGTAGGTTACACATATCCCTAGGATTCTCTAGAGATATGCAGGTTTCCTCACGATGTTTTCCTTCACCGAAAAGCGTGTGATAAATTGCAATTATCAATTAGACACATAAGTTTTAATAGAAAAACTCATTGGTGTCTGCCCGGGTTTGAACCCATGATCGTCTCTAGAGATTCACACGGTCGCACCGCTAGGCCATCACAGCTACCAAGATAGATTAACTCATTTAAATATTAAAGATTATGAAATACGCGACGACCCTGTATACGAAACATAAATTATATACATTTAGCACTAACCCAATAAAACTTATCGCCAATATTGAAATAATTATGTAGATGTATCGGATCGTATTACGGACCGATGAGGTGTTTTAAAATCACCTAAAAGTGTTTATTTAGCCTTAACGCCCGTCCCGACACATTATTTGTAGCGTGTTATTACAGAATTGGTAAAGAGCAATTTATATTCGATCGACTTATACCTACACGTAAGGGGACTGATATTGTTTTGATTACTTTCAATTAGGTATCGTTCTTAAAAATCAAATTAATCTTTATTCAAATAACCTCTTTCAAGTACTTTTGAATCGTCAAGGATCAATATGATTAATGAAGCTACTTCGTAAATTAATTTGACTATATTAATTAAGTTTGTTCTTCGTTAGTTAATTATAACTTTTCTGTAGGTATGTCATATTGAGGTTAAGTTAGGTTTTTTAAAAATAGAATAATTTACGTACCGTTTACGGTGCTATGGGTTACGTGTGGTATCCGGCTGAAGATAATTCCTCATTTCCTATCGAGGTGTCGTAAAAAGCTACTAAGGTAAGTCGAACTGCCAACGTAAGTTGACCCGCCGTGTGGTATCCGGTTGAATAGCATAGAACACCCTTTTTCTTACTGAGGTGTCGTAAAATACGACTAAGGTACGTTTATATAAGACGTGAAATACGTAGTCCATTCATGTGACAATATGTTTATAACATGTACTGACCCCATTTAGAGTGGAGTGGATTAGGGATAAGGGCAGGGATGATGCTTGCTTTCCCGGTGTTTGTATGGCCTCTATGCTCTTTAAAATAGAGCAACACATTGAGCATCACTTACTTGCCATTCCAAAAATATATTATTAATTGTCTTATAAAACGACTATTAAAGTTCTATTAATTGTTAATTCGTTTTATACAATTTAAATATTTACATGATTTAGATTTATGGTACCTAATTAGAAATTCTAATTTCAAAATTACAAATTTTGCTTTAAGTTTTATAACAGATCTCTATGGATCATAGACAATAACTTAAAGAATGTATATTCTTTACATATTAACACTTTTTAAATATATAAATTTTTGGTATCAAAATGTAACCTAAAAAGGATGTTCGCTAAAACCTATTTTTTATTTCTGAACAAGTCGATTCACGATACCCAGAAAACAACTTGGCCTTGTCCTTACTTAGTTGCCCAATGTTATGTATGACTTATTCGTCTCGCCTGCTCAGATTTATCGGCATTCGCCAAACTAAATCGACGCAATCTGCATAATATATTCATTAAATAACCTGTAAATTGATTTTTTGGCATATAGCCATGATGTGGCCAATGGAAATAGAAACATCTGGGGTTATAGATCGATAAGGAAGGAAATAATAGAACAAAAAACGTCTTTAAAACGTTCTTGGTGACATTTCAATTATAATTTATGTAAGACCAAAAAAAATACTAGTCTCTCGGACCAGGTGTCGTAGATTATATCTATTTTGGCGTGTCATACACTTCCATGTTTATTGAGAATTGAAAAAATTATTGAAATTTAGTCAATGTCACTAAATATAGTGTAACTATATAATAGCACGAGTTAAATGATGTTTGTACGTTGTAAATTATATTAGAACCTTACATATGAAATTGGCGTTTTGTCGTACTGGCCACTTTGATCTCAAATATTACCTTTATGGTTAGGAATTCCAAATTCAAATTCATACAGCTATTTACTCAGGCATTTGTGTTTCAAACCCCCTAATTCATTTGTTTTTTCTTCTTTTGTTTTTTTCTTTGTGTCACTCTGTTTACAAAATGGAAAACATGAAATATCGCGTTATTTACGAGTATGAGTTCCACCGTGGCGCCAGTGCTGCAGAAACGGCTCGAAGGATTAATGATGTGTATGGTGACGGTGTCGCAAAAGAAAACACAGTCCGTTTTTGGTTCCAACGTTTTCGTTCTGGAAATTTCGACCTGCAGAACAAGCCTCGTGGACGGCCGGAGACCAAAGTTGATAATGAAGAATTGAAGGCTATTGTGGAAGCGGATCCATCGCAAACCACGACCGAGTAAGCTGCAAGCTCCGGTGTTAGTGATAAAACTATTCTAATCCACTTGAAGCAAATTGGGAAGGTGAAAAAGCTTGAAAGGTGGGTACCTCATGAATTGAGTGAAGCAAACCGACAAACGCGCGTCGACTGCTGCGTTACGTTACTCAACCGGCACAATAATGAAGAAATTTTAAATCGAATCATTACCTGTGATGAAAAGTGGATCCTCTACGATAATCGGAAGTGCTCATCGCAATGGCTGAACCCTGGCGAACCAGCCAAATCCTGCCCTAAGCGAAAATTGACTAAAAAAAAGTTGCTTGTAAGTGTTTGGTGGACTAGTGCCGGTGTCGTTCACTACAGCTTTCTTAAATTTGGCCAGACGATTACGGCAGATATCTATTGTCAGCAACTGCAAACCATAATGAAAAGCTAGCTGCTAAACAACCGAGGCTGGTCAATCGCTCTAGGCGACTGCTGCTTCAGGACAACGCTAGACCACACACTGCACAACAGACGGCTACCAAATCAGAGGAGCTTCAATTAGAATATCTTAGACATCCACTGGACTCTCCGGACCTTGCTCCAACAGATTACCATTTTTTTCGCAATTTGGATAACTACTTGCAAGGAAAAAAATTCAACTCCGATGGGGCAGTCCAAACCGCCTTCAAAGATTTTATTGATTCCCGCCCGAATGGTTTTTTTAGTAAGGGGATCAATGAACTACCTATGAGATGGCAAAAGTGCATACATAGCAATGGTACATACTTTGATTAATTAAATATATTTCATTAAAAAAAAACGACTTTATGTTCCACCCATAGAAAACCCCAATTTCATATGTAAGGACCTAATATTATTTTAGACAATGGCTGAGCTTCTTATTATAAAATATTAAATGTGTCCGCGGCATCGACATCGTCTAAATCCATGGTAAATCCGGACCACAGATATGAGATTTCTAGGATAAAAAGTAGTCTATATGTACCATAATCTCCTAACCCAAACCTTCATCAACAATTGAATTTTTTAGTTCAAACCATTTAGTACATTTTGACAAATTAAACACGTACAAACAGACAGCTTTTGAGGATTTTGTTTTATAATATGTATAGACAGAAGCTTTATTTGTGCCAAATTTAATTAATTGTCATCCAACGCAACTTACGGATAGACAGACTTTCGTATTTATAGTATTCGTATGGATATAATAGCCGTGTATCGGATTGAGTCGAATAGACAACCTTTATTTCTTACCGAGGTGTCGTAAAATACGACTAAGGTAAATTGACGCCAGGCAGGCGGCCGATCGTAAAATACGCCAAATCATGTGACAGCATGTTTATAACATGTTGTGCCGACCAAACTTAGAGCGGGATAAGGGCACGAGGATGACCATGAATGATGATGTATGGATAAGCTAAGTAATTAACAGAAAATGCTAATATTCAGTTCTATGCTCCACTATACCTTTTTTATCTGTATTGAAGCAAACTTTTGCATCTGTGAAACGAGTGTGACCTATTATGAAATAAATAATAAAAATTGGTAATTTCCACTTATTTCAGATATGTTGTCTCACTTAACTTAATAAAAGTAAATGGCAACATCAAAATATCATAAAATTTTACACCTTAAGTTGTATGTTTTTATTGCACGGGGAATTTTTCTTTAAATTGTGCCATATAAAATTAATGGGAAATCGTGTTTTTAATTTTTTTATGAATATGTTTACTCAATGGTTGTAATTCGAGAGAATATCAAATGTATACTTTACCGTTGAGTGCAAATTATTTTACAAAATTAACCTTAATTTAATTATTAATTATAATTTAATTTTCAATACACTTCGTGTAAAAACCATTTTCCTAGTGGATAATATATAACATATCTTACCATAAGTCGCTATTCCGATCAGCTGAGTAGAATAGACCACCCACATTTCCTACCGAGGTGTCGTAAAAGACGACTAAGGTAAATTAACCTATCGTGTGGTACCCGGTTGAGTAAAATAGATTTCCCACTATCTTACCGAAGTATCATAACGTGAGTTGCCATCAGGCAGGCGGCCAGACAACATTCTTATGACACTTAGGATAAAGACTTGATATCCCGATGTCCTCGAGTCCAGACATTCATTTGTCTTTTAAATTCTCCTCCTGTCCTGGAAATTAGTATTTGATATATTCAGATAGGCACTATTTGAATACTTAGAAACCATGCGAAAAACTAGGAGTTATACATAAAACATGACCTTTATGGTGCTCGTGGGAATCTTCAAAGCTTAATTTGTACCGGACGTTCACTAGGATATCAGCAATGCCTTTTCCATGAAGTCAGTAATCAGTATGCCTAATCATTTATCAATTTCAGCAATGTTAATCAGCAGTAGGTAGGTCTATGGTAAATTAAGGCGTAGCACGACATGAAGCCGCTTCTTTGAAAAATGATTCATCGATTGTAGCTTTAAACGCTTTAGATATTACATGAGTTCATTGTAAATATAAAAAAGTATCTTGTTATATGTCAAAATAGTGATGTCAGTGGTTTTTTACCATTTTATTAGGCAACCATAGATAGAACAATGTCAGTCGTTAAGATATCGGAAATGTTTTAGTGATGTATCAATGACGTAAACTTTTTTTATTATGAGGCCTGTGACTAGGTGCGATGTCCTTCAATACTTTCTTCAATGAAAAATAATTTCATTTCTCTTGAATAAAGCATAATTTTAAAAACAAAAATAAAACATTATTTTAGTGTATCTCTGCAGGTTTACTCTGCGCACGCAACTAAAAGACCTAGCAAGCACGTTTTTTTTTACAACTGCGGGATCAATTTACATAAAACGGTTATGTACTATTGACTTTTAACCTTCCTGAAGAATTGCATCTTTTAGTAAAAACCGTACAAAAATCCGTTCAGTAGATTTCAAGCAAATCGATCACATACAATTTTATAATAAGTATAGATATAGATATTAGAAAAAAAACACTGTGTTTTGACCTCTGCGTCTTTCTTTTTCACCGATGGACTTTCATGATTGGACATAGTTGAGTTCAAGAAGAAAATTTGTCATATGATCTTGTACTGCTAGAATCGGGCGAGTCTCAGTGACCCACTGCTCAGTGGGGGGTCTATTCAAGCTGCGTTTTCGAGCGGGATCTCTTGTTTAATACTTTAAGACCCTAAAACCCATTGGTTCTTCATTCTATGTACTATACATCATTGCTAAACAAGTTTCGCGACTTGATGAGCTTTGGTGATCTGTTTAACTTAACTGTTTCACGAGTTGCTACTTATTAGGCCATTTTTTAGGAAAGCCCATTAAGGGTCATCACCGCTAGACGGGGACGAGCGGCGGATATGTTGGACTCTACCGACTAAAAACCTAACAGTGCTCCACCAAGCTGCTGGTGGCGGGGACAGGGTAACATTGGACGTAACATTGTACAAATTCCCCATCCCCGCCAGCAGCCGATTTGAACCCCAGAGACCGTAACCTACGGATCGGGGCCTCTTTAAAAAGTGGCCCTTCCTACCGCTAATCGATGCATCAAGAGCACCAGATGCATCGACCGTTTCGGGGACCTAACTCCAGTTAGCGTTCGCTAAACCCCGTTCGGACTTCTCGGAGGTCTCGTTAAGGAGACATGCGACGGACTTCGGCGAGTCGCCTGCGCCCCGCTCGCCTGCGACGGATGGGATCCAAGAACTCGATCCGTTCAAAGAATTGATATAACCTAATAAGCCTTCAAGTATATGTGCCAGAAAAAGACGCTTTGAAAATCTCATTTCTCGATACAACTTCTTGCTAATAAGATATATCTTCCAAACTTTGATAATATATTTAAACAGTAAAGGTAGTACAAAATGTTAAAACTACCTATACAGTTACATCAATACACTATTCAGTTTTATAATATAATAACATTTATGGTATAGATGAATTTGTTAGGTGATAAGATCCATAAAATAGAACTGAAATACAAGGAGTTTTGTATTTTTAATTATTGATAACGCGAAAACAGCAATGGTGCGTATTAACACAAACACACACATACACATTTATAGGTCCTTTATTGTTGTAAAGATTATTATGGAAATAAAAAAAAACAGTTGTATCATTATTTATTACCGTATTTGATATTGATTTCCTGTATCATCATCCTCCTGCCCTTATCCCACCCTAAGTGGGGTCGGCACAACATGTTATAAACATGCTGTAACATGATTTGGCTGCGTTTTTACGACCGGCCGCCTGTCTGACGTCAACTTACCTAAGTCGTATTTTACGACACCTCGGTAAGAAAGAGGGTGGTCTATTTTACTCAACCGGATACCACACGGTGGGTCAACTTACCTTAGTCGCCTTTTACGACACCTCGGTAAGAAATGAGGTTGGTCAATTCTACACAGCCGGATACCACACGGCGGGTCGACTTACCTTAGTCGCCTTTTACGACACCTCGGTAAGAAAAGAGGGTGGTACTATTCTATTCAGCCGGATACCACACGGCGGATATTGATTTCCTGTATGAACTCCATAATTCGTTAAAGATAAACCAATGGCTTAGGAAGAGAATAAATTATACTATGGACGATCATAGTTATAATGATAATCTGTAATTCTCTATTTAACATGTAACAACTGTAAACAAGATGTACCCTTAAGTATTTATGACTTAAATGTTAAGGTACCCTCAATTTTTCTACATTTTTTCTATTCTCGAAGGAAGAATGCAATTTTTTATTTTATATGTTATGCCAGTGTATCTATACTAATATATAAAGCTGAAGTTTGTTTGTATTACATTTGTATATAACATCACATTAAGAAGAATAAGAGAGGAGCAGTAATAAAAAATATTACGAAAACGGAAAAAATTAAAGCTTTCCTTGCGTGTGTTAAGTAAACGGTGAAAGTTATTCAAAAATCATGTGCCCTCTTAAAGTTCTAAATAAAAGTCCGCGACAGCATATGTCTGTCTTTTAAGGTTAATCCACTTTAACCATTTTTATAGTTAACAAAATACTATATAACGGTTTTAATCTTTCAACGCGGGTAACCGCTGGCAATTGCTTAAAAGGTATAATTGTGCTGAATTTCATTAATATTGTCTATCAGATTACTTAGCGAGATCTCGTAAAATGCTACTAAGGTAAGTTGACCCGCCGTGTGGTATCCGGCTGAAAAAAGAGAACTTCCCTATTACCTACCAAGGTGTCGTCAACAGCGACTAAGGCAAGTTGACGTTAAGTAGACTGCCGGTAGTAAAATAAGTTGCTAAAACATGTATGTTTAAAACATTAGAATGGGATAAAGGCAGCAATATAATGATTATTGATATATTAGATTAGCCGTGAAAAAGTAACAGAAAGACAAAATGATATATAATATTTATATAAAGACTTTCGAATTTAAAATATTATTATGGATAATATAGTAAATACGAAAGTCTTCTTTTTATTTATTTTCTTTCTTCCTGCGTCGCGATGTCTGTCGTCTGCATCTACAGTAAAATCCCGCAATCCATGTAGGTTACACATATCTCCAGAATTCTCTAGAGATATGCGGGTTTCTTCACGATGTTTACCTTCAAAGAAAAGCGTGTGATAATGCAATTATCAATTAAACACATAAGTTTTAATAGAAAACTCATTGGTGTCTGCCAGGGTTTGAACTCATGACTCTCTCGAAAACGTCGCACGGTCACACCGCTGAACTATCACAGCTTAGGATAAAGTTTATTAGGATAAAGTTAATAATGAAATATCCGGCTTTTAACATCATCTTCCTGCCCTTACAACAACATGTTGTCACATGATTCGACTACGTATTTTACGGCCGGCCGCCTGCCTGACGTCAACTTATCTTACCATACGGTACCACGGATACCACACGGTAAGTCAACTTACCTTAGTCGCCTTTTACGACACCTCGGTAAAAAATGAGGGTGGTCTATTCTAATCAGCCGGATACCACACGGTGGGTCGACTTACACCTTTTACGACACCTCGGTAAGAAAAGAGGGTGGTACTATTCTATTCAGCCGGATAGAAGAAGCTGATACAGGAAGCCTACTATACTCTTGAAGATTATTTAGAAGATAAGAATGGGTGGATATAGCTCTCTTTGAACCTGTACAAGACAGTAACGACATAATGTAAATAGTATTAAGAATTATATTTTTAAAAGAGCAACCGCCGAGTTTCTTGCTGGCTCTTCTCGGTAGGAACAGCTTTCCGAACCAGCAGTAGAGTTTATTCAAAAGCACTTGTTTACAAGTTTATTTGAATAAAGAATATTTTGAATTTGAATTTCAATTTGGATACCACACGGCGTAAATATCCGGCTTTTAACATCGTAGATTATTTAGTAGTTCAAGAAACTGCTTAAACAAACAGACATATCCGCGGGCAGCGTTAGTGTATCAAAAAGTCCGCCGGCAGTCGACCAGTGGATTGTCTCAATGTCTCAGCACCGTAAATAACAGCATCGTTGGTCTTCATTTGCATTTTTATTGTCGCCTGCATCATACGGAATGGATAAAGGCTGTAATTTAATCGCCGGCCCGCAAAATTGAATTATTTATTATTCGCCCCGTTTGTAAAACACAATTATTCGGCGGCCGAATGTCATCTGTCGATGTCTTTTTTCGTATCAGTCCGAATCGGTCGGTCCTGTAAATTCACATATTTAAAGCTAAAAAAATTGCTATCATACTTTCCTGATTTCTTTTAGAAGCAGTTGTGTCGCAGCGCTGATATTGTCCGGTCTCATTTATACGTTTTAGAGATTTCTTTAAGTAACTCGCGCCTCGGCAAGTGGTAGTTTTTTTTTTAATACACCAGTCATAAGCAAAGAATACAAATGGGTAAGCCTTCTTTATTACGCTTTTGTATAATTTTAAATCAATTGAATTTAATCCAATTATATTTAACGCGGGTTATTTATTATATTGTTTTATTTTAATTTTTATACATGATTATAAAACGAAACGGACTTATAATTTACGGTTGGTGCGTTAAACTCCGAGAATGTTGCGAGGAATTCGGTGGCAGATTGCAGATTAATAGCATTTATCATTCCGAAATATTTCCATTGAAATTCTATATTGTTTTTTATTGATTTAAATCCGATATGGACTTCTTACGAATCGAATTGTTTTACGACTTATTTTAATTCCTTTCGTTATTACATTTTAATTTCTTTTTTAAATATTCCGTTTAAAAATGTCGGCACAGATTAAATATATTTTCGCATTTATTTTTAAGAATGAATTTTGATTCTTTTTTTTTAGTTTAAATATTCAAATAAAGGGATTATAATTCTGGTAAACAAAAGTGCGTTTTGTATCTACATCTGAAGTTTATTTTTAAAGAATTCGTTATCCTTTACTGACAAAGGTTTAACCGTTAACCGATTATGTTCATACAAGGCTCTGTCTCTATTTAGTCTGTCATACTCGAGAGCCGACGGGAAAATATCTGATAATCTCCACCGCGTCTACCGATCTGCACTGTACGGTCGCGTAGAGAATTAACTACATTTATTTGACAAGTTAACTAACTCCATAACCGAAATATTGACTCGAATACAGAATAGAATGCGTTGAATAGGATAAAGTATTGAAGCAGCGAGTGTACACGACTCGAAAGTTCTCACAGCATCATGAGAATGCTTTTTACAATCGATATTCAAAAAAGAATAGCAGCGATGTCTCTGTTGTCAACGGACAATTCTTTCGGAGTTCAACAGTTGTTCGAGATACCACTCTATACTTTGAAGGGTACGTTTTGAAATCGTTCGGTGGTTTTCTTTTATTGTTCCGTTCGTATGAATTGCGTCAGCGACTAAAAAGACAAAGCACGCAGCGATCGCGGCGCATTGTGAAGCTAATGATGAGCCAAAACATTATTTTTAGAAGAGGCCCGGCTAGCCATACTTTATAAGGCTTTACAGACGATCTCAGTTAAGATATAATTCGCTTTTATGGTGCCGGTAGCATAGGTTTTGATCCGAAATTACGGACATGTTACATGAACCTATTTTCATATCAAAATTATCAACTAAACTTAAGTTACACTAGGTTTTTTTTAATAAAAAAGATGTGATTTTTTATATATTTGAAATATGTCCCAATTATTATTTTATATTTAAGACGTATTAAACAAGACAATGAATTTTTCATGCTTTCAATTTATCATACATGCAAACTATTTTTATTTTATTTCTAACCATAATATTAATATGATATTTGAAAATAAATGATTAAAAATGAATTACATTATTGCCTTTTTATGAACTTATGAAATTAAATTTTGGAATAAGAAAAAATTTAAATGTACATTAAAATTTAAATCTAAAATTTATAATCTATTAGTTTATTAATATATTATCTATTAATATTACAGAAACTAAATATTCTTTTATTTTAATTAAATAATTTTAAATTGATTTTAATTGTCCGTCAACCTCGAAATTTAAAAAAAAAATGTATTATGAACTAGTGTTAATTACAATTTACCATGCAATTTACGTTGAAGAAAAATCTTAGGGAAACCTGCATATATGTTAACAAAGACTTCTATTTTATCTGCGGATCAGTTATTCTGTTAGACCCAATCGCTTTTCTCTAGGATTTTCGAATAGACTCAAGATAACTTTTTATTGTGATTAGTATACTTTAATAAAGAAATAGTAAAGTCTTCTTTGCCAAGAGTTGAGATATCTTTTATAGAGTGTAGATACATTCCAAGGCAATAAGATAATTTACATTTCCAATAAGATCAAGATTATTTACATTTACTATCAGATTTATTTCTATTCTATAACTATTCCATTAGTTAGTAATAAATGTATCTAGGAATCATGAAAACTTTAAAACATAATCATTTGAAATATTGAAAACAAAATTAAAAAATAATCTGTATTGCATTTTTCAAATGGAAAAGTTATTCGTAAATATTGTTGGTTTATTGTTACAAAATTTTATAAATTAAATCGTATTGTATTATAATTAAAAATTTAAATACCATTTTTTGGATATAATCTCCATTTTATTTTATTTTATCAAAATTTACTCAACGGAGTTTTTATTGAAAGATGCAAATTTTTGAGGAACGTTTAGGTTAGTACATTACGGTTTTATAAAAATTGACTGAGATTTATTTATGATAAACTGATTTCCGGTACATCTAGTTATTTATAAAATCAAAAAACTCTTAAATGGTTTGAATTGGAAAATTAGCAACGCATGTCATCCGGTGTGGCATTTTGTCAACAAAAGTCGATTCGATTTTTGTGCCATAAAGCCTCCGATTGTCTCTGGTTATTGTGAGCAAACATTGGATTTCTAAACGACATTGTCTATGGCCGTGCAGTACTTCGCAGTCCATATGGGACAATGAGTCTATAAGCTTCCCGTCGCTCGCCATAATGAATACCAATTTCGTAAACAAAGTATCCCGTAATATGTTTTGATGCTTTTGACTATTGTTGTGTTTTGTTGCTTTCCACGCTTGATTACATGTTAATATCTGTGACGGTTTAAAGAATGGTTTTGTTAGGTTTTTTTTAGGAAAATCTTCATTTGTTTTGTCTATGAGACCGTTTCACGCGTGTCGCGTTCCGTTATACCATTTGTATTATCCCTATTGAAGATTTAAGACTTCTTTTGATTATTTAAATCCTTGATTGCTTAGTTATTTAAGCATTTTTTAAATAATTTATATAATAAGGCGTTACTTTGCGGAGATTCATAGTACAAGAGTAATAATAAAATTATTTCGCTATAATCCGTGATGAAGTAAAATAGAAAATATATATACCTAATGCTAAATGTAGATGTATATAATGCTAAATGTTAGTATTTTTAATGAATGCAAGGTTTGATTTTATTGATAGTAAGATTTAGGGAAGGAATAAAGGGAGAAAATTAAGGAATAATTGTAGCTAATGAAGACTCCAAATTATTTAGCAAATTATATATGTATAAGCAAGGTTAAGTAAAAAAAAAATTCTCTAGATATATAGGCCTTCAAAATTAGTATATTATTCTGTCACTTCTTAAAATATTTGACTGAAGACATTTTAAAAATAATATCCAATTTTAGGGTCATTATTTATTTAATTATTTATTTTCCTACAACTTTAATGAAAAATAACACCTAAGTTTATAAAATAAATGTAGTGTCTATGTCTTAAATGTTAGAAATCGCTATTTTGTTTCTCTTTTTTGCTTAGTTCTATTTTATTGTTGGAATGTGCGATAAAGTTTTAAAAATAAATAAATAAATAAAATAAATATGCGGCCTGTGGCCACATTGGCTCTTTATGATATTAACAAGTAGATAATGTTTTGGAATTAACGTTTACACCAGAATTACAAATATGAATATAGGTGTACAAATACAAAACAAAACGTTTCATTTTTGGGTGGATCATAATTTTTTAGACATATTAAAACTGAATATGTTTATCTACAAATAAAATTGATATTTCTATGAATATGTGATTACTTAAATAACTTAAAGCATGTTGACAAAAAGCTTTATTTATATATTAAATTATTAATATAAAAAAATGTATTTGTTAAATTATCCTAAGTTTACTCTCGCAATTACAATAATTATTTGTCAAATAGTATCTGTTTGTTATATAACCCTTGTAGGTATGATTGATGATTGTCGAGTGGGAGCTGAACGTCGAGAGGCGGCGCGTAGCGCGGTAGCCGCGGGCGCACATAAATAACCGGCTTCACCGCAAACAACGACGCATTTACTACATTATTATATTTTATACATGCGCTGGCGCAATACACGGAGGCTCTAATGCGCGCCCAACCTACATAATAACGAGAACGCGCGGAAGGCGTAACTCGGTGGCGATCTACCGTCTCGCTCGGCTACGCCTAACAGCGCGCGACCGAGCGAGACGGACGACCACAAATTTATTAAAACGAAAAAAACAACACAACCGCTACTGCATTCCGCATCGCCTCCACAGAACTAGATACATTTTTCCACGTCGCCGCGTGCGAGCGAGAGGCACGCTTCAGTAGTGAGAGCGAGCGGGACGGCTAGCGTTTCGCGAGGAGGGCGCGCAGTTAAACGGCCGGTCATGTGGGCGCTGCCGGTGTTGCGCGCGCGCAGCTACTTCGGTCGAGTTCCACGCTCGCGCTGCGTCCGGCTCGCTTAGCCCGCGTGACCTTTACTCGGTGAACTTAGGAAGCGTCGTTCGGTGTGAAACGTTCATTAGACCCCCTTCATCCCGCACGATCGTGGTCTTCACTCATCAGTAGTGGCAGGAGAGTGAAAAAGATGGCAGTCGTCCGCCAGCGCCGTGGCTAAAGGTATTCGTAGAATGCGTGATCTGTATCGGGCGGGGGGGCGCGGCGCGGGGCGCGGGGCGCGTTCGGAAGCGGTGGCAGCTCCCATCGACTCCTGGGGTTATTCTTCCTCAGGCCACTGCTGCTCGAGCTACGTACCAGGCGAGCCAGTTTTTTCTTACCACCGCACGCCACACACTCGTTAAGCCCGTGCCAACACGAGAAGTCGCCACTAATAAATTACTGTTTTTTACTGCACTCGAGCAGTCTACGCCGCGCAGCCGACTAATTTATACGTAAAAATAAACATCAATCAGCAATAAACGCCGCTGTTAGCGCCCGAACACTGTGAGTACTGTCTTCTTACGTTTTCTTCTAATAGACCCTCTTTAAATTGTGCATTGTCCATTGCGAACCAGTTAAAAGGCGAGTCGAGTCGTTATTTAAAGCCATATTGAAGTTACACCTGACATGACAATTAAGGGGGCAACTGTATTAATTGGTAACTATTTTTTATCTATTTTATGTGTTATTGTCTCTCAGATATTAATTTTACTATTACTTTTATATTATTATGACTATGCGTTTTAATATTTTTTAAATGTGTTGATATGTTTTATAAATATTTGTCTTTGACAATTAAAAAATTACCAAGCAAACCTCAAGGTGTGAACAACTATAATTCGATATTAATATGAATGATGTCCAAACATTCTTATTAGCATTTACAATTTTATGCAAACATGTAAGTCTAATAGAGAAGTAGGTGTAAAAATATATCATGTGTGAATTAAGTTATGACGCCGAAAGGTGAACGATTTGTTCACTTTTCGTAGAATTAAAAAAAAAACTTAAATATTTATAATAACCCAAATACAAAACCGACGACTATGAATTATGAAGGGTTCGTTGTGATGAACAAAAAATAAAAAATTCTTTAGTTATTTCAATACTGTCCATTACTATGTAAATGGACCTTAGCGCCTCTTGAAGCTCGAAAAAAAAATATTGTCCATAGACAATTTTTTTATAATAAGAATTGAATGTCCGATTGAGTCTATTTTATAACGATTTATGGTTTATTTAACAATAAAAGACCATTTTCAATGGTCTTTGTAAAATTTTAGGGATGGACTAACATGTTGCATTATTGTGTCTCATGCATGCATCATTAGCTATGGTTTTTGACACCTCAGAAATTGTAGTTCCCATGAGATATTTGTGTTAATGGGAATTTGTCAGTGTTGAAACGTAGACAATAAATGCTCATCCTTCAATTGAAACTTTGTTGATATTATTAATTTTTGTTTCTAAACTTGAATTAAAATGAATATTAATCCAGAAATATAATCCAGAAATTGTACTAATAATTAATATTATTCGTAACTAAGACGTAGTAACTAAGATCCATTCCTCTATCATTCTGATATTTTATAACACATATATAAATAATTATTTAATTAGTTGAATTCCCAAATGCTTAAAATTGAACGATTATAATGTTCCTAATATTTCTTTAAAAAAAAAAATATTAAGAGTGTTACAATCCTATAATTAGCGATTTCAAACTTATGCCAAATTCGTGAAGGTTTTTAAAATAAATCTATTTTGCGTTCAGTAATAATGAATTAAGTAAATAATACCATGGAGAATATGTTAAGTTAATAGGCATTTACATAAAAAAAAATTATTAAGGAAGGATTAATCTCCATTACATAAAAAGTTTTTATTAAGGAAGGATTAATCTCAATACATTAAAATAATTCACGTTAAACATATATTCAAATTGCTTTAATTTATCTACCATACTAGCTTTTACCTGCGACTTCGTTCGCGTTATTGGTCGATAATAGATGGCACTTTTTAGTGTCATCCTATTCCTGTAGAATTAACAGGATTTCTATAGCCTATGTGTTATTCCGGTGTACAAGGAAAATTTGTGACAAATTTCATCGATATTAGTTCAGCGGATTCGCCGTGAAAGAGTAACAAACATACATCTATACTCACGAACTTTCGCATTTATAATATTAGGAGGATTTCTAACTTATTTATATTGGGCTTTTTGCGATTTAAACATCATATATTGTTTAGTAATTCTATATAATTTCCTTTTAAAATATATACCACACGCGATATAAATGTGTAAAAATTACTAAATGCAAAACAATATAGTTATTATGAAGTATTATACCAATTGATAAACGATTCTCATGCAAAGAGCGTATAAAATGTTACAATAAAAATACATATAAGGAAAACCTCTTTATACCTTTAATGTTCGACTAATTCACAAGCCCATACAATGCCGAAGGCACTTAAAAACATATCTGTAATTACTGACAGTTGCCTTTACAGGCGAAGAGCCGGTGGTTTGTTTGTGACCTCTTTATTGCACAAATTAAAATTAATATAAAAATAATAAAAAAAATATAATGTGCAACGCAGGCTTATTCCGGAATCGGAATTTCTTCCAAACAGTCTTCAATTTAAAAAAAGTAAATATTTCACTCGGGTGAATCTGTTGGCACAGCTAGTAGTGCATATAATAATATAAAAAATATAGTCCTACTAATATTATAAATACGAACGTTTGTTACTCTTTCACTGCGAATCCGCAGACTCAAAATAGATGAAATTTGGCGCAATTATTCCCTATTCTCCGGAATAACAAATAGGCTATAGAAATCCTGAAAATTCTACAGGAATAGGATGAAACTAAAGAGCGCCATTAAATATCAACCTATCGCGCGAAAACAGTTCACGCCAACGAAGTCGCGGGCAAAAGATATAAGAAATTGTTAGGCGGTTTTGTCAATATTATTTATGCACTAATCAAACTTTTATTACGCACGTAACACAACTATAAGGCATCGTTGCGTTCCTTATTAGCACCTAGATAATAAAGATTTAAATCTAGTAACAGTATAACGTTTATATTGTAAAGTACTTAATCAGTCGGACGTACGAAGTATGGGTGAAAAACCATTGATGGTGTTATTATTTAAGACAGCAATGGTGATCTATTCTACAGAATATATATTAAAGGAATAGCGCATGTTCTAAACCACGGATAATCTTGGATAGTTAATTAAAACTGAACGATACGAAAGTATTGAGACATATTTTTGGGATATGTCTAGATTTATTAATAGCTAGAACGAAAACTTAAATAATATTAAATGGTATAGTGCGGGAATTAAGTGAATTTTACGATATGAATTTAAATTATATTCAGCTCTCGAATAGATTTAAATTAAAGGCAAGTATTATTATTATTATTATTATTAAATTACGTCGTACAAAAACTCAAACATCCTTTTCTTATTTAATACATTCACATACTCATCAGTATTATGTTCGTATTTTGATAATATTCAATACGCATGCTCTTAAATAACAAAACGAAACGTAATTCGGAAGGATATTATTATAGCGATTGTTTGAAAATGTTTTTGAAGACCGCAAATCACACTCATTATAAACCAATTGATTTAAATGGCATGGAAGGTGATTTGATTTGTATTATGACTTCTGCAAATATTGGTACTGAAAGAAAAATGTTGTTTTTTAATTATTGACATCTGTTTTGTTTGACGTTGTCATAGATGACTTATTGCGATTCTGCTCTTGTTCGAGGTTAATCGTTTAATGTCTTAACTTTTTATGTGAATTATCATTCTAACATCTTAATTACCTCATATTCATTGGTTCGAAATACAAACATATGTGAATGAAATTAATCACCTTACTAATCGAAGTTCCTAATTAAGGATCCAGTTACACTAGAGAAACTCCTTCTCCGGTTTTTAGTGTTCTAGTATTTCCGAATGAAATCCTAAAATGACATGTGTTGGTGAACAAACCTCGTTGGTTGTATCATCAACGGATTTACTTGACAATCGTGGATATGTAATTTTTCACATCACACCATATTGTATTTTAGTCCTATTTTATTAGACCATGTAGAGTAAGTTAAAGTTGGCACTTTCATTCAACAGAATCATTCTAATATATATCTGGGTGACCGAGCATTGCTCGATAATTTTTTTCCGAGATTCCGAAAATATATATACATACAAGATTAACTCATTTAAATATTAAAGATATTATATACCTATGATATAAAAGTCTGAAGGTGGCGAATAAACCTTTCAGAAGAATTGCAATTAAGTTTAAGTAAAATCGTTCAAAAATAGGTTTGGTAGATTTAAAGAAAATCTATCACATACAGACAGACAGCATTTGGGGTCTTTGTCTTATAAAAAGTATAGATTTACAATATATTACTCTCATTCTACGTTAAGACTTGACATTTCAGCTGTCCATGTAAACGTCCATGTTATTAACACATTGCTCCATGTTTATGGTCCAAAGAGTAGAATAATATCCAGAGACAATGATTATTTATCGTCAGAATCGCTTTTGTCATAACGCCGACCGGACCGACCGATCTTGCATCCATTAATTTTCGTTCGATGTTTAAATATTGATCAGGAATACAAAATTGATTATACTGTCTACTGCAGATTTTTTTTTGTATTGAATATGCAACAACATGTATTAATATGTCCTTCCATGTCTATATTTGGTTATCCATTTCTTTTTTAATATTATAATTTTAACCGAGTAAACTGAGACTTATTTTGTTTATCAAAGTCCTTTGTGTGATACAATATAAAACATAGGTATATATATACCTAAATAAAAGCAGTCGGTATTTAAATTTTCACACTAAAGACTCGTTACATATTTATGTTGGATAGATAATGCTTGCTTAGTGATAAAATGGCCGAATTCAAAAATGTTGTTTTGTGGGAAATTACTATAAAAGATAGCGCCTACAAAGCTTATGTTAAAAAGACCCATAACTTGAAAGAGCAAGAACACACTAGCTTTTTTAATAGTTTGTAGTGTGATGTCATTGAAATTAGGATAACAATGTACTTAAGTGGGGAACTTTGTGGGAAATTACTAATTAAGGGCCTGTTTCACAAATTACTGATAAGGTGTCGGATAGTTAACCGACATATAAACTAAGTAGCAGATAAACAACTTTAAAAAGAGACTAAAAAGTGAAAAATTAAAAAAAAAATCACCGCCATCTTGAAATAGGTATTTGCTATCCAGCAGATAAAGAAAATAACAGCCACATGATCTACCTGTTAACTTATTAAAGACTTTAAGTGCTGAATAAGCCTATCAGAAACCTGAGAAACACAAAATATAGATATGTGTCAGATATGTTCCGAATAAGCTAACTGACAGTTTATTGGTAACTTGTGAAACAGACCCTAAAAAGTGAAAAATTTAAAACAAAATAAAATCGCGACCATTTTGAAATATTTATTTGCTATCCAGCAGATAGACAAAATAACACATGATCTACCTGTTAACTTATTAGGGACTTTAAGTGCTGAATAAGTTTACCAGAAACCTGAGAAACGCAAAATTCTGAGATATGTTCCGAAAAAGCTAACTGACAGTTAATTGGTAACTTGTGAAACAGGCCCTAAGCCTAATTTCGAATTTGGATAGTTTAATATTGAGCGTGAGTTATGTATTGCCGCTCTTCTTTTTAGGTTAAAGCAACAATCGATATTTTCGTTCTTTATGTACAAGAAACTTACAAATACAAACGATCAAAAGTCAATAGCGTACTTGTACATAACGTCCTCTTAACATAATTTGTCAGTTAGCACAAGAATATGGCAGGAAACTTTTATTTGTAGGAGATAAAAAACAAAGGTTGGGCGAGCTTCGGCCGAGCTTATCTGACTAACTACAATAGATAAACGAATTCCTTTCTTGGATGTGTTAAATATTAACAAATAGAGCTGTTTTAGGAAATATGACGTTTTCATTGTGCATGGGAAATGTAACTTATCTTTATTGAGTTAACTGATGTACCTTTAAAGTGTTATTAATGTGGTTTTTAATAAAAAAAATTTTATTGTTACAAATATTTCATTATTAAAACCATACAATATTAATTAATTGATACCACCGTGTGGTATCCGGGTCAATAGAATAATACCACCCTCATTTCTTACTGAGGTGTCGTAAAAGGCGACTAAGGTAAGTCGATCCTTCTGTGTGGTATTCGGCTGAGTAGAATAGACCAACCTTACTTCTTACCGAGGTGTCGTAAAAGGCGACCAAGGGAAGTTGACCCACCGTGTGGTATCCGGTTTGGTAGAATAGACCACCCTCTTTCTTACCGAGGTGTCGTAAAATACGACAGAGGTAAGTTTACGTCAGGCAGGCGGCCGGTTGTAAAAATTCAACCAAATCATGTAACAGCATGTTTATAATACGTTGTGCCGACCCCACTTAGAGTGGGATAAGGGCAGGAAGATGATGATTGTGCATGGGAAATGTAACTTATCTTTATTGAGTTAACTGAAGTGTTATTAAGTGTTATTAATGTGGTTCTTAATTAATATTTTTTGTATTGTTACAAATATTTCATCATTAAAATCATACAATATTAATTAATTGATTGACAAATGTGGTAATTAAGCCTTCGTGGGAATTATTTTATTTTTTTATTAGTTCTCATAGATTATGCTAAAATGTAAAAGCGTTTACTTATAGACTATATATGCTTTTAAGTTGTAATTGATATATACCATAGACTATAACTAGCCAGGATATAATATATTTCTTGGTTTTTACATACTCATTTTCAAAGACAACCAAATTAGCGGCAGAAAATTGAATTTTTAAATTTAAACTATCGTGAGTACTATTCGTAGTTAATGTATAGAAACCATAAATAAAAATAATTATTACTATAAATAAAATACATTAACTAGAAATTTGAATGTCCATATATTTAAAAAATTTATAACTTTATGAGGATATATTCGATATACAATAATATTCAATTATTAAAAGAAAAATGGTGATTAGTAATAATTCACATTCAAAAGTTTCCCTAATGTTAATTTAATTTGATTTACTTAAAGATTAATAATGAATTTCATTATTAAAAAATATTTTATTTGCAATTTAAAGGAAAAATAGCTATGATTGCGCATAGAGCTTAATAAATTGTTTTCAATATTTTGCTTTATCTATCTATCAGCTTATCGTATTTGCGCACGGGCTGGACATGTTTTTTTGTCCGCTCTTTGACTATTTCCACTGATAACTTTGTTCAGCGATAAAATTAACAAATAATAAAACCACTTGCAGTAACGTGGGCCTTGTGCGTTATCGTTTATCATTATTATTTTATGGTGTTTTCATTACAATACGCGAACGCGACCATAAAGTGATAGGAATCTTACATTTTCTTATCGTATCTATACGTACATATTGTATTAGGTATATTATAAAATACATTTCTCATACCGCCGTGTAGTATCCGGCTGAGTAAACCACCCTCCTTTCTTACCGAGGTGTTGTAAAAGGCTCGCCGTGTGGTATCCCGCTGAATAAAATAGTACCACCCTCATTTCTTACCGAGGTTTCTTATAAGGCGACTATGCTAAGTTGAATCGCGGTATCCGGCTGAGTAGTATAGACAAACCCTCATTCTTATCGATTTGTCGTAAATGGCGACTAAGGTAAGTTGACCCACCGTGTGGTATCCGGTTTAGTATAATAGACCATCCTTATTTCTCACCGAGGTGTAAAAGGCGACTAAGGTAAGTTGGATCTTTGATTTATATAGCCGAAATGACCGATTTACATCATAAAGATTTACTTATTCCACTGTAAGCAGGATCGGCAATTTTTTTTCTATTTTCTCTCCTATCATTCTTTCACTCTGGCGCTACTACTTTTATATGCATGTAATATTTCACACAATCCATCATTCCATCCACATTTATATTTAAAATTCATTTAGTCAGATGATTTTCATTACAATTATATCCATACATCATAAAGATAATAAATGAAGTTAAATTTTTTACAAATTATTTACCGATCGAAGTATTTTAAAGAAGTAAATGAATTAGGTAATTAATACCTACATTGTCTTTGCCATTTTGACCAAACGAGTGTTAAATTTGAATGAGGATATGTGCCTTAAGGACATAAAAAGAGATGGTTGGATTGTGTGAAGTATGACATGCATATAAAAGGAGTAACGCCAGAGTTGATGAATGATAGGACAGAATGGAAGAAAAAAACATCTCGTGCCGATCCCACTTGGAGTGGGATAAGGACGGGAAGATATATATATTGTCTTTGCCATAAACAAAACTTAGTTTTGTCTATTAAGTGAACTGAAGTCTTGGATAAAGAATACACTGGATGCCGCCTTAGCTATTTTTGTGTGTCCGTTTTATGCTTGTGTGAACTTTTAGAACTGCATTAGTGTGCGTGATTAGGGAAGTACTTAGCTTATCGATAAGCTAAACTAGGCGTCGATAATTATCGAAGCCTAGCTCAGATTACTGTAAAGTTAATATACAGTTGTTACCAACATAGTTGGTTTAGTGTTCAGAATAGATTTAAACATTTGAATAGATTGACATAATTTCCTGAGTATACAGTCTGCAGTATAATGTCATGAATTATCCGATGCACATCTTTACTGCATATCTTACTGTGATGAGTGGTTCTCAAAAATGGTATCTGTCAATTGACTGTGAGCCTAGATTTACCAAGGAATCCTTTGAAGCGTTAAAAATAAAGTCGAAGGTGCAGCCCATACTCGGTGCTTTATGTATAGATGAAATGTTAGTGCTTCAGTGGCCAATTGAACAATATCATGATTCACATTATTCCCAACATTTACATATCCGTGAGACGGTGACAGCTTTTATCCACTGTTCTCTTATATGTGGGCATTTAGGAAACCTAAGAAAATAATCTAAAATTAGAGAATTCGCATTTACTTGGCTAGTAAATATAACTTTGACTGATATTTATCGATACATAATAATTCGTTAGTGTGTACATCACTACGTAGGTAACACAATTCAATCGAATATTTAATGATTAATTTCTATGTTTTACCAGTATCCCACACTCGTGCCGGCTAGAGAATATCAAACTGTACTGATAGATTATAATCTGAAACGCTTTAACTGAATAAAACGCTTTAATTTAGCACGCAAATGAGAGTCAAAGATTTACTTATGAAATGGTAATTGCGTGTTTTTAACTCCTCCTTTCGTTGTTCTTGATGGACACGTTAAGGCAGCACACGACATATTCCACCTTTTTTGAAAAATATATCAGTAACATTCGTATTTGCTTTAGATTTCAAGAAATAATCTTCAACAAACTCAATGTTATGGCCTCATTTGGTGTCACCAACTGGACACATTTTTAGCGACGTTGCCAAACTTCATCACAATCTCTTTCACTCTTATGTATAGTTCGCGATAAGAACAGAGACAAACGATAAATCGCTTACACACAGACGCAAGATCGGCAACGTCTTTTGGCGCCGTCCAGTATATACTACGTCCATGACTGAAGTCGTGCTTTGGAATTTTTGTTATTGGTCTAAGATTCCATCACAGTTACGATATTGTATGTCAATTTTCTTATTTTTCTCTTTGTGCTTTGTTAACTTATGACTAAGTTATGACTGCGCAGACTCGTTTTTTGGTCTGTACAATTAATTACACCCTACCTGATAAATATTACGCATTTCGCACGTTCATTCAATGTTACGTCCATTGAGCCGAATGTTTGCTAAGGCCAGTTCACACCGGCGCTATTTGACCACAAGACACGGCGGATAGCGCCACAGGTGACTTATACCTGACTTTTTGTGTGTTTAGCGAGTTAGATCTGTTTAGATGTTTGCGGTCAGATTTTGGAGTGTTTAATGGCTGTTTGATTTTGGATTTTTTGTTGCTATGGTGTTGAGATATTTGTTGGTTTTGTATTCATAGCTTAGGCCGTGAAATTATTAAGGGCAAGGAATGCTTAGCGGAATTTAAACGTTTTAAATTAACAGTACTTAACAGTTCAAGTTAGTTGAAATCATTTTGAATTATACGTTTCCATTACAATACAAATATAACTATAGTAATAAATAGTATACTAAGTAATTTAACGGTAATTTTAACGGTTTTTTAGACAACCCTAAAACATGAAAAGTACATAACTTCGTTTACTTCGAATAAAATAATTATTTATATATAATGAAAAGACGTGTCTCTTTCAGAATTTTTTGATATTTACAACTTATAATTTAACAGTATAATATTTTTAATTAAAAAAATACTATACATTAAATACCAAACTCGTTTCTAGACGAAGATGACTGCGGCCGCATAAAAAGCCGATTAGTAGAAAGTAACTCCCACGTCCGTTCGGCAAATAAAAAAAGTAAAATTCATTTTTCGAATTCCCCAATCGGCTACCGAATTACACGCCACGCCTCCGCGTTCTGATTGGTGAACAGTAGCCGGATTAATTTTTTCACAGAGTATCATAACCAACGTGAAGATAACATAAAAATGATTGTTGTTCAAGTTAAATAGATTAAAAATAATAGAAATTAACATTTTTCTTAATCATCTTATTTGTCTGTAATCAAATCTCAATGTCATTAAATGTCGGTGAGAAAATTGTATTCGCGCGTTTTTAATTTTCTCCTAAAAACTTAAATTTAAATAGCTTATCTACTCATGTAACAAGAGACCTGGTGCTAGGTTTAATTAAACAATTTTTTTATAAACTTTCCAGTTGTCTATGGTATTTTTTGTAGCATATTTCTTTTAGATAATTAAGTAAGTATTTACTTATATAGTTATGATAATTTACAATCAAATTTATCAAGCTAAGTAACTGATTGATTCTATATTTTTAATGTGCGATATATTTAATACAAGGGTATAGATACTTAATTTTGAAAGCAATTGTAGAAACTCATTTACTTTTTAAATTTATCATTATAGGTAATTTACTTAAAATCATGATAGGTAATTTACGAAAATGGCGTAATCAGAAAATTAAATGAAAAAATAAAATGAAATAAATAGAAAATGCGCCATTTTATTAATGGCGCATTTTAACTTAGAATAAACTAACATATAAATATAATTTTTAATATTAACCGTTTAAATTTATAAAACTTACGACTTATAAGGCACTATGGTGTATTGATCTTTGCGTAGATAGGTACAGTAAAAAGCCAAAAAACTGCTTCATAAGATAAAGGTGTTTAAAAAAAAAGAATAATTTTAAAATACCGTGAGCTAAATGCTATGAGAACTAAATATTTTTAAACGGATCTCAAACATCCATTATGATATGTTGAATATTTATTTCGTTAAAGAGCAAAAGATAAAGCCCTCAGGGTGCACCCATCTTTTAATTATGTATGTTTGGTCACGAACTCTAATAATGCGACCTCCTTTGAGACGACTGTGGCCCTTAAGTCTTCTTTAATTGCTATTTTGATTGCTCAATTCCTTTTTAGTACGCAAAATTAACTTCTATGTCTTAATCAACTTTGTAATCATTTCCATTTTGGCATTTTAGCACGTATCCACTGCATAATTTATAGAAACTTTTGTGACTTGTAACGTGTATTATTTCGACACGGGTTTATTTTATCGCTATTTTAAATGCATCAAATATTAATTATGGAACGATTGTATGATTTTATATTGTTTATGCAATGTTTTGTATTTGATTATACGTTTTTATATATATAAGTAGGTATTTGCGGTAATACATTCTGCAAAATGGATTTAATATTCATTGTAACGAAAAAAGTTTATCCGAGGTCCGATTATTGTTAAATAAAATTATATCTTCCTGCCCTTATCCCACTCTAAGTTGGGTCCGCACAACATGTTATAAACATGCTGTCACATGATTTGGCTGCGTTTTTATGACCTCGGTTTACCTCGGTAATTATTATAATTTAAAATAAAAGTTATCTTTGGAAAATTCTATGTATTTATACCGCTATACACATTTGTAATTCTAATTTCGAATTTACAAACACAAGCCACACGTTTGATTCCATTTTTGAATCGACCAATCTCAGATAATAAATACGAATGAGTTGATCGGGCAATGTTAATAATAACAGATGCTCGTTTTCTCCTTCGCCTTTGATTGGCCGCCGCGTAAACCAGTAGCAGACTACCACATATTGTTCACACGCAATATGTGCGTATGAGTATGTGCGTCCTGGAGGCATATATAGGGTTGAGATCCATATTACGTGTATAGGTATACATACGTGCGATGTGCGACTCATATTTAATTTATTAGTACAGATTTAAAGACATAACGGATGAAAAAAATTTATACTGGTGGGCCTTAATCTGCAATAACACAAATGTTTTTCGCTCCATCTGAAGAATAAAGTTACAAGTTCTATGGTTATACATGGAATATGTAATTTTATTCTTCGAATGGGGCGTTTTATTCCGATAAAAGTCATCTTCTTGAAGAAAGCTAAAAAATTTTAGTAACTATATGTAATAATTTTACTTTTTTCATAACCTTTGCAAGGCGGTTATAAGTGGGTTATGACCATGATTTGGCTACGTATTTTATGACCGGCCGCCTGCCTGACGTCAGCTTACCTTAGTCGTATTTTACGACACCTCGATAAGAAAGAGGATGGTCTATTCTACTTAACCGGATACTACACGGTGGGTCAACTTACCTTAGTCGCCTTTTACGACACCTCGGTAAGAAATGAGAAGGTCTATTCTACTCAGTCGGATACCACACGGTGGGTTAACTCACCTTAGTCGCCTTTTATGTCACCTCGGTAAGAAATGAGGGGGGTACAATTCTATTCAGCCGGATACCACACGGCGTGAAAGTCATATCATAAAAGTTTTATGGCGGTAAAATTGTCTTGAATAAAGCTAAACACTTGACTGTATGTAATCATTTTACTTTTTTTATAACCTTTGCGAGGCGGTTAAAAGTACGAGGCTTTTATGGCTTTCCGCCTGTTACGAATTCCCAACTAAACCACTCATATAATAATAGATCAATAATAGAATAATAGATATAATAGATCAGTGATTCTCATCCTTTTTTTTTGTTGCGGCACATATTTAACGATTTCAAAATTTGGCGGCAAATAAAATAAAAATTATTTACTTTTAATTATTTACTACAACACACTGCATAAATAGTTTATGACAAAAATTTAAATATACGAAATAAACTAATATATACTACAATATTAACTAAACGTTTATCAAGGGATTAATTACAAGCTAATAATAAAAATATTTTTCTTTTTAAATGATATAATTTAATAATATTAACATTATTATATATTTGCAAAATTTGGCGGCATACAAAAGTGCCGCGGCACAGTGGTTGAGAATCACTGATCTAGATATTATTATCAATTAATCTTTGAAAACTGTTTATAACAAGGAATATATCAGAGTTAAAAAGTAGTTTAGCATTTATATACCACGGTGAAATGTAAGCAATCAGGCGTACAGAGGGAGGCTCTCTGCCGGGGGCGCTCCGGAGCGTCCAATATATCAGCCGACACTACGATTGTTGGAACGGCGGTGGAATGGAGTGGCTAATGTTACTAAGAAATTTATTTTTACCGCACGATTAATAGGAGACTAAGGAATACGTCACATCAAGTGATGTATAATAATTAATATTTATATGAAGTTATGAGTGCCGTGTAGTATCCGGCTGAATAGAATATTTACACCCTCTTTCTTACCGAGTTGATGTAAAATACGACTAAGGTAAGTTGACGTCAGGCAGGCGGCCGGTCGTAAAATACGTAGCCAAATCATTGAATGGAATTCTTTTACCGCGAATAACCAGCAAGGAATTCGGCGGTCAATCTTTTTTATATTTCTTACCGCGGTATCGCAAAAGGCGTCTAAGGTAAGTTGACGCGCCGTGTTGTATCCGGCTGAGTAGAATAGATCAACCTCATTTCTTACCGAGGTGTCGTAAAAGGCGACTAAGGTAAGTTGACCCACCGTGTGGTATCCGGTTTAGTAGAATAGACCACCCTCTTTCTTACCGAGGAGTCGTAAAATACGACTAAGTTGACGTCAGGCAGGCGACCGGTCGTAAAATACGTAGTTAAATCATGTGACAACATTTTTATAACATGTTGTGCCGACCCCACTTAGAATGGAATAAAGGCAATATGTTGAATTTACTTTTAAGTATCACCGTGGATCTTCTATTTAATGTTGAACATTTTCGTACTGCTATTTTAAGTAATTTCTAGAATTAGGCGTTACTTTGCGGAGATTTATAATACAAAATTAACGACATACGGCAAAATCGCGAAGATTGCGATTTCGTCGTGGTGTCAATCTCCTGATGATGCTTCGTTTGCGGGGGAAACGATTGTTTAGTTAGTGATAGTGAACGTATGTAGTGCTTATGTATTGTGGTGGTGGTTTGTGTATGTTTTTACGAATCATATATATATATTTTTTTAAAAGAGCAACCGCCGAGTTTCTTGCTGGCTCTTCTCGGTAGCAACAGCTTTCCGAACCAGCAGTAGAGTTGACGATTCAAAAGCACTTGTTTACAAGTTTATTTGAAATGAATTGAAAAAATCCTGCATTTATCAGGTATGAAAACGGATTGTCCACTCTACATCTAGCATTATATATATTTTCTATTTTACTTCATCGCGGATTATAGCAAACTAATTTTATTATTACTTTTGTATGCTGTTATGTAAAAATTAATTAAGCGGTAGAAATAATTTTGTTTCAAAGTGATATTCCCGACTCCACTCACGGTTCTGTTCCAGAGCGCGCATACCGTTCCTGTGGGAACGCGCGGGACATAAACTGTTTCGTTATTTCTGCTCACTCGCTCATTTGTATATTATAATTTGGCCCCGCTTAGAACCTGTTTCGATTTATGCTATTATACTGGGATTAGGTATATACTTTAAAGAAGTTCAAAGTTTGATTATATCGTTCAGGCACAAGCAAATAAGCTATCTTTTATTTTTTATATGTTTTATTTTATTATTTTAAATTTTATTTTTTCATTGTATTTTTTATTTTGATTTTATTTTTTATAATTTTATTTTTTTGTGTAAATTTGTTGGGCCATAGATGCTTTTAAATAAAGAATTTATTATTATTATTTACCCGCGACTTCGTTCTTGTGGACTGTACGCCGTAAGGTATCCGGCTGAATAGAATTGTACCACCCTCATTTCTTACTGAGGTGTCATAAAAGGTGACTAAGGTAAGTCGACCCGCCGTGTGGTATCCGGCTGTGTAGAATAGACAAACCTCATTTCTTACCGAGGTGTCGTAAAAGGCGACTAAGATATGTCCACCCGCCGTGTGGTATCCGGCTGTGTAGAATAGACCAACCTCATTTCTTATCGAGGTGTCGTTAAAGGCGACTAAGGTAAGTTGACCTACCGTGTGGTATCCGGTTTAGTAGAATAGACCACCCTCTTTCTTACCGAGGTTTAATAAAATATGACTAAGGTAAGTTGACGTCAGGCAGGCGGCCAGTCGTAAAAACGCAGCCAAATCATGTGACAGCATGTTTATAACATGTTTTTCCGACCCCACTTAGAGTGGGATAAGGACAGGAAGATGATGAATAATCTCAAAACAACTCCATTTTACATAAACTCTGCACATCTAGAAGAAATTGTTCTACTGAATAATAATATTTCTTTAATATTTTAAATAAATTTAATTTAAACAATCTCGTATTTAGATTTTTGAAGGCAATTTGTTATAAATGCGTATGGCAATAGAGTAAACATTATTCGCAAACAATTATATACGTTGTCTAAGAACTACGAGTTTATTATTGTACATATCTAATAGACTTCAGAGCCGTATTTGCCTTGCTTTGTCTATCCATATGCTTGTGAAAAAATAAGGAAGCTTCTAAGTACAAAAGTAATGAGAATATTATTTTGCTATAATCCGCGATAAAAGAAAATATATCCACGACAAAATCGTAAAGCTTTACCGTTTTGTCGTGGAGTCGCGTCGTCGTCTATCTCCTGACGATGCTTCGGTTACGGGGCGAAACAATTGTTGAGATTGTGGTGGTGAGTGTGTGCAGTGCTTGTGTATTGTTGTGCCATCGGTGTCGGGTAGTGCATGAGTTCTTACAAATTCTGCATGTATCAGGTATGAGAACGAATAGTACACTCTACATTTAGCATTACACATATTATCTTTTATCGCGGATTATAACAAAATATTATTCTCATTATGTTTGTATTATGGACCTCCGCAAAGTAACGCCTAATTCTATGAAGCTTCTAAGAACAATTTTAGGAACAATTATTGCTACTTTAAAGAAAGAAGCGATCAAAAATTGGTTTTCATATAATGATTGTTTTATTAACTATCAGATGTAATTTTCAAAAGCCTCCAAAATATGCGCCATCACAACTCACGGCTTGAAATAAAAAATATTAACTCCATATTGTACCGCGTCTGTATTTCAACACGGAATTATGTTTATCATTCTGTTTGACATTTTTACGAACAATGAATAACAATGCTCTCTATCTCTTTCACGCCGATAAAAATCGCCGAAACGGAGAAAGGGACGGCGAGCCCATTGTGGACTTGTCCTTTAAATCACGAATGCATGCATCAGCTGAATCATGGTTTTATAATTACCCGAAAAACCTCTGTAATAAATTGGTTCTTGTACAGGACTTTGAAAGTTGTGAAGGAAATATTTTGCTATAAATCTACATTATTAATGTATAGAAACCGGCTATACTCACGTGTTATTTTATCGGAAGAGCCCGACTAGTTTCTAGACTAGACTAGTTGTAGCCCCGTATGGGCTTGAAATTATTCTACTTAGCCGGATACCACACGACTATAACGTCAAAACGTCTAGAACGTCAAAATATGCACCGTCCCTTGAGAGTCGTTATATAGAGTTTGTACTGTATTTTCTATTTTACTTCATCGCGGATTATAGCAAAATAATTTTATTATAACTTTTGTATTATGGGTCTCCGCAAAGTAACGCCTAATTCTATAAATTATTTAAAGGCCAAGAATGAATAATATATTGACAATTGCACAAATAAGACCGCGTACACACTGATAGGTCCAACAAATTCCAAGAAAGCATCGAAAGCCGAACGGACTCACGCTGACTCGGCACTCGGCCTCGTGAAAGACGGACAATGGCCACAAAGCGCGGTAATAGACCGTATTAGATGCGCATAAAGCCATTGACAATAACTTGATAAATACTGTTCCTGAACGAGACCCGTGTAAATCGTTTTGAAACTTAAATTGTTATTTTTTAATTGACTCTAGTGAGATTTGGATTTGACATTAAATGTAGTTTTATTGTACAGGTAACCCTACAACACGGCAGTTAGGTTTCTATAAAAACCGTGTTGAGTGCAACCGTGTTGTATGGGATCTAGAGCTAATACACAAAAGGATGCTATATTTGTGCATGCCTAGATAAAGCTTTGCATAAAAGTTAAGTCTCTCAGTTAAGTTTCTTTCGTGTTATCCTATAACAAAGGTTGCTTGGAAGAGATCACTATTCAGCGATAAGGCCGCCCTTTGTACGTATACATAAGGTTAAGTTCTCTTGTATTTTTGTATTTTTAATGCACGTGCAATAAAGTTTTAAATAAATAAATTAAGTTGAGGGCCTACTTGCATTTCCGTAACACTGTATCTGTAGAACAACAACCCTCGACGCGGCTAGAGGTACAAAGGACTTGCTGTTTTCTTATCTTGTTATAGCGAAACCGTGTTTAAAGTATTTAAGTTATAGGATCGTGTTATAGGTATCTGTGTTACAGGTGGGATTGCTGCACAAATCGTGTTATATGAAACCGTGTTATAGGAGGGTTACCTGTATTTAAGTGTTATTTAATTGTAGATATATTTTTAATATAATTATTAAGATGTTATATTGTCAAACAACTACATGTGTCAAAGTAGGAAGTAATCTTTATCCGTAATTATTAAAATAAAATATGTTATTATTTTAGTCTATTATTAACCTCATAAACATAGAGTTAATTATAAAATCTCATTATACTTACCTCTGGTTTTTGTATCAAGGTTTACCTCAAACTTAGAAGGAATATGATAATCTTATTAATTTAATAAGTAATAGCATAAAAAAATAACCTATATTAAATATTATATTATAATTGTAAATTATTTCTGACATTCGTTAGTTTCTGGTAAACAAATTAGCTAAGTAATAAAATATGTACGAGAAAAATAATATCCCATAAACATACGTGCTTTCACTTTACATCCCATAACGCATTGATTCTTTTAGAAAATAAAATTGCATCGCTTATGATAGATAAAAAGTATGTTCGAATGAATACAGTCAAATTAACAAAGCGTTAACAATTCGCTTTCAATATGCGAGTGATAAAATTTAATTACAACGCATGTGTAAACAGCTTAATAGCTATTTTACAGCTCTTGATACTTGTTTCGATAGATCAATGAATAAAGTTCGATAGATATTCAGATTTTACTGCTCGTTTGCAATTTTTACAATATGTTTAACGTACATAACGTTTAAAGTATCGATGGTTTAATAGTTTGCGATGGAAAACAGGTAGTGTAAAGCGTTTTGTGATTATTAACGATGCCTTACTATGTTGTTAACATTCGTGTGCTTGGTTTGTGGAATTTTGCATAATTAACTTTAAAGTGGCAGTTTTTGCGTGCATCATTAGGGGGGTATTCTGTAAGTTGTTTACAATAATGTTGGTGCGAGATTTTGTACAATGTTTTTAATGAGATGTACTTGCTTTTTATTTTATATGTTACGTTTAATGTATCTTGTTCTTCTTAAACCTAGTAATTTCTGGTTTCTAACAAGGCTTGATTATTTTTAAAAGTGGTAAAATACACAACTATTTTATAATATGGAACGACAATAGTTATCTTTCTCAAGTATAAGTAAGTAACGTCCTATTACTATCCCACTGCTGGGCAGAGAGAGGAGGCCTACCTCCTCTCTCCGTTTTTGGAGAGAAGGATTGAAGCTAGGACCTACCACGCTGCTTCAATGCGGCTTGGTAGGTTTCACATATCCCTAGGATTCTCTAGAGATATGCAGGTTTCCTCACGATGTTTTCTCAAGTATAGTTCAGTAAAAATATACAGAGTTAGAACGATATCATCCTCTTGCCTTATACCACTCTAAGTGGGGTCGGCACAACATGTTATAAACATATTTATCTACACATGATTTGGCTCCGTATTTTACGACCGACCGCCTGACGTCAACTTAGCTTATTTTACGACACCACTGTAAAAAAGTGGGTGGTCTATTCTACGCAACCGGATACCACTCGGCAGGTCAACTTCCCTTACTCACCTTTTACGACACCTCAATAAGAAATGAAAGTAGTCTATTCTACTCAACCGGATACCACACGGCGGGTCGACTTACCTTAGTCACCTCCCACGACACCTCCATAAGAAATGAGGGAGGTTTCTACTCAGCCAGATACACAGCGGATCTAATTACCTTAGTCGCCTTCTACGACACCACGGTAAGAAAGGGGGTGGTCTATTCAACTCAGGCGTATACCACACGGCGGGTCAACTTACCTTAGTCACCTTTTACGACATCTCGGTAAGAAAGAAGGTTATTTCTACCAGATACTACACGGCTAAACATAAAAACTCCCATAAAGCACTTAAATATATGATTTACTCGTTCGTCTCATCACAAATATACCGCAATACACCTGTGCGTTGCTTTCACTTAGTTGTAATTAATGAATGCGTTGAGTCAAGCTTTTAAACCGACACACCTTAGACCTCTCACCTCAGTGACGCATTGCGGTTATGTTTAATATGTTTAATGAACATCACTGCTTGTATCACTTTCACACTTTTTTTTATTTCACGTACATATATTGAGTAAAGAAAAACAGAAAGGTTTAATTATCATTAATATTTAAATTCGATCTAGCTAGGTTTCATTTTAAGGAAATTTCGTTTTATCCCTGTTTTCGGGCACTGAAAAATGATAAAATTTTACAGTGAATACAAAACAATTTTTGCCTCTCTAGACCGCCCGTTCCCCAAATGAACCAACATGACGCGAAAAATTGTGATTGTATTCAACGTAAATTTCAAAAAAATTTTAGAGCCCAAAAACAGGGATTAAATGACATTTTTTTTAAAATAAAACTTATCTAGTTCAATTCTTCTACCCCAAAACCCCCACCTGCTGAATTTCAGGAAAATCGTTGGAGCCGTTTCCGAGATTCAGAATATATATATACACATACAAGAGTAACTTATATATGCAAAAAAAAAATTGGGTAGGTGGGGCTCAAACTAAGCTACCAAATAAGCTACGCTTGACAATTAACGGCATTAAATTTTAAATTAAATTTTAAATTTAAATTCAATCACGATTGCGTCTAGTGCCTACGTAATAATATCGTAATTATGCGTCACACTGAGCTGTGAGGCCTGAGGTAAGTCAGTTGTGGTTTTAAAAGCTTACCTCATTCATTAATTATGAAGACAGAAGATTGAAAGTTGCATTTTAGTCTAACTATGCGTAAGATTGCAAAATCTTAAGTAGAATTAACATAGTGTAACATCTTTTTTAAGTACTGTTTTTTAAGTACTTTTAGTATCTGCAAATACATTTTTTAAGTAATTTTAGTATATACAAATAGGTACATTTTTAAAGTAACTTTAGTATCTGCAAATAGGTACATTTTTAAAGTAACTTTAGTATCTGCAAAAACATAACATCCCCATTACAATCGAACAGACAAAAAGTGTTTTCACTATCAGAACGATATAAAATTCAAAATATTCTTTATTCAAATAAACTTGTAAACAAGTGCTTTTGAATAGTCAACTCTATTGCTGGTTCGGAAAGCTGTTCCTACCGAGAAGAGCTATCAATTATTGATAGTCCTTTATAATATATTCTGTTCGGAAACCTTCAATAGTTTTAGAAAGAAACCAGCTAACGAAAAATGACATTAAATTAACAAATGCCTTGGCGCAGTGGCTAGTGACCCTACCTTCAGCTCCGCGGATCGCGGATTCCATTCCAACATTTTCTATAAATACTTTAACTTTGGGGACGGACCGTGTGTGTAAGTGTCCCATATATTTATTATTATTATTAAATATTTCATTGGTTTTTTATCATATGACAGGATAAATGGAATTTTACAATATGAATACGTGACGATTTATTTCAACGAAATTAATGTACTTATTTCATTGAATTAAACGTATAGTTAAATTTCTAATTAATACAGCACCTGTACTGCGAATGGTATGAATCAAGAGGTCATTAGTTCAACGTTTATGAATCATAAATCCATAGAATGTTCGTCAATATAATGTACTCGTAACATGGGGATTCTGATTCACGCGAAAGATCCGCCTCAAAACAAATGACACGGATAGATCAAATCTAGATACGATATTTTTCGCCTTTGTTCTACCGACCACAAAGATTCATAAGTCATTTTTTAACTTTTTTTTTCTGTTCACAGTATGAGGTCTTATATATGATTCCTAAAACAAAGAAACACTATTGAAATAATTATAAATTTTTGACTACATTAACTACATTTTTACGTTATATTTATATATTTAATTTTAAGTTATATTTATGTATTTAAAATAGAAAGTATGTAGGTACTTTGTTCCTAAATAAACAGAAAAGGCTGGAGCGATTTTAAATATTTTGATTTGATTATTTTGATATTAGATAATTTATAGAATTAGGCTATACTTTGGGGAGATCCATAATTTAATAGTAATAATAAAATTATTTTCAAATAATCCGCGATAATTAATATTTAGATTGACGTAGCGGATATATAGCGTAAAGTATAGTGGCGATCGGAGTATATCTTTTGAACTGTCAATGACGGTTTTATGTAAAGGGGAAGTCGAAACTAGCTTAAACTACAGTAACGCGTGTCTGGAACGCAACAATATATTTTTTTAAAGAATTAAAAAATGGTTTCAATTTTAATATAGTCATGCTTCTGCATCCCACTCTAAGTGAGGTCGACACAACATGTCATAAATATGCTGTCAAATGATTTGGCTAGTCGTAAAGGTTCAGCTTGGTAAGAAATGAGGGTGGTCTATTCTACTCAGCCGGATATCACACGCTATAGATTGACCTAGCCGATATTCCTGTAAAGTTTGGTTACGATCGAGTTATTTCTTTTGAACTGTCAATGACGGTTTTGTGTCAAGGGGAAGTCGATACAAGCCTGAACCACAGTAAAGCATGTCCATGTTTATCCATGTAAATTTAATAATGTAAATCAATAATAATGGTCTATTAATACTACTTTTACTACATTGATATGAATGTTTGTTATTATTGTAAATGTTGTAGCCATCTTTAATTACCTAATATAGCATTTAGTTTTTTTTTAATGTATCATGTATCTTTTGAACACGTATTTAATGTATATATTGTTGATGGCCAAATAAAAAAAAATAATATATAATTATAATTTTGCCAAAGCTGTGTTTCTATTTTAGTACGTAGTTATAGCATATCTTTGAGTTTGCAAGATTTATTTGAACATAAACGTTGAGCTAACGGCCATTGTTACTTTAGAATGACGATAATTTCATCAAGACGAGCAGTAAATTTAAGATAAACACGGTACCATCTTTCATACCATAAGAGGCATTTTGCTACTAAAGAGGGAACATCGTGACTATCAGATGTTTATCAAAAAGTACCGGCAGAATGTAACCCTAAATGGTAGCTAAAATGTCGAAATATACAACGCAGCTTCTTTTGCGGTCCGTCATTTCGTGATTATGCCGTGCCTAGTTTTATCAGCGATGTTAGCTAAAAAAAATTTTATTCGCAAAAGTTTTTGCAACTAATTTTAAGATACAACACTTAATGTGCAGTAAATGGTTGAGAGAGCTTTGCTCGGTAATTTTTAAAAAAATAACAAATTATTGGGTAGGTGGGGCTCGATCTTAGGTATTTTAATTTCTCGATAACTATATAACTTGATAACTTGATAACTTGATAACTTGATAACTTGATAACTTGATAATTTCCGACAAAAATAGTGTTTTATATTAAATTTCAATGTTAATAATTGTTTTATGGCGAAAAACAGGGATAAAACGATTTTTTTTTTAAACCTAGCTGGATCGATGTTTCTCCCTCAAAACCTACACGCTAAATTTCAGAAAAATCATTGGAGCCGTTTCCGATACCACACGGTTTACTTACCTTAGTCGCCTTTTACGGCACCTCGGCAAGAAATGAACACTTGAAGTAAATAAGGCACTAAGTACCTAAAAATTAAAATTCGAACTAAGTATGCATTTTGGGTTTAAAAGCCTTTTAGAACCAAATTGCATACTTAGTTCGAATTTTAATTTTTGGGTACTTAGTGCCTTATTTACTTCAAGTGTTCAAATGTGGATGGTTTATTCCACTCAGCCGGATACCACACGGCTCTTTACATTTAATAATGTAGCAATAAAAATACATGGATATATAAAAACTGGAAATACCACGGTTAATAACAGAAGCCGAGTAAAACGGTAATTTAACGCAAGCGCCGCGCCAGTGCCGAAATAAGTAATATCGTGAGTGAACGCACGCACGGTAGCCTCCAGCCACCCGCGGCTTTCCCACCGTGTACTGTACTGTAATCGGTGCCATTTTAATGCTTGTGTCCGTAATTATACTTACTACTTGAGGTAAAATAGTGGTAGCAGCTAGCTAGCGAAAAATTGAGTAAATTAAAGGTGAATTTCGAATATAAACTTTCGATTTCGCTTGCTTTTAAATGTTATATCAATACTAAAATATAAAATAAAAAATTGTTTATTTTCATAATAGCTTAGGCTCTTACACTAAGGTTTTTGAGATCTTCTGGTAAGTGTATAAACACTTGTGTTAGAAGACCTCGCTCTTCTATAACATAAAATTTACAATATATAGAGCATATTTAAAAATAATCATAACAAAAATAGAAAAACAAAAGAAATAATGGTTGTCTTTGTTATATGAGTAGTTGCGAAAATGCGTGTGTTTGTGTGTGTGTGTGCGTGTGTGTGTGTGTGTGTGTGTGTGTGTGTGTGTGTGTGTGTGTGTGTGTGTGTGTGTGTGTGCGTGTGTTAGTGTGTGTGTATGTAGGTATGCTAGTTTTATGTATATATATATACTAACCAATAATATGTAAAAGAGCTTCCACTTCCTCATATTTTAGGTTTTTTAGGTATAAGTTTTACTTTTTGTATAAAGCTTAAGAGTTTGTTCTCTCTCAGAACTTACTAGACCGATTTGAAAAATTCTTTCAGTTTAAGTCCATATACCAAAAAAGGCTATAGGCTATATAACATCATGCTAAGATGAATAGAAGAGGAGCAGCAACTAGAAATGATACGGAAACGGCAAAATTTAAAGCTTTCCTTGCGTGCGCTCAGTAAACGGTAAAAGCTATTTAAAAATCATGTATCACAAAATTATTCCCATCTAAAAGTTTTAAAATAAAAGTTCGCAACAGCATATGTCTAGCTTTTAAGGTACTACATTAACCATTTATCGAAATACTATATTGCGGTTAAAAAAATTTCCACGCGGGCGGAGCTGCTAGCGATTGCTCGTAAGTAATAACATTTAAAGTTTTTTTTATCAGAAAGGACTGTGCTATGTATAATGTAAAATGTATATATAATATATATGTAAAATGAGTATGTATGTATCTTCTTTATAGACTCCGGAATGGCAATAGTAATATTAATGAAATTATCTTTCTTAAATCTTTAGAAGGACCCTACATAATCCTGTAAAGTTTGTTGGCTATCGGATCAACTTTGCAACAGTCAGTGACAGTTTTGTTCATAGAAAATTGCAACCATATTAAGCTACAGAAACGTGTGGCCGGGCCGCTAGTTAAAAACCTAAATAGAACTGTATACAATAACGTGAATTTGTTCATATGAAATTCATATTTTTCTATAAGATTAAAATATATATTATTCTCCTGCCCTTAATATACTCTAAGTGTAGTCGGCACAATATATATTACTCTTCTATTCTTCTATCATTCGCCAATTCTGGCTTTACTTATTGCAAATGCATGTCATACTTCATATATTCCAACCAATTCTATCATTCGTCAACTCTGGCGCTACTTCTTTTATATGCATGCCATACTCCACGCAATCCAACCATCTCTTTTTCGGCCTCTCTCTAGATACGTCCATCCACATATTTAACAATCGTTTAGTTGCAAAAAATGTTTTACATATTATGTTACATTTTATGCAGTTTTTATAGTTTAGTAAACAATATTAATATTTTATTGTTAGTTAATTAATCTTATCACTTCATAGCTACGTGTATCAACGCATTGTTTCCTACCGTCACCACCTACCGTCCCGCTACCTGTTCATTGAGCGTAGTATGGTGGGGACTACGCGCCTTCCGCGTAACGTTATCAGTAGTATCCGCACCCTCGCCAGCGCAGTTGCCAAACGCACCCGGTCTACGTCGCACGTTTACCGTGACACTTCTAGTCAACAGCTCTCCGTGTATTTTGTAATGTACGCGATTTCGTAATTATATTCAAATTCAAATTCAAAATATTCTTTATTCAAGTGGACTGTTTACAGTACTTTTGAATATACATAAAATAAACACTGTGTTATTAAATTAAAAATTACAGTGAAAGTGTTAGTTTTACTTCATAACGTATTCGAAGGTTCGTATTAACTATTAATAAAACGTCTCGCCAGCTGTGGTAGCCCAGCGGTAACGCCGGGCGACTCTTTCGAGGAGGTCACGGGTTCAAACCCGGGCAGACACCATTGAGTTTTTCTATTAAAAACTTATGTGTCTAATTGATTTGCAATTTATCACACGCTTTTCGGTGAAGGAAAACATGTAATTTCGTAATTGTATACAAACTTATGTTGTTAAAACAAGGAATTACCCTTATCAAGTGTACGCGGGATTTTAAATTTTATTGACCAACTGTGCTGGTCAGTAGTTTCGCATGGAAATCAGTGTTTCACCATTTTTTCCCGAATTGAAATTTTTATAAAAGTAGTTATCGTGAGTTAATTATAAGAGATTATTGAATAACTGTCACCGTTTACTTAGCGCACGCAAGGAGAGCTTTAAATTTTGCCGTTTTCGCAATATTTTTTATTGCTACTCCTCTTCTATTTATCTAAGCGTGATGTTATATTGTCTATAGCCTCGATAAATCTCTCGATACCTCGATAATCTTACACTGAAAAAATTTTTCAAATCGGTCCAGTAGTTCCAGAGATTAGTGCGTTCAAACAAACAAACTCTTAAGCTTTATATATTAGTATAGATGCGTTGAGGATAAAGAGTTATATAGAGTAGCCATTGGCAGATGTATCAATGAGAGTGTCCAACGAATAATAAGATTGTTAAGACGTGACCCATACTTAGGTATCTTTGTTTAATCAGATATGCGCAGAGAAATACTAGTTGCGCGTATTTAATTTCTATACTTTGATTTTTAGCACATGAATGCGTTTGTTTGAAATTTTCTAACAGACAAATAGATTGAATTAATTAAATTTTCGTAAAAGGCGACTAAGGTAAGTCGACCTACCATGTGGTATCCGATTCAGTAGAATAGACCACCCTCCTTTTTACCGAGGTGTCGTAAAACACTACTAAACACGACTAAGGTAAGTTGACGTCAAGCAGGCGGTCGTAAAAACGTAGGCAAATCATGTTACAACATGTTCATAACATGTTGTGCCGATCCTGCATAGAGTGGGATAAGGGCAGGAGGATATATAAAATTAAATCCCATCTTTGGATAATATATCAATTATTTCCGTCGTTTTAAGTCAAAAAGAGCTTTTAAAACATTTCACTAGCATCGGGGAACGTCGTCCTAAGGGTGCCTCATGTGAGGCTGGTTCACGGCTTAGACTGACGCGTATTTTTTTTTATTATTTTTTTTTCGAATTTTTTCGAATTGACTATATGCTGTTAGCCCTAATGGCTTTTACAGCGTCACTGGGTGGGGACTGACGCACAGTGGAGGGCTAATTGTATGACGATCAGTTTATTAGTTATTTAGTCATCATGGCGTCGGGAGTATACTGAGCGACGGCACTGTACTGATAAACTATCATTGTTCCAGGCGCACAAGCCCCGCCCGCAGCGAGCACCATCGACCTGACAAAATGTTCGCCGTGATGCAAATCGACGAAGATCACACCAGGGACTTTAGGCGTAAGCTGCGCCCCAAGTGCGAGTTTGTCTGCAAGTATTGCCAACGTCGGTTCACCAAGTCGTACAACCTGATGATACACGAACGCACCCACAAGAGCCCCGAGCTCTCTTTCAGTTGTGAGGTTTGCGGGAAGAGTTTCAAAAGGCAGGACAACTTGCGTCAGCACAGGTGAGTGCCTGTTTACAATTTTTTATTTTTTGGAAAATCATGTGACTAAACGTGTGTTAAATTTGAATGTGGATGGATATGTGTCTAGAGGGAGGCTTAAAAAGAGATGGTTGGATTGTGTGAAGTATGATATGCATATAAAAGGAGTGGCGCCAGAGTTGACGAAAGATAGGACAGAATGGAAGAGAAAAACATGTTGTACCGACTCCACTTAGAGTGGTATAAGGACAGGAAGATATATTTACACACACGGTCGTCCTTCCCCAAAGTAAGTAACTTAATACTTGTGTACTTGTGTTATGGTAGACAGACAACTGGTGAATATATACTTATATATTTTTTTAATACATACTTAAATACAAATACACACCCAGGCTCAAAGACCAACAAATTCATTTATAGAAAATGTTGGCCCTCGGCGGGAATCGAACCCGCGACCCGCGGAGCTGAAGGTAAGGTAACTTATAAGGTAAGTTAGGTAAGGTACGTAAGGTAGGTAACCCACTGCTCCAACGGGCCAGTCAAATCAATTATCTTATTTAAACATTGTTGTTGTTAAACAGTGCTTAACGTCTGTAATATTTAAATAAACTAATCTTGTATATTAGTAATGACGGCCTTTTAGTATCCCACAGCTGGACATAGGCCTCTTTTTTCGTTTTATTTTTGGAGATAAGGATTGGAGCTAAGATCTACCACGCTGCTCCAATGCGGTTTGGTAGGTTACACATATCCCCAGAATTCTCTAGAGATATGATGGTTTCCTCACGATGTTTTCCTTCACCGAAAAGCGTGTGATAAATTCCAATTATCAATTAAACACATAACTTTTACTAGAAAACTCCTTACCTGCCCGGTGTTTGAACCCTAGACCTCCTCGAGAGGCGCACAATGTTACCGCTGGGCTACCACAGCTTGTTATCTCTTATGATCTTTTATATATATAATTTTAATTTCGGAATCGATTTTCGAAATTAAAATTACCTATATATAACATATAATTAAATTTAAAAGAAATAACTAAGTTTACAATATAGTTACATTTTGTATTTTATACGTTTATTTTGATATAATATTTTATTTTGTAATATATTCAAATAATGTACGAGTCCCTATTACATGCCGTGGTAAACTATAATTAAGACTACATTTAATTGGATAGTTTGTAGAGTATTTTATAGTATTAATAATGAAAGTCTTGTTGGTTATTCTAATAAAAAAATAAATATATACAAGAATTAATTAAGAATTAATAAGAACAATTATTATTAAACAGCATTATATATAATATCTGGGTGAGCTTCGCTCGGTAATTTTTTACAAAAAAAAACTTAAAAAAAAAGAAAAAAACAATTGTTTAGTTGGGATCGATCCTTGGCACTCACATTTCTCGAGGCTGCCCGCTAACCGAATAAGCTACGTCGACTTGACAGTTAATGGCGAAAATTCAATTCAATATAAATGTTAGTGTTTTTTAATGCCCAAAAATAGGGATGAAACATTATTTTTTTTACATAAACCCTAGCTGGATCAATTTTTCACCCTCAAAACCTCCTACATGCTGAATTTCAGGAAAATCGTTGGAGCCGTTTCCGAGATTCGGAAAATATATATATATATATATACAAGATTAACTCATTTCAATATTAAGATTTGTTGTCAAAAGTACTTCTGTCGACTGCTCTTGTATGAAGACGTTTACAATATATCCGTGTTATTAAAGTTCTCCTTTATTTGTGCTTCCGAAGTATATATATATATATATATATATATATATATATATATAAATATGTGTGTGTACCGAATTATTTTCATGCATGTAGGGGATGTATTATAAGAAAGTAAATAAAATTATAGCTGTCATGAGTAAAGTTGTGATAGATCAATGGACAACAGGCGGACTAAAGAATTGAAAATACCTGCTATTAGCCCCTGTTATTACCAACTTTTTTTGCTTTTTTATTTTTTATTTTTTTTATAATTTAAAATTTATCGAGCAAGGCTCGGCCACTCAAGTACTATTATATTATACTAGTAAACCCGGCAAACGTTATTTTGCCATATAAATTGTTTTTAGGGAGTCTAGTTTTTGTTAGAGTCTAACAACCGTTGTTACTTAGAGGTATGAAAAAAAGATAGCAGCTGATTTTCAGACCTACTAATTATGCATATAAAATATCAAAAAACCGGCCAAGCCGTTTCGGAGGAGTATAGTAACTAACACGAGAATTTATATTTAATAATATCGTTATTTTTCTTAAAGCTAACTTTTTCAATTATATATTCACTAAAAAAAATTCAAAAAATCCGCGAAGCGAGACTATTTCAAGCTACCTGTGGTTAGAGCTTCAGAGTGAGGAATTTCCTGACAATATCTGTCGTTTCTTGTAATACAGCCTTCTTCTTCCAACTATTATGCGAAGAAGACTCTGGAGATGTTGGTCAAGGCTCTTCGCTATTAGACCGTTAACCGAAACTATATTAGGAAAAATTATTGTTGAGTCAATATTAAACGTCGAGTCAATATTATAAACATTACTATTTTTTTATACTATTACATTATAGACATATATATATATATATATATATATATATATATATATATATATATATATATATATATATATATATATATATATATATATATATATATATATATATATATATTATTTACTTGTGTTAATGTACATATATTTAATTTATAGAATAACGTTACTTTGCGGAGATCCAAAATACAAAAGTAATAATAGAATTAATTTGGTATAATCCGCGATAGAGTGAGATCCGTTTTCATTCCTGATACATGCAGAAAAAAAAAATACACTACACTACAAAACTCCACCACTGCCTCCAAAATACTCAAACGTTTCGCTCAGCTTCCAAAGCATCAGGAGATAGACTCCACAACAAAATCGGAAGCTTGCGAAAGGTTTTGCGATTAAAAAACTGTTGTTCATTCTTCGTTATTAATAAGTAGCCGAATTAGTAAAATTAACACTCCTTATTAAACAACAAAGTCGATGGACAAAAGTAATAATAAAATTATTTTGCTATAATCCACGATGAAGTAAAATAGAAAAAATTTATAGGTACAATGCTAAATGCAGAGTGGACAATTGGTTATCATACCTGATACATGCAGGATTCGTAAAAAACACATGCACAAACCACGACCAAAATAGCAAAGCGCAAAGCTTTGCGATTTTGGTTGCGGGGCGAAACGATTGTTGAGTTTGTGGTAGTGAACGTATATAGTGCTTGTGTATTGTGGTGGCGGTGGTGGAGGTTTGTGCATGTGTTTCTTACGAATACCCGCAAAGTAACGCCTAATTCTATAAATTATTTAAAGTCGATGGAAACGAAGTCGCGCGTATCACTAGTAAAATGTTAATTATGATGTACGATATTACTTTTTACGTCTTAGGATAATGCTTAAGTGGGGTTTAATGCTTAACTAAACACACTAACCAAATAAACGAATTATCACTGAGATAATAGGGAAAAAATTTAACATTCTTGCGTAATACCTACCGACCTACATAGTCTGTGGTTGCACGGGATACAAGGCCGCGGTCACATCGCTCGCTGTTTATTAGGGTCTAGTCTATCAAGGGAGCAGTCATCTGTATTAGCCTTACTAAGACGTCAGTTACTATGTTACACTGCAATACTGTATACCTGGAATTTTATTTTATTTCTAGCAATGAATGAATGAATTAAAAACTCTTTATTGCACACCAAGTAAATAATAAATATAAACAAAAAATAAGAACATATATGAGTTCAAAGGCAGTCTTTTCACTAAAGTGATCTCTTACAGACAACCTCTACGTTAAAGTAATAAAGATAAGAGACAGGTTGAGATCGGTGCACAAGACCAACTGTGCAATATGTTATCAAAGCTGTGATAGCCCAGCGGTGTGATCGTCCGACTCTTTCGAGAGGTTCACGAGTTCAAACCCCGGTAGGCACCAATGGGTTTTCTATTATATACATATGCTTATACAAATAATAATACATACACATAAGTCTTTATATTATCTATGTGTCTAATTTATAATTATAATTTATCACACGCTTTTCGGTGAAGGAAAACATCGTGAGAAAACCTGCATATCTCTAGAGAAATCTGGGATATGTGTTACCTACCAATCCGCATTGGAGCAGCGTGGTAGGTCTTAGCTTCAATCCTTCTCTCCAAAAATGGAAAGAAGAGGCCTCCCCAGCAGTGGGAGAGTAACAGGCCGCTACTTACTAGCCGTAATATAGTATATATTACGTAATATAGTATATGTTAGTAAGTTTGTAATCATATAAATCATTAAACCGGGTTAACCTTAAAACCTAGATATGTACTGTCGCGGACTTTTATTTAGAACTTTTAAAGGGCAATAATTTTGTGATACACGATTTTTGAATAACTTTCACCGTTTACTCTGCGCACGTAAGGAAAGCTTTAAATTTTGCCCTTTTCTTACTATTTTTTATTGCTGCTCCTCTCCTATTCATCTTAACGTGATGTTATATATCCTATAGCCTTCCTCGGTAAATAGACTATCTTAAACTCAAAGTATTTTTTAAATCAATCCCGTGGTTCCTAAGATTAGCGCGTTGAAACAGTCAAACAAACAAACTCTTCAGATTTGTATATTAGTATAGATTATTTATTATGGAGAACCAACAAGACTCACATTAATATTACTATAAAATACTCTACAAACTATTGCCTATTATTAAATGTAGTCTTAATTATAGGTGTCTAAGGAAATGAGACTCGTATATAATTTAAATCATCATCATTCTCCTGCCCTTATCCCACTCTAAGTGCGGTCGGCACAACATGTTGTCACATGACTAGGTATTTTAAGACCGGCCGCCTGCGTGACGTCAACTTACCTTAGTCGCCCTATGCAACGCTTCGATAAGATAACAAGTCTATTCTGATCAGCCGTATACCATACGGTGGGTCAACTTATCTTAGTCGCCTTTTACGGCACTTCGGTAAGAAATGAGGGTGGTCTATTCTACTCAGCCGAATACTACGCAACTACGCAATGTAAAAAAATAACGTTCTAAGTCGACAGAAATAGCTACAAAGTATGTTATAAGTCAAAATTCAAACATTAAATGAAACAGCAACCAGAAATGATAAAATATTCAAATATATTCCCCCGAAAGGTGGTTTAGTAAGACGCTACACCTAATAAACGATTATTGGTCTTAATTAACCTATTATTTGGTCAATTTACAAAATTTAACAAGTAATTAATTAGATAGCATATTTTTTTTTCTCTAGAAGCTCACTCGTTATGGCAAATTAGATCGAAGTCATGGCGTGAATTATGAATAAATAATTAATACCCAGGTGATCGAGCTTTTCACTATGTTATTTTAAGACTATATAAAAAAAGATGCGATTAGAAAAAAGGTTACATTTTGGACTTGGCCGGGGTATAACTTCTTTAGACCACCTGTTCCGAACGGCCCCAATGATTTTCATGACGATTTTTTTTTTAAATAAATATATGGGACACTTTACACACACGGTCGTCCTTCCCCAAAGTAAGTCACTTAATACTTGTGTTATGGGTGACAGATAACCGGTGAATATATACATATATATTTTTTAAATACATACTTAAATACAAATATACACCCAGGCTCAAAGACCAACAAATTCATTTATAGAAAATGTTGGCCCTCGGCGGGAATCGAACCCGCGACCCGCGGAGCTGAAGGCAGGGTCACTACCCACTGCTCCAACGGGCCAGTCGAAAGTCGAAAGCCAGTCAATTAGTATGTAGGAGTTTCGGGAGCGATAAATCGATTTAACTAGGTTTTTATATCTGTCTTCAGGCACTGAAAAACTTGAAACGATATTATTAGAAAATGAAGGTTATTTAAGCTGTCATTTGCAAAGTTATAATAGCTCAGTGGGTAACGGGCGGACTTAGGAAATCAAAATCAAAATCAAAAATCAAACCTTTCTTTGCAAGGCGTGGTCACCCGCGTACTGTTTATTAAGCTAATTACACTAAATACTTTAATTATATAAATATTTAATTACATTAATTAATATTCACTTTCCTCTAACCCTGAAAATAATTGCAAACACATTTTTACAACTGTAATAAAGTTTAAAGTAGTAACAGATGCAAGATAACTTTAATATGGGACCCTGACGAGCGATTTATCTGCAAACATGAAAGCCCGGGCAATTAAACGGGAATGATTACTGACATCTTTATCTACGCTAATTATGTTAGATGTCCTTATCTACATACATTGTCGATTACCGAACATAAAAAAACGCGATCATAAAACCGAAGCCATCTTATTTAAGCGAATAAATCCTCTGGAGTTTTTTATTCACTTGAGTGTCTTGTTTGTTAAAAAATTGATTTTAATTTGACGATTGCAGTTACTCAAAACCTTTAACTATGAAATTTGAAAGTAAATCTAGAATAAAATTTGGATTTGTGAACAATGTCTACTATTTCTAGTAGACATTTCACAAAAAGCTTTCAATAATGCTTACTAATATTATAAATGCGAAAGTCTGTCTATTAAGTTTTCGTTGCCACACCCCTGAACCAATATAGATGAAATTTGGTATTATTAGATATTATGTTTTTTTACGGAAAAGCAGAAGCTTGAGAAACGCCCTCTATTGTCAAGGGTTTATTATATCCACTACGTGTCAAAGTAAAGTCTGATAAAGTAAAAGTAAAGTTAAAGTAATAAATTCTATACTATGCTGTTTTTATTACATCAAAAAGTTATTTTAAGAAAATTTTAAAATTTATTTCGGTTTTTTTTTATTGGATAAACTTAACTGAGCCATTTTAATATATAATTTTTTTAATTCTTATTTATTATATCTGTTTTTTTTCTGCGGAACAAGCAGAGCCTTGAGAAACGCCCTCTATTGTCAATGGTTTATTATTCAATATTTGCCAAAATCAAGTCTGTAAATTAAAGAAACAGATTCTATATTATGTTTGTCTCACATCAAAAAGTTATTTTAAGAAAGTTTTTTAATATATTTCGGTTTTTGTTTATTGGATAAACTTAATTGAGCTATTTTAATGTATAATTTTAAATAAGTACTTTACTTCATATATACACCCATGACGACGATTATAAATCATATGTTGGCCTTCGTTGATAATCGAAAGCACGACCCGCGAAGCTGAAGGCAGGATCACTGCCACCGACATCAACGGGCCATTACTTCCAATATTTTACTATTAAATTTACATGCTTTGTTTTTACAAGTTATGGATATATACTGCTTAAATAAAGAAAATTTTTCATTCGTTACTTTATTTTGATTCTAAACTGATAAAGCTTTGTTATAATTACGAAAGAAATCTAAATTAAGGCGCGTGTATATTCCGACGACGTTACCAATTACTGAAGACGTATTTACGCGTCTGTGACATATTCTCGCCCACAGATAATTATCATACAATGTAGTGGTAGCTACAAGTTGACAGGGTCACAGTGCAATTCTCAGCCATCCCCTAAACATTGTTACAAACAGGTGTAAATTATGTAATATTGTTTTGTTAGCCTCTTACTTAGTAACTTATGTTAAGTAGTGGCCTGTTACTATTCCACTATTGCTTAGAAATTTACCTACTAGCCTACTCCAATACAAATTGGCAGCTTACACATGGCAAGGGGTAAAATGTTGTTTCTCATTACTATTAAATGTTGAACTATTAACCAGGTTTTATTTAAAGTACACAGTACATAGGTTTTGTTTAAAAACGGTTACCTACCCAGTTTGAGTTCTAAATTAAATCGAATTAATTAAAGCGACTTTTACCAGAGTCGCTTTGTTCTTTCAGTCATCATAACGTGATATAGTGAGCAGCAACTTATATAAAAACCCATTGGATAAATATCTCTAAAGATTTTTTCATATGAGTTCTATCACAATAATACTCGCCAATCTTTGCAGGCTGCTTATACTGGAATCCAGCCAACTCCATTTCCCAAATATCTCAATGCCTTCCTCCCCCTAAATTACAATTATCTCTCTATCTTCGCGATATTTAGATTTTTTCTTTCTTTTAAAATCCTATGTTAATTATTGCTATCTTTTTCATTAATATTCTTTTTACTTTTACATATCAAATCCTTACACAAGATACGAAGAAATATCGACGCAGAAAGTTTAAACTTTATATATATTATATTTTATTATATTTCTATTATATTTTATTGAGCGCTAAATGCAAGTTTTTCTAACCTACTCGATTGCGTTATATGCCGTTGTTTTAGCGTCATATAAATTAGTGTAGCGGTAATGCAGTCCAGTATGCTAAAACAGTCACATTTAGCCAACTGGACTTTACCGTTTACAAGTTCACAAATAAATTCGTTTTAAAATATACACAATACATTTAGTCCATACACGCGTACTCGGGTTCCGTGTGAAAACCTTGCTCCGTATCCGGGCTACCGAGATCTCCGATAGATCGCTCACGACGCTCGTGAACTCGTGATGAGCCCGTGTGTTAACGGTGCTTAATAGCCCCTAATGCTTCCGAAACTGTGCGAACGCGGTAGCCCCACACGTGAACGTATAATTTGCAGTCGCCGTACAAGGAACAGTGTGCACGCCGCTTAACCCCGAACTCGAATTGCGGTTCAAGAGATTCTCTTTGCATCTATAGTGCTATTACGGTAAACGTTGATTTCTCCTTTTTTGGCAGATTTGATTTTAACTAAATTGCTTTATTCGGGTTTGCGTGAATTAATGGTTTAGCGGCAGAGGAAGATCGTTTAGTCCGTTTAAATCGGACTCTCCTTACCAGTACAGCTGGAGTTCGTAAGGAATTTTCCTTTGACACGAAAAAAATTGCTTTATTAGAAACAAGCATATCCAACTCACTTCGTCGAACTTAATTACGGCTAAATTATTTATAAATATATTAATTACGGCTAAATAAAAAGGCATATAAAAAAATGAAAGACATTAATTAAAGTTAAATACTCCGATCGATACTAAATTTGAGAGGGTTATCCGCCGATCAATCTAATGATTGTTTGAAAGTTTCTTTGAAATAGGTCCGTGCTGTTTTGGAGTCTCTACGGAAAACTAATATTTTCTTTTTTTATATAGATTAATGGAATTCGCGAGTTCGTTCGCGTTAACTTAAACGTTTAATTGCAGTTAGTAATTCAAATTTTTACCCGTTTTAAGTGAAAAATGGAATTTTTAAAAATCGATCACATACAGACATAGAGCTTTTATATTTTTAGATTGATTTTAGATTTTTGATAGGTATAAATATTGGGCAGAAAAGGGGGAATGCCTTTACGGGATCGGGACTCAATTCTGGACACTCTGGACACTTTATAAATAGTTTTGGTCATTAAACACAGGTTTTTGGAAAATTGCTGTTTTTGCGCGTACGTCGCGTTTCGCGTTATGAATGGATAGGAGGGGGTAGAAGGGGTAACTAGAAGGAGGTAACCAATCAAATGTGATCCTTGACACCGTGAGATCGGGTACATTGACATAACAGATATTATGTATATTCATACAATCAATCAGCAAAGAATCAACTTAGTTAAAACGCTGCCAGCATTCTTGAGACCACTCCACGTGGGCATGATTTGTGTAGTCCTAGCGTGTAAGTAATTTAAGATAGATATAACTTGTACATTTTAGCTGTAATTAAAAAAAATCATCATTCATTAACAGCCCACTTTAGTCCACTGCTGGACATAGATCTCTCCAATTATTTGCCACTGAGCCCGATCCTGGGCTTTTCGCTTCCATCCACTGCCCGCTGTCCTACGTATATCATCACTCGATCGAGTCTCAGGGTGTCCTACACTACGTTTACCGATTCGCGGTCTCCACTCCAGAACACGTCTACCCCAACGATCATCGGTTCTGCAACAGATATGGCCGGCCCATTGCCACTTCAGCTTGCTTATGCGCTATGTCAGTGTAGCCTAGTTCTCTGACGGATTACTTCATTGCGAATACGATCCCTCAGAGAAACCCCGAGCATAGCTCTTTACATAGCCCGCTGAGCGACTTTAAGCTTGTGGACCAACTGTAAAAAAAATCACACAATACAAACTGTCGATTTAAGGCAAAGCTTCGCATCCCTCATACGTGGTTCCGCGTAAACCTGCAGGTCTCAGTACACGGTCATTTAGCGAAATAATCGGTAGCGGTACTTCGCCGCCATCGGCGCTCACGTTCAGAGGTACATTCGCACGACCGCCACATCTAGTGGGTACGTGTAACAATAGGTGTTTTTATCTTTAATATTTAAATGAGTTAATCTTCTATGTATATTTTCTATGTATATTTTGTAAGAACTCATGTACTACCTGACACCGATAACATAACAATAAACAAGCACTGCACACATTCACCACTAGATATATAGACTCCACACGCTCTGCAATTTTGTCGTGGGGTCTAACTCCTGACGATGCTTCGGTTACGGGGCGAAACAATTGTTAAGATTGTGGTGGTGAATGTGTGTGTGTGCAGTGCTTGTGTATTGTTGTGTTATCGGTGTCGAGTAGTGCATCAGTTCTTACAAATTCTACATGTATCAAGTATGAGAACGAATAGTACACTCTACATTTAGCATTACATATATTTTCTTTTATCGCGGATTAAAGCAAAGTAATATTCTCATTAGTTTTGTTTTATTTAAATAAAATCTTTTCTGAATGCACTAAAACAGGGATAAAATGATTTTTTTTTTATCAAAAAAAGACTACCTTGATCGAATTTTCTCCCCCAAAACCCTACATGCTGAATTTCAGGAAAATCGTTGGAGCTGTTTCCGAGATTCAGAAATTATATTTGTATATACTTATAAGATTAACTCATTTAAATATTAAAGATTAAGTTCAGCGTCATTTATTATAAACGCAAATCTACATTTCTCTATCGCTGCGATGATATCTGTACGTTGTCCTGAGAAACAATGGGAATTGTCAGTGACATTTATGCAAACTTAATTAAGCGTACATCTGAACTATAATTTATCGATTCCAGTAATCGTAATTAAGGCTAGCCTTTGACGTATCGATAACAAAGGGCCTCGGCTTAATTGCGATGCGAAATCGATGCTCCACTAAGTTAGCGGACTGGGTCATCGATGTGGTGCTATCGCCCTATAGAACGTTGGACTCTGTTGATTGGACACGATTCCTTTGAGGATTTTTATGTTTTTCGCAACAAATATTACTATATTTTTACACGATATTTCTCACACAATTAGTGGCGATTTTATTTAAGTAAATTAGTACCCGGTTGACCGAGCTTTACTCGGTAATTTAAAAAAAAAAAATGAAATTAAAAAAAAAATTATTTTAAATGGTAGGTGGGGCTCGATCATATGTATTTTCATTTCTCGCGATCACCCGTTTCTCGCATAAGTTACGCTGATTTAACATTTCACTGCAAAAATAGTGTTTTATACATTCAATAAATTAAAAGTAAATTATAGATTTTTTTTAATACCCAAAAACAGGCATAAAACTATTTTTTTTTAAATAAACCTAGCTAGATCGATTTTTCCCAAAACCTCTTGCATGATGAATTTTAGGAAAATCGTTGGAGCCGTTCTCGAGATTCCGAATAATATGATATCGAAATATTAAATGTCTTAAAGTAAAATATACTTCCTTATAACAGATAATAAGGATAAAGATTTTCTTTAATTAATTAATTAAACGTACTGTATGCGTCCATCCTTAGCAGGAATCTAATTTTATTTCGCCATTTAAAATAAAGCGAGGAAATACTACAGAGCAGATACGTTACAACAGATCAAGGCACGGGTGTTCGCTTTACAATGGTACACAATTGTTCGCGCGCCGTCCGAGGTGGCGGTGCGGTTAATTAGCTTGGGAAATATAGCTCTGTATACAGGCTGATCAAAGAAAGTTGATTAAGTTTCTACTTTCTTTATCCTCTAGACTTGGGGAGTAAGCAAGTGACGTGACGAGAAGTGCAGTGTAATGTTCCGGGAGGGCAATATAAGTTAGTGGAGATAAAAAGCGAGAGATACGTTTCGATGTCCAAGACACGTTGCACGCCTATTGTCTGTATCTCTATACACATCTATAGATGCAAGAAAGAGCAATGCGCGCTCACATTTTCTTTCTCGCTTAGGGAGCTTAAAGAGTTTAATAAGGAGAATTTATCTTAGTTGTAGTCGCGGATTATAGTAATATAATATTCTCATTACTTTTGTATTATAGACCTCCGCAAAGTAACGCCTAATTCTATAAATTATTAGTTGTAGTAGTAAATTATGCGGTCATTTTTAAAATTATGGATATTTCTTTTTATCTTGATGTCTCCCTGTGATATGCGTCACCTTCAAATCCGAATTGAAAGAGTATGATGGGTCTGAGTATAATTTAATCCTTGTCGCCAAAACAGAGAGAAAAGTTTTCGCAATGACGGAAATTTAATTCTGAAATTATTAAAATTATATCCAAGATTATAGTAATACGTCAATTTATTTATAAAGAAGAAGAAGTAGAAGGTAAAAAATAGATGAAAGTAGAATTTTATTGCGATTGTTGATTTCGAAATTTACCATTTATAAGCGAGAGACTTATTTAAAATATTTCACGTTAAGTTAAAATTGATTAAGTTTGTTCTTAAACGCAACTTAATAAATTGATCTTAGATAAGATAAATGGACGTCAATTTCATATCAGACAGTCAATTTGAATGTAAATTTCACTTCCCTATTTTTCGAGACGTCGTGCTATATTTGTCAAGTTTATATTAAAAAATATATATGTCGTCATTTTTCTATAAAGTATCCATTGGTATTAGGTAGAAAACTGAATACAAAATTCATTTTCTCTTTTCATAAAAACATGTCTCGACCTGTATAAAGAAACAAAGCGATCCTTTCCCACAGTCGCACATACAGGGTGTTCGCTCACGAACTCACCCGGTGTTGTTTCGCGCGGAAGTATAAATGCCTGTCACCTACGCCCTTTAACTGCGTCGCGGAGATTCGGCGGGAATACGATCGCTATTTGGATTACGTAAATTGCACTATCGAGCCATTTGGATAGTTCAACACGTACAACCAACCGCTCAGCGCGTACACGTTTAGATTATGTTGTTCGTTGACGTTATTGCACTTTCGCCGACTGTATTTAATTCCTCGAATTGTGAAACTACGTCATCGCTCTTTTGTTCTCAGACGTTTTTAATTCTTAATTTATTGACGTGTAATGTTGCGTATATATTATTTTAAAGGCTTTCTACGTTGGATAGTACTGTGTTAATGTAACTAAGTCATCCCGTGATGATGGCTTTATGGCTTGTACACTAGCTTTTATCCGCAATTTTGTTCGCGTTGACTGTTGTCACGTGGTACGTTGAATAGATGGTGCTTTTCAACGTCATCATATTCCTGTTAAATTAACAGGATTTCTATAGCCTACATTTTAGCCCGCTGTACAAGGTTAATAATTAAGGTTAATAAGTAACAGATAATTGTCAAAATTTCATCAATATTGGTTCAGCGGATTTGCCTTGAAAGAGTAACAAACATACATCCATATTCACAAACTTTTGCATTTATAATATAAGTAGGATTATTTAGTATTTTATTGTGGGGTTGACATTTTATTTCCTATAGGATGAATTTAATCTACTTGAGGAATTAAAAGGTGCATTATGAAATCCGATGAATCGACTCTTGATGTAATTGTTAAGCAGAAACGCAAAAATAAAGAATATGAATGAATTAAAGTCAGTTAAGGAGATATTGTATATTCACACACAGATACGCACGAAATATTTAAATTTGGAAAAACTCTAAACTTATAAAAAGAATTTAAATTTGCTTTAATAACTAAATGTTACTAAAATAATGAAACGTATTTTTTGTGGTTAATCTGTTGCAGATGTGTCTATGCTTTATTTAATCTACGTATCTTTTTTTGTATCTACCTTGGATAAAGAATACACTGGATGCCGCCTTAGCTATTTTTGTGTGTCCGTTTTATGCTTGTGTGAACTTTTAGAAGTGCATTAGTGTGCGTGATTAGGGAAGTACTTAGCTTATCGATAAGCTAAACTAGGCGTCGATAATTATCGAAGCCTAGCTCAGGTAATGTAAAGTTAATATACAATTGTAACCAACCTAGTTGGTTTACTGTTCAGAATAGATTTAAACATTTGAATAGATTGACATAATTTCCTGAGTGTACAGTCTGCAGTATAATGTCATGAATTATCCGATGCACATCTTTACTGCATATCTTACTGTGATGGGTGGTTCTCAAAAATGGTATCAGTCAATTGACTGTGAGCCTAGATTTACCAAAGAATCCTTTGAAGCGTTAAAAATAAAGTCGAAGGTGCAGCCCATACTCGGTACTTTATGTATAGATGAAATGTTAACATAAATGTTAGTGCTTCGGTGGCCAATTGAACAATATCATGATCCACATTATTTCCAACATTTACATATCCGTGAGACCGGTGACAGCTTTTATCCACTGTTCTCTTATATGTGGGCATTTAGGAAACCTTAGAAAATAATCTAAAATTAGAGATTTGCATTTACTTGGCTAGTAAATATAACTTTGACTGATATTTATCGATACATAATAATTCGTTAGTGTGTACATCACTACGTAGGTAACACAATTCAATCGAATATTTAATGATTAATTTCTATGTTTTATCAGTATCCCACACTCGTGCCGGCTAGAGAATATCAAACTGTACTGATACATTATAATCTGAAACGCTTTAACTGAATAAAACGCTTTAATTTAGCACGCAAATGAGAGTCAAAGATTTACTTATGAAATGGTAATTCCATGTTTTTAACTCCTCCTTTCGTTGTTCTTGATGGACACGTTAAGGCAGCACACGACATATTCCACCTTTTTTGAAAAAATATATCAGTAACACTCGTATTTGCTTTAGATTTCAAGAAATAATCTTCAACAAACTCAATGTTATGGCCTCATTTGGTGTCACCAACTGGACACATTTTTAGCGACGTTGCCAAACTTCATCACAATCTCTTTCACTCTTATGTATAGTTCGCGATAAGAACAGAGACAAACGATAAATTGCTTACACACAGACGCAAGATCGGCAACGTCTTTTGGCGCCGTCCAGTATATACTACGTCCATGGTATCTACATTCAGAACAGATAAAGTATGAGACAGAAATATGATAATTTAAAAGGATTATAATACCTTGATCTGTGTTCAAAGGCAGGATTTGGGATTATAGTTCTCTGTTTGTTACAGGGATACTTTTTAATCTTATTTCAGTTTGTAACGGTTTTTTAACACGCGTCACTTACGTTTCTACGCCAATTGGTCTCTTACGGTGTTTTGAGTTTTGTATTTAGTAACGGTTTTTCTTGACTTTAATTCTGACTTTACTAAAACTGTTTTAACGTCTAATCTTTTTGAAATACACTTGATATAATGCACAGGTACACCAAAGCGGAAAATTAGTAGTATTGTTGCAATTATAATATTTTTATAAAAACCGTCGGCTAAAAAGGTTTCATATTCTTCGCTTTGTAGTTTCTACAAACGTTCTCTAACATAAATATAATCCTAATATTACCTATTTTTTTTTAATAATGAAAATAAAAAAATATATATATTCCAGACTTTCAGAATACAATACATTTAATATATATTTATGTATGATATAAATTGTGATGTAATATAATTTTACGATTATAATAAAAAAAAATTGTTTCAGACAATGTTATGGGCATTTATGATGTAAAGAATATTTTTGTGTACTAAAATATAATATTTGATTGATGATAAAAAAAATTAAAATTTAACAACACAAAAATACAATTTACTAAAAAGAATAACGATAATGGAAATTTCATAAAATAAAAAAATTTCCTCTTACTGTTTATTTCTCAACGAAATTTATGAAATAACATATACGAAATTTCAAACTTTTTTGAATGTCACTGTTACTAATGATATTTTTTTCAATTGTTGTAGATGTAGTCAATGCTTGTGGCGGTGAGGTGATGGAGTAGCACGATCATCAACATCGGTCTCTCTTACACAATAGAGTAAGGTTCAATAATATACTATATACCTACTTATTGCTAATACCAGTGACTGACGTCAACTGTACAACTTAAAAGTTAAAAAAAACTAACGTCAACACTGTTAACAATTTAATTTAACATCTAACATCATGTTCAAAATAAGAATGTGCCGATTTTTTAACGTTTCATTAATAGAGACCGTAATTTAAAAAAATACTACAGACAGTATATAAGTTTTTTCCAGTAAAGTATAAAAGATCGTGCTCATTGTAATAGTCCACAAGCATTTTTAATCTGTTTACATCATACAGTTATTATACTAGAGTAAAGGAGCCAACATAAATTGTGTTCATTGACAATAAAGAGAAAGTAAATGAGACTTATTATCGGTCTCTCTTTTTTATGTATGGGAACAGAAAGATAAGTACCTATATGAGTTTCATTTTCCCTCTTAATGTAGGCTCCCCTATATAATAATAACTCTATGGTTAACATACACCAGACTTTTTATTAGGACCATACCATAGAGATATTATAGAGTAGGGTAGCAAAAGTTAAGTGGGTGCGTGTGTCCAACAAATAATAAGCGAAGAAACATGAGAGAACCATTATCCTTTTCTAATCATACACATAAAACAAACACAGATAGCCTCATTTGCTTTTTCTTTTCAATGGGCTCATTGCAGGCTACCTTAGTCCTAGTATAATAACTTTATGGTTACATGTATAATAACTCTATGGTTACACATTAAAAGGGTTTAATATAAAAAAATAACATCTGAAATTTTGTTACAGAGTAATACACTACAATTCCAATAAAGAGACCATGAACATTCGATGGTGATTCAATAATGCATTCACTCGAAGACCTTCGTGAGGCACAGATCACCTGGAATTATAACAGTATTCTTACTTCTATTGTTGTACACCAGAATGGGTTATAGCAATTTAAAAAAATGGCGTACTATCCCTTAAAAATCTTACACTTTGAGCGGTGCATATGAGTTTACAAATGTTTGTTATTTAAAATATTTTGTCATACATAAATTACGTTGAATGACGTTCTGCTTTTTATACACGTGTACAAAAAATTAACGTGGAACGGCGCTATCAGTTTAAAAATATAAAGTAATACGGCACAATGACATAGCTTGAAGTAATTCGTAGTCAGTCTTCAGCCCTTTACGCACGTTGTATGATAGAATTATTTATAGGGGACGAGTTTAAACGTATAATTAGCGTTTCAAATTTAACGTGTAATAACGTTGCTCTAAGTATTAACGTGTAGCAAGGACACCGTAAACATGATGATTTTAAAATTGTTTTATCAATTTTTAACATTGCCAGGTTTTAATAAATAACGTGCGAATGATATAAATTGTATGCAAAAAATTCGTTTTCGTTAAATATTTATTTCATTAGATGTTTACTGGATAGTAAAAAATAAATAAATGTAATTATAGTTAATCATTTTTGCGTTGTCGTAATTTTGCTAGGACAAATTTCAAAATATGTTTGTCTTATTATAGTTATAACAGCTAATTAACTAAAATTACAATTTATGTTTGCTGTAAAACGTTCTGGTAATTTGTATATAGTATTTATTAGAATTAGTGACGTTAGAATATAAACTGCTTAGCTATTTTATGTAAAATAATATTTATATAATATTTAAAATATTACTAATATAATCTACGTAGAACGTATTTTGGAGTTGAGCGTCGGAAATAATCAGAAAGTGATGGATTTATAGAATATTTTGAGTACAAAGGATGAAATTATAGTTGGAACTTTATTGTCTTGCGTCATATAATATCATGCTTTTAAATAACATTCCTTATTGCTATATGTACATTATAAGGGTTGTTCCTAATGCTTAGAAATATGGGTATATTTGTTTATAATTTTAGTATTGATACGGCTTAGCCTTAATAATAAGTAAGATGTATTATCGGAGGGTAAATAACAGTTTTCGAATTATAAACTTTTGAATTAAGATTTTTTTTCGAAAACTGGTTTATTCGTAACGTAATTTCATTATATACAGTAATAGCTTTAAGTGAAACAATTTTCAACAATTGAATTAATAGTATTTCTGGACAATGAACTTTAAAATTAAAAATAGAGTTATTTTAAATTCCTCAGTATATTTATAAATATTTTTTAGCTTATTTTTAAATTCAGGCCTAAATATTAATTACTTGTTTTACGATTATGTGTTTGTCTAATATACACATTTTGGATATTATGTGAAATATTAGAATATTTATGGTTTTGAATATATTGAGGGATTATTGCATTTTTGTTCCAATTTTTTCATTTATAGAAAACAGTTAAATCTGGCAAGATTGTAAACATATTATATAAATAATCACGCTATTATAAATAAAATAAAACGCCAGTTACTTAGGTCTAGTATAAAAATAGAAAACAAATATTATAATATAATAATTACTAATATGAACTACCTTTGTTTCGCTGTTAGGCGAAATAATAAAGGTAAGGTTTTTAATAATATATCTAACAATGTCTTTGCAAAGTATATAAATAGAAGTTTATATATGAACTGTTATAAGACTCGCTTTTATGTATTAGGATATACTAAGATTGCATATGTGCCTAGACAAAAAAAAGTGTAAAGAAGAAAAATAGGTATCTTTTTACTACGCCAATTATTACTGCAGTCATATATATGAAAACGATACCTAAAAATAATACAAATAAAATGAATATTTTGGTTTAATCGTGCAGTTTTAGAATCGAAAAGTATTGCTAAATGTATCCTTTGGTATAAGTATATATATTTTATAATAATAAAAAAAGAAATTTAAATATGGAAGGTACCACATCTGACTTGTAATTACATCATTGATTGTCACATCTTATTGTCTATGATAACTTCTTAATATCTATGACTAACATGAGCTTGTTCTTAATGATTTTCAGTAGATATGATTAGCTTAAACAACAATTGAAATAATGTTGTTTGAAAGAAGCTCATTTAATTCTTTGTTCTTAGAACTCAATGGAGTATTAACCTATAAACTTTACTTTCATACTGTCATAGTTTATATTATTAAAATATAGTTTTATATAAGATTAGACTTTGAATATTTTTGGTATTCTATTCAATTATTACCAACAATTAAGCGAATTTTTCTTTATGCGATTATCATTATTTAATTTTCTTTTTTCAAAATTAGTAGCAATTTATGGTTTCGTATAGTCATGAATATAATAATGTTTTTAATATATCCCCAAATATATGTAGGGCGTCTTATATTGTAATTTTTTTTAGCTAATATGTTCGACAGTAAATACTACAATTTTTTTTAAATATAACTGTTTAAAATTAAATAATTACCATTCTGCTGCATAGCTGATTATGTCAACACTGCGTCTCGTGTTTTTGTCATTTAACACATTTGAAATAAGAACTATTTTCTTATATTTTTTAATTGTTTAACGGCTTGGAATCAAGTCCTTAGTAGTCCAAGAACAAAGAATATATTTACAGACGAAAAAGATAATTATTTTTAATATCTGATAAGTTATGTACTCATCAGCAATATTGCTTTGGTTTTGTCTAGCACAATATACAATCGAACGACATAAAAACATATAACTATGCTGACAAGTTGCGGTGGTTAGAAAATTCCATGTGCCAATATGTGACAGGCATATCTGTCGTTTAGCCATATTCTATATAGATTTAGATGTATAAATTATATATTTTTAAATGTATTTATCCCATTTATGTAGATTGATGGTAATAAATAATGTATAATGACGAGTTTTGTTTTATTGTTGTATTATATTATCTCTTTTATAGCGATCACAATATCGTGCCAATAAATAATGTTAATTGTGTTTACACCTACGCTGTTATTTGAAATATGATAGTCGTTCGCACAGGTTACGAGCACCCGTAAAGTGAAAGAAGTGACTTTCTGTTACTTTCGTTTAGTATTGGTAGTAACCCATTAGGAATTCAAAAGAGTCCGCCGTGTGGTGTCCGGCTGTGTAGAATAGACCACCCTCATTACTTACCGAGGTGTCGTAAAAGGCTACTAAGGTAAGTTGACCCACCGTGTGATATCCGTTTAAGTAGTATAGACCACCCTCTTTCTTACCGAGGTGTCGTAAAATACGATTATGGTAAGTTGATGTCAGGCAAGCGGCCGGTCGCCACTTATAGTGGGATAAGGACAGGAATTCAAAAGAGTCAAAATATAGCGTTGCGATACATTTAAAGTTATACTAAACTCTAACTTAATTTTGTTTATTTATTGAATTGGTGCAACTTTTGGCAGTTACATTAACATATCAAGTGAATTAGATAAAATACATAACAAAAAGTGAAAAAATGAAACTTTATAATAGTGCCTTTAAAGTTCTTCAAAACTTTTATCTTGAAGTTTTTATGCAGCTTAAAGTTAAAAAAGTTACTTTTATTGATCATCTAGAAAGTAACCGCAGGTACTATCCCGAAATTTAATGGAATCTTTTACATTTTAAAATTCGCAATTGATTACTCCAAGCCATTATATTGGTTATGCTATCATATAGATTACTAGCTTTCTCCCGCGACTTATAATAATAGATGGCGCTTTGTATCATCCTATTCCTTTAGAATCAACAGGATTTTTATATCCTATATGTTATCCCGGTGTATAAGGAATAATTGAGCCAAATTTCATCGATATTGGTTCAGCGGATGAAACTGTAACAAACATTCATCTATACTGACTGGCTCGTTGGCGCAGTGGGTAGTGACCCTGCCTTAAATTCCGCGGGTCGCGGGTTCGATTCCCACCGAGGGCCAACATTTTCTATAAATGAATTTGTTGGTCTTTGAGCCTGGGTGTATATTTGTATTTTAGTATGTATTTAAAAAATATATATGAGTATATATATTCACCATTTCTCTGTCACCCATAACACAAGTATTAAGTTACTTTGGGGACGGACGACCGTGTTGGAGGAAGATGATGATGGGACACTTACACAAGTGTCCCATCATCATCTTCCTGCCCTTATCCTACTCTAAGTGGGATCGGCACAACATGTTATGAACATGCTGTTACATGATTTGGCTGCGTTTTTACGACCGGCCGCCTGCCTGACGTCAATTTACCTTAGTCTTATGTTACGACACCTCGGTAAGAAATGAGGGTGGTACTATTCAGCCGGATACCACACGGCGTATAATAATAATACATTATAAAAATTTATTATGTCATCCTGTCAATCCAAAGATACCGTGGACAATAAATTTTTAATCTGCACAAAGGCGTATCGGACGGTTATTTTAGCGCGAACAGGTTTCGGCGTAACGCGGTGGCGGTCTGGCTCTTCGCGTTAGTCATCGCCTGTCCGAACTCCGAGGTAATCTAAAATCAGTTTGAATATCGAACTACTTAAACCAAGAACACACACTCGGAATATAAAATCACTACATATTATAAAACAAAGTCCAAATTTCCTTATGTACGCATAAAACTTTAAAACTACACAACAGATTTTGATGCGGTTTTTTTTTAATAGATAGAGTGATTCCAGAGGAAGGTTTGTACGTATAAAAACATTCAATACGGGGTAGAGAAATACTGTAATTTTTGAGGTTTCTGTAAGTAATTACATTTTTTTCCGCTTACATTGCAAACACAGGCTAAACCCTACGAGATTTATCAAAATAATGTACTAAGTATTTGTACACCTTAAAAAGGTCTACAGAAAAGTCCGTGATGGTATATGTCTATCTCTTATGGATAACCCACTATAGCATTTTTTGTCATTTACTTTTTACGAAAAATAATGCCTTATTTTTAAAGCAATTTTTATACAATACAGCATTAATCCTTATCCATTTAAGTACCTTAAATTAATAGTTGATTTAATATAAATCAATATGGCCGTTTACAGCATGTAATTTAAGTAAACATTTTCGAAGATATTACAGATTTAAAATGCCGTGAGGACTTCGCGCTTCGCCCTATAGGGCGAAAGTCGCTAAAGTCGAAGTGTTATAACACTTCGACTTTAGCAGCTATGTCGCTCTTTCAAGAGTTTGTTTAAAGACATTCTGTAATTAATTGTAAAAATAAAATGCATAGGGAAAATGTAAAAGAAAATAAGTAAAAATGTACTATATGAATTTAGATATTACAAAGATAGCAGGAAATCTTCTTGGTATAGGGAAAGGAAATTGTTTTTCTCCAAATTTAACGCGTGCGGGCCACGGGCAGTAATGAATAAATCAAAACTACTGGATCGATTTTAGTCATTTTTTTTACACTGACTGACATGGGGTATATATTTTTTACCCGTGCGAAGTAGGGGCAGGCCGCTAGTTAAATTATAAACAGATAAAAGTACATGAAGAAAAGTAATTTTATTAAGTAAATTAAAAATGTACAAGTTATATCTATCTTAAATTACTTACACGCTAGGACTATACAAATCATGCCCACGTGGAATGGTCGCAAGAATGCTGGCAGAGTTTTCGCGCTGAATCGCTAAGCTGATTCTTTGTTCGAAAAAAAAGCAAGCTCTCTTGTCACCTGAAGAGGCAATTAACTGTGGGTGTTAAAACGAATAAATTTTTTTAAATTTAAAATAAAACATATAGGTATATTAAATTATTGCCTATAATTTATTGCAAAATTTAAATACAAAATAATAAGTCATAGATAACAATAATTTTTAATGAAAGGGAATGTCTAAGTTAAAAAATAAATCATTATATTCAGAAGCTTAAAAAGTATTAATTTGATGATACTCACTATGCTAATATTGTAGAATTAAAAAGGACATTTACATCAATTATAATTTTTAACAATTATATGAGTAATTTAAATAATTTATAGAATTAGTCGTTACTTCGCGGAGATCCATAATACAAAAGTAATAGTAAAATTATTTTGCTATAATCCGCGATGAAGTAAAATAGAAAATATATATAATGCTAAATGGAGAGTGGACAATCGGTTATCATACCTGATACATGCAGGATTCGTAAAAAAAAACACATGCACAAACCTCCACCACCGCCACCACCATACACAAGCACTATATACGTTCACTATCACAAACTCAACAATCGTTTCGCCGCGCAACCGAAGCATCATCAGGAGATAGACTCCACGACCAAAATCGCAAAGCAAAAATTATATGAGCTTTAATATTTATATATAATTTTAACAATTATATATAAATATTAAAGCTATATCATCCTTGCCTTTATCCCACTCTAAGTGGGGTCGGCACAACATGTTACAAATATTTACACATGATTTAGCTACGTATTTTACGATCGGCCGCCTGCCTGACGTCGACTTACCTTAGTCGCCTTTTACGACACCTCGGTAAGAAATGAGGGTGGTATTATATTAAACCGGATACCACACGGCGATCAAATACAATTTTAAATATTCTACAATGTCTAGATTGAAAATTGCGCTAACTTATGTATATTTTGAAACACAAAAACATACCGGTTTATTCAAGCCGTACAACCTTATACGATTGGACCCAAAGGTACCCGTTCGTTTTCATTTTAGACATTACAAATATTTGTTCGCTTAACACCGAATCGTGGACTTCACAAGAAGTGATCAAATAAAATAAATGCCGCTACAATCTCGATAATATCAGACTAATTTTGCCGACGGCCTGTTGGCACAATGCGCGGAAGCAAACGTTTGAATGCTTCGGATAAATGTATGTTTATCGTGACTAGATGCTGCAAGCGAGCGGGATCGTGATAGAAGACTCATTTGTCACAAATTTCTGTACAAAAGTAATAAAATTATTTTGCTATAATCTGCGATAATATGTCTGTTAGGGGAAGTTTGAAAGTTGCGCCCATTACAGAAAAGATGAGAAGTTTGAGACTAAGTTGGTAAGTAAGTAAGTAACGGCCTGTTACTATCCCACTGCTGAGAATAGGCCTCTTCTCTCCGTTTTGGGAGAGAAGGATTGGAGCTAAGACCTACCACGCTGCTCCAATGCGGATTGGTAGGTTACACATACCTCCAGAATTCTCTAGAGATATGCAGGTTTCCTCACGATGTTTTCCTTCACAGAAAAGCGTGTGATAAATTGCAATTATCAATTAGACACATAAGTTTTAAGAGAAAAACTCATTGGTGTCTGGCCGGGTTCGAACCCGTGATCGTCTCTAGAGATTCACACGGTCGCGCCGCTGGGCCATCACAGCTTAAGCTTAGCTAAGTTGGTATGGTCATGTAATGAGGAGGGATGAAAATCATGTGACCAAAAGAGTTTTAAATATGATTGTGGATGGATGTATCGCTAGGGGGAGACCGAAAAAAAGGTGGATGGATTGTGTGAAAAATGATATGCATGTTAAAGGAGTGGCACCAGAGTTGACGAATGATAGAGGAGAATGGAAGAATACATATTGTGTCGACCCCACTTAGAGTGGGATAAGGGTAAGAGAACGATGATGATGTTGTAATCCGCGATAATGTAAAATAGAAAATATATATAATGCTAAACGTAGAGTGGACAATTCGTTTTCATACCAGACGGGATAGAGTCCACGCTTTGCGATTCTATCGTGGAGTCTCCTGATGATGCTTCGGTTGCGGGGCGAAACGATTGTTGAGTTTGTGATAGCGAACGTATGTAGTGCTTGTGTATTGTGGTGGCGGTGGTGAAGGTTTGTGCATGTGTTTTAACGAATCCTGCATGTATCGGATTGTTCACTCTACATTTAGCATTATATATTTTTTCTATTTTATTTAATCGCGGATTATAGCAAAATATATTATAGCTATTACTTTTGTATTGTGGATCTCCGCAAAGTAACGCCTAATTCTATAAATTATACAAATCTCCGTAATTTGTTGGAACGAAGTTGTAGGTAGTACTAGTTATGATATAGCTAAAGATTAGATATAGCTTTAATAAATTAACAAAAAGCTCGTTAGTCAGATAACTTTAGTATGATCGCTATATATCCCATTGTGCCGTGGGAAAGTTCTGTGAGTTACATTATAAAAATGCAGCTTTCTCGCCGCTCAGGCTTCCGTAGGAGACTGCGATACCATCTGAGATGAGATCTTTGCGAAACGGATGACTCACGTCTTCGCCTTTAAATATGTTGCAATGCTCTTGTTACTTACAATATTCATTTGTATTTTTGATGAGAAAATTATGGATGTAATCTTAAGGTGATACTGTTTAAAAATTAGTATCTGGGTGGCCGAGCCTTGCTCGGTAGTTTTCAAAATGATGTAAAAAAAATAATATTCAAAAAAATTTAAAAGAGAAATGAAAAAATAATAGGGCAGGTGAGGCTATGTCCTAGGTATTTTCACCTCTCTAGACCGCCCGTTCCCCAAATGAACTACCATGACTTTACGTTTGACAGCGAAAAATTGTGATTGTATTCAACGTAAATTTCAAAAAAATTTTGGAGCCCGAAAACAGGGATAAACCGACATTTTTTAAAATTAAACTTATGTAGATCAATTTTTTTCCCCAAAACAAACATGCTGAATTTCAGAAAAATCGTTGGACCCGTTTCCGAGATTCCCAAAAAAATATATATACATAAATATATATATATACAAAATAAAGATATAAATATTAAAGATAAAGTCACTAAACGGTCAGAACGTGTGGATCTATAGTGGGGGGTCAAGGGTTGGCAAGGGTTTTTCGACACCTCGGTATTAAAAACGATGGTCAATTCTACTAAACCGGATACCACACGGTGGGTCAACTTACCTTAGTCGCCTTTTACGACAATCCAGGTACTATTATATAATCGACGAAAAAAACCAGAGTATAGTTAGTTTTTTTTATTATTATTTAATAAATTAAACTAATACATTGTTGTATATTGTGGCAGAGATCTATTGATACTCGCACTAGGTTGCCCTGTATCGCGAGTATCAACCAAAAATACAATAATATAGAATATAGAAAATCATTATTCCAAAAAATTTCATACAATGCTAATTAATTATTAACATGCAATAATAATAGTTGTGAAATATACCTTATCGATAACCGATATACCTACATAGAAAGCCTCAACGTCATTTGTATACTAAGCGTGAACTATAAACGTGGGTGTAAAGGCATAATAGAAACGTATCGTGCCCAAATCGCGCACCATTATCCCTAATACTTAAACACTCTTTGATAAACCAAACCAAACACCGACAAATTAGTTACGAGACATAAATTTCCAAGTTTGTTATTCTTATACAATATCCAATCGTTTTTAAACGTTAAAACACGAAACTAATACAACTTTTGATTATCTTTAAAACTATAAACTTGATAATCGATTATTTTATAGATTTTCTATAAACGGATTCTACGATTGAATAGCTATAATTGTAGATAATAGTTTATGGTGGAGAATATAAGAGCCCTTATACAAGCAGCGCGGAGCGGTTATAAAAATGTCTACTTTTATGGTTGTAATATTTGGGTAATATGTGTGAATCAAGTTAACCACGCCGTATGGTATCCAGCTGAATAGAATAGTGTTAGCGCACACTATATACAATAACACGATATATCAGGAATACCACAATTCCCGTTCCGAGATGCACTTCTCTTGAATGACGAACAAAGACTGAATGTCACTGAAACGTTTTATCAATAAGAAGACTAAACCGGTAACAACAACGGCACAGTGCTGCCACTGTTTTAATCAAAAAGGGCGCGATACTCTTGTTTCATGACTTTGTTGCTATAAAATACAAAGCGGAAGTCATTCTTACAGAGGTGTCGTAAAAGGAGACTAAGGTAAGTCGACCCGCCGTGTGGTATCCGGCTGAGTAGAATAAATAGACCAACCTCATTTCTTTCCGAGGTGTCGCAAAAGGCGACTAAGGTTAGTTGACCTACCGTGTTGTATCCGGTTTAGTAAAATAGACCACCCTCTTTCTTACCGAAGTGTCGTAAATACGTCTACCTAAGTTATGACGTCAGGCAGGCGGTCGGTCGTAAAAACTCAGCCAAATCATGTGACAGCATGTTTATAACATGTTGTGCCGACCACACTTAGAGTGGGATAAGGGCAGGAGGATGATGATGTGTGAATCAAGTTAACCATTTTATTTATTACACAACACACAAAATTGTCTTGTAACTTCATATAAAAATCTTAATGAAAGAAGATACTATAGTCATCGCACATACCAAAGTAAATTTCTGAGAATCATAATGACTTTTGGAATTTTGCTTGTTAAAATCACAAATGAAGATACCGGTGGTATCTGGTTGAGTTGAATAGACCATCCTCTTTCTTACGGAGGTGTCGTAAAAGGTAACTAAGGTAAGTTGACCACCGGGTGGTATACGGTTGAGTAGAATAGACCACCCTATTTCTTACGGAGTCGTCGTAAAATACGGCTAACAATAACGATGTAAGTCGACATTGGACAGGCGGCTCGTCATATAGCCGCTGGCTGGTAGCCAAATCATTTTAAAACATGTGGTGCCCACACCACTTAGAGTGGGATAAAGGCAGCAGACGATGAAAAAACATAAATGAAGGATTTGGATATTATTCATACTGTACTACTCTCGACCATTCAGGAACAATATCTATAGTGGTGACAATGATATCTATAGAATATTGTCAATGATTATTGGAAAGGCCTAATTAACAAAACTCAACTTTCACTTTCACGACTTCATGTTCGATGTTGTAGCTACAACATTACAAGACCAACTAACTGCCTACTGGGAGAGCTGACCACTCTCAAGTTAACTAAAACGGAAGGAAGCAACAATGACTCCTCGTGGTATCATGACATGGTGTCAGTACAAGTACTAGGTATCATGACAAACTTACAATAACAAGAACACTACGAACTAATATACATTAATGTTATACTCCTAACATAATATTGTGATATACTTGTAGATTCAATAAATCCAGCTTCCAAACCTATCCCAACTCGGCATCTTATAATTGCAAATAAGGTTTTAGTTCTGGGAACTGGGCATGTTATTCGTATGTTGCGGAATAGCCCAGCGGTGACACCGTGCAATTATCTAGAAATGCCCATGCTTTAACACGGTGATTGCACTTATAAGTTTATCTGCTAAAAATGTATGTGTCTGATTGCAATTTATCATACGCTTTTCGGTAAGGGAAAATATCGTGAGGAAACCATCATATCTTTAGAGAATGCTGGGGATATATGCAACCTACCAAACCGCATTAGAGCAGCGTGGTAGATCTTAGCTCCAATCCTTTTCTCCAAAAACGAAAAGAGGAGACTTATGCCCAGCAGTGGAATAGTATAGTATTTATATTTACTTTATTTTTATATAGCAGAATTCAGTTCCGTTTTATTAATATCTTGTTAGCGAAAATAATTTACCTTTGATCATAAAACGGATGATTTGGAGCGTTTCTGACGTTCGCCGATGTAAAAGGATCTTAAGAAACATGTGTTTATCAATGGTAAATCCGTGAATGGTCCAGATGGATCAAGTTTTCAATGGCTTGCGTGTTCAAAGCCATTAAATATGTATAAAATTGGACGAATTGTTGTGTCAACATCCTCTGCATTCATCAAAGGATATAAATCTTTGCATCTCAAAATTATTGTTCATTTATATCAATATTAATTATTTATTCTGTTGATAGATTGTTTCGTAATAACTTATTTAGTCATAATGATGGCTGAATTATGGCTTAATAGCCATACATAAATTATAAATACGAAAGTCTGTCGTCAATTTGACGGCCAATTCTCTGGACCAATAATAATAACATTTTTTACAATCAAAATTTTGATAACATATAGAATATAATTATAATAATATTTTGCTAAAAACTACGATAAAAAAGGTGTGTTCAGTTAAATGCAGAGTGTACCTACTATCCATTTTCATATACATGAAGGAATACTTTACTTTACTTTAATTTCACTACAATTTGCCATCTCAACAATAGTTTCGTCCTAGTAATCGAAATATTATTAGAAAATAGAGTTCAAAAAACTTCGCAAAGCGACACATCAAGCAATTAGTTTTATATACAAATAGTTCAACCCCCAACATTGTTGTTGCCTTCGAACACGTGTAGCGAACTGGAGTTTGATATAACAGAGAATTTTGTAGAAATCTTTATGCCCATGATTTGAATCCGTGAGCTTCAGGTATGAAATACAGGACTTTTATGAATAAGTACGATAACGCAATCGGTATATCGTTGTTGCGGGTCGCGTATAAGATGCTGTCAATCGGTTTTCATGCGATCATCGCCTGTGGTTGATCTCAACACGCCGTGAAATTGACTTTCGGAGAAACGTATCAGCTGTTGACGTTATTGCGGTGACTTGTATTTATGGTGATCCCATTTTACGATCTTTATTTCTGATATGACTGGTCTGGCGCATGGAGCAGTAAGCCTGCTTTCAGCTCAGCAGACGCGGTTTCGATTCCCGATTGCCAACATTTTTTAAGATCAATATATTTGTACTTCGATTGTTGGTGTATGTATTTAAGTTGTCATCCTTCTGACCTTATCCCACTCTAAGTGGGGTCGGCACAACATGTTGTAAGCATGTTGCAACATGATTTGGCTAGGTATTTTACGACTGGCCTGATATCAACTTACCTTTGACATCAGGCCATTTTACCTTATCAAAGTGTCGTAAAATACGTTTACGACACTTTGATAAGAAATGAGGGTGGTCTATTTTACTCAACCAGATACCACAAAGTGGGTCAACTTAGTACGTTTATCAATTACAAGCACAAATATAAATCACTGAAACAATTACAATCGTAAATTAATTTAAATAAAAAGTGACAATACCTGACATATTAAGAAGAATTTAAGATGCCAAACCATAAATTTAAAACATTAAATATATTTTTTAATAATATTTACCAGTTGTCCATTACTCTTGCCGTACATATTATAGATAGTTTAGGTCAATAGTACATTACGGTTTTATGTAATGTTGAAGAGGTCGCGTAGTTCTCAGATCCTCCTCCTAGAGTATTCTTTCTCAATGCTGAGGGTCGTGACCCCCACCACAGATCACTTTTGTGCGAACTATATTGCCAACGGGGTCTGTTATTCGCTGCGGGAATGGCTTCGTACATCCTACTGTCGAGGGTGGTGCCGATTTGGTCTGTCCAGCGCATTGAACTTCGCCCTCGTGGTCTCTTCTCCTGGATTTTGCCGGTGATGACCATCTTTTCAAGATTATCACCACTTTTACGCGCAATATGGCCATTGCCGGTCCCAAGCCCGTATCCAAAAGGAGGAGGGTTATTCAGGGAAAGACTATATCCAGCCGTAAAACAGTCAACGCCGAGAATCGGGCGGCCGTTAAATAACCCGACAACTTCGAAGCCACCTAAGGCCCGAAACGACAGGAGCCGTGAGGAATTAATGACCTCTTAAAATCTGAGAGTGGAAGGACACGGGAATCCATCACTAAAATAATTTTCCTAAGAAAACCCCCCCTTACAATGGAAATATCACAAAGTAATAGCGACTTGTCTAGTATAGATACACTGAAGTAATGTACCAGAGAATAGTAGATCTACAAAAACACTATAAAAAAGTCCGGAATAGCATGCCGAAATCTTATGGTCAACTCATTAACTCATTTTGTGTCTTTTGCGACACATTTCCACGCGAGCGAAGCCGCAAGCAGAGCTAGTTTATTTAATAATCGGATGGAGTCGCAGACATCTGCTACTCAGCCGATACAATATATCAACCAGAGTCTTATTGTCAGGGCGGGCCGCGGCGACACGGCCGTATAAATGGCCGCGACGTTTCGCGAACGTTTGACGCACGGCTCGCGAACATCGTGTCCGACAACGGCGTTCAACTCTTTAGTGCTTTTCATTGAAGGGAATGAAACAGAGGGTTGTCGGGTGCGCAATATTAATAATGTTTTTTATTCTTAGTATTAAAGTGACCGAATTCAAATTTACATCAGTTAGATACATAAATACACATATTAATACCCGCCGTGTCGTAAAAGGTGATTAAGGTAAATTGACCCACTGGGTGGTTTGAACGTTTCGCGAACGTTTGACGCACGGCTCGCGAACATCGTGCCCTACAGCGGCGTTCTACTGCTTTAGTGCTTTTTATTGACGTAAATTAAACAAATTCTTGTCAGGTGCGCGATATTAATAATGTTTTTTTTATTCTTAGTATTAAAGTAACTGAATTTAAAATTAGATTAGTTAGATACATGGTAATATTCGCCGCATTGTATACGGCTTAATAGAATGGACCACCCTCATTACTTAGCAAGGTGTCGTAAAAGGCGACTAAGGTAAGTAGACCCGCTGCATGGTATTCGGCTGTGCCGAATTTCTTACCTCGGTGTCATTTAAATTTTTTTTGTTCACTCACGAGTTTTGTACATGCTACGTTACGCTTTATTTCAATTTGCTACAAAATACTTTAATACTAACCGTATATTTTATGATGTTGTTAGATTGTTGGCTTTACTATTAAGAATCGAAATTACCTATGTAATTTTTAGCGAAATAATAGAAACAGTTGTCGTTTTCTATCTTATGTATATTCCAAACAAATAACGATCTTTATTATTATTAAAGAACACTAGTAATAAGATATAATGCATGATTCTTTAACCTTTGGTATTGCTGACATCCCTAGCCCAGAGATACAGGTACAAATGTATCCAGAACGGGTCCATTGAATAAATCGTGGGCCACACCAAGCGGCAGGCATGTGCAACATTGTGCATGTCGCGTGGCACACTGAAACATGCCAACTTAGTGTTTAGTGCTGAATAAATATATAGTACCTGATAAGTAACTGGTAATATATAGTATTCGCGCGGTATTTTTTAGAAGATATAAAAAATCATCATAACCATCCTGCTCATATCACACTCATAAGTGTGGTCGGCGAAATATGTTATAAACATGTTGTCACATGATTTAGCTGCGTATTTTACGAAGGGCCTGACGTTAACTTATCTTAATCGTATAACGACATCTCGGTAAGACAGAGGGTGGTCTATTATACTCAGCCGGATACCACACGGCAGGTGAAGTTAACGTAGTCGCCTTTTACGACTCCTCGGTAAGAAGTGAGGGTGATCTATTCTGCTAAGCCGGATACCACACGATGGATCGGCAACCGAATATATAGAAAAATGAAACTTAAACAGAAAGAAAATTAAAAGCAATGAAACGCAGACTAATATACTTTTCGAGTTTCGTGAAATCGTTGGAGCCGCCTGCCTGTCGTCAATTTAAAGAAGAGGGTGGTTTATTTTACTCAACCGGATGCCACACGGCAGATCAACTTGCCTTAGTCGTCTCCATACGACACCTCAGAAAGAAATGAGGGTGGTCTATTCTACTCAGTCAGGTACCACACGGCGGAATCTAAAATATCTTCAATGGAATTAAAATAAATAATTTATAGAAGCAGGCGTTAGCATTACATATATTCTCTTAACAAGCTCAGATTACAGCAAAATATTTTTTTATAACTTCCGTTCAAATCTTGACGCACTCTCAATACTTAAAAATCATTGGTGTATAATTTTAGGGCATCGTCCTCTGGCACAATTATACTCGACATCATCAATGGAGCATTACCACTTCGACCAGTGTTTGATAATCCTTAACTCATTTATTGTTAACTCTAGAATTAAAATAATTCAACTTTGCAACACAAACAGCGATTAACAAACAAAAAGCTAATAGAAAGTTGACAAGCAAGATCACCCACATAAATCTGAATCCGTAAACGAACGATGGCGTACAAGAATATTGACGCACGTGTTAACAATTAAAGAGCGCAGTCCAACAAATCAACTCTCAACAATTATACGTGGTCACGGCTATTACCTAACGTAGATAACGTCCCGACGGACAGATCTCAAATTATAGTTTAGATACGGTGGTTTCGCACCCACACATTTCCGCGTTTAAGTGCTTTAATGATCTGATATTACAATATTGTGACCGGCCGGTTCCGTTGTCGAACAGTCAATGGATGGATTTAATTGGACCTGAATGAATTTGTATGCCAAGAGATAAATATTAGCTTTTTCCTTAGTGGTGTGAATAATGGACTAGTGATGTTGAGTGTGATTTTATTTGTAAGATGCGAGTATATCAAGAATAAGATATTCTAATTATTTCTGCTTCCTGAGGATCTGACTTTGTTTATTGTACTTTATTTATTCACTTTAGGCCTACCAACAAAATCACATAATCCATAAATCTTCTTCTTATTCTTCTTCAACAGATGGCCGTCCACTGCTGAACATAGGTCTCTGTGAATCCACAATGTGATCTCCACAACACACGATTTTTTTGTGCTGGTTGGATCCAGCAGCTCTCCGCGATCTTTTTGAGGTCTTCAGTCCATTTAGAAGGGGGTCTTCCAACACTGCGCTTTCCGGTGCCGGGTCGCCATTCCAACGCTTTGAGACCCCAACGCCTATCGGTTCTCCGCCCCGCCCATCGCCACTTCAGCTTCGCGAACCGCTGAGCTATGTCGGTGACGGATGTCTAAATAATACCATACTGACTTTAAGTACTAAAAGGTTATAGGTGACCTTAGCTGAATGCAAAAATATTCTGGCAAAACCTATCTCATCGATGTACCAAAAAAATCCTTAGTAGTAAATTAATAATAATAATACTCGTAATTCATTATGTAATTTGTGACATTTGAAACCTAGGTCACTACGTGTTTCCATATTAGAAAGAGTTTTGATACTTCCGGCCTAGTAAGCAATTTGTCATAAGCCGAAAATTTTTCATCCAATAAATTTAAGCAATTTGACTTGAGAGAAGTTTAAGCTTAAAAAAATTATTGTGTATTATGAAATCATAATTATAAGATTGCAACTCATAGTTGTAATTTAACAACTGATATCTATTACTTAAATAAACAGATTTATCCTGTTAATGACAAGATTTTTGACGATTATTTTACTTCTAATTCGAATTTACTTATTAGGGAATCAAAACTGCCCGATTGTAGGCTTTTTGCTCATATTTTTTTGTAGTTATTGAGTGAAATAAGTTTAAAAATAAAATTCCGTTTTTAATATGAACATTTTTAATTGGCAACACTAATCGTACGATGTTATGGTTAGGTGATAAAAAGCAATTACGAAGTGTGGATTAGTGTTAATAAAATTGGTCTTGCAATAATTTAATTGTCGTCCAAAGGTTGAGGATGCGCGAGTGTGTTGCGAAAGATATTGAACGATCCCGCGATGTTGTCGAGCGCAGGGCGGCGCGAGTGCCGATCGCGACCCGCGTAGGCGGCCTCTAGTGTTGTAATAAAATAAATATATCATATCGATATTATTACGCTTTTGTTTTTACTAATGCGTACGGCCAACGTGTGAAATTGCAACGCTGCATCTATCTTTCCGTACTCTTTTTTCCTCGCCTTGCCACGTTATGCATGGTAACGCTTTAAGTTAAGTAAAAAAGTAACGGCCTGTTACTATCCTACTGCAGATAGGCCTCCTCTCTCTGATCTTAGAGAGAAGAATAGGAGCTAAGACCTACCACGCTGCTTCACAGCGGATTGGTAGGTTACACATACCCCCAGAATTCTTTAGAGATATGAAGGTTTCCTCACGATGCTTTTCTTCACCGTAAAGCGTGTGATAAATTGAAGTTATCAGTTAGAGAACTAAGTTGTTAACAGAAAACTTATCGGTACCTGTCCGGGTTTGAATCCGTAACGGCTCGAAAGAGTCGCGCGGTCTCACCGCTGGGCTATCACAGCTTATCATGAATTTCAGCATATCTTACAATATAAAAAAAGAGTGAATAGGCGCTACATTGACGAGCGCAGTATACTTTAGGCTTTCCGTCATGCGATATCATAGCCACGTAGATAGCTAGCGTTTCATTGTAGTAAAATAAATAAACCATTTACATAAAGATGGCAAGTGAAGATATATTAAAATATCCATAATTCAACACAACTTACAACTATAATACATGTTATTGTTAAGAAATTAAAAAAAAGTGTTTAAGGTTTTAATTTAACATGTTCAAATTAAAAAAATAAAAATATTATTAAATTTATCAGTAATGTAATCTTATATATTAATAATTGTGACTAATATAATAAAGCCCGTTGAGAGTATTATAGTGTATTTTTACGATGTATGTGTATTGGTTTTTTATAATTCTTGCATGTATAAAAGACTATAGAATCTACGATTAATGCATATAACACTTTACATTACAAAAATAGATATCTAAAAAATTGTATCTAAATCTGGAAATGATTAATATTCAATGTATAGCACTAGCTACACTTTACGTGTAAAGAGCTCATGAATAAGTGCCCCGGATGGATCTAGAAACTGGCCGGGCTAACCCGAAAGAATGAGACGTGAGTATAGCCGGTTCCATACATTAACCATAAATTACTATAAGGAACAAAAAGAAATTTGGTTATATAAACAAATAATTTTTTGTCGATATATTGTAATATCGATAGTGCTAAAGGTAACATCCCTGTTTTACTGAACCCGTACTGGAAACCGGCGACATAAGGTCAAAATCGGTGCCATAAGAACGCGCCTCTAAATATATAGCCTTGTACGATAAATGGCGAAATATCTAATGCTATTTCATTTGCAGTATTCCTTACAAAGACGGGGTTAACGCGTAGTGATATCAATTAAATGTCGCTGAATGATATTTGATCTTGTTGCTTTCTGTTGACTCAAATGACAGTAAACGCCAGTACAGTATCTTTGTAACTGATATATATTTTTATTTTTATATAGTATTAGCTTTTACCTGCGACTTCGTTGGCGTGGACTAATGTCGTGTGATTGGTCGATAATTGATGGCGCTTTTCATCCTATTCCTGTAGAATTAAAAGGAATTTCAATGTAGCCTTATGTTATTTGATGATTTTATTTAGTATCCATCCGTATATTTCTCAGAAATGATTCAGAATCTGTTACTAATTATACTATTCCGTTTCACATCACAAAATTAACTTTAGTTTACACAATAAGTGACTAATAGTATGTTTAGTTTTTTTTAAATATATTTTATCGCATGTTTCTTGTTCTTTGTACGATGTATTATTTGCAATGGCAGATGAATTTGCTTACATTTTATTGCATGTTTCATGTTCTTTGTACAATGTATAATTTGCCCTGGAAGATGAATTGGGATACTGTAATGTTTTTGTGGGTGATGTTTTTAAATGAATTATAGAGGGTTCGTAATAGTCCGTTACTTACATCTTAATTTTTTTTATAGGAATTGCCAGAATCGAAAATGTAACAAATAAAGTTTTTCTGGTAATTGTTATACTAATTTATTAGAATTTCCGTATTTAATCTCTTAAATAAAGTGATATAAGCATAAATGCATATGATATACGCTTAATTAATATGCAAAATGCAACATTATAAATTGCAAACGATCATATTTGCACATTTAACAAAGTTTTATAGTCCAATAAATATCATCCATAATACACAAAATTTATCAAAATTAATATCAGCGTTCGAAAATCAATTTACTCATATTCAAAAGCGAAAAAGGCTACGTTCATCGGTTTTGTCAATTTGATGGCTTCATTACGTTGATAAATGCCCAAAACGCCCATCACTAATGAGCACATTATGCAATATTGAATGGGTTAAGGAAATTCTTTAGAGATGTAATCATTGGTATATCTTTGCTATAACTTATGCTTAGTGTTTTGATTAATTTTTCCTCTCTATATTGTAATAATTTATGTCGACGAGTCTGTAACATACGAACTTTTTAATACCTATGATGCTTTCAGTGTTATACGAACGTGTATGTATATTTTCGGAATCTCGGAAACGACCAACGATTTCCTAAAATTCAGCATGTGGGGGTTTTGGGGGTGAAAAATCGATCTAGCTAGGTTTTATGGTATTTTAAAAATTTGTTTTATCCTTGTTTTTGGGCAATTAAAATACTAAAATTTATATTGAATTGAATTTTTGCCACAAATTGTCAAGTCAGCGTAGCTTATTCGGAGAACAGGCAGTCTCGAGAAATGTAAATACCTAGGATCGATCCCAACTACATATTTTTTTCTTTTTTTTTTGTTTATTTTTTTTATTTTGTAAAAAATTACAAAGCAAAACTCTGTCAACCAGATACTTATTATATAAACGAAGTTTCGTAATTGGCGTGTGTAGGTTTTTTTATAAATCACATCACACTTCTCTAAAATTTTTTACCTGCTGTATGGTATCCGGCTGAGTAGAATAGACCAACCTCATTTCTTACCGAGGTGTCGGAAAAGGGCGACTAAGGTAAGTTGACTCACCGTGTGGTATCCGGTTTAGTAGAAAAGACCACCCTCTTTCTTACCGAGGTGTCGTAAAATACGACAGAGGTAAGTTGACGTCAGGCAGGCGGCCGGTCGTAAAAACGCAGCCAAATCATGTGACAGCATGTTTATAACAAGCTGTGCCGACCCCACTTAGAGTGGGATAAGGGCAGGAAGATGATGACTTCTGTAAATTTTTTTACAACATACGTAACATATATACTATTCACGTATTTATATACCATAACTATTGTTTTTATTCTACAAATATTATATCATATTATACAAATAAAACAGCTTACATAGAGCGATCTGGTATTAAAGCTTAAGGCTATATTTATGAAAATTTCTTTGAGATTTGCAAATTCAATACACAATTGGGCGGATACCCTACATGTCGAACCTTAGGTTTGGTGTAAGAGACACCTATAAGTAATAGCTAAAAAATATACATCGGTAATTATATATTTAAAGTTATTTTTTTGAAAACTGTTCATTTTTTTAAGAAAAAAAAAATATGAAAATAACTACAGTTTGGTAAATTTTTGTTTATTTTACACAACTTATTATTTATTATTAATTATTTGTTTTTAATATTTACCCAATATATCAAATATCTTTCAAGAAAACTTGCTGTATACATACATTATAGTTTATTACTTGTTTAACCTTATAACGTAGCTATTTTGTTAATAAGACTGATATGAAAAACTTTGTAGGAATAGCGGAGGCCAATTATAGTTTAAATAATAGCTATTTTTTGTGGACATATCTATCAGGTGATAACTACCTTCACTCCGCTAAGAGTTCTATATATATAAATAAACTTTTGAAATTGCTATCATAAAAATTCGCCCCATCCGAAGAATAAAGTTACATGTTCCATGGGCCAAACATGTAACTTTATTCGCTGCGAAATTTACACCGCATCACCGTTATCACCGCAACAATCTATGGTCATCTACCTCAAATTAACGGAGCTGATAGAGAAATGACTATGAGGCTAATGAAGAACGTAATTTTTTTAATTTATGTTCCAATACAATTCAGATGAAATATATGTATTTAAAAATGGTTTAGAGCAACCATTTTTAAATTTTTGAAGGTTGAATGGATGAGATTCCTTTTGATGAGATAAGTCCGCCTTTGTACATATGCTTTTTATTTCTATATGTATGCACAATAAATTAAATAAATAAAACCATTAACACATAAATAAAAACATTCGTATCGTAATCTTCTTTTGAATTTGAATAATATAAGAATAAACAGCTATCTCTTAGCCTAGTACGTACTATGTAGGGCTGTCAACGTGCCGTTTTATCATACACATATCGCTTATATTGAATTTGTATGGCTTGGTATGCGGAGTGTGGACGCGCCCTTGTGTTCCCGCCCCCCATTGTTTTGGATTACAATAATTTGTTAGCAAATCAAAGGGATTCGAACAATCGGATGTTTTTCAATTGATTCGGACAGGGTTAAATTGAATATATGATTGTAGAGGAATTTGTGATTCAATATTTACTGTTTTTAACATATAATTTTGCTACACCGTGTGGTATCCGGCTGAATAGAATAGTACCTCCCTCATTTCTTACCGTGGTGTCGTAAAAGGCGATTAAGGTAAGAGACCCGCCGTGTGATATCCGGCTGAGTAGAATAAACCAACCTCATTTCTTACCGTGGTGTCGTAGAAGGCGACTAAGGTAAGTTGATGTCAGGCAGGTGGCCGGTTGTAAAACGCAGCCAAACATGTGACAGCATGTTTATAAGATGTTGTGCCGACCCCACTTAGAGTGGGATAATAATGGACAAGGACACAATAAATAATGAGATGGAAGATGATACTAAAATACTTCATCTTTGTCTAATTACACATAAAAAAGAGAAACAGATAGATTACCCTTATTTGCTTTATATTTATTGTAATATTTCACATTTTAGGCTGCTTACCTTTGATTAAGTATAAAATAACTCTATCATGAAAATGCAGTGAAGCTATCATTGAACCTCGGCAGTTTTGACGTCAATTTTTTTTTATATACCTAATACTTTTTTAATGAATTTTAATTGAGTTAATTTGGAACGTGATATTTTACCAAAAAATGTTTATTATTGCTTCGTTTCGATGGGCAAGTAGTATAAACGAACAGAAGTTTGTATTATAAAATAGGTATAGTAAATTAGTATAGTTAGCATTAATAAAATTAGTATGTGTAGATATTTCTCAATTATTCTTTATTTTCTACAGCATTTGTTGCTGGAATATAAATAAAAGCTTCGCCTAGTATAATCTTAAGAGCTTGAAGTCAAAATTTTACATATTTTGTTTTTAAAACTTGATTTTGACTAAATTCAATGAAATAAGTGCATTAACGCGAACTTTAAGCGTTTTTTTATACTGCCTTCATTGTCAACTACATAGTGATTTTAATAGCGACTGCGTAATGTGATCACTCTCTAGTTTTAACCGTATTAAGAGATTTAAATTCTCATTAATTCACGTCATTGCAAAAGAAAATCGCCTTTCTTTACTTTGTTTTAAAGTTGACGATGTATTCCTTATTAACGCGTAATTCTAGTAGCAACTTCAATGATATTCTAATATTAAAAGCAAGTAAATACCAGCTATTGATATTGAATAATATACCTCAAAGTGAAGTTATAAGGGTTGTTTTTGTTTGTTTCAAAGCCAGGTAAGACCGGTAGCTCGAGGACAATAAGCGATCCGTCATTGAGTTAGATAGGTGGGATGATTACACCGTTTTGTATAATGCCGTAGGACAATTTGAATATAAAGCAGCCTCGGAATAAGGTTGTTCGTACTAAATTGGTGTTTGTTATTTTATACGCCTTAGGGAGTTTTTACACTTTCGCGCCATTATTATTCTGTTACGAGTATATTAATAGGTATCCGGCTAAGCAGAATAAACAACCTTCATTTCTTACCGAGGTGTCGTAAAAGGCGACTGAGTATTGGTACCATCGTGTGGTATCCAGTGGAGTAGAATAGACCGTTCGCTTTCTTACCGAGGTGTCTTGAAAGGGGACAAGGATAAGTCGACCCGCCGTGCGGTATCCGTCAGAGTAGAATAGACCACCTATATTTCGTTCCGAGGTGTCGTGAAAGGGGACTAGGGTAACTCAACCCGCCGTGTGGTATCCGTCAGAGTAGAATAGATCACCCATATTTCTTACGAAGAAATATTTTATCTTATTATTCTGTTACGAGTATATTAATATACGTATCCAATTAAGTAGAACAGACCACTAACCGTAAAAGGCGACTAAGGTAAGTTCACACGCCGTGTGGTATCTTGGTACTGATTAGAACGGAACAACCTCATTTCTTACCGAGGTGTCTTAAAAGACTACTAAGGTAAGTTCACCCGCCGTGTGCTATCCAGCTGAGTAGAATAGACCAACCTCATTTCTTACCGAGGTGTCGTAAAAAGCTAATAAGGTAAACACCGTGTGGTGAGTGTGAGGTGTCGTAGAATAGACCATCCTCTTTGTTACTGTATATTATTCATATTTATACATATTTATTAATAGGTCTCGTAAAATACGACTGAAGTAAAGAACATTCACATACATTACATATGCAGGACAAGTCACCACACTAATCACAAAACGCCGCCACCGCAAACACTCCACACAAGCACTAAACACACTCACTACCACAATCTCTACGCCCTGAAATCGTCATCAGAAGGATAGGCTCCACGACAAAATCGTAATGCTTAATGTGATCCATTATCGATTATAGAAAAATAATTATATTGTAACTTCTGACTTTATTTCATGAATCATAAAAGCACATTTAAAAATTCTTTGAAAGTATATTCGGCGATATCCGTCTTTTATTTTATTAATCTAAGCGTTCATATGAAATTCAACTTATTTGATTGATATTAACTTTTAGTAAAATTTAATCATTAAACTATTCAAACAAGTTAAAACATGTTCACAGCGAGTTACTGAATACCGATGGTGTTAAAACACGCGTAACCCGTCAACAGCGCCCGGGGCCGTTTCCACCATCGATATTTCGGTACACCGTATATCACGCTAATGTTATCTGTGACCCGCTGTCCGCTTGATGCATTGCGCCCGCGTCTCGTCGGATTTACGAAATTAATTTGTCACAGCTGCGATTGTAACATTCTTTTAGCGGTTTCACATTTTTATAGGATTGCCAAAATATATAACTTACTACTTAGATGGTAATTTCATTTTTGTGCCTTTTGGTGTAGATCTTAGGTCCATAGGGCGCGGATGTTTATACCGTCTTCAAAGAGCTAACTAGAAGGCTCGTAGAGCCTGCCGGGGACCCGAGAGCTGGCAGCCACCTTGTGTATATTATATAGTATTAAGTTTATTGTCAAAATTGACTAACTACCTACTTATTGGGGTTTATGTATGTGAAGGTAGTGACAAATGTGTGAATTTAGCTACTCTTCGACCTTGCGAAAGAGATTATTATATTATACTAGTTGTCCCAGCAGATTCGCCCGCATGGAAATAAGCGTGTCATAAATTTTTCCCAAATTGAAATTTTGAACATAATCGTAAGTTGATTATAAGAGATTTTTAAATAAATTTTACCGTTGACTAAAGGCCCGCAAGGAAAGCTTTAAATTTTGCCGTTTTCGCAATATTTTTTATTGTTACTCCTCACATATTCATCTTACCGTTATTTTATGTAGCCTATAGCCTTCCTTGATCAACGAACTATCTTACACTCAAAGAATTTTTCATATCGTCCTAATGAGATTAGCACGTTCAAACAATCAAACAAACAAACTATTACTTTATTTATTTGTGTAGACTATAACATAAGATTGTATTTTGAAGAGAGCAACTGCCGAGTTTATTGCTGGTTCTTCTTGGTAAGAGGAATCTTCGAAACCAGTAATAGAGAATAAGAAGAATAAGAATATTTTGAGTTTTTATATTTCATATTGATATTTTTTAAAATTATTTATATTTTAAGGCTTAAATTTTTTTAATTTATAAACTTGATAATGAGCGTTAAAATATGAAAAATGACCAAATATTAATATTAAAATATCGTGTCACCAATTAAATAAAGTCCTTAAAAAATTAAATTAAATATAAAAAAAAAAATTGTTGGTTTAAAATAGCATTATTTTATTAGCTCAGTTGAAAACAGCATTTTAAAGGAAAAATTTACGTTATAATTTTTTTGGGCAAAACACCAGAATATAAAGAACTTTTTCTAACAGAATATAAAGTTGTTTTAAGTGAAAGCACATTCCTAATTGACAAAGGTGCATCAATAGATACGTTCGAAGCTTCCAAAACCGTAATTTAGATAAAGTTGTACGTTCCGAAGCTGCATAAATACAACATGTCAAAACAATCTTATCTTGTGACCACCTCAGTGCTTTAGAATTAATGGAGCCCAATACACGACACCAGTTTTTATTCACATAAAATTTATTCGCATAGATAAATGATTTAATATCATACAATGTGATTTTATCGCATATTCGTAGGAGACTATTAAGATATTCTTAAGTTATATGCTCATAAAATATGATAAAAGTGTAGAGAACATAATAAAGCTTCGGTATAAAGCTTATCAAACTTTCTGAGTATTTAATAATTTGTAGATATTTTTGATTTCCCATAAAAAGAAATGAAACCATGCAGAAAATTTTAAATTTCACCATCATAAACGTAACCAATAATTTATAGTAGATAGAACTTTCGGAATTGTATAGTCCATAATTAGTGGTAAAACTATTTTGCTATCCACGTTTGTTAAGAAAATTTATGTAACGCTATGTGTACCTTACAAATTAAAGATTAGTTAAATACTGCATGTATAAGAAAACACCAGCATCAACACACCACACAAGCACTACATACATTCATTACAGTAATTTCAACTATCGTTTCGTCCAGTAACCGAATTATTATCAGGAGATAGGCTCCATGACAAAATCACTGCGATAATACGATACAATATCGTATAATAGCAAAATAATTCTTTCATTACTTTTGTTTTATTTGCAATTAAAACAAAAGTAATGAAAGATAAGATTACGACTAAAATGGTTAACCATTTTAGTCGTAAACTCATTTTTGATAAGTCAGTTATGATTTTTTGATCAAAATCAAATTTTTTGTAAAATTGAAAATGTGATGTTAATTTAAAATCTATCTATGAAAGGCTTACCAGATTAGACTATATTTTTTTCTTCTTTATTACATAATATTGCTATCGATATCTCAAGTGAAAATAAAGAAAAATTAATATATTTCCGGATTTCATAATGTCTGTTATGATATTACTTTATTGAGGGGACTATTAGTGTATCTTAAAAATTAATTATTTTACTGTACTCGTAATTTTACAGATTTATACAAACATATTTGTTAAAAATAGCTTATATCGTTAATGTTACATTTAAATATACCTAATCATTGGTATAAATCCTTGAATTATAAGCGTAAAAAACGTTCACGCGATCTAAATCGCGGTAACCTTGTAGTTTCATAATAAAATAATTTCACCGAAGGAGTTGTAATTATATTACCTTTATAGGTTGTTAATATTATTGTGCCCCTAACCCTTCAGTGAAACTAGTTAATTATATGATCACAGTCAATAATGATTATTGACCTTATAAAATCATCAATGGAACCGATGGCCGGACAAAGGGGTCCGTCGAAACGGCTTCCCCGTCGAAAAAACAAAGCCAATTTTGTCTAATAAAGTATAATTAGAAAACAAATTTTATAGACGCCCCCTTAACGCGTGTTACCGCTGGTTTTAATTAATCAAATCGTTATTAGTGTGCAGTCGGTACTAGTGAGGTTATTATATCGAGGTGCTTTTCTATTGAGTGATTTGATACGCGTGCATTTTAGTGTTGGGTCGGGTGCCGCTGTGAGAATAGTAAGGCGGATTTTTGGAATAAATTCTAATAGTGCAAATGAAAAGATCTCTTTGTCTTTTTTCAAAATCCTAACTAAGCATAAAACATTTTTTGTTTGCTATAAAAATAGTGGATAAGCTGAAGAGAGAGAGAAATACCTGCCCTTATCGCACTCTCAGTGGGTTCGGTACAACATTTTATAAACATTCTCTCACATGATTTGATGACGACCGGCCGCCTGCCTGACGTCAACTACCTTAGTCGTATGTTACGACACCTCGGTAAGAAAGCGGGTGGTGTATTCTAGTAAACCGGATACCACAAGGTGGGTCAACTTACTTTAGTCGCCTTTTACAACACCTAGTTTACCAATAGTGAAATATTTTTTTAAATGTAATGTAGAACGAAAATGGAAAATTAAAATTTAATATACAGCGAGTTTTTTTTCATATTATAAACCTTGCTTTGAAATATAGAACGATAATGAAAAATTTAAATGAAAATAGAATGAAAAAAAGTTGTATTTCTTATTTTTATCTCATTTATATGAAGTTTTCGCTTCTAGCGTGTGGCATATTCTAATCATATCTGATTTAATTTTTTTAATTAATAAACAGACTAAATATATTATTATAAATTATTAAATCGTTTCTTACATAATCCTAAAATACTTGAATGTGTATTTAGGAGTATATTTTTATTTAAATTTCCAACCACACCCGTTCGAAAACCGTAATAGCAAACCCACAATTATCAAATACACCTAAAATACAATAATATATAATTAAAATTTTGTTCGGTCTGTCAAAACGTCTCCAGTGGCATATGACGGTAACTGACAACCCCATAGAACCTATTATTACCACTTCACAGTCAGGAGTTACGTAAAACCTGGTAATTATGTGATTTCGATTGTTTTTTTTATTACAATCCTTTAGAAGTATGGGTAAATGAGAGTAATTATTTTTAAAAGTAAAGGCTTGATACAGAAATATTATTTTGCTATAATCCGCAATTCGTTATCCTCCTGCCCCTATCTACTAACATGTTTCTAACATGTTTTCACATGATTTGGCTACATATTTTACAACCGGTAACCTGCTTGATGTCAACTTACCTTAGTCTTATTTTACGATACCTCGGTAAGAAATAGGGTGGTTATACTACTCAACCGAATACCACACGGCGGGTCAACTTAACTTGGTCGCCTTTTACGAAAGCTCGGTAACAAATGAGGGTGGTCTATTCTATCCAGCCCGATACCACACGGCGGCTCAACTTACTTTAGTCGCCTTTTATGACACCGCGGTAAGAAATGAGTGTGGCTAATTCTACTCGACCGGAAAAAACACTCCGGGTCAATTACCTTAGTCACCTTTTACGACACCGCGGTAAGACATGAGGGTAGACTATTCTACTCAGCCGTATACCACGCGGCAGAAATTGTGTAAAGAATACAAAAACGGTTTTCAAGCATCCTGTATAAGCTATTTTCTCCACAGATGCGTATCGATACATTAACGACGGATAATCGAGCAAACTTCGCAACCACAAAAAAGTGTAACAGAAGCCGGTATGCACGGGCCCTAATGACCCTAATAACAAAGTAAAACTGACTAAGTAACTAAGTAAAAGTACAACAGGGCATGCTGTTTTTTCGCACAAAGAATCAGCTTAGCGATTCAGCGCGGAAACATTCCTGGAACCATTCCACGTGAGCATGAATTTTATAGTCATAGCGTGTAAGTAATTTAAGATAGAATAGTACAAGTTATACTTGTACTATTTTGCTGTAAATAAATTCAAAAAAAAGTAAAACTATTATTTTTTTTTAAATCTCAACAGAAATACAAGCTCTTCCAAATCAATGCATACCATTAAGGGATACATTATCACTTACCATCTGAAATCCTAACCATAGACAAAGCAATCCATCAAAAAAGAAGTAAATATTACAAAGAACAAGATATCTTTAAATGTAAGCTCCCTATTCTTATTGCTTTCATAACCATTATAAAAAAACCCATTTCAAGTGGAAAACTCACTCAAGTATAATAATCTAATATTGATGAGTAGACCACCTTAATCAGTACAAGCGAAACCCATTAAGGGCGAAACAAACTTGCGATAATTGGCAAATCTTTTTGTTCCTCGGCTCTACGTTGATTGACGCGACCACTGCATCTTTTTGACAGCTCTGAAGTGTTTTATTTGTAGGGTGTTTATACAGAGTGTTCCAAAACGATAAAATAATTTTATTAAATAACGATATCTTCTTTATTTTTTTACGATATAAAGTCTTTATTTAAAAACTTTATTTATTACCTATTTATGTAAGTTTACTTATTCTGTCTTCCTTTTAACTTTATTCAACCATCAACAATGTACATTTCATTATAAGGATGTCCTTATGCATATGGGTTGCCTGTTAGAGATCACTCACAGTGATAAAGCCGCCCTTACACATTTTATTTTTAATTATTTGTTTTATTTGTATGTAATGTTGTGTGTAATAAAGAATGTCTTATCTTATCAAAATCAATTTATTTTCTTTTTCTTTTTTTGGCAACATAAAACCTCCTAACATAAAAACATTTTTTTAAATTTAATATCGCCTCTTCGCACCTCTCCGCGCCTCTTTGCACCTTACCTTACCTCTCGGAACTACACCCATCCCATCCCCATCATTACTTCCGTTACTATTTATTTATTTAATTTTTTTTTAATTTCTTGATTAGTTAGTTACTACAGGGAAACGGATGAGATGAGCTTAGTAACATCGTTGGGATACACAATTTATTTTCAGTAACTTTAATTAAGTAATTGAGGCTTTCGCTTGGATAAGTCAAACCACTCCACTTCGGTTTATAAAAGAAGCTTTCCACGTATAGAGAAGTAGCTAATTCGTACAGTATTGAAATCAAGACTACTAGTGCTAAGTTTTCTACTTACGAGAAATTAGAAGTAGAAAATTAGTAATTTCCTTCCATAGTAATTCTGTAATCCGAGTTCGAGTTCAGCGTAATCAATTTTCTTGTTTCTTATTCTCGGTAAAAACTGCAAAGTGTTTTCTGGTGCAAACAGTTTTGTTGATAAGTTTTAAATTATGACTTCAAATATCGGGTGATGACATAGTAAAACAATCGAAAATGTACAAGTATTCAAGCACATGAAACAAAACTTAATATCCTGAATTTAATATATTATTATGTTACCAATTTTTTAAATTTATTACATTTACAAATAATAGGTCTAGTAAAAAGTAATCCATTATTTTTCGATCATGTCTTTAGTAATCGATAACTCGCCTTGCATAAGTGCTATCGATTTAAACTAAACGGCATTAGAAGCGTATGCTTTCGTACTAAAAGTAGACAGACAGACATTTTTGTGATTGCTTGATTGAATATTGTTTGCACGTGCCAAAGATGGGCACCAAAAAGAGAAATTTTCCCTTTTTTTCAGTTATTCTTCGATAAAGGCGAAAACGCAAGCTAGGCGTTTGAAAATTAGAATAATGTCTATGGTCCTGATACTGTATCAGCTAATCATGTGTAATTTAGGGTTCGTCGATTCTGATCTGGTAATTTTGATGTTAAAGACGCACGACGTTCTGTAAGACTAGTTGTTGAAAATGTCATTAAAATAATGAAAATCGTCAAGTCCGACCGCCATGCAAGCACTTTTTCGATTGCTCAGGAGCTGAAGATTGCACAAAAAACTTTTTAGGACCACTTTGATAGGCTGAATATAAAAAAACGCTCTATTTATAGGCGCCACATGAATTTTCGTAGAAAAACCACATGGAACTAAATTCCATCTGCGAATCACTGCTGAATCGAAACAAAGTCAACCCTTTTCTTCAGTGGATGTTGACTGGAAATGAAAAGGGGATCACTTACGACAACGTTAAGCAAAAATGGTCGTGGTCGAACTGCGGTGAGCAGGCGCAATCGGTGGCAAAGCCAGGATTAATGGTCAAAAAAGTTCTTCTGTGTGTTTGGTAGGATTGGCTCTATTATGAGCTGTTCTACTAAGGCCAAACTCTTAATTTAGACCTGTACGGTCAACAATTAGACCATCTGAAGAAAGCAATCGCCCAGAAGCGACCAGGTTTGGCCAATAGGAAAAGCATTATGTTTTATCAGGACAACGCTAGACCACACGCTTCAATAGTGCTTCGCCAGAAGTTCCTAGAGCTTGGTTGAGAATTTTTTATACGTCCATCTTATAGTCTTATCCTATTTCCAAGTGATTACCAGCTGTTCTTGTCACTGGCACATGTTTTTGTTAGTGAAAAATTCGTCTCAAGAGAAGCCTGTGAAAATCGACTGTCCCAATTTTTTGCCAATAACAGAAAAAATTTCTGTGAAAATGGCAAAATAAAATTACCTTAAAAATGGCAACAACTTATCGAACAAAACGATGCATATTTGAACTAAATCGGATAAGTTTAACTAAACTAAATGAAGCCGTCAATATCGTGCAAAAATAATGGACTACTTCTTACTACACCAATATCTGACAAATTTCGAACAAAATAGAGCTTAAGCACGAAATTGGGAAATTGTATAAAGAATACACCATTCTCCTGCGCTTATCCCACTCTAAGCGGGGTCGGCACAACATACAATTTCTGCCGCGTGGTATCCGTCTGAGTGGAATAGACCACGCTGATTTCTTACCTCAGTCGCCTTTTACGACACCTCGGTAAGAAATCAGCGTGGTCTATTCCACTCAGCCGGAAACCACACGGCAGAAATTGTATAAAGAATACAAAAATGATTTTCAAGCATCCTGTATAAGCTATTTTCTCCACAGATGCGTATCGATACATTAACGACGGGTAATCGAGCAAACTTCGCAACCACAAAAAGTGTAACAGAAGCCGGTATGCACGGGCCCTAATGACCGCTCCTTAGTTCCATTAACCGAGTCAAATATAACGAAGCGGATAATTGAGGATTTGTCTGAATTTCATTTTGTTAATGATTAAGGAATCCATACGCGAAGCAAACACTTTGTTCCCATTCTCAAGTCAAACTACGCGGGCGGAATATTATTAAATTTAAATTTGGAACAGTATCCTAATATATAAAGCTGAAGTGTTTGTTTATTTGCTTATTTGTTTGAACGCGCTATCTCAGGAATTTCTGGAGCGATTTGAAAAATTCTTTCAGTGTATGATAGCCCACTTATAGAGATAGGCTGTATAACATCACGCTAAGATAAAAAAGAAAGGTTTTTTATCTAAATGCTTCTCCCCACAATCTTTAATTGTGCCAATTTTCATTTCAACTGATTGACCGTGAAAGCGGAACAAACAGACAGACGTACGGAATTTCGTATTCTTAATATTAATATGGGAGTACGAATATTAGACATTTAAATATAGAAAACTCTAATTATATGTTCCAAGAATACAAGAAGTATTCTACGACCACATAATGGACATCATTCTCCCGCCCTTATCCAACTCCAACTGGGGTCGGCACAACATGTTATAAACATGTTGTCACATGATTTGGTTAGGTATTTTACGAGCCGCCGCCTGCCTGACACCTCGATAAGAAATGAGGCTAATCTATTGTACTTAGCCCGATACCACACGGCGGATCAACTTGGTCGCCTATTATGACACCCCGGTAAGAAATGAGGGTGGTCTACATGGTCGGATACCATACTGCTACATTTATGACGGCGTCATATTTATAATATTAATATAGATTAACGTATAGAAAATTTTACTTATATTTTCCGAGAATACTGCGATGCGACAACATAATGATCTATTTAAAAACGGCAACAAAACTGTTCCTCTTACCCTAAAAGCGATCAATCTCAAGCTACTGCATAACAACAGGATACATTCAAACAATAAAATGTATCTATCATTCAGCTCCTATATAATTATCTAGTCGAAAAGCTTTTAAAAAGTTATTTCTAAGAACGTGGGATCTAATATTATTGGCAGCCAATCATAAGTTAATTATTAGGTTTGGCTATCACCATAGATGGACATCGACAGTACATTAGCTAAAGGTCAGAATTCGGGTATTTCGAAGCCATTGTCGGGAGAAAGATCTCCTGTTTTTGTTTCTCATGACCTTTTAATGTAGAGGACCTGGGTGATCGAATATCGCTTGGTAATTTTTTTAAAGATATAAAAAAAAATTATAAAAAAAAATAAAAAAGAAAGAAGGCGCCGATGACATGTAGGATTCTAACCCGGGTTTTGAACAATTTCGGTCTGCCCCGTTACCTATCGACTATCGCAACATTACGTTCATTACGTAAAAAAATCCTTTGCTTTCAATTTTACATTTTACCATTTTTTATGCCCAAAAACAGTGATAAAACATTTTTTTTTAAATTAAATCAAGCTAGATCGATTTTTGTACGCCAAAACCCCCTACTTGCTGAATTTCGGGAAAATTGTTTACACAATGGATAACAGCAAAATAATTCTATTGCAACTTCTGTAATAAATTCCGTAAAGTAACGCCTGCTTCTATTAATCAAATAAACATAAAAGGTAAGTGCACTAGTAATTGACCGTGTACCATTTTGTTTGTTGTAGCTAAAAAAAATATTAATTAATAATACTAAATTTTGAAAATTAATTAATGGGCTACAGTTCTGCGGGTTTGGGCAGTTGTTAAAGATGGCAACAGGTTTATTACATATTTATTTTTTATTAGCAACAACAAACAAAACGCTTATTATTTAAAATTTCATACAAACGTTCAACTAGTAGTGCCCTTACCTTAATCTAACTTTAGAATTTTAACGATACTCGTAATTGAAAATTTCAGTGTTTTAATTCATATTACACACTGATAACATATTCAATATTCAGATGTAAAATTTCAAGCTGCAACGATCCTCAAATGGAACATGGAAATAAATTCGAATGGTCCGAGCAACATAATCTGCTGTTGGCGGCCATAAAATAGCCATCGCACTGAAGAATCAATCGCGAATGTTGCTTGGGTAACCACTAAAACTACAGTGCTAGGATTATTTATTTAAAAAAAATATCACAATAACATAATTCTAATTTTGAAATTTAGATTTAGATTTATTTTTAATATTTAAATGAGTTAACCCTTAATAGGGCAAGGGACAATTGCTTACCACCTAAGTTTTTTGACCACAGACCATGAGCCGTTCTATGCACTATTTGTAAATTTAAATATTTCTAATGTATGAAGACCCCTTAAACTTTTTTTAGTACTGGCAAGAACGCTATTTGTAAAAGTTTACTTACTACCGACATTCAAAAAAAAATAACGACCAGTTTTCGTAATCGGGAGTGCTCATCGAGAAAAAAATTAAATTTTGTTCTACTAAAATTCCGGTAAATGCTTTTGTGATATTTGGTAGGATAATTGATTATTATGATCGTGCATGACTCAAAGAATAACTTTTGAAATGAAACTCGTACTAATTGAAAATTTTTCGCAAACTTGGTGGCAAAACTGTTACCATTGCTCAGCTACATCAAGATAGTAGCATTTGGTGGTAATATGGTTACCTTTACTCGTTCATGTACTTGATACTTTAGGAGCATGTCGAAGAAAAAAAATACGTTATCTGATAGTTATATAGCCTGAATTCTTGAAGATGATCTTTCCGCTATCGAAACTAGCGACGAAAGTGTCTCAGGTGAACTATTTTTGGGCGATGGCGTACTGTTGCTCAAAAATCTAGCAAAACATTTTGCAAAACGTTCATGTATGAAACTAAAGCCGTTTCTGCAATACAGTGGGTGGACACTCAACTTGTAAAAGTTTCCACAAGCTCTCAACCCAAAATCTGTATATATGGTCAAACGAACACACGCTCCAAAGTCTGCAGAATCGATTCATGCGGACAGCTACTGGTTCTCCATGGTTCATACGGAATGTTGACTTCCATAGAGATCTCGACCTCCTCACCATTGCTCATCTCTTTAAGCGCTTTTCGAAGTCTTACTTTGAGAAAGCTGAGGTTCACGGAAATCCACTTATAACAGTGACTTCCACTCACATCACTGTTAGGTCGACTATCCGACTTCCAAAAAGCGTCCTGTATGACCCTGAACGATCGCATACACATAATACACGCACACAGCGTATTCGCCGGCAAATATGAGGTTCGAGTTTTCTGATGTCGGTCAGCCGTGGCTTCTCGCCATACCGCCGACGCCATGATGACTAATCGTCATTTATAAGCCCTCCACTACACGTCGCCCTAAGCCGCGGTCCGGCCTTATCCGAGGCACCCTTAGGACGACGTTCTCCGACACAAATAGAGCTTATGCTCTCTACTCTCCGCATTTCGCAACTTCGTCGATGCTTCTGCGCTCGCCGTCCCGCCCGGTGACGTTTTAAAAGCCACCAAAAGGACTAACAGCATAGTCAATTCGAAAAAAAAATAATCAAACGAACACAGAAACACGATTCTAAGAAAGAGATAACTATCCCTACTACTATTGCCTATACATACTATATACTGTGAACATGTGTAGGTCGATTTTGCAGTACGAAAGATACTCAATAACGATCTAGGATTATTTGCGATATCTACAGCGTAGCTTTATGTCGCACTCCGTGCTTCAAAAGCTTTTACTTTGCTCCAGAAGAAGGAGAAACTTTATTCGATAGCAGCTTTAGTCATTAGCATTACGGGCTAAGGTCAAATAATTACCACCAAGACCAAAACATAAACGGGCAATGGTAAAATGGTTACCACCGAATTTTCGCGTACTTCTGATTATATATTTTTATTTTTTTATGATAAATGTTAAAACGACACCTAATAGAAGTATAAATACAGATATAAAAATAAAAATTTCAGTAATTTTTACCTCTGCCCTATTAAGGGTTAATCTTGTATCTACATATATAAATTGTACTTATGTAAGAATGTTATTTTAATGTATAATAATAAATAAATAAATATATTTTCTGAATTTCGGAAACGACTCCAATGATTTTCCTGAAATTCAGCACGTAGGGGGTTTTGGAGGAGTCAAATCGATCAAGCTAGGTTCTATTTAAAAAAAAAAGTTTTTGTGGACTATAAAACTACGACAATTGGAAAAGATAGCAAGTCACAATTTGAGCTGTTAAATGCTAAGCTGTGACAGGCACAGGTAACGCACGAACCAAAAACGATCGAATCCTAGGTCTGATTCCCACTTGTAAAAAAATTGTGAGCAAAGCTCGGTCATCCAGGTATTCTATACAACCATAGAAAAATCACCCTCATTTCTTACCGAGGTGTCGTAAAATACGACTTAGGTATGTTAACGTAAGGCAGGCGGCCGGTCGTAAAATACGTAGCGAAAGCATGTGACAACATGTTCATGACATGCTGTGCCGAACCCACTGTTTCACAAGTTACCAATAAACTGTCAGAAAGCCTATTCGGAACATATCTGACACATATCTCGGAATTTTGCGTTTCTCAGGTTTCTGATAGGCTTATTCAGCACTTAAAGTCTCTAATAAGTTAACAGGTAGATCATGTGGCTGTTATTTCATTTATCTACTGGATAGCAAATATATATTTCAAAATAGCCAAAATAGCCATGATATTTTTTAAAAAACTTCACTTTCTTGAGTTTCTTTTATCTGCTAGTTAGTTTATTTGTCGGTTAACTATCCGACACTTTATCAGTTACTTGTGAAACAGGCCCTAAGAAAAGTAAGGATCGTGTGTTTAATTTTTTCTTAGAAGTACCCTTAGGAGCACGTGACCGGAAGTTAGTAGAGCTTTTGCACTCTGCTCTTGCGCAATAAGTTATATATCGGTAAAGAATTGCTAGTAAGGGCATTTTAGACTGGTTGGCTGGAAGAGATTCCTATTCCGGAATAAGCCCACCATTGCAAATAATGTTGTTTTTTATTTTTATTTGAATAAGCACGTGCAATAAAGAGATTGCGAACAAACAAACAAGATTTTTTTATCATTTTGTGAAAATTGTGTTTAATAAAATATCTATCTCACCAATTAGAGAAGAAAAATTCAAATTTCAAATGCAAGAAAATAATGTTCTTGAAAACTTCAATTATGTAGTGGTACCGATGCTAATTAATATTCTTGTTGTATTTTCAAAAACTTAAACTTTGGTATCCTTTTAAACGGACAAACAATATAAACGAGCCAAAATAAAACATCCATTCGCACAGTCATAAACTGAACCCTGTGTTGGAATCAATTGCCGTTTATGCTTTAAACATGTCGGCATACTGTTGTGAATTCTGTTCACTGAGAACGTCTAATTATAAATATAACAATGTTGTACTTAGTTTTAACCTCTTTTTATTAAGAATAAGTAAAGTAAGTAAGTAGCCTGTTACTCCCACTCCCAATCCCACTGCTGAGAATTCCTCATTTGTTTTAACAACGTATTTAAAGAGGGCATAACACGCGTGTAAACTTGTCATTAGCTGGTATTAGTTTATCACATCGCCTACATTATATCTTAATTCATGCAAAAACGTAATTTTGACGCGCCTATCGATATCGTAATTATCGAGACGAGAGAAGTGAAAGTAGTAAGTAGCGGCCTGTTACTATCCCACTGCTGAGAATAGACCTCTTGTCTCCGTTTTTGGAAAGAAGATTTGGAGGTTACACATATCTCCAGAATTCTCTAGAGATATGCAGGTTTCCTCACGATGTTATCCTTCACCGAAAAGCGTGTGATAAATTGCAATTATCATTTAGAAGTTTCAACAGAAAAACTCATCGGTGTCTGCCCGGGTTTGAACACCAGACCTCGAAAGAGTCGCACAGTGTTATCGCTAGGCTAGCTTTTTTTACTTATTTAGAATAATCATAATTAAATGTTAAAGGGGGGCTAATACTGAAAGTCTACCATACTGTTATATTTTGTTCATAAAAATATAAAGAATTATAAAACGATGATAGGTGACGTGTATAGTAGACAAAATAAGAACCGACATAAGCTTGTGGCTCCTGCTTTGCGCCTTGCAAAAGTTCGTTAATTGTTTGTGGGTTTGGGTATAAGATTCTGTAATAAAATTCGGCAATCAATTTTAGAATTTAGTAATTTAATTTTACCTGAATTTCAGAAAAATCTTTGAAGCCTTTTCCGAGATTCAAAAAATAAAATTGTATATATACATACAAGATTAACTGATTTAAATATTATAGATAACAACGATACACTGTACAAGTGAGTGCATACTAGTTTTATTTCACATTTGATCTATTTTAGGCGCACGTTAAATATTAACAATGCAAAAAACACTCCGATTACCGATTGAACTTTGATGCAAGTCCGGTCGATTATGTCCTGGTTGCGCTTCAAGGCCGAGACGTGAACACTAACAATATTTATTTTGTACCTCTTTTATACTTGGCGCGAACAGTTTCATGCCACAGAGAATAAATAAATGTAAATAACTTTACTGTATTACAATAATAAGTACCTGAGTGAAAGAGCGATGCTCCGTAATTTTTAAAAAAATATAAAAATAATATTTAAAAAAAAGAAAAATGAAAAATAAGCTGATTACATGTGGGATTCAAACCCTGGTTTGAACATCCCCAAAAATCCCCTACATGCCGAATTTCAGGAAAATCGTTGAAGCGTTTCCGAGATTCAGAAAATCTATTTAAATATACATAAAAGATTAACTCAATTAAATATTAAAGATTTATAGAATTAGACGATACTTTGCGGAGATCTCTAATACGAAAGTAATAATAAAATTATTTTGCTATAATCCGCGATGATGTAAAATAGAAAACAAATATAATGCTAAATGTAGAGTGGACAATCTGTTTTCATACCTGATACAGGCAGGACTCGTTAAAATACATGCACAAACCTAACTAATATTATAAATGCGAAAGTTTGTGAGTATGAATGGATAACAGTGTGTGCGCGCACCTCTATAGCATAGCACCGTTGCACGAAAGACCAAGTGATGGGCGTCCGAGAATTCTTGACATTCCTCCCGAGCGGAGGTGTCGTAGAAGACTGTGACGTGTAATCCCGACTACACCAGGCGTCCGCTTTAACTGTCGGACTCCCGATCTACAAGCGACAAAGTAGATTACCCGGGCGATGATATGATTAAAAGGGAGAAGAAAGAAAGAGTAGAAAAAAAGGCAGACAGAAATATAAAAGAAACGGTCAATATAAAGAAATGCAAGGAGAGGATTGTTTAGTCCATGCGAGTCGGTAGGGGCTAGTAGGCGTCCATCAGGGATTATTCCTACTCGCGACAAAAAAAAGACTTATCTTCGCTGTCCGTGATCTTTTCGCCTGTCCGCTAAATGTAGAGTGGACAATCGGTTATCATACCTGATACATGCAGGAGTCGTAAAAATCACATGCACAAACCTCCACCTTTTATTATGTCTATACGTAGATTCAAATTGCTTGTGTCATCTTACATACCACCATCCTACACATGTTCCGCTTTGCTATCTCGACGACAAATAGCGACCGAACGCTATTCCAGATCGCTGCTCGAATGCTTTTCGCGTCTGGTCCGATCTGCAAGCTTATTAGTAGCTTGATGGATAGTGTTTTGTTGAGTTACTTTTTTTGTAGTTTTAAAATAGCCGAAGGTTTTTTTTAATAAAAAGTACTATTGAAAGAGGTAACCTCTGATAGAGAGGTGACAATTTCTAAAGCTCAGGGACCGTTCAAGTACCTATTACGTAAGCACTTTTGTGGGACGGGGGTGGTTCTTTGCTTTGCTTATTTTGGATGACATGGGGAATAGGGGAGTCTAGATAATGATTACGTCATCGGTAACTATTTACTTATTTTACACGAATGGCAGCCCTCACATTTGCTAAAAAGAAACGCATTAAAAAACTTAGAATCGTGGATTCGGATTTCATGGACTGAAGACTGACTGTTGAATACCGTATCAGTAAAATATAATCTCTATCCTAAATCTTTTTTTTTACTTTTTAATCAAAACAACACATTGATTAACAAATGCTCACGTAAGCATGGGGAAGGGGGTAAAATATTTGCTTACTTTTGCTGACAAGGAGATGGGGGGCGAATAATTGTAATAAATCTGCTTACGAAATACTTGAACGGCCTCTCAGCTAAAAATCATTTTGTAATCATCAATAAATGAATAACGGAGAAAAATCTAATAATTGAGCCAAAAATACTTTCTTATTTTTATATATGTATGGGCGTTGTAGTGCTACTTACTACTTACTTAATCTATCTGTATGTGATTGATGTTCTCAAAATCTACTGAACGGATTTTTCGTCAGGTTTTTACTAAATGATTTAAGAAGAAAGAATAAAAGATTCTTACGAAAGGTTTATATTTGTAGTACATTACCGTTTTATGTACTCGTAAATTGCGTTGAAGAGGTTGCAGAGTTGTTAAAAAATACATGCGTCGCCTGAACCAGCAGAATTACACTAAAGTAATGTACTAGAAAGTTGTAGATCTGCAAAAATACCACTAAAAAGTCCGTTATCTACTAATAACTAAAAACAAGAAGAGGCAGACAGACTTATTTAGAAGTTTATCTTTACTTAATTATATGGTTAAAAATGTATAAATAACACTGCAGAAGAATAATATAAAATTAGGAATGTTGAAATCGACGTCTTGATTTCCATTGAGATAAGTTCCGAATGTCCTTTTTATGCTCCATTACTCACATTAAAAAAACTGTCATCCGCGAACGGTAAAACCTCGTTACTCATGCCGCAAATATTTTATATAAAAACGACATTAAAAATGTTTATTCCGCCATAAATTTGGCCACAATCAATTATGGGGTCATTAACAATAAAGCACGCGGGAATTTACATTACAAAAGCTAAACTAACCATATAAAAGCAACATTTTCAGTTCTATACCGACCTGACCATAATTCAAGAGACGTGACACGGTGACGCAATGCGAACGTACATAAAGTGCACGATGGGTCTCTTTATGTTGGTTGATTGTACATGAGTACTTTTGAGAGCGTTATCGGGGCAGTACATTAGTGGCGACTTGACACGACCAGTCTTCTGTAAGGGTATGGCTTGTATTAGCGGCTCCTAATTTATTAGGAACGATACGACGACGGACGCCGGCCACCCTGACCACGGGCCCATTCACACCGTGGGGGAGGTCGGGTAAACGAGATATTCACATTTTATCTTGGATTTATTTATCGCGTCCAGTTTTATTCTGTATTGGAGTAGAAGCAAATATAATTTTGTTCATGGAATGTGTTCCGATTGTTCTTTTAGGTGTTTCATTCTTTTTTAAGGTTATAATTCATTAAGTCGAATTGTGTTTATATTTATTTTATTATTAATATAGTAACAGTTTTTGATATTTTGCTTCCTGTTTTTACTACATTCGGAGGATGAGCTTATGATTCTTAGCTTAATTTAACACGCCTCCATACGAAGTCACTATCAACTAATATCTACAACTCTTATTTACTTTGATTGGCCTTATTTTTACAGTCACACTATTTTAAGTTTTTAAGTATATACCTTAATTCAGTGATATAACATTTTGCTGTTAACAATAATAGGCACTGTTGGTTTATCTAACTCTTATAGGTGCGAAGAAAAAGGTAATTGGGTATGAAATAGAATAACAAAATATGAGCCATCCACCCAGTTAGCGATTTGGGTGATTATGAAACTTTATATTTTTATTTGAATACTAAGACCAAACTATAAAAGAAACACTAGGTAAATCGTATTAAAGTACACAAATGTGTGAGACCGTGTTTTCGAGTAAATCATATTGTTACAAAAAACATATGATTTTGAAATCTATTATAAAATATAATAAAACTATTACAGTAGTATATAAATTGACAGCAATTTTATAGATATAATTATCATATAAGCGATTGTTCTTGAAATTAAATGACGGAATATTATATACCGCTGTTATATAATAAAATAAAAAATGCTTAATACCCTTTTTTTACTGTAATAACTCAAATAGTGGGTAAAAAGAAATAAAGAATTGGCGCAGTGGGTAGTGACCCTGCCTTCAGCTCCGCGCGTCACTGGTTCAATTCCCACCGAGGGCCAACATTTTCTATAAATGAAGTTGTTGATCTAGGAACCTGGGTGTATATTTTTATTTAAATATGTACCTATTTAAAAAATATATAAGTATATATTGACCAGTTGTCTGTCACCCATAAAACACAAGAATTATGTTACTTTGGGGACGGACAACCGTGTGTGTAAGTGTCCCATATATTTATTTATTAATTATATATATTTTGACTCGAAATGCCCCAAGCTCCCCTACATTTTTATTAACACCCCAGACCTGATAAACAGGATACGGGAAATATATTTATTTGTCCAATCATCAAAGGTTCTCGGGTTACACCAAATGATTCCACGGCAATCGGCCGGTGATTTGTTGTGATAATCTGTACTAATAAATAACGCACTCCGTTGAACGATTGAGTTGGTTTCCTTCTGATATGTATAATATACTTTCAGATCGAATCATTTCACTATTGTATGTAGGCATTATATCTTAATATATAAAAATAAATTGTTGTCTGTATCTATACTCTATACTTATATATGAAGCTAAAGAGTTTGTTTGTTTGATTAATTGTTTGAATGCGATAATCTCAAGAATTACTAAACCGATTTGAAAAATTCTTTCAGCATAAGATAGTCCATTTATTGAGGTAGACTATAGACTATTTTACGCTAAGATGAATAGGGAGAGGAGCAGCAAAAAAATTAGTACGAAAACGGCAAAATTTAAAGCTTTACTTGCGTGCGCTGAGTAAACGCAAGTAAAGCTTTAATTTTTTAATAACGGTAATTGTTATTAAAAAATGATGTATCACAAAATTATTCCCCTCTTAAAATTCTAAATAAAAGTCTGCGACAGCATATGTCTAGCTTCTAAGATTAAGCCAATTTACAATTTTTTTGGTCATCAAAGAGAGAAAAGAGAGAGATAGTGTAATATTAATAAAATTAATTTATATATAGGTAATTAAATTCATAATTTTTGATATTTGCGTAATAAAACTGCTTTACTATAAATTGTTTCACTTCGTAGGGTCCCTGGATCTTTGTGAAAGAGATTAGTTGACCTTTGTATGAATAAACTATGAATTTAGTACTTATGAAGTGAAACGTTCGTAATTTGAAAACAAGTATTTTTAAATTAAGAACTTTTTACGTTCTTTTTTCATCTTATTTTTTAAGAGTTGAATATTTAAATTCTCACAATTTGAACAAGTTTAATAATTGTTATTTTCTTAACAATTATAAAGTTAAACGGAGCGCCGCGTTCTATCCGGCTGAATAGAATAGTACCACTTTCATTTCTTACCGAGGTGTCGTAAATGGCGACTAAGGTAAGTCGACCCGCCGTGTGGTATCCGGCTGAGTAAAATAGACCACCCTATTTCTTACCGAGGTTTCGTAAAATACGACTGAGGTAAGTTCATGTCAGGCAGGCGGCCGTTCGTAAAAATATAGCCAAATCATTTGACAGCATGTTTATAATATGTTGCGCCGACCCCACTTAGAGTGGGATAAGGGCAGGAGGATGATGATTTTCTAAATAATTATAAAGTTACACGGAATACATTTACGTTATACGTTATAGCTTCAATATAAAGTCCCTATTACCATAAACAGAGGTAATGTTTGAACGCCCACACTATGCTACTTTTATTATGCTTTCTAACTCGCGATAAAACATGGTGACAAGAAATGGTCGCGGAAGCTGGAAGGCTAACATAAAGGTTGTAATATATAGCCATGGTTGCTCGTGGACATAGTACCTTTTGAAGTGTGGGCGGATAAATTAGCGTTTATTAATGACTTGAGGTCAAAACTCGCCGTTTCCTGACGCCATTTTTCTCTATAAAAAAGCGCGTAAATATAAATAAATAGCGCATAAATATCAGTTATCATTCATTTAATTAGTGATTATAGAATTAGGCGTTGGTTTACGTAGATCGATAATGCAAAAGTAATAATAATTTACTATAATCAGAGATATAATTTAATAGAAAATATACCGTGTGGTATCCGGCTGAGTAGAATAGTCCATCCTTATCTCTTACCAAGGTGTAAAAGGCGACTAAGGTAAATTGACCCATTGGGTGGTATCCGGCTGAGTAAAATAGATTCCACTTAGAGTGGGATAAGGGCAGGAGAATGATGTGTATTCCATATATTTATTTATTTTATTATGTGATATGGGATATTTTACAGCAGCAATACAGCAGTTTAAAAACACTATTAATAAAAGGCTAATACAGAAGACCTATTTTACTATAGAGGATTATTTAGATGAAAAGAATGCGTGGCCGTAGCTACTCTTCGACCCTGTACAAGACAGTAATAACTGAATGTAACTAGTAATAAGAATTCATCATCTCATCATCATTTTCCTGCCCTTATCCCACTCTAAGTGGGGTCGGCACAACATGTTATAAACATGCTGTCACATGATTTGGCTGCGTTTTTACGACCGGCCGCATGTCTGACGTCAACTTACCTCTGTCGTATTTTACGACACCTCGGTAAGAAAGAGGGTGGTCTATTCTACCATATCGAATACCACACGGTGGGTCAGTTTACCTCAGTCGCCTTTTACGACACCTCGGTAAGAAATGAGGTTGATCTATTCTACTCAGCCGGATACTACACGGCGGGTCGACTTACCTTAGTCGCCTTTTACGACGCCTCGGTAAGAATGAGGGTCGTACTATTCTATTCAGCCGGATACCACACGACGTAACTAGTGATAAGAATTATATTTAAAAAAAAAATAAACGGCGAGTTCCTTGCTGGCTCTACTCGGTAGGAACAGATTTCCGAACCAGCAGTAGAGTTGACGATTCAAAAGCACTTGCTTACTAGTTTATTTGAATAAAGAATATTTCGAATTTGAATTTAGGCTGCTTTCTCTACTCTAGTGTAATAACTCTGTGTTAGAAAGTGCCATAAAATAGTTATCTTAGTAATAACTCAGTGCCACGAGTGACGTGAATAGTGCTACTTTGTTGGATGACGTGTAACCCTTTTATGGGCGAACTTTGCCACCGACTTTTGTGTGTAGGTGTTTGATAATAATTGATTCAATATGTCTTGTAATTGATTAAACTATTTGTAAATAAAATACAAAAAACCTTAAATTACTTACACGTTAGTACTATACAAATCATGCCCACGTGGTACGGTCCCAAGTCTGAAAGTAGCGCCCATTACAGAAAAGATGAGAAGCGAGGCTAAGTTGGTTTGGTCATGTAATGAGGAGGGATGAAAATTATGTGACCAAAAGAGTTTTAAATATGAATGTGGATCGATGTTTGGGAGGCCGAGAAAAAGATGGATGGATTGTGTGAAAAATGATATGCATGTTAAAGGAGTGGGACCAGAATTGACGAACAACGGGCAGTCTCGAGAAATGTAAATACCTATGATCGATCCCCAACTACCTAATTATTATTATTGTTTTTTGGTTTATTTTTTTAATTTTGTAAAAAAATTACCGAGCAAGAGTTGCTCAACCAAGTACTTAAATTAGCAAATTATGCTTTTAGTGCCAAACCTAATTAATTACCTAATTAATAACGGATTAACCGTGTAAGTGTAGACAGATATACTTTCTTATTTATAATATTAATCATCATCTTCCTGCCCTTATCCCACTCTAAGTGGGGTCGGCACAACATGTTATAATATGCTGTCACATGATTTGGCTGCGTTTTTACGACCGGCCGCCTGCCTGACGTCAACTTACCTCTGTCGTAATTTACGACACCTCGATAAGAAAGAGGGTGGTCTATTTTACTAAACCGGATACCACACGGTGGGTCAATTTACCTTAGTCGCCTTTTACGACACCTCGGTAAGAAATGAGGTTGGTCTATTCTACTCAGCCGGATACCACACGGCGGGTCGACTTACCTTAGTCGCCTTTTACGACACCTCGGTAAGAAAAGAGGGTGGTACTATTCTATCAAGCCGAATACCACACGGCGTCTTATTTATAATATTAATATATGAAAAAATTGTTAAGTTCACACTCAGAAGCCCGCTCCAAAAATTTTGATTGCTCATCACATAACAATGTTAAACCAAACATTCACATCAAAGCTTTAACTAATCCACTATTTGTCACTCACATTCATATTAGAATCGTCAACTTTATCTTAACACACTCAAATAAATTGTTTAGACAAATCTCTAATAGTTATAATAAACATTGTATTCACCGGTTAAGAAGCTTGCTTGCCTTTTTAATTTGAATATATCGCCTGCCATCTAACTAAGATCCAGTGTTGCCTTTCCTCGTATAAATAATAGGGGTCGTTTGAAATTGGTTGTTTGACATCTATATCCGAATCTTTGGCCTATCCGTACAAAATATCTCGGGCTTCGGACAGGTAGGCGAGAAAAAAATTAAGTAATAATCCGACCACAAGTCTATGATAATCTGATGGTAACGCCATTTTGTCCTGTGTGGTTTGGGTAAAAAAATGTGTGACATGATTATCGGTAACCCTTCGGACAAAAAATTTTGAGTGCCGGTTACATGGCGCTAGACTTTATCCTCATGTACCGTGTTGATTATGGTTACAGAGATTCAAAATTAAATAAAATCATTTGTATTTATAAAATTGTATAATGTTAAAAAAGTGGTGAATAGTAACAACAACTAGAAAGCCGACTATACTTGAGGGTTACTTAGATGATAAGAATGTGTGGATGTAGCTACTCCTGGACCCTACAGAAGACAGTAATTACTTAATGTAACTAGTTATAAGGATTATATTTTAAAAAGAGTAACCGCCGGGTTCCTAGCACTTCTCGAAAATTTACTTATTTAAAAAATATTTTGAAATTACTGCCAACAACCACCATCTTAATTTTTAATAATTTTATTTTTATTTTCGTACTTTGTAAAACGCATATTTAGTATAATAAACAATCATTAAACAAGTTAAAATTACGATAGATTAAAAGAAGTATGAATACTAATAAATAAAAAGCTACTTACATTTCTTATTTTATACTTGTCTTTGAATGATTTATAGAAGCTGGTATTACTTTGCGGAAGTCCATAGTACAGAAGTTACAAGTCTGCTATATATGAAGCAGGCAACAGTCATATACCTTATACACGCAGGACAAGTTACAAGCAATACATACTCCACGATCCATCCATCCATCATCAGGAGGAATGGCTTCACGACAAAATCGTAATGCTGTCCTTTAAATTTTTTAAATTAAATCTCAGAGATTAATAATCTAAGAGAAGTTTCTGAAACTTGTCAGACAATTTTCTGAGCTGCGTGCGGAGAACACCTATAAAATTAGTATAAATATTTTCCCGTCATGTAAGCCAAGCTCGGTCCAATTATTAAAAGGTAACAGATAAGGGATGAAAGTAATACACACGATAACATCAGGGTTGGCTTGTTAGTCGCAATAAAATGGTTTTTGTGTAAAAATTAGAGCGAATTTTTTGTCACCCCGTCCCGCCGGGCGGCAATTTGTCGTGAGAATTTTGATTTGAACATCATTTGTATTTAATGATATTATTAATATGACAGTTTAAAGGATAATTTATTATGTTCATCATCCTCTTACCCTTATCCCACTCTAAGTGGGGTCGGTACAAAATGTTACAAACACGTTGTCACATGATTTGGCTACGTATTTTACGACCGGCCGCCTGCCCGAAGTCAACTTACCTTAGTCGTATTTTACAACACCTCGGTAAGAAAGAGGGTGGTCTGTTTTACTCAACCGGATACCGTACGGTGAGAATACTCACCTTAATCGCCTTTTACGACACCTCGGTAATGTGGGTAATCTATTCTACTTAGTCAGATACCACACGGCGGGTCGACTTACCTTAGTCGCCTTTTACGACACCTCGGTTGTGCATGTGTTTTTATGAATCCTGCATGTATCAGGTATGAAAACGTATTTTCCACTCTACATTTAGCGTTATATATATTCTATTTTAGTTTATCGGGAATTATAGCAAATAATTTTATGATTACTTTTCTACCATTATCACCGTAAAGTAGCGCCTAATTCTATAAATTATTTATTTTCTTATCGTATTAGCGTATTTTTAAGTAAAAGTAAAGTAAGTTAAGTAAAAATAAAAAAAGTTAGTGAAGTAAATGCAAATTAAATAAAAATCAATTGAAGTTGGAGTACATATCGCCACGGGTAATACCGCGGGGCGCAGCTAGTGTCTTATACATTTTACAAGTCTGTCAGGCAAGCAATAATCACGTATGGAGAATAATCAAGTGTTGGCACGGTATAGATTTATAAGGAGTCAGGTTACGAGCTAATGCGTGGTGCCTGTGATTTACCACGTGCAGTGCTCGTTAGTTTGTCCTCCTACACGATGTATCGCGTGTCATGGCTAAATTTTCATTACAACATTGTAAACACTATCAAAAACTTCTATAGTCTTATAGAGTCTAAAAATTTAGACGTAATTATCTTTAATATTCAGTTCTGAAAAACCGCCGTGTGGTATCTGGCTGAGTAGAATAGACTAACCTAACCTAACTCATTTCTTACCGAGGTTTCGTAAAAGGCGACAAAGGTAAATTGACCAACCGTGTGGTATCCGGTTTACTAGAATAGACTATCCTCTTTCTTACCGAGGTATAATACGACATAGGTAAGTTGACGTCAGGCAGGCAGCCGATCGTAAAAACGCAGCCAAATCATGTGACAGCATGTTTATAACATGTTGTGCCGACCCAACTTAGAGTGGGATAAGGGCAGGAGGATGATGATTCAGTTCTGAAAAAAATGTGAGAGAGAATTTTAAATATGAATGTGGATGGATTTTTTATGAAGGTGACAGGTCTCAGGAACAATATGTGTACAAACGGTCATTACACCTGTCGTATTGTATGGATCAGAATGTTTGGCAATAAAAGAAAAGGATGAAAGAAATGTACATGCGAATCAGATGAGAATGTTAAGGTGGATGTGTGGTGTGACAAAACTTGATAGAATACGCAATGAGCATATTAGGGGAAGTCTGAAAGTTGCGCCCATTACAGAAAAGATGAGAAGTGCGAGGCTAAGTTGGTATGGTCTTGTAATGAGGAGGGATGAAAATCATGTGACCAAAAGAGCTTTAAATATGAATGTGGAATAGATGTACGGCTAGAGGGAGGTCGAAAAAAAAAAGGATGGATGGATTGTGTGAAAAATGATATGTATATTTAAGGAGTGGCACCAGAGTTGACGAATGATAGAGGAGAATGGGAGAAGAAGACAAATTTTGCCAACCCCACTTAAAGTGTCCTAAGTGATAAGGGTCAAAGAATGATGATTTAGTTCCGTAACTAGAGTAGAATAGACCCTTATTTCTTACCGAGGTGTCGTAAAAGGCGACTAAGGTAAGTTGACCCGCCGTGTGGTAATACCTGTATGTGCATTAACATATTTTTATTTATTAAATTGAATTTATGTTGTTACATTAGGTACATCTAATGAGGCTATGGGAGGATTGAGGTACCAAATACAAGCATTACTTGCTTAAATGTAGCTTCTATAATCCATAGATTAAGTTTTAATAATAGTATCTGGGTGACGGGGCCTTCCTCTGTAATTTTGTAAAAAGATTAAAAAAAATTGAAAAATTGAAAAATTGCGGCGGGTGGGGCTCTAACCTAGGTTACACTTCTCTAAACCGCCTGTTCCCCAAATGAGCTACCATGACGTTACATTTGACTGCGAAAATTGTCTTTTAAATTCAATGTAAATTTCAAGTATAAAAGCATTTTCAGAAATAAAAAGACATTTTTTTTAAACAAAACCACCTACATGTCGAATTTCAAAAAAATCGTTGGAGCGGTTTCCGAGAAACTATAAGTTATTCGGAAAATATATTTATACATACAAGATTAACGTATTAAATTATTATTGATGTAAAATTGTTTTTAAAAAATAAGTGAAAATGAAATGAAACACTAAGCTAATTATATATCAATGATTTTTTCGTCTACACATCTCCTCATCTTTTTGATCATATATAGATGTTAAATTATCAGAAAGTTGATTTAACGACTTTTGCCTTCAAAATGATTGATTAATTTAAAAAAACTTACAAAGTGTAATGATTTTTATAATTGCAATTTTTCTTCACAGAGCGGTCGTAACCATCGAGTGGAGTTGCCTAATGATGTTTTGTCATTAATAGCGCATTCATGAAGAGTGCCCCTATTTCTGCGTTAAATTATGGTTTAAAACTCATGGATTTATAATGTTAAAATCCCTTGAAAACAAAGACTTTGTGAGAGCAAATATGACGGCAAAATTAATTTAATAAAACTTGAACCTATAATTATAAAATCTAGGCGTGGCACAAGACCGATGCCATGAAGCCATGCATGGCAACGATGACGGTGCACGCACATGATTTATTTTCATTTCGCAATCATTATATGCAAATAAGAGTGGCTTAACAATTTTAAGCATGTATGAACAAAAAAATATTTTCCCCGTTCGGTACACCATCGCTTGATCGAGAGTTTTGATTTATTATTTGAACATTTGAAGTAAATAAGGCACTAAGTACCTAAAAATTAAAAATCAAACTAAGTATGCAATTTGGTTCTAAAAGACTTTTAGAACCAAATTGCTAAGTCTTTAGAAAGGCAACTTCGTTTTTAATCATCCACAATGCTAATAAAAATTTGGCTGAGTAGAACAGACTTACCATTTCCTTACCAAAGTGACGCAAAAGCGACTAAAGTAAGTAGACGAAAGATAAGCGGCCGGTCGTAAAATACCTAACCAGTCGCCAGCGAGTAGCCGGTGATCACAAAGTCGCTGTCGTGTAGACCCTACTTAATATTATCACAGGAACTTACTTGAACTTTATCCCGCAAATTTATGTTTGGCCCTCATCGAAAATCGAACCCACGACCACTGAAAGCAGCGCCACTGCCAAATGCGCCAACAGCCCAGTTAAACGCGGATTCCCGAGTTTTAATAGAGAATCTTTCCAGATATGAGAATTAAGTATCGATGCGTTTTCAAATATTCTATGGACTAGGCCCACGCGCTAAAATAAGGTAGTTGTGGAACTTTATTGCAACAATCGCAAACAGTATTCATACGATACATACTGTATAACATAAGCGGAATTGCATGTATAATAGCCTAGCAATTGTAGCGTTATGTATAACATGCGCACGCGTAGACATGGCCGGATCGAGTTCTACGTATCTCACTTCAAGGAGTACAGTATACAAAAAAAATAGTTAAAATTTATATATTTAAGCTTACAGGATATAAATATTGTAGCAGCAGAACTCATCATCATTCTCCTGCCCTTATCCCACTCTAAGTGGGGTCAGCACGATATGTTTTTTCATCATTCTCTCCTATCATCCGTTACTACGGCGCTATTCCTTTTATATGCATGTAATACTTCCCACAATCTAACCATCTCTTTTTCGGCCTTCCTCCACATATAAGGCTTCAGAGTGACATGTTACTACTGCAAGATATAGACCGGTTCAAAAGACTGTCTTAGTCTACTCGCTGCATTTTCATTGACAGTTGCGTCATTGAGAATATGCCACACACATCTTATTAACGTTCCCAGGTGCCATACTAATTATCCTCTAAATAGTAATTCTATAGTACCACGGCTGGCACGATCATATAACAAGCAATACTAAAATATATATATTAATAAATATAATAATCTAATGAAATATATCTATATATATAAATGATAAAATATATATAGATATATTTCATTTATCCATGGCACAATTTAAAAGTGAGTTAATTGAACACATTCGCAATCAACAATATAATTAAAAGTGTTAAAGTATAAGTAAGTAAAACTAGTATTCCCATTCACAACTATTATGCCATTATGAGACACAGAAACACACGCACACGCATGCACGCACGCACATACACACACTCACAGACACAAACAATACACAAACACTTGCACTAGGCGCGATTTTTTTTTATTTATATCACAAAACTGACATACATTTGAATTTCATACAATTGAAGATATCTCAATTCAACATAATTGGTCGCTGATGATAATTGTTATCTTCTTGATGTGAACCTAGCATGCTCACAAGGTGCCATATATTTCTTAAACTAAATTATTGCAAAATATTATAAAATAAAAAAGTGAAAGTTGTAAAACTCTTTGATAAGGCTGTAGGGGACTTATGGGTGCATGCGGCATAATATTGTATGTTCGTCATAAACATCCCTTGAAGAATCATATCTAGTCGCGGACATATATTAATTGAAAGAACAAGAAAGAAACTTATTTGTATTCACAATGTTTTATTTCATTAGTACATTTTGACGTCTTTATATGAATGCATGAATGCAATAATATGCACATATTTAAGCTCGCTCCGTGCAATTTGATTCTCGGGACTTTATTTATAATGTCTTGCGATTTTACTGAAGTAGCCATTCTGTAGGGAGCGGTGAAAATTATACTTCTATTTAAATTATGGTAGATATCCCCTTGATATATCTCCAGGCTTATTTACAGGTATCATAACGTGGAGATTATCTCGCTGATAATTATTTGATAGTGTCCGGGGGCATTGTGTTTATATTATAAAGATAATCATCTGTGCAGTTTACTATTTTATCTGTTGACTGAGCAGTGGCGTAGCTACTGGAGGAAAGGATGCCTCGAGGCCCCCAAACTAAAGGGGCCTGGACTGATTTACTAACTATAAATTGTACTAGTGAAAATCTTTCATATTCGGATAATAAATGGCTGGCTCAATAGTGCAGATGGGAATACTCAGACCTTATAAATAATTTGTTTGTTCTTCGAATCTGTGTGTATTTATGTATGTATTTAAAATATATAAGTATATATTTACCATTTGCCTACATTTGCCATTAACACAAGTATTAAGTTTGAGGACGGACAACCGTCCGTGTGTACTATATATTTAAAATAATAAACCAGATTTCAGGAACGCGACTATAATAACGTGCAAGTAATTTGAAAAGGAACAAATCTGGAATATATCGAATTCGGAACACAAGGAATACACAATACGAAATCAATTTAAAAATGTATACCATAAACATACGAGAGGTCACAAAAAGCTTATGATACCTGTGTCGCGACTCAGCAGAGCTAGCAACTCATTCGATGGTCTCGGTATTCGCTTCAACAATAAAATTCCGCAATCCATACTAGACCAGGCTACAGAAAGGTTTGAGTTAAGTATAAGAGATGTACTTATACGTAAAGTATATTACAAAATTGAAGATTGTTTGGATGATAAAAAAGCCTGGATTTGAAAATCCTTTCAGTTTCATATAGGACTGCGGTTTACTAATGTAAAATTGAAAATGTTTAAAAGATTGACCGCCGAGTTTCTTTTTTGTTCTTCTCAAAATTTGCTTAAAATTCTGATTCAAAAGTGCTTGAAAGAGCTTAATTGAATAAAGATTATTTTGATTTGAAACGAACTATTTTAAACAGTTTAGTATGGGCCCTAGTTTTGCCCCAGGGCCTTTGCTTACCTAGCTACGTCACTGTGACTGAGCATTTTTTGCAACATTACCCCCTATGGTTTGTTTACGATAATTGGTAGGGAAAATTAATGCAATTGTTGAATGTTGTTATCACCACATGCGAGGTTCATATTCATTATAATGGCGCATTAAAATTAATATGCAAATATCATGTTGTTTTTTAATGCCTTTTTCACCTGCAATGAAGTGATAAATATCGAAGTCAACCGCACTGTTATTAACTCTTTGGTTTTATAATATTTATACTCCGCCGTGTGGTATTCGGCTGAGTAGAATGGACCCTCATTTCTTACCGAGGTGTCGTAAAAGGCGACTAAGGTAAGGTGACATCAGGCTGGTCGTGAAATACCTATCCAAATCATGTCACAACATGTTAATACTAATTGCCAACTTAAGCTACCCGCAGTGCAGCTTACACGAAATCTAGGAGTTAACTAACAGAAGAAAAATAATTTCACCAGTTAACCCGAATGTACACTTACCGCATCAGCACACTTAACATTTAAATCTAGTCTAAAAGAACTTAGTTTAAAAATGGTCTTCATTCTTATTGCTTATTATTTTATTATCTTAAATATCACGTCAAGTTATATTATTTATAGAAAGCTAAACTTTTTTACTTTTAACTTTCCACTTTTATTTAATTTGCCAGGTATGGCATTCACCGTTAGCTTATGGCAGCGATTTTAATATAATGTAAAAAAATAACAATAACTCATCAATTAACTGAACTAAATCAATACAATTCATTGAAATAATAAAATTAAATCCTAAAAGTTATAAGCTTACCAGATTACTTACTAGATTACGGATGAACCGTAATGAGGATGAATAAAAGAATTAATTGAATTAACGAAATTAAATCCTAAAAGCTATCAGCTTACTAGATTACGGATGAACTGTAATGAGAATGAATAAAATAATTAATTGAATTAATGAAATTAAATCCTAAAAGCTATAAGCTTACTAGATTACGGATGAACTGTAATGAGGATGAATAAAAGGATTAATTGAATTAATGAAATTAAATCCTAAAAGGTATCAGCTTACTAAATTACGGATGAACTGTAATGAGGATGAATAAAATAATTAATTGAATTAATAAAGTTAAATCCTAAAAGCTATAAGCTTACTAGATTACTTACTCAATTACGGACGAAGTCTAATGTTGTTTTTGATTAATTTTGAACTTATTTAATTTCTGGGTGGGACTTACATCATAAATATATTAAACAGATTAAAATACGTCAAATATAAAAGATAAATTATTTAAATACATTTAAAGTCTATAAAATTACAGAAACCGGAAACTACAATTTTTCACTGATAAAACAATCCTTACTATACGAGGCGAAGCCCCCACTCCAAGCTTAGTGTATCGTTTTAAAAACAATGTCAAATATAACAGGAAACTTAAACTGACATAATCATGCCCATCAAATTACAGAAAACCGAAACATAACTTTTTTTCAATATTTTTAAATGAATAAACAATTTATTCGACTTACAAAGCGACACCTTCACCCTAAGCTTATTGTTTTAAATAAAATGTCAGATATAACAGGAAATTTATCCTGACATATTCATGCTCAAAATTGAAGATAACCGAAACTTCAAATTTTTTACTATATTTAACTGAATATCCATTACAAAACTTATGATAGAAATATTTTGGGTGTTGTTAAGAAAATGTATATAATGCTAGGTGTAGGAAGTTCTCATACCTAATACATGCAGGATTAGTAACCGCACGTGTCACAAAACATCGTCATTAACAACACGCTACAAGAGCACTACGACAATATCTACTATCGTTTCTCCCCGTAACCGAAGCATCAGCAAAATATGGGCTCGACGACAAAATGGTAAAGCTAACACTGTTCAATCAAGCAGAGTTATGTAGTAATAAGTTAAACCACCACCGTTTGATTTGCTTTCGAACACTAAACGCAATCAAATTATGGCAATAGGTCTTTCCTTCACGACAAAAATACATGTATTTAGAAGGAAAGAATATTCTTCTAATATCCTTTGTTTGAATGATTGCACATTTTAATTAAATTTGTTTACATTAGCAGCAGCAAGTTGTTGCCTCTCTAGCTGTCAAAAAGTAGTGTCCTTTTATTTGGCGTGATTTTAAATTTGAAAAATCCAAAGACTAATGTCACATAATGAGGCGCCGTCTACACTAGGCACAAACTGGTTTTCTTTTGTCAGCCTTACGGATAAGAAAATAAATAATTTATAGAATTAGGCGTTACTTTGCGGAAATCCATAATATAAATGTAATAATAAAATTATATTGCTATAATCCGCGAAGAAGTAAAATAGTAAATATATATAATGCTAAATATAGAGTGGATAATCCGTTTATATACCTGATACATCCAGGAGTCGTTAAAACACATGCACAAACCTCCAACACCGCCACCACAATACACAAGCACTACACACGTTCACTATCACAAACTCAACAATCGTTTCGCCCCGCAACCGAAGCATCATCAGGAGATAGATTCCACGACAAAATCACAAATAAATTTTTTTTAAAAATGTATCATAACTTGTGCATGGAATTCTGCAAAGTAACGCCTACTTACACAAATTAAACGTCTATTATTTCCAAGCAGAGACCCCGACTTTTAGCTTATTGTATGATTTTAAATACAATGTCAAATATAACAGGAAACTTATCCTGACAGTTTCAAGCGCCACTAAATTACAGAAACTTGCCTAAATCAACAAAAATTAACCGGAAGACAAAAGATCGGCCCCGATAACATTACCTAATCGATAATCGTATCTACGACACTTCGAGTCACACGTTGCGTCGTAAAAAGGTGAGAAAGTAGACGGAGATAAAACTATGGACGAAACAATCTTTATTTAGCAATTGAAAAAGTATGAATCACTCTAATTTATACTTTAAGAACTTGATATAAGGTGCTAGCTTTTTAATTTTGATGGTAAATATGGTTGTTGGTGTACTAAAGTCGCGAAGAGCATGGTAATAAAAAAGGTGAAATGTCTCAGTAGAAGCGACGCAGGACGCCTTTCCGATAAGGGACCACCTTGGTGGACTGGACCGTCTTTAGTGGTCTTTTCCGGTCAGCAAGTTATTGATACCAAATTTCGCATTAACGTTTGAAGTGTTAAATTGTGATTTTTGTAATAAACACTCAACTCCTTGTTAAGAATATGTAACTCCTGATTCAATTACGGATTTGAAAGCCAATAATAACGTAATCATATTCTCTGGACATATTTATCTGGATCTATTTATGATGATGATATATGTATATAATAATGAAAGTCAAGTGGAACTCAGTGATACTTTTCTCATTTGGATTTTAGTGATTTTTAGTTTTAGTAACTTATTTTTACATTTTGTTTTTATACCTACTAATGTTTATAGTTTCGTCGTGGGGCCAATTCAACGTACCAGGTTTTTGGCAGTTATGGCGATATGTCATTAGATGCTGTGCGTTGTGATAAATGTTCCCCACCCCGATTTTTCAAAAATACAAAGGGCCTAAACATTCACATAAGTAAAATCCATAACCAATCAAAACCCATTTCAAGTATCTATTTTAACTCATCCACCAACCTTCCCCAGTCCCCATGCACTACATATGACCCATTATGGAAACAACTAAGTAAATATAAAGATAATATACCTATCATAAGGCGAATTCCACGCGGATCACGATACACGGTAGCATCATCATTAAAACAAACAATAGATTTAGTGATTAAAAAAAATAATACTCAGAGTTGGGAATATTTGCTCACTTTTGCCTACCGTGTTCTCCACGTCGATAAAGGTCAGAGTCTCTCCCTTAATCAAAAAATTAAAAACAATTGTATCAATACCGCTAATTTGAGAGCTGTCTTTAGTACTTCCTTTTCACAACGGAAACAGCTAAAATTTAATAAATTAATCGAAAACAAAATAAGTGATGGCGATATTAAGGGGGCAGCTCGACTTTTATTCTCTAATGACACTATTGCTCCTGAAACAGCAGAAACCTTGGAAGCACTGCGAATCAAACATCCATCAAGCTCAACCAATTTTAGTTTTTCAAATTCATTTTCTAACACTTCATCTTTCCAGGCCACTAAAGACGACGTGCTGGGAGCTGTAATGTCATTTCGAAATGGTTCTGCTGCCGGCCTCGATGGTTTGTCGCCACAGCATTATAAGGATTTGGTTTGTGGTACAAATGGCGATGCCGGTAGAAGCCTTTTAAATTCTCTTACAGCTCTGGTGAACCTTATGTTATCCGGGGGAATACCACCTGAAATTACTTCAATATTATATGGGGCTAGATTATGTGCTCTTAAGAAAAAAGACGGTGGTATTCGCCCAATAGCAGTAGGTTCAACAATTAGGCGCGTCGTTTCAAAAATTTGTTGTAAGAAAATTCTGCCAATAATCTCCGACCAATTTCAACCATTTCAAATAGGTTTTGGCTGTAAAGGGGGTTGTGAAGCAGCTGTTCATGCTGCTCGCACCTATCTTCTCAACTCCCAACAGGAAATATTATTAAAAATTGATGTTGAAAATGCTTTTAATTCAATAGATCGCAATGTTCTTCTGTCGGAAGTTAGGGATAAAATACCAGAACTTTTTCCATACATTTCACAGTGCTATCAAGAACCATCCAATTTAGTTTATAAAGGTGATGTTTTAAGTTCTGCTGTTGGCTGCCAACAAGGAGACCCGCTAGGACCAGCTATTTTTAGTTTGGCTATACACCCAATAATTTCAGTTCTAAATTCAAAATTTAATGTTTGGTATCTAGACGATGGGACCTTAGGTGGTGACGTGGACACCGTTTTAGCCGACTTAAATAATATTATAAATAGTTTTGCCCACATTGGTTTGAAATTAAATTCTTCAAAATGCGAAATTTTTATACCAAATTCTATTTCAGATAAAACACAAATTATCGAACAGTTTAATACTTTGGCACCCGGCATCAAGGTTTTAAACGATGAGTCCCTTCGCCTACTAGGAGCTCCCGTCCTAGAAGCCTCTGTCACTCCTTTTATTAATGAACAAATTTCGAAATTCAATGACAATTCTGATCGCTTATACGAAATTAATACTCATATGGCTCTTACTATCATTCGGTTTTGTTTGTTCGTCCCAAAATTTATTTACGTGTTACGTTGTTCACCTATTTGGAAATTTAACGACCTCCTAGAAAATTTGGATAACTTTTTAAAAAATGTACTTGTGAAAATTCTAAATTGCTCTCTGGAAAATCGGGCCTGGACCCAGGCCTCGCTTCCTATTAGATATGGAGGTTTAGGAGTACGCAAAATCTCAAGTGTTTCATTACCAGCATTTCTTTCCTCAGTTTACAGTACGCAACCTTTATACGGTAAAATAATATCCTCGTCAACAGGATCCGTTGAGGTGTCGTATTTGTTGGAGGCGAGAAATGCTTGGTCTGTTATTTGTCCTAGCCAAGTACCAGTATCTTTGACCTGTCAAAAACAGTGGGATAACATTTTAAGTAATGACACATATAATAGCTTGTTAAAACATGCTGAGAGCAAAAAAGATCTCGCTCGGCTCCGTGCTGTTTTTGCCAAGGAATCTGGATACTGGCTTCACGCTCTCCCATCCGCAAACCTAGGTACTCTTTTGGACCATACCACCTTAACACTGGCGGTTGGTCTACGACTTGGCGCCACGATCAATCAAAGTCATCGATGCCATTGCGGTGAGGTTGTTGATACATTTGGACACCATGGTCTCTCCTGTTTAAAAAGTGCTGGTCGCTATTCTCGTCATAGCAGTTTAAATGAGATCATCCGGAAATCTCTTGCTACCGCTAATGTGCCTGCTGTTTTAGAACCAAATGGATTGGCTCGTAGCGATGGCAAGAGACCTGATGGTATGACTCTCATACCTTGGAAACTGGGGAGGTCACTTGTTTGGGATGCTACATGTGTAGACACGTTAGCTGCATCACATATACAAGGGACCTCTACTATGGCGGGAGCAGCGGCTACCACTGCAGAACATGCCAAGAGGCGCAAATATGAAGACATAAATAGAAGCTTCATTTTTGTGCCTTTTGGTGTAGAGACCTTAGGTCCATGGGGCCCGGACGCTCATACGTTCTTCAACGAGCTCGCGAGAAGGCTCGTAGAGCGTACCGGGGACCCGAGAGCTGGCAGCTACCTTGGCCAACGAATAAGTTTGGCCATACAAAGGGGTAACGCTGCCAGTATTTTAGGAACTCTACCCCATTGCAATGGAATGGATGGTTTTGATTTAGTGTAAATATATATATATTTATTAATTTTTATTTTTATTCTTTAGTTATTATTTAATTAGATTTAATTTGTTTTTTTTTTAATGCTTGTTTTTGTAAAATAGTTTAGTAAATAGTATACTTAAAATGTAAATTGATTTGTAAATAAATGACCTTTTCTGGGAAAAAAAAAAAAAAAAAAAAAAAAAAAAAAAAAAAAAAAAAAAAAAAAAAAAAAAAAAAAAAAAAAAAAAAAAAAAAAAAAAAAAAATATATATTGTCACATGATTTGGCTACTTATTTTAATCGGCCGCCTGCATGACTTCAACTTACCTTAAGTCATATTTTACGACACCTCCGTAAGAAATGAGTATGGTCTATTCTACTTAACCAGATACCACACAGTGGGTCAACTTACCTTAGTCGCCTTTCACGACACCTCGGTAATGGGGGTAGTCTATTTTACTCAGCCGGATACCACACGGCGGGTCGACTTACATTAGTCGCCTTTTATGACACCTATGTTGTGCATGTGGTTTTACGAATCATGCATGTATCAGGTATGAAAACGTATTGTGCATCTACATTAAGCGATATATATATTTTCTATTTTATTTTATCGCGGATTATAGCAAATAATTTTATTATTACTTTCGTATTATGGATCTCCGCAAAGTAACGTCTAATTTTATAAATTATTTATTTTCTTATCCGTAAGGCTGACAAAAGAAAACCAGTTTGCGCCTAGTGTAGACGGCGCCTAATTATGTGACATTAGTCTTTGGACTTTTCAAATTTAAAATCACGCCAAATAAAAGGACACTACTTTTTGACAGCTAGAGAGGCAACAACTTGCTGCTGCTAATTTAAACAAATTGTAAACCTGCAATCATTTGAATAAAGGATATTAGAAGAATAGTCTTTCCTTCTGTCATCGAATTTATGTTTGAAATATCAAACAAAACCTTATAATACGTGTATAAATTTAGATTTCCATTTAAAGCGAAGTCGATAATCGAATACCGACTATCGTGACGACATATTGAGTATAGAAGATTACAATCAAGTATATTTGAGACGTCATCATTATATTCCCTAAGCCGGCGGTCCCATCACTACTGAGGAGTTATCGCTCAATTCTGATGATATAAATTTGTAATGAAAACTTCGATGGTTGATATTATCAACATGGTAATTTGTTGGTTCCTCAATGATGACCCGTTTTGGAGTTCAATGAAATTGTAGAATATAGAGGCCTTTTAGCTTTGGTTATTTTAAAAACGTATCTTTTTCGTTTTATGAAGTCCTCGCGACTTGAAACATCAGCTAAAGTTAGGTTCTTTATTACAGACTAGCAATCGCCAGCGGCTCCGCCCGCGTGGAAAAACTGCAATATAGTATTTTGATAACCATAAAAATGGGTTAAGTGGTTTAACCTTAAAAGCTAGACATATGCTGTCGCGGACTTTTATTTAGAACTCCTAGAGGGGAACAATTCTGTAATACATAATTTTTGAAAGAATTTTTCAAATCGGTCTAGTAGGTCCTGAGATCAGCGCGTTCAAACAATCAAACAAACAGACTCTTCAGCTTTATATATTAGTATAGATTCTTATAAACATTTCACAAAGTTGTCCTATCTACAATCAACATATAATTACGATCTATTCAAAATATTTTTATAAAATTTTGTGGATATTGTATATTGTATTGACAGCTTTTTTGATAAATGCGCGTTTAAAAGTTTTATTATTTTTATATTGTATGATTGCAATATACAAAATTTATTATAGAGTGTAATAATATAGTTTTACTTGATTTTGGTAGATCATTTATTTTTTGAATTAAGAATATAATAACTCAGCCATACTAATATTATAAATGTGAAAGTCTGTCTGTTAAATGAATTCGATTAAGTAATATTGATGAAAATCTTTCTGAATTAGAAAATGAATACATAGTGCGTTGTATAGGGAATTTTAACATTTAAATTGACGCGAACAAAGTCACAGTTACAGTTAACTCTATGCTATCTAACGTCTATGCTATTCCTTTAATTGTCTAATTTGTTGCTTCAAAACCTACAGAGAGCTTTAGGCACAAAGTCCTACCTCGGTATTGCTGCGCTGAAACCTTGAAAATTCCAAAAGGTTTGCCTGTTTCAATATACATATATAGTTATAGCATTTCCTTTAAATACAAAATATAACTATTATATAAATAAACACAAAATTAAAAATTAAACAAAAAACGCGCAAAGCCAAAGAATAACGGGAAAAGTCACGGCGTCTAATGCAAGCAAACCTGAAGTTAATCGTATTACTTATATCCTTTTTAGTGACAGTTTCAAAGATAAGAACAACACGCAGAGTCCACCATCTATTTACCGTATTAAACGCAAACAAACTCCCATATTATTGTTTATTATACCACAGACTAAAAAAGGGACAAAGTATACAAATGTTCAGTCTTCATCCCACAGATTATCTCACCAATGTTTCTGAACGTAAGTTAATCGGATTTTCTATGTAAATTTATTGTTAGGAAAAAATAATCCCACCCAGTTGCTGTGATGTGGTATCAAAGGATTTAGAATACCCTAAACCGGGCGTTGTTTGCCTCTGATGGATTTACGACACATTTAGACATCACTTTTTACATTGAAATTGATAATATCGTTGAAAAAAGGCGTATTTACGAGGTGTAGAGAGTGCGTGCAGTCTTTTCGAAAAGGATTTGCGATGGTGCAAAAATTTAATATATGATTTATGGTTTTGGAAGAGTTTTGAGGGCTACTGTCTCTCTTTTATTCAGTTTGAGACGCATTGACAAAGTTTTTTATATAATATTATAATCTCATCATCTTAAGGTTGAAATAGAACTTTTTAGTAGAACTTCCACTATTTGTGTATATAATCTTTAATTTAATTAAAGTGTACCGTTAATCTTATAATAATGATTTGTTCCGCTGTTGTTACATGAACTTTTTTAACCTTTTTAGGTTTTTTTTCAGTTAGTTTTCTACTTTACTTAGTTTTACTGAGTTTATGCCTCGTAATTCTTAATTACTTCTGGTTCGCCACTTTAGAACTTAAATACAACAAAGTTTCTTCGGAATATGCTTTTATGTTTATCTTCTAAGCCTAATATTAAGTTGACGCAGACTCGATTTCCGCCATCGAACAACATTTTATTAAAAAAAATTGTTGCTTCTTCGAGTCTGGTTGTCTATATGTACCAGTTGTCTGTCACTCATTTCACAAGTACTTAGTTACTTTGAAGACAATCAGCCGTGTGTGTAATTGTTCCATATCTTTCTTTAATATTTAAATGAGTTAATCTTGTATGTATATATATTTTCGGAATCTCGGAAATGGCTCCAACGATTTTCGTGAAATTCAGCATGCAGGAGGTTTTGGGGGAGAAAAATCAATCTAGGTAGGTTTTATTTAAAAAAATGGTTTTATACCTGTTTTTGGGCATTGAAAAAATACTAAAATTTACATTGAATATATAAATACACTATTTTTGCCAAGTAAATTGTCAAGTCAGCGTAGCTTTCTAGGGAACGGGTGGTCTCGAGAAATGAAAATACCTAGGATCGAGCTTCACCTACCCATATAATTTTTTTAATGATTTTTTTTTATTTTCAAAAAAAATTACCGAGCAATTCTCAGTCACCCAAATACTATTTATTTAACAATTAATTTCTCCATTTGCAATCAATCCGTCACTACAATCGCATTTTACAAGAATGACGCGAGCCGTCAAACGCATTACATCACCTTACTGACTCACGAAAGGCGGTGATAAAATAAATCATACAATTTTTATATGATATTTACATTTTATTATGCGGACCTTCGTCATATAGAGAATCTTTATCACTTTTTACGTCAATAAATACATACAGAATTCAATGTTCATCATTACGTTCAATTGGAAAAATCCAGACAAGTAACACGATCCAAATTCGATCGATAACGCTGCACCTTAAAAGGCGCCGGGCAGGTATGCGCAGGCGCCGCCGAAGCCCTCATGCAGAAAACAACTCTCTGATGAAACGAACTCTTAATACGGTCTGACGGTCACTACAGAGTCTAATTAAGATTCGGATGTTCCTTTACAGCCACCATTTTGTGTTGACCCTTCCTCCTGCAGTAAACAGTAAAAATGCACATGAAATTTCTACGTCGATATTATGACACAGACCTTTACTGGTTGGTCAGTGATGTCCCTTTATCTTATCGTAATGATTTTTCAGATTTTAAAATCTCGGTGTGCGGTTTCATAGTGTTAGATAACGGGTAGGTTCTATTGAAGTTTCCCTTTGGATTACACGGCCTTACTCTGTAACTGATATGTATATCAAATCAAAATAATCTTTATTCAAATAAGCTCTTTTAAATCTTTAAGGATCAATATGAGTAATGAAGCTACAACCAGTTTCAAATGCTTTTACCTAGAAGAATCTTTTAGGCATTTTCAATTATACATTACTAGCAATTAGAACCGTAATATATATAGTCTTTTGATAACCATAAAAATTGTTAAAGTGGATTAACCTTAAAAGCTAGATAGATGCTGTTGCGAAATTTTATTTAGAACCTTTAGAGGGAGACAATTTTGTAATACATGATTTTTGAATAACTATTACCATTTACTCAGCGCACGGCAGGAAAGCTTTAAATTTTGCCGTTTTAGAAAAAAATACTTTATTGCTGCTCCTCTCCTACTCATCTTAGCGTGATGTTATATATATAGCCTATAGCTTTCCTCGATAAATAGACTATGTTACATTCAAAGAATTTTACAATTCGGTTCAGTAGTTCCTGAGATTAGCGCCTCCAAACAACTAAAAAAACTATTCAGCTTTATATATTATTATAGATATAGATTAAAGTGGTATCCGGCTAAGTAGAATAGACCACCCTCATTTCTTACCGAGGTGCCGTAAAAGGTGACTAAGGCAAGTTGACGTCAGGCAGGCGGCCGGTCATAAAACAAGTAGCCAAAACATGTAACAACATGGTTACAACATGTAACGACCCCACCTAGAGTGGGATAAGGGCAGGAGAATGATGATTATTAAACCGCAGTCTTGCGGTATATTTAATTAAACATTAAAACAGTTTTAATGTTATATATTTTTAATGTTAATATAAAACATTTATATTAAACATTAAAACATTTTAGGGCATTTTTATCATCCAAATAATCTTCAATTTTGTAATATATGTTATCTATTACCTACTTGAGCTTATGATTCGGACGGACAGAATGTTCTATTTATTTATAAAAACCACCAACCAAAACATATGATAAAAACTACAATATAAATACTTATTATAACATGTAATTTGAATTAAAGCTAGTGACAGCAAAACTCAACAAAACTATACTTAAAACATGAAATTATACTTATGAAGTTATAATTAATTATGATAATACCTTATATAAACAAAAAATATTTTATGAGCTATGAACAAACATAAATTTTATCGCATCACTAACTTCACATTGAATTTATTTTTGTAAACAACGGTATTACTTAACACCGTGTGGTATCTAAATAAATAAATAAAAAATGGTAAATAAGTATAGATAAGCGGCGGTAGCGGAACGGTTAGAGTAACGGACTTGCGATCGAGAGGTCGTGGGTTTGAATCTCGGCCATTATACTACCGACGTGAACCCACTCCTAAGTCCTAACACAAGCATTTATAATAGCTTAGCTGGAGGGGTTTACAAGTTTTCTAGTAATTTGTAACCTAAATGGCTTAGTAACCTTTTTAAAAAACAAAAAAACTGATTATTTTAGAAACTAAATTAAAATCTAATTAGAACTAATAATAGTTTAGATAATACAGTTTAACTAAAGAAAGGACATAGTGTACAATTTAAAGGAAATAACAATACAACTAGGAAGAAGATATTCGACAATCTTGTCCGGAAGAACAGGTATTATATTGTGGTGCTCACTAAATTTAAGGTACGTACACAATTGCAAAGAATATTCTCGGAAATTAAAATATTAATTCAACACGACTCATAACTATGACAAAGCTGTGATAGCCTAGAGGTGTAACCGTGCGAGAGGGTGATCTTTCGAGAGGGTCACGCGTCTAAACCCCGGCAGGCACCAATGAGTTTTTCTATTAAAACTTATGTGCCAAATTGATAATTGCAATTTATCACACGCTTTTCGTTGAAGGAAACCATCGTGAGGAAACCTGCATATCTCTAGAGAAATCTGGGGATATGTATAACCTACCAATTCGCATTGGAGCAGCATAGTAGGTCTTAGCTCCAACCCTTCTCTCCAGGAACGGAGAGAAGCCTATGACCAGCAGTGGGATTGTAACAGGCCGTTACTTGCTTACTTATAAAACGACGAAATTTCGCCTTTATACTTATTCAATAAATAAAAAACAGTTTCCCCAGAATCAACTCATTTACTCTTTCTCAAAAACTCAATGACACATATAAAACATATGACAGCCACAATCCTTTTTCATATTAATGACCAACTCTATGAAGGAGGTTGTATTAAAAAACATGTAACAATATATTGAAATTAAAGTTTAAAATAACAAAGATAGAATATTGAAAAACTTTATTTTAATCTTATTTTGGTTGTAGTTTAGAAAATACAACAACAAGGCTGTGATAACTTATCCGCTAATATTATTGGAAATAACTTTCATGGAAAAACCTCGACGCAATATACAAGTACGTCCAACATTGGTAGTTCATCTGTTCAGACGACAGCGCAATTTTCTTCGCCAACCATCGCCAATTGACCTTTATCTCTTACAAACTTTAGCTAGTTTTAACACTATAGCTAATGCTTATAAACGACTTTATTTACGATATATATAAGACTAATAAGTCAATCAGAACTACAAAATAAAAATGTAGATATAATTTTAACAAAGACGTACTTTAATTTTAGTGATTTCAAAATGCACATTGCAGTGTGGTCGCGGCGCACGTCGCGACAGTCGAACTAATGTCAAGGCTCGCAATCAGCGGCGTGGGCGCAGGTTAGTGTGGACGTGCCCTTACAATTTATACCGTATCAGGTTTATTTGTATGTCGCAAGATTTTATACCGACGGCCGGAAGACAGAGAAACTCAGATAACGCAACTATGGCGTTAATAAGAGAATATTTTGTATTGAACTTGAATTTTTGACGTAAGCATAATCCAAATACTATCAAATTCAAATTATTCTTTATTCCAATAAACTTGTAAACAAGTGCTTTTGAATCGTCAACTCTACTGCTGGTTCGGAAAGCTGTTCCTACCGAGAAGAGCCAGCAAGAAACTCGGCGGTTGCTCTTTTTAAAAAATACAATTCTTAACACTAGTTACATTTAATAGTTTCTATCTTGTACAGGGTCAAACAATATCTATATCCACGCATTCTTATCGTCTAAACCTCAACAGTATCAACTCAACATTTCATTGTTTGTACCATTAATTTATAGAATTAGGCGTTACTTTGCGAAGGTCTTTAATACAAAAGTAATAGAGGCGTTTTACCTGAAATAAAACGCTTATTAAATACTTACCTTATTAGAAGCTTAAATATGAGATAGGCACACCTGGTTTTCCGTCGTATTTTACCTCTCTTTCCACCCAAATATCTCTGTCTCCTTCCTTTTTCCCCCCTTTTCACCGGACATGGCGGGAGGCGCTAGACAGCGACTCTTTGTATGTCATTGTGTCTCATTAAGCACCAGGCAGGTATAAAAAGTAAGCTTCTAATAAGGTAAGTATTTAATAAGCGTTTTATTTCAGGTAAAACGCCTCTATTAAATGCTTGACCGTTATTAGAAGCTTAAATATGAGACGTGTTTGTTATCGCCTGGTGAAAAGGTGCCAATGTGACTTAAATAAATTATGTGGAAAAAGGAGTAAGTTCATCGATCAGTCAACATCACACAATGTTTGTTATCAACCATTGAGGGTTAGGTACTTTATCCTGCGACCTAAACATAAAATAGTAATGTGGTTGTGTACCCAACCACCTGAAATCCATTATTTTTATTTACATTATTATAATGTGGAGACAGTATATTTTTTCTCTACAACTTGTAACACCTCTTATATCCCAATTTGGTGGTTTATGTACCTTAAGTTCCTTAAAGATATGAATTTTAGAAAGTATTAGACCAAAACATGTACATATTATTTACTTGTCACTTCTTATATGAAGTGTATTTTGCTGATTTGTTAGGTAAAATTGTTTAATAGGATAGGTTATGATTTAAATGTAGATTAGCTAGAAACTTATTAAAACACAATCGATTTCTCTTAGATGGAACTACTGTCGAATATAGACATGTTACATACATGTAGTTACAATAGCGGACGTTTCCACGGCACGCTGAAAGCGTCGTTAATACATTGCCTTGTGATTGTTGTAATCTAAGTTGCGTTTGTCACCACGCAAGCGGTCTTCAATGCATATAAATCGATCACATTATCGATCAAAGTTAGCTATGTTATCAGCTGAGATTTCGTTCCGCTTTCGATGCGGTATCATATTCAATTTATACCATACTTTCGACATTTTTGACATACTTTGACATTTCTGGTCTTTCAAAATGGAAACCAACTCTGCGATTGCCGAGTAGCTGTTGTTTTATTGAAAATTCTTAAGACATTAATTTGATATCAGTCTCCTGGATCGGGAAGCGAGTATTTCAACATGAATACATGTTCTGATAACGTACTTAGAAACCCGAGAGTAGATCGGTGATTAGGTTTCCCGTGAAGGACCTTAACCTGGCAACATTGAATACGTCCACTAAATAATCCTTCAGAACTCTCAGTATCGCGTGTGTCTTTAGCAACAAGAGCCACATATTACTTAGGTGGTAGCTGTTCTACTTGGCCACAAAGTTCTAGTTTTGTTACACAAGAGAAAGTCAAGGTCAAATCGACGACCAACCTTAGAGTTGTTATTCAAATATTTTGCGCTATAAATTCACCAAACACACATAATTTCGGGTGTCGAAAAGAAAGACAACATTTCTAGCATTTGATTTTCATAACCAGCCGTAGGAAGCGACTATCTGTGATAGATTTACCTCGCATATGCAATCTCCCGTTTATTAACTTAGTAGTTTTATATTGAAAATGGGACGATATGCGCTATCATCCTTTGAAACGAAGATAGAGGAGAAATAAAGCTCGCGATACGGCGGCTAAGTCAAATTTCCTTGTCACGTGTAAATCATGTTGTGTGACTCCGAAGTGCGATGACGGTCAAATATTATGCTGAGGCTTTTTAGATAGCGGTATACAACACTCTGATAGTAACAAATAATATGGAGCTCCTATTTTTCTTCAGGGGCTGACGTACTGTGCTAGACTTCCCACTCGAAAAGATTTGGAGGTATTGCCTTTGTTACTACTGACCCTAGTGGGCGATAATTGACACTTTTGTCCCCTTATTACAGATTTTCGCAGGATGGCAATGATTATAGCCGTCCCACGAGGATTGGTTATGGTTATAACAGGCATATAACTTTGGACCAACTTCATTGTTACGCTTGCCGAATTACCACGCAACGGTACAACACAGATATTCACGGGGTGGCAAAGATGATAACTGCCCTGCGAGGGCTGATAATGATGACAACTGGCATAAGAATCTAAACCATCATCATTGTCATACTTGCAGACGTGCCAAGCGATGGTGCATTATAAATATTAATGTGGTGGCAATGATGACATTCGCCCCGCGAGAGCTGAATATGCTGACAACTGGTATATGAATTTGGAAAACATCATTTTCATATTTGCATAATTAACAAGCGGTAGTACACCATGATGTTCATGGCGTATCAATAAAAATAACCACCCCACGAGGGCTTGATATGATGACAACTGGTATATGCATTTGGAAAAAAAAAAAAAAAGTCATTGTCATCTTCTTCTTTGCGTGTCTTTCAAACTAGTGAAAGTTAGCAGTCAACTCCGCATATGCCTTTTTATTCTTGGCAAGACGGAAGAGTTTGGGAGTGCTCTTAATTCCCATCCATTCCCGGATATTTTGTAAACAAGATTACTTTTTAAGACCAGGGCTGCTCTTTTCAGCAACTTTGTCATTGTTATACTTGCAAAAATGCCACGCGATGGTACAACATTATACATAATCATAGGCTACAGTGACGATAACCGCCCAATACGTGTCGGATATGATGACACCTGGTATACAAATCAGGGGCAAACGTCATTTTCATTTTCGCAGAAGTACCGAGTGAAGGTACAACATTACACATCTTCATAGGATACAATGACGATAACCGCCCAGTGAGAGCTGGATATGATGACAACTGGTATATGAATTAGTACCAAACGTCATTTTCATATTTGCAGAAGTACCAAGCGATGGTACAACATTACACATCTTCATAGGATGCAGTGATGATAACCGCCCCGCGAGAGCTTGATATAATGACAATTGGTATATGAATTAGCACCAAACGTCATTTTCATAACTTGCAGAAGTACCAAGCGATGGTACAAAATTACACGTATTCATAGTGTGCAAAGATGGTATCCGCCCCGCGAGAGCTGAATATAATGACAACTGGTATATGAGTTAGGACCAACGTCATAAATTAAAGAAGTACCATGCGATGGTACAACATTACACATCTTCATAAGATGCAGTGATGAGAACCGCCCCGCGAGAGCTTGATATAATGACAATTGCTATATGAATTAGTACCAAACGCCATTTCCATAACTTGCAAAAGTACCAAGCGATGGTACAAAATTACACGTATTCATAGTGTGCATGATAGTATCCGCCCTGCGAGAGCTGAATATAATGACAACTGGTATATGAGTTAGGACCAACGTCATAAATTAAAGAAGTACCATGCGATGGTACAACATTACACATCTTCATAGGATGCAGTGATCATGGCCGCCCCGCGAGAGCTTGATATAATGACAATTGGTATATGAATTAGGACCAAACTTCATTGTAATAACTTGCAGAAATATCAAGCGATGGTACTACATTACACATCTTCATAGGATGCAGTGATCATAGCCGCCCCGCGAGAGCTTGATATGATGACAATTGGTATATGAATTAGTACCAAACGTCATTTTCATATTTGCAGAAGTACCAAACGATGGTACAACATTATACATATTCATAGGATGCAGTGATGATAACCGCCCCACGAGAGCTGGATATGATGACAATTGGTATATGAATTAGTACCAAACGTCATTTTCATATTTGCAGAAGTACCAAACGATGGTACAACATTATACATATTCATAGGATGCAGTGATGATAACCGCCCCACGAGAGCTGGATATGATGACAATTGGTATATGAATTAGGACCAAACTTCATTGTCATAACTTGCAGAAGTACCAAGCGATGGTACAAAATTACACGTATTCATAGTGTGCAAAGATGGTATCCGCCCCGCGAGAGCTGAATATAATGACAACTGGTATATGAGTTAGGACCAACGTCATAAATTAAAGAAGTACCATGCGATGGTACAACATTACAGTTATTTATTATTATACTAGTTACATACTGTGTTTTCAATGTATTCCGTTTATTAAACTGCGTCCTGGCCGATTGCCTTCTCACACGACCGCACTGTCTACAGTAGCAATGAGACTTTGAAAACGGAATATATGAGATTAAAATTTTTATTTATTTACATTTTATAAATAAATCGCGCTCACACTTTCAAATGTTATCCTTTGACATCTCTGTCTTTTCAGAAGAAAAGATACGATCACGATAAGAATATCGTAAGCCATATGTAAAAGGTCAGCCGTGACATGTTCAAACATGTTCAAAAATATCTCGTCAATCTTTTAAATGACATTCAACCGCGACATCTGATATTTTAGTCGAATAAATCAGTTGGCTTATAATTCGTAACATAATTATTCGCAAATAGAATAATCTCTTATTGCTTTCAAACGGCGAACGTTAAATCAACAAACGAACGAACGAACAAACGAAGCATAGGATTTATCAGAGTATTGACTGACGCAATTTATAGCTTCACGCTAAAATCCGGATGGATGATTATACCATTTCTGTGTATCGATATACATCATTCACATATCGCTGCCAAACCATTGAACAGAGGTCGCAAGGTTGGTAGGTAAAACGGGATTCTTCATTTTAATTAAAACATTAAATGTCAAATTAAGTACGCCATGATTCGAATCACTGTAGTATTGAACTTGTCGATTGTTCTATCTCGCGACTAAGGTGACAAAAATTAGTCATTATCAAATAGTTTATTTATCCTTTATACAAAGTGTTTGCTTTAAATTACTAATAGAGATTAACCGCCAGATATCGCGTTGTGAATTCGTTCCGACATATTAACACTCTCAATTCATCAGGATTACGTTATCGTTAAGCATTACAAAAACACTTGTAAGGATTCATTATTCTAAAAAATAGCCTATAAATTCGGGCCAACATCATTATCATACTTGCAGAAGTATTACGCGATGTTACAATATTACAGATAAAAGGGTAGAAAAATAAAATTTTTCTTAAAGAAATAACGAACGGTAACACCGTTAACCATAAAAATAATGTGCAACTTACGTGCTGGATTTAACACAATACTCACTGAAGGTAGTTAAATAATTTTACCAACACTGAATTTGCACAAGTTTACTAGACGGAAAACTAAATGCCAATGACATACAAAGAGTCGCTGTCTAGCGCCTCCCGCCATGTCCGGTGAAAAGGGGGGAAAAAGGAAGGAGACAGAGATATTTGGTTAGAAAGAGAGGTAAAATACGACGGAAAACCAGGTGTGCCTATCTCATATTTAAGCTTCTAATAACGGTCAAGCATTTAATAAGAATATTATCTTATATATTATATCGCGGAATATAGCAAAATAATATTCTCATTACTTTTTTTTTAACCATTGTAAAAATATTATGTATGATTACGGTCGTGTGGTATCCGGCTGAATAGAATAGACCACTCACATTTCTTACCGAGGTGTAAAAGGCGACTAAGGTAAGTGGGTATGACACCCATCATAAGCATTAAATTACATATATTGAAATATTAAGTTCTTAGTAATTTACTTCTTATATTCAGCTGTTGTTAATTTTTTTTCGTCCTAAAAAAATCAAAGAAAATTACGCCAATGCCAAGTTGGATTAAAGAGGCACAAAAATTATTTATGAGGCTTGTAAACTTTTAACAAAGATTATAAAAAATCGTAATAAAAATTCATTATATTCTAGCAGTGTCTGCGGTTTCGCTCGCGTAAATTAGTAAATTGAAATTTTGAACACTAAAGTAGTATTGTAAGTTAGATAGCAAATAAGAGTTAGAATGCTGACGTAGACTTTTTTGTAGTGATGTAAAGTAACGCTTGTTACAATCCCACTGCTGGGCATAGGCCTCCTCTCTCCGATGCTGGAGAGAAGGGTTGGAGCTAAGACCTACCACCCTGCTCCAATGCGGATTGGTAGGTTATACATATCCCCAGATTTCTCTAGAGATATGCAGGTTACCTCACGATGTTTTACTTAACTGAAAAGCTTGTGATAAATTGCAATAATGAATTAGACAGGTATGTTTTAATAGGAATACTCTTTGGTGCCAGCCGGGGTTTGAACTTGTGACCCTCTTGAAAGAGTCGCACGGTCACACCGCTAGGCTATATTAGCTTTTTGTAGTAGTAATTTTTAATCTACAATACATACATGTGAGATATGGTTTTGCTTGTGAAATGTTTTTGGCTGAACGCCACAATTAAGTTAAATTTTCTTTTCCAGCTTTATTATTTGTCATGTCCATGTAAATCATACATTCATCGCATCGGTAATTGAACGGCGATGTAAAAGGTATCTACGCGGCAAATAAAACAAGATCCCGACTATAATCGCGCCCGTCCCGCCCCGTGCTCGTGCGGTACGGTCATTGTGCGAAATAAACACACACGTGCACTACCCGGTCGGACCGGACCGGCACCGGCGAATATAGCTATTATGTCAGACTAGCTTTTACACGCAACTTCGTTCGCGTGAACTGTTGTTGCGTCTAGGGTCGTTTATTTTATTTGTTAACGTCTTTCGTCCAAGATTCGTCCGAACAAATGTAATGTTTAAAATCCTATATATTTATGAGCATGTCATAATCTTCCTGCTCTTATCCCACTCTAAGTGGGGTCAGCACAACATGTTATAAATATGCTGTTACATGATATGGCTGCGTTTTTACGACCGGCCGCCTTCCTGACGTCAACTTACCTCAGTCGTATTTTACGACACCTCGGTAAGAAAGAGGGTGGTCTATTTTACTCAACCGGATACTGCACGGTGGGTCAACTTACCTTAGTCACCTTTTACGACATCTCGGTAAAAAATGAGGGTGGTCTATTCTACTCAACCGGATACCACACGGCGGGTCGACTTACCTTAGTCGCCTTTTACGAACCCTCGGTAAGAAATGAGGGTGGTCTATTCTACTCAGCCAGATACCATACGACGGGTTGACTTACCTTAGTCGCCTTTTACGACACCTCGGTAAGAAATGAGGGTAGTACTATTTTATTCAGACTTGTCAAGTCCGGTGTTAGCCGAACAAATGTAATGTTTAAAATTTAACTTCCTATCCTACTTACTAATTCTACTTATATTTATGAGTATGGGTTTGTTAATCTTTCGCACGAATCCGTTAAAGCAATATCGGTGAAATTTGGCACGATTATTCATTATAGTCCGGGGTAACATATAGGCTATAGAAATTCTGTTAATTCTACAGGAAAAGGATGATATTGAAAAGCGCCATCTACTATAAACTTATCATGCGACAACAGTCAACGGAAAAGATGTTGCGACTAAAACATGATTCACATGACATGATTTAGCTAAGTGTTGTCGCCATTAACTTCCGCTTTGTATTTTATAGCAACACAGTCATGAAACAAGAGTATCGCGCCCTTTTTGATTAAAATGGTAACAACACTGTGACGTGTTGTTTCCAGTTGAGTCTTCCTATTGATAAAACGTTTCAGTGACAGTCAGTCTTTGTTCGTCATTCAAGAGAAGTGCATCTTGGAACGGGAATTGTGGTATTCCTATTATATCGTGTTATTGTATATAGTGTGCGCTAACATAAGTAGGTATTTTACGACCGGCCGTCTGACTAACGTCAACTTACCTTAGACGCCTTTTACGACACCTCCGTAAGAAA